>CM035408.1:199568173-200168173 GCA_020310875.1 Ceratopteris richardii | reverse complement strand
AGAAAATTGATGTACCCTTAAATTTCAAGCAATATGAGGTGGAGGAGAGACTACTTTTCAAAATGAAACCAAGAAGGTAAAAGAGGAAAGGTGAGTCCTATGACAATGAGGAACCGACCAAAAAAGTACTAATCACTAAGGAAGAAGGAGAAGATAGACACATTGTCATAGCACATGATATGGAAGAATATGAGGAGGAAGCTTTGATAAAATTAACTAAAGAATATAGGGATGTGTTTGCTTGCAGTGATAAATATTTGAAGGGCAGAGATCCCAAGATTTGTGAACATAAGATACCCATTGCTCTAGATGCAAAGCCTAAAAGAAGAAATTGACAAGTTATTGGCTGCCAATTTCATTTATGAGATTGAGTATACTGAGTGGATTTCTCCGATAGTTGTAGTTCCAAAGAAAAATGGAAAACTTAGCGTTTGTATTAACTTGAAGAAAGTCAACTATAAGGGATAGTTATCATTGACAATAACAAATCACTTACTAGAAAGAGTAGCTGGCAAAGAGGTCTATAGTTTCTTAGATGGATTTTCAGAATATAGCCAAGTCCCTATTGCAATAGAAGATCAACATGACATAGCTTTGGAAATAGAATGGGGTATTTATGCATTTAGGGTTATGCCATTTGGTGTAACCAATGCAGCAGCTACATTCCAAAGATTAATGTGTCATGTGTTAAGTTTTTTTGAGAAGCATGATGGAAATCTATGTAGATGACCTTTGTACTTTTTGAAACAAAAGAGGAAATCATCTACAAGACTTGGAGAATATATTCAAAAACTACAAAATCTATGAGTGTGTCTTAACCCTGAGAAATGTGTGTTCTTTATCAGGCAAGGAAGAATGTTGGGACACATAGTTTCCAAGAATGGGATCTCTACTGATGAAGGAAAAATCAAAGCAATAGTGGATTTTCCCAAGCCAACCAATGTGAAAGAACTTCAAACCTTTATGGGTCACAGTGGTTATTACCGAAAATTTGTATATATGTTTGTAGATATTTCTAAGCCCTTATATGCTCTAATAACCAAATTTGAATGGACCCAAGAATCTCATGAAGCCTTTGAAACTTTAAAAACTTGTTTGGTGATAACACCTATTTTGAAAACACCACAATGGGATCAAATCTTTCATGTTCATGTGGATGCTTCCAATTTTTCTCTAGGATGTGTTTTGGCACAACCTATTGAAGGAAGTAAATTAGATTTCCCTATTGCTTATGCCAGTAGGCAATTGACTCAAACAAAAAGGAACTTTACCACTACTGAAAGAGAAGTATTAGGAACGGTGTTTGCAATTAAAAGAAAATAGGCATTATTTGCTAGCCAATAAATTTAAGTTCTTTGTGGATCACCAAGCATTATTATATTTGGTAAACAAACCTTGTCATACTAGAAGAATTGTGAGATGGTTCTTACTCTTAATGGAATTTGAATTTGAAGTAGTGGTTAGACAAGGGAAAACACATTTGAGAGTAGATCATTTATCTAGAATTCACACAAAAGAACAAAATCTTCCAATTAATGATGACTTTCCAGATGCTTATCTATCCAAAGTAGAAAGTGCTCCTAGTTGGGCAATGCCTTTGGTGCCACTTCTTACAGTTGGACCGTGTAAGAATATGGGTAATAAAATACATTTGTTATTACAAAGTAGAAACTTTGTATTATTGGCCGGACATTTATACCATGTAAATCATATTGGTGTGTTGGAATATTGTACCCCAGAGGAAAAGCAAAGAAATTATTTACAGAAAGCACATTATTGGAATCCATGTGTTCATGCTTCCAAGATTGTAACTCTAAATAATTTATCTAGAATGGCAATACATTGACCAACCAAAGGACAGGATGTTGAGAGATATATTATACAATGCCAAAAATTTCAAAGCAAAAACAGTACGGAATTAGCCACTTTGTATTGGTTCCAGAGAAATCCTAAGTGGAGTGAACATATAGTTTAAAAACTTAAACCACCACAAGAGCACAAGAATCATGAGCAGAGTGTAGACTCTAGAAATATGAAGGAGCTAAGCCAAGAACATCAATTAATGAACAACTATATAAGAAGGGAATAGATGGATATTAAAGGGTTTGTGTTCCTGAAGAGAAGTATTTGGAAATTCTGGAGATGGCACACTCAAGAATTAGTAGGAGGTCATTTTTTAGGTGAGAGAAGTGCTAAACGGATACTTTATTTAGGCTTTTGGTGGCCAACTCTTTTTCCAGATGCAAAAATATTTGTCAAAAGATGAGATATATGTGAAAGAGCAAGGCAACGTGGAAAGAAGGATGATATGCCTTTAATAACTTTGATTTCTACAAGAGCCTTTAGCAAATGGGGATTAGACTTTATTGGACCAATACATCCACCAACTAGAAGTTCTCATGGAAAATATATCATTGTCAGCACTAATTATCTCACCAAATGGGCTGAAGCTAAGTCTACAAGAAAAAATGATGCTTCGAGAACTGTTAAATTTCTCTATGAGAACATAATCACCAGATTTGGATTACCTATTGAGTTGGTAAGTGATAGGAGTTCTCATTCCCTTAATCAGGTTATTGAAAATCTGACTGATTGTTTTATGATTATTCATAGAAAATCAGCACCCTATCATCCTCAAGCCAATGGTTTAGGAGAAAGCACAAATAAAATTTTGTGCAATGTACTTACAAAATTAGTAAAACCAAAAAGATCATATTGGGATCTTTTAACTTCATCATGTCCTATGGGCCTATAGGGTAGCATATAAGATTGCAATAGGAACCACTCCATTTAATTTGATGTATGGTCAAAATACAGTACTACCACTAGAATTTCTAATACCAACCCTGAAGATAGCAAATCAATTAGAATGGATAGGACATGAGTTATCCAATAGAGTATTGGAATTGGAAAAATTAGGAGCTTCAAGGTTACAAGTAGTTATGAGTATATATGCAAATAAAAAAGGCAAAAAACATATCATGATGTTCACGTCAAAGATAAGGAATTGCAAGAAGGAGATTTAGTGTTAGCATATACACTTAAAGAACACAATAGAAAACTACAAAAAAGAGGACATGATCCTTATATTATCAATCAGATTAGTCATAATGGAGCAATACAATTGGCAAATTTAGATGGAGAAATCATTCCATAAGTGGCAGCAAGATCCAGAGGTATAACCAACCTCTGACTATTAAAGACTGGAGAAGATTACAGCAAGCTCAACATAGAAAACAAGAAGAGAACAAGATGAGATGGGAAGCTCAACTAGAAGCCAAAGAAAGAATACACAAATCCAAGAATATTTGAGAAGTATTGAAATGTGAGAAGCAGCTAGGAAAAACAAGAGTACATTTGCCAATTGTATATTGGACTTTTAAAGGTGAAAAAGTTAGGGTTTTATTAGATTCAGGATCTCATGTGAATCTAATAAGTAATGAATTAGTGACAAAACTTTAGGCAAAAAGAAAACAAAGTAAAACCCTAATAAAAACAGTAGATGGGCAAATAGTTCAAACTCTTTCTACACAAAGCACTATATTGCAAATTGAACGAGAACAAGTGGAAGTAAAATGTGAGGAATGGCTAAATGAAATGATGTCTGAACAATTGAATTTAGGACATACTTGGATGAAAGAAAACAGGGTATCAATTGATTATGAAAAAATGGTACTTCATTTGCATTTGACTAATAAAATAATTTTATTTTTTTTGCTAGTCATGAAGTGCAGGAACTCAATGAAGAAACCTCTAGAATAGAAATGGAGAAGTTTACTTTCTCTATGGATGAAGAGTTTCCATTAAAAAAGGATATAATCAATAATAAAGATAGCACTGATCCAATGAAGAAACAAAGTCAAACAGAATATAGCAAGAAAAAGCAATCTCCAACAAAAGAATTCATGTATCTTTCATCACAAACATAGAAGGAAAGAATGAATTCACAATTTAAAGAACCATTGGTATGGAGACCAAAACTTTTGTAGATCAGTGAAAGTCAAAAAAGGCAGTGGGTATGGAGGCCTAAAGAGAAACAGATTCATTTTACTCAGAATCAAGCAGATGACAGACATACAAAAGGACAAAATAATTTCCAAGAAACTAGAAGATTTGTGAGCAGAAAAGAGTGGAACTAGAAAAACCTCAACAACAACTAACCACTTAAGTGCAATGCTTAAGACCCCATCTTTGCACCATAAAGAAGAATGCATCTCTAAAGTAGGCATGGATAGGGCTGCATTACAAACCCATGCATACACGAGGCACAAAAGAGATCGCCCAGGAACATATCTGGAACTCTTTTTCATGGAAAAAGAGTAGGAGGGGAAGAGAATACTCTCATATCTCATATATGGTCATATGACCAACATTGGAAAAAAAATAAAAAAAAAGAGAATGAAATATATATATATATATATATATATATATATATATATATATATATATATATATATATATATATATATATATAATACTCAAATATATGAAAAAAAGGGGGGGAAAAGAGAGAAAAAGGTAAAAATATGAAACTCTTTTTTAATTCTTTGCTTCCGAAGTTCCAATAAAATTCTAAAAAGAAAGCACAAAAGCAAGATCTAGGGTTAGATAGTGTAAAATGTTGGTTGGATTCAATTTATTTTTTTCTTCATTTTGTAAACATAACATATGAACAATTGTTTTTTTCTTTTCTTTCTTTTTTCTTTATGATAATTTGTCTGAGTTATTTTCAAATTTTTTTTTTCCGAAGGCACCTAGAAAAAAAAATATTGCTTCACTGTAATCACATATTTGAGTCTTGAAGAATCTTGAAATCCTGTTTTTCTTACATAAATCTTTTTCTTTTGATCAAGAGACTCATGGTGTTGGAGTGGGTGTGTTTTTTTTATTTTTCACATTTATAGGATGTTGAATACAAAAGAGCTACCTATTTCCAAGCTACAAGTAAATTCAATGTCCTTATCTAGAGGACATTGGTTCCTTGACAGTGAAGCTACAGTGGAAGTTCATGAGCTAGAGTCAGATGTTGATGAAGAATTATTTGAAAGTGCTAAGATAGCAAAAGAACTTAAAGGAGCCTTGGGAGTTATTGATCAACATATATTCATAGTTAAGAAGGGGCAATATAAATACCCCATGCTTTGCCAAGAATTCTATAATTTCCAGAAGGCAACAACCACCTACAAAAAATGGAAGGCAGTAGGGTTACACAAGATGCTGGACGAATTGATCTTCTTCATTGACTTTGAAAGAGTAGCACAAGTGATGTCAAGTTTACAAGAATTAGGAAGAGGCAATGAGGTCTATTTCTGGTGCAAAGTAAATAATAAGGATGGTGAGGAAGTGCAGATATCCATTAAGGCAAAACATATTAGAAATGCTTTGAAATTCTATACCATGGCAACCAAGCTAGATGTCAATTTTGTGAAGAAAAATGTAGCTTCATATGTAGGTTACTCTAAATTCACTGACTTTAAAGGGAAGGAAAATGCAAAACTGGCTATAAGGTTGTTCTTACAATACTTGTGCTTTCCAAGAACACGTAGGTATACCATACCTCACAAACCTGTCACCCTCATTATGTTAAACAATAAAGATAAAACCAGACCTTTTGGTGTTATGGATGTAACTCCATATATTCATGAGCAGCTTAAAGAAGCAGCAAAGCATTGGTCAGCAAGGAAGTTAATCAATGGAGCTCAATTTTTACCAGAATCATCTATTACAATTGGCTCTAGAGGCTTAGATGCTTAGACTTATGATGGCTAGCATGGGAAGTACTCTAAAATTCATGGGGCTTAAAGAAGTGGGCAACAAGAGGAAGGTGGTGGCAGTAGAAGAAGCTCAACCAAGTAAGAAGAGGAAAATGGATGCCAGAAAGCTTGAATTAAAGCAAGAAGAAGAGTCCAAGGAAGAAATTCAAGTAGAACAAAAGAAAGCGCAGGCTCATAAAGAGCCACATCCACCCCAAACAGGAAAAGAGAAATTGTATGCTTACTTAACACAAGGAGGGAATAAAAGGGCAGTATATGCAAATCTCCATGAACAGATGATGGCTATAGAAATAGAAGAAGTTTTTGTGACAAAAGAAGTAGAGCTACTAGCTTATGTCAAAGAGCTTCAAGGACCACCAAAAACTAGAACAACAATAGTAGCCAGGAAGGAGGTACAAAGGAAGACATCTCAAAAGAAGAAACGTACAAGAAAAGACAAGGGAAAAGCTATGGAAACTTAAATACAGGAAGTATATAACGTTTCTCAAAAGAAGTCAGAGATTGAAATTATGACCTCTTTAGAAGATACTAAAGAAAAGAAAAGTAATTGAAAGAATGACTATCATCATTAAACCTACTGAAATAGATTATTGTCAAAATTTTATTGAAGATGAAGGAACAAAAAAGATTGAAGAAAAGGAAGTTGCTTCAGAACCAGAAGTCAGAAAAAATGTTGAAGAAGTGTTGTTGGATTTAGGGAAAGAAAAGTAGGGACAAGAAGGGCAGAAGGTGTTGGAGTTAGACGTCTGCGAAAGCACGCGAACAGCACAAGGAAGAAGAAGAAGCTTGGAGCACAACACACAAGACTGAATGTATTACTAGAGAATGTACAAAGATAAGTAGCCCATTAGGGCAATAGGCGTATATACAAGCCGGGGGAAAAAAACCTCCTAAAGAGGGAAAAAAATGCCCCGGCGGTCCTAGAGTGTTCACACACATCACTACCTAAATATATCAACAAATCCCCCCTGGAAGTGATGCGGTGAACAAGGAGCTGGAACTCATGTATAAGGAAGTGCCGAGCTATGTGGAAATCACTCCACAAAAGGAAGTAAGCCCAAAGCTTTGCGGAAAGCTTCAAACTTCTCCCTAGGCAGAGCCTTCGTGAAAAGGTCTGCAATGTTCTCCTGCGTGGGCACATATGCCAAGCTGATCTCCCCAGCAGAGAACCTCTCCCTGACATAGTGATAATGCACCTCAATGTGCTTAGTGCGAGCATGGAACACAGGGTTCCTCGCAACTGCCAATGCGCTCTGACTGTCAGTGAAGATGGTGGTGGCAGAAGACTGGCCAACACCCAAATCAGCCATAAGGCGTCTGAGCCACACACACTCAACAGTCGCTGTGAAAGCTGCCCTATACTCAGCCTCACAACTGGAAGTGGCCACAGTAGGCTGCTTCTTGCTCAACCAAGATATACATGAGATACCAAGCATGAAGCAAAAACCACTGGTGGACACACGAGTGTCATAGCAACCAGCCCAATTTGAGTCAGAAAAAGCATGCAAATCTGGCGGTAGTGATCCCCCCTTGGGATAAAACAACCCAAGTAGCCGAGTACCACTCAAGTAGCGAAGATGCACTTAACCGCTTTCCAATGCGTGACTCCTGGGCAATGCATAAACCTGCTCATCTGTGAGACAGCAAACTGAATATCTGGCCGAGTAATGCATAAGTAAATCAAGCATCCAACGGCCTGCTGATAGAGAACAGCATCAAATGCATCTCCAGCATCATGAAGACTCAATCGTAAACCTGTCTCCATAGGAGTGGCAATAGGCTTACAGTCTTCAAGGCCGAAACGCTGCAATAATGTGTCAATATATTTCGTTTGACACAAAGCCATTCCACCATCAACTTGCATAAACTGAATGCCCAAATAGTGATGCAAATGCCCCAAATCAGACATCTCAAATGAGGCATGCAAATCAGCCTTGAAATCAGCAATATGCTTCTCAAGAGGACCAGTGAGCAGCATGTCGTCTACATAGACAACAATGATCAGAAGCACATCATTAGCACGCTTAACATATAAGGTGCTTTCAGTTGGACTGTTCTCAAAACCATGTGCAATCAGATAGGCATGTATTTTCTCATACCAAGCACGTGGTGCTTGCTTTAAACCATATAACGCCTTCTTTAACGTGCACACCTGGTTTTCATGCCCTTTCTGCACAAAGCCACGGGGCTGAAAAACATACACTTCTTCATGCAAGTCACCATTCAGAAATGCTGTTTTAATGTCCAACTGATGTACATTCCAACCATGATGGGCTGCAAGTGCACAAATGCTCCGAACAGTAGTCATACGGCATGTAGGTGCAAAGGTCTCATCAAAATCAATGCCTCTTTCCTGCGCATAACCCTTTGCAACAAGCCTAGCCTTATACCTGTCAACTGTACCATCAGGTTTACGCTTCAGCTTGTATACCCACTTAGTGCCAATGGCCTTCTTGCCAGGAGGCAAGTCACATAAAGACCATGTACCATTCTTCATTATAGCATCATATTCAGATTGCATAGCAGCCATCCAATTTTCTGAATTTTGTGCTTCATCAAAAGAAACAGGCTCATTCTCATCACAGAGACTAGATGCAGCCATAGCATAGAAATTTGATGCAAAGGAGGTACTATGAGAGCCTGAACGAGTACGATATGACAAAGGTGCATCTAATTTGCTGTCACGCAAAGTCTGCACCAGCCATTTTGGCATAGTTTTTGCCTGTTCAATATCAGCTCTCTCATCAACAAGTGCATCATGTAAATCTGCATCAAAAATGGAATGATCTGCATCATCATATGAAACCTGCAAAGGCTGAGAAGTTGCCTCATTAGGACCAGCGCTAGCCTATCCACCTGTAAAAAGAGGCATCAAAGTATCATACATGTCTTTGGAGCTAACAGATGTCTCCTTAGTACATGAAAGCAATGGCTGAATAGCATCTTCCACAAAGACAACATCACGGCTAACCAGAATGCGTTTAGTCTGTGGATGATACAGACGATAGCCTTTACTTTCAGAACTGTACCCAACAAAAATACATTTTACTGCCTTATCATCCAATTTTCTATGATGTTGTTCAGGCACTAATGCATATGCCAAACAACCAAAAACACGCAGATGAGCAACAGATGGCTTGCGGTCATGCCAAGCCTCATATGGAGTGATGGACTGCAACGCTTTGGTGGGACACCTGTTCAGTACATATGCTGCACACATGACGGCCTCAAGCCAGAAACTATGTGGTAAAGCCTGACTTTTGACCATGCACCTCGCCATCTCCATGAGTGACCTGTTCTTTCGTTCAGCAACTCCATTTTGTTGAGGTGTATACGACACTGTACACTGGTGTTTTATCCCACGTTCAGCCAAAAATGCATTAAAATCTGAAGACATATATTCCCCCCCTCGATCAGAACGGAGGGTGCCCATTTTACATGCTGACAGATTTTCAGCCAAAACCAAAAACTGTTTGAAGCACATGAACACTTCGGACTTTGCTTTCAGTGGATATACCCATGCATGCCTGGAAAAATCATCAATGAAAGTCACGAAGTAAAGGTAATTTCCAAAAGAGGGTGTCTGCATAGGACCACAGACATCACTATGTACAAGCTGCAATTTCTGCATAGCCCGAACTGAACCATCTTTTGGAAAGGAAGAACGCTGCATTTTGCCTAAAATACAGCCTTCACAAACATGTTTTCCAGGTGCCTCAAGTTTGGGCAAAGAGGACACCATTTCAGATTTCTGCAGGCGTAACAAACTAGCAAAATTCAGATGACCAAAGCGTGCATGCCAAAGCTTTGCATCTGACATAGCCTGAGAATCATGAACTGCACATGCCGAATCATTCACAGATCTTTCATAGTCTATGAGCTTATACAGCCCACGACATAAAATGCCAGAAGCAATAATCACATCACCATTTGAGAGATCATGGACTGTACACCTGTCATCAACGAATTTCACAACCAAGCCAATCTTGGCTAATGCAGAAACTGATAACAGGTTCTTTTTTATCCCTGGCACAAATAAAGCATCTGACAAAGTGAAAGAACTACCATCAGCAGTAGTTAGAATGATCTTACCAACTCCCATAACAGGATAAGAGGAGTTATTGGCGCATGTGCCAGTATTCCCTGTAGGGGCAGGCTCGAGTGAAGAGAAGAAACTGCGCTGCGAGGTAATATGTTTGGTCGCCCCACTGTCAAAGTACCAAACATCTGAGTCTACTGCAGACATGCACTGATCATGAGAAGATGGGTCAAAACTGCAGACAGTAGTAAACGCCCATTCTTCTTCCTGCACAAGATTTGCAGACTCTGTTTTTGGTGTAGAGGCCTCTGCAACAACCATTCCAGCCTCTTTCTTCTTTGCCTCTTTAGCAGCCAGTTTTGGACAGTTCTTTATAATATGATCATTTCCTTTACAGTACTTGCAGAACAATTTCTGCTTTTCTGATTTCTTCTCATCTTTATCCTCGTTCTTCGATTGTGCAGCATTTGCAGATTTCTGCTTACTAGTAGAAGAGCTCCATTTTCCTTTGCCCTTCTGACTAGCCAGGAAAGCTTGATCTGCAACACGCATAATGGACCTGTTCTGCCTGGACTGATCTTCCTGCAACAAAACAGAGACTAATTCCTCAAATGACAAGGCATTCGGATTGCCTTTCATCATCAATCGAAGAGTAGAGGCAAAACTCTGATATGAATCAGGAAGGCCATTCAGAACGGTCTGCACAAGTGAGCTATCTGGTATAACCTCATCAGCAGAAATCAATTGTTCCTTCAGGTCTTTGATCTTTGTAAGAAAACTGTCCATCGAATCACCTTCATTCATGTGCTCACTCTCCAACTGTTTTCGGAGGTAAGCAACACGAGCCTCATTCCTAGCCTGGTACAAAGTGGTAAGTGTATCCCAAGCATCCTTTGCTGTTCTGCAAGAGCGAATATGAGGAATAATGGCACGTTTGACAGACAAAGCTATCAATGCATATGCCTGGGCATCTCTGCCATCCCAACGAATCTGCTCTGCAGTAGGTGCAACAGAAACAGCAGCACGAACAGGAATAATATCATCTTCGACACCATCTTCATCAGCTCCAACACCTATATTTGCAGTACCTGTCGTTACAGGTGTAACATGACGTCTTTCAACACCCTGCACAATGTTCCACAATCCTTTTGCAACCAGTACATGTCGCATCATATAAGCCCATAATGGGTAGTTGGTACCATCCAACTTATCCTCAACAGCCAACATACGGAATACATCACTGCTTTCAGTCATGGTCGGTGACTAAAATACCTTGATGCAGAAAATTGACTGTATCTCAAAAAGTTGAACAGAACTGCCCAGACGAGTTCTGCTAGACCTATAGCAGACTTCAAGACACTTAAACTGGCGAACAGAAACTGGTATATACCTTTGGCACAAAAGGACAAAATAGCCTGCACAAGCACTACGATAGTGCGTTCGGAGGCCGAAACGAGCTCAGATCGCGATTTCGGCACCACAGAGCGAACCTGTTTTGATCTCAGAAACACCTTGAGTATGATCACCAAATTTTGTGTGAATCTGAGACTGCAAACGGAGGAGTGTCGACGGCGCCCTAGAAGAAGCAACGACCTGCTCTGATACCAATTGTTGGAGTTAGACGTCTGCGGAAGCATGCGAACAACACAAGGAAGAAGAAGAAGCTTGGAGCACAACACACAAGACTGAATGTATTACTAGAGAATGTACAAAGATAAGTAGCCCATTAGGGCAATCGGCGTATATACAAGCCGGGGGAAAAAAACCTCCTAAAGAGGGAAAAAAATGCCCCGGCGGTCCTAGAGTGTTCACACACATCACTACCTAAATATATCAACAGAAGGAAGGAGAGCAGCATTATGAGAATCAAGGATTTATAGAAATAACAAAGTAGGAGGAGGACTATGAGGAGATGGACATAGACATAGAAGAAGGTGACCAGGAATAGAAGAAGGAAAAATCTAGAATGAAGGAGCAAATTAAAGAAATACAGGAAAAGAATGAGAAACTCACAGGTAAAATTTTAGCATTAGAAAATCAGGATATACAGAGTAAGAACATAATATAATTTCTCGAGGAGAAATGTACAAAGCAAGTAGAAAGTATTAGTTAGCTTGAAGGAGATCTAAGGAAAATGGAATAAAAGTACAAAATTTTGAAAAGTTCATACCAAACCTTGGCTAAAGCCAATGAGGAAATTAATAAGCTACTGATGGAGTGTTGCTCTAGCACAATGGTGAGAACCACGTTAAGAAGCTTCACCTCCTTAATGTCAATCCGCGGAAGAGATAGGAGTGATATGAAGATCGTGAATGTGAGATGAAGTGAGAGTGAAGGTGAGAAGCATAGAAATGCACACACACATGCACACACACTACGAAGAGACAAGCAAGACACAATGGAAGGTGGGAAATTAGCTCTATTACTCAAGAACACTATTACAAGCTCAAACTAGCTCTAAGCTCACACTAGCCAACATGAACCAACCTCAAAAATGAGCTCTCTAGCTCTTTTTATAGTTTCTAGACTAGTTTTGACCGGTTTCACATCTAGTGACTGGCATAGTTAAAAAATAGGTCCTAGAGGCTATTTGGAAGGGTAAACGGTGTCTAAAAATAACGAAAATTGGTACGCACATTCTACCTAAGCTCCTCAAGCTCGAGGACTCCTCGGCTTGCACAAAATGGAGCTATGAATTAGAAAATGGGATTTTGTCTATATTACATATGTTACAAGAGAGGTAATAAAAAAATGATCCGACTGGCTCCCTGCTCCGTCTTTACATGCTTCCACGTCGTCTGTGCCTCTGACTGCTTCCAACACCCCCCTCCCTCTCGCTTCTGTCGTCCCTGACAGAACCTTGCTGTGAGGTCTGTCGGATGTAGTTTTGTAGGAGGTCGTGAGCGAGGGTGTGCTCAGATACTCGAATGCCTCGGGCTAGGTCTGCCTCAAGTTTCTCCCAATTAACTGGTTGTGGTTCATCGGATGGTGGGAGTCTGTAATGTGTGGAATACACCAACTGTTCACAGGCAAATAATTGCAATAAGTGGGTCGGCCTGCTGATGAACACTTCAGAGTGGTATTCCCAAAAGCCGGTTGTGAACATCTCTTCGAATGTCTGCTTGTAGCACGCCGGTAAGTACTTGACTCTGCAATGCCAGGCATAACACACCCGGAGCGATGGCGTCGTACTCATGTCATATGCGAGATCCAAGTTGCCATGCTCAAAGCCCGGGGTATTAACATGTGGTGCTTTGACTCGCCGGAAGACTTTAAATATCATTTGCATCATGTCAAAAATTTTGACAGTCATATGCGCTGCTATATCGTCCATATATCTCAAGCGAGGGAGCCAGTGACGAATCGTTGCCATCATGTAGCCAATTGTCGGTGGTCCTTTAGGTGGCCTGAAATATGGGTAGTTCAGCCAGTCTTGACACTGCTTATTGTTTTGTACTTTGATAGCGAAGGCAGTCCAGGAGCGGCGTCGTGGCACTGGTCCCCAACACGGATTGTATTTTAAATGTAAAGGTGCCTTAACCCATGTGCTCATCATTTCAGGGTACTCCTGTAAAAGACGCATACGCCAATCTGGTTGATAAATAGTGCCTTGTTGCGCATCGAGTGGCAAGTCTTCAGGCTCAAATTGAGTTGCATGTGATGGCTTCTTGCCAGTTCGCTTCTCTATGGCCAGCTGGTATTCGGCCATTAGCATGAAGTATGGTTTGTATTGAAGCTCATGCCCGGATATGTACCTGCGTGGGGCCAATTGAGCAAAGTAGGGAGATTGCAAAATTCTTTCTTCGATCATGGCCATAGCATGGAGCTGGGCCTCGACTCTAGCTGAGTGTGTTGTTCCAATTTCCTCAATCGTTTTCATCCACGCGGGGTAGGAAGTTCATAGGTAATTTGGCCTTCGGCCGTGACTTGTCCGCCTGGGATGGGTATTGGCTCGTATGCTTCTTCAAACGTTTCCTCCACCGGAATGGTTATGTTCTCGTCGTCAGCTGGGATCTCCGGTGGGGAGTCAGGCCGTGGTGGTGCTTCGTATACATCTATGCGTGATTGGAGTGTGGTTACCTAGGCTCGTAATGCGTTGAGTTCCTCTATGAGGTCAGGAGAGGGGTCCACAAGTTCTGGTACTTCTGCTGCTACTTGTACTTGTTGTGGTGCCGGTTCTCTGAGCTGTAGTAGCTTGTGATCTTCGTTTAACTTCTGATGCTCTTCGTTCATTCGATCATAGTCCTCTAGCAATCGCACGTGATCCTCTAGCAACATCTGCATCGATTCCGATGGGATTGCCTTGAATCTGCTAGGACTTAAGGGTTGTTCTGGATGGTCCAATGCCGCTTCCAAATTCTCTCTATTCTGCTCTTGGAGTCTCTGGTTCTCCTCTTTTGCTGCGGCTAGGTGCCTCCTGAGTAAGCCCATATTCCTGGTCAGCGTCGCGTTCCTAATTGTTTGGGCTCGAAGCAGGTTGTCCAGATCAGCAGTGGCTTCTTTTGTTTTCTCTTCACTTTCTAGCTCTAGCTTATGATAGGCCTCTCTTAGTTCTTGGTATCGCGTATTTAAAAAGGCATTCTCGATTGATAATGAGTTAAGCTGCGACTGTAATGCATTTGTCGTCCTCTGCAGCTGTTGATAATTGTTGCCAAGAGATGCGAACTCATCTCGTACTTGTGTCATGCATGTGAACATTTGTTGAAGTGCAGTGTCTATGGTTGGCGATAATAGTAATGGAGTGCTAAGTGAGGATGCGGTGGAAGTAGATGCAGCGGGAATGGGGAATGGGGTTGGGAAGGTGGATGCAGTGGTGATCGTGGAAAATTGTGACGTACCTAAATATGATGGTGCTGCGAGTGGAGTGGGTGCTGGTGCTGTGGGTGGTGAGATGTCCATGTCACTGGACGTGTCAAGTGCGGTGACTGTGAAAAGTGGTGTGTATGTGGGTGGTTGTGTCGGTGTGAAGACGGGATTTACAAATGTAGAGTAATTTATAGGGGGGATGGCTGGAGCAGCTTGGTGAAAAGGGGAAATAGGGGTTATAGTGGGGTGGGGAGGTGAAACTTGTGAGAAGGTTAGTGGGGTTAGAAAGGTGAAAGGGTATCTTAAAGGTGGGGGAAAAGATGGGAAGGATGAAGGGATGAAGGGGTTAACACGTAGGCGAGGTGGGGTGGGTGCGAGCATGGT
Source organism: Ceratopteris richardii (assembly GCA_020310875.1). NCBI lineage: Eukaryota > Viridiplantae > Streptophyta > Polypodiopsida > Polypodiales > Pteridaceae > Ceratopteris > Ceratopteris richardii. The sequence goes on along the minus strand of CM035408.1, from coordinate 200,153,170 downwards.
GGCATGAATGGGCGGGGCAAAGGCTGTGGCTATGTTGCCGTGGACTGGTGTGGATGTGGGAGGAGCAAGTAGGTGTGTGGGGGATACAGGATGGGTTGGTGAACCATGAGGTGAGAGAGGAGTAGATGGTGTGGATATTATTTGAAGGATAGTGGTAGTATGTACAACGGTAGTATGTGGTGGGGAGTCGACTAGGATAGCTTCTTCGGTGATGGATCTTTCCGGACGTAGGCGTGCATCTTGCGCCTGATGGGATGATTGAGGACCTATCCAAACTCGAATATATTCACCGGGCTTCGATAACAGGCGAACTTTGCGAGGGTCATATTGGGGGAGTGGCTTCCTTTGTAAATATCTCAGTGCTTCGACCGGGCCAATGGATTTGACCAGTTCTCTGAACCCTCTGATGTAAACTTCTTCAAACCCTCCGGAGATGAGTTCTTGTTCGATTATGGTTTGGCTCTCTTCTTCAGTCAATTTCTTCCGTGCCCAGACTTTCTCCATCGTACGATATAACTTCTTGATTGCCAGCGTGTAAGCTGCTGCTTCGAAAGTCTCCTCTTCATGCGTGCTGGTGTCACCGTGCGCATCGGTTTGTTGGCCTTGGCCATCTGTCTGTTCTTGTTCTTGGGAATCATGCGTGCCCTGGCTGGCTTCATCGTCACCTTCATTGTCATCAGATGTTGTTCTTTCGTCATCAGAGCTCGACACCACTTGTCCCTGTGGCTGATCCCGCGGTGTGGTAGGGTAACTCGGCCTTTCAAATTCTTGAGAGAACATTTGTGCCTCTGAAAACTGAAACTCATTGGAGAATGCATCAGGCATTTCAAAATCGAATGTTGTGTTTATTGGTTCTGCCTCCATGTGTGGTATTGGGAAAGAAAAGGCTTCCGCACCAATAGTGGTGGGAGCTTCTGCTGTCGTGGTGGTGGGTTCTGTGGTTGTAGCTGCCTGAGGTGCAACGGTACTAGTAGTGCCCTCTGTTACCACTGGTCTAGATAACCTTATGCGAATAGTTTGTACTGTGGGAGTGGCTTCTGTCGGTGATTGCTCTGGGGAGGGTTGTGGTGATGGTGACTCTGGCACTTGAAGGCAAGGAATAGTGCCTCTCATACGCTTACCTGCCCGTGCTCTGCTAGGTTTCCTGGCTTTCTTCGTCGTTCCTTTGAATGCCTTCAGCTCTTCTCCTGTTAATGCACGTTCAATTGGCAAGTCATAAGCCAAGCACATATAAACAATTCTTCTCAGCGCACAACATCCATTAAGCACTTTCTTTCGTTCCCATCTGTGTTGTGCCAAATACATTTGATCAATGATCCAGCTCGCCAGATCGACAGTCTGAGGTCCAGTACAGGCTAAGTATAATCCAAACCATATTCTTTTATGTGGCATGGTGAATCTGTCCTGAGCGGGGAATGCAAAATGTTGCATGCATATCCGTAGCGGCTTTGACAGCTCAGGTGTAATTGCTGAGATCTCCTCCCACTTAGTGACATCCCCACGTTTCATAGGGTCTGGAACTAATCTTTCTCGATCTGTGGGCGTGTGGGTTCCATGAATCTTGATGGAAGCTCTGATTAAATCCTTCGAAAGATAAAATCTTTTGTAGGGTGGATCATCCACTAAAGAAGGCAAAATAAAAGTTGTTGGGATATCCTTATTCTCTGAGGCCAGCAAAGTAGTGATTAAATAATAACACCTATAAAAGTCAGGTTTAGGCAGAGGATCACTGAAATACTCCGTGAAGCCGGCTCTGGCCCAAACATGAGTTAAGTCCTGAGTGTTCTGTAGGCCTTCGAACTCTCTGGAGAAAAATTGGTATTTTCCCCAAGTGCGGTCATCAAACGTCAAATTAGATTCAAATATAAACTCCGCGTCTGCTAAGGGTCCTGCAAGTCCCTGAAACCAGTGAGAGTTACGGTGTATCTTTTCTGTGTAGCCCATAGGTGGGTTATCGATCGGCATGGGCCCTGGAAATCCTTGGAATTCTGGCAGTGGAGCAGTCGGGTGGGATTCTGCTCGTAAAACATTGAGGGGCACTGCAGCTACGCTGGGGCCTGCTTCTGATGGTCCTTCGTCGGTTTGCAGGATGATTGATGCGCTAATGAGAAAGATCTGCTACAAAAGATTAACACATTAGCATGGAAATTAATTATGATCCCATTAGAGTGAGACCGCAATCCCTTTCCATAACTGATGTGTAACCCGTGTAGCCAAGTGTCGTGAAGTGATTGATGCAATGATCTTTTTTGCAGAGCTAATGCAGGTCTCTAGACATCTACATGGTCAGATTATGCATATATTTCTTGATGAGCTTTTATTATGCATGATGTGGGGTTATGGTGTGTAAATTTATACAAGGTTTGGTTGAGGGTGAATTATTACAAGGGTGGAGTTTAAACGGGATGGGAGAATTGTTAGATAATGGGGTACAAGAAGACGTCTGGGTACGTTTCGGTATCCATTTCTTAAGAGTCCTTGGGTGGGTGGTGCGGTTCTGCTGAGGTACAGAAAGTGGGATCGGTTTGGTGGTATTAAAGGATGAAAGGATGTCGGAGGGGTATATATTACATGGCTAGAGGGTTGGGCTATAATACATTGTTTGGGTACCCAAATCTGCATGGGTGTGGGTCTATGGATAAGATATTTCTTGGCGATCCAAATCTGTCGAGTACTTGTAGAAGAAGATCGAGGGGACTTTGGATGCTGATTCTGCTTGGGTTGAAACTTTGTCCTGCTCTCTTCTGCAGTGTTGCCAATAGCCTGTGGTTGCTGTCCTTTTGGCACCCATATTTGTTTTGTGCCACTTGTTCTGTGACGTTGATACTGCTGCTTTCTTTGCCACGTCTGGTGGTGTCGTCGGTCTGGGTTCCTCTGTTGTGGTTGACTCCTTCGAGGTTGGGTTTGAGAGGTCCTTTGGACACTCTGCTTTGGAAAAGAAGGGAGATCCAACACTTGCGTGACCTGCCCATTAGGAAGTGATCCGTTCTTCATCTTTAATCTAGGCCAGTCCGCAGCAAGTTTGGAAGGAGGAGCACCGCAGGGTGTCGTGCTCATTTGGCCGCTGATGCAACCCACCTGACCGCTGATTGTGTCCATCTGCCCTAGCGGTTGGGTAGCTGCCCTCTCTAGTTTGCAGGAAGTCCCAGGGAAGATCTCCTGTCGTCTTTCTGATAGATAACTGTCCATAGCCAAGCCCGAGTGGGTTGGTGTAGACGTAATATGATTGATCTGACTCAAGATCTTCCGGTCTTCCATCGCATGTATTTCATGGGGTCTAGGGTTACAAACCTCAGTCGGAATGCCATTAGGGAAGTCAAGCGGTATCACTCGCTTCTGTTCTAAGGTTCCAATCTGTAAGGAGCCTTGTCTAAGATTTAGGTCCACTGAGTGATCGTATAGCCAATCTTGGCCAAGGATTAGGGGTTCTATCAGGTCCTCATCATGGCACACTAGTAGCTTTGCTGTCATGGTCACATCCTTAATGAGGATAGGAAGGTCCACTTCACCCATGCAAGGGGTTTCCATGCCTCCTAGGCCTATGAGGTATGCCTCAATTGGCCGCATTTCTATTCCTGAATCCTTATAGTGGGACCATCTAATCGCACTAGTCGCAGCACCTGAGTCAATTAAAGCCCTAAGCTCTTGGCAAGGGTTGCCGTGCTCTAGCCTAACTGTAATGAATGGTCTCCTGTCCACTATACTAGGATGAGTGGTTGACTTTACTTGACACATGGCCATGGGATATCTGGGTGTAGTTTCCAGATGGTTATAATGTTCTCTCCCTAGTCCTTGTCTTCTTAACTTCATGCGTTTAATGCGTTCTATTGCTTCTGCCTGAGCTTCCGCTCGTATTCTATTTTCTTCCTCCTTACGCTTCTTTGCCAACGTGAGTCGTCTAAGCATATCCTCAGTAAGAGGTTCCTGATATAACCTGACTCTACAGCCACTAATATAATTAGGCATTATATCTCCTTCTAAAGTGGCTAACTGTACTGCTCCACTTGTTGAGAGTCTGTTAATGATCATAGGTCCATAACCTCGCTTTTCTAACTTCCGTGCGTGCTGTTTCAGAGTATATACTAGAACTAAATCTCCTTCTTTTAAGCCTTTATCTTTCACATGTGCATCAAAATATGCTTTCTGTCGCTTCTTCGCTGCATATATTCCTGCTACTGCCTTTAGCCTGGTTTCTCCTAATCGTTCCAAGTCCATTATTCTCGCTAATAATTCATGGCCGGTCCACTGATGTTTTTGTGTAACCTTAAGGGTCGGTATCAAGAAGTCCAAAGGAAGCACAGCATTCTGACCAAAAACCATCTGAAAGGGAGTTGCATTGAGTACGGTCTTGTAGGCCACTCGATATGCCCAAACAGCGTGGTGTAACTGTTTGTCCCAATCTGAACGTTTGTTGTTCACGAGTTTCGTCAGTACGTTACAAAGTATCTTGTTAGTGCTTTCAGCCTGACCATTGGCCTGAGGATGATATGGTGCAGATTTCTTGTGAATCACCATAAAATCCTGTAACAAATATTCAATGACTTGGTTTATAAAGTGAGTGCCTCGATCGCTCACTAACTCCATAGGCAATCCATATCTTGTAAAGACATTTTCAAATAAGAATTTTGCAGTTGTGTGTGCATCATTCTTTTTCGTGGCTTTTTCCTCTACCCATTTCGTAAGATAATCTGTGGCAACAATAATGTATTCCGCGTGAGTACCTTTTGCAGGGGGATTAATGGGTCCTACAAAGTCTATACCCCACTTAGAAAATGCACGTCCGCCCATCATGGGTTTCAATGGCATTTCATCTCTGCGAGTAGGAAACTGAGTTCTTTGGCACACATCACATCTCTTTACATAGGTATGAGCATCCATGTGAAGAGTGGGCCACCATAATCCTGTAAAAAGAATGGCTTTGACTATCCTATCGGGTCCAAAATGACCTCCTGCAACACCTTGGTGTGCAGTCTCTAGTATGCTCAGATAATCGCTCTCATGAACACATTGTCTTAGATATCCATCTCGTCCTCTTTTGTATAAACTATCACCAATAAGTGAATAGTCTTGAGCTTCCTGCTGTAGACTACGTTGTCGAGCTAAAGTCATGCCTTGAGGGAATGTGTTCGTCCTCAAGTATGTCACTAAAGGTTCACTCCAGTGTGGTGTGAGAGACACATGATATAATGTAGCATGCTCTACTGGTGGTCTTTCACAACAAACATGACATTCTTTACACAACTTGTAGACATCTGCTTCCATTGTAGGCCAATATACTCCTAATCTATGCAGAGTCTGTAATGTTCGATGTTTTGAATGATGTTGCTTTAATGCACCTATGTGTGCTAAGTGCAACCAATTCGCATGTTCTGATCCATCTTGCCCATAAATGCCTGTACCTCTTTCACATTAGTTGGTCTAGGTAAATCTACAATTACCTTCACCTTTTCTTCATCCGTAGAGATTCCATTTTTTGACACAATGTGTCCTAGAATTTTGCCTTGTCTCACCATGAAAACTCATTTTTCTGGGTTCAAACAAACCTGATATTCTCGACATTTGTCAAATATTTGCCTTAACTCTGGGATATGCGTCTGTCTTACACTTGAATGAGCACATATGTCATCGACATAAACTTCCAAGCTCTTGCGTAAAAATTCCTTAAAAACATGACACATGAGTCGCTGGAAAGTGGCGGGTGCATTTGTTAAGCCAAATGGCATCACACGAAATGCAAATATGCCCCATTCAGTGGCAAAAGCCGTCTTGTGTTGGTCTTCTGGAGCAATAGCTACTTGATTATAGCCTGAAAAGCCATCAAGAAAGCTGTAAACTTCCTTGCCCGCAACTCTTTCCAATAAGTGTTCCGTGATAGGAAGAGGATAACTATCTCTAATCGTTGCGGCATCAACTTTTTTAAGGTTAATACACACACGCAATTTTCCATTCTTCTTGGGCACAACCACAATGGGGGATACCCATTCAGTATGCTCAATTTCGTAAATGAATCCTGCTTCTATCAAGCGATCTATCTCCTCTTTGATCTTCGCAGCGTAGTTATTATTGTACGTGTACGGTTTCTGTTTCGTAGGTTTTGCATCTGGAGTCATAGGGATTCTATGAGAACATATATCTGGGTCTACTCCTTTTAGATCTTTGTAACTCCACGCAAAAATATCTCTATATTCGCGTAATAGGGCAAATAGCTCTTCTTCTTCTTCAGTTGTCAAATCATGCCCTATGTATGTGCATTTTTCTTCTTCTCCTTCTATGGCAACTATTACTTTCTTGGTTTTCTCTCGGTTATCATATACTTGTCCATCATTCACCTTTCTATTGGGCATTCGTACCATGATTCTTCTATCTTCGATTTCATATTTCTTGAAGTTCTCGGGTACTTCAAATAAAGATTCTTCTTTTTCTGTCATGGTTTCTTTCTTCTTTCTTTTCTTGCCTTCACTCTTAGTAGTCACTTCTGTGGCTAACCTCACCTCATTCGTAATTTCCTCGTGTCTCTGAGTGTGAGTCTCTACTTCGAAAAAATATTCTTCCTCTGATGCAAAGGGTGAATCCATGATAATTGATTCTAAATCAAAATCGCTTGCATCCTCAAATGCATCAGTGTTCGGTTCACACTCTTCTAAAATTGCATCGCCCATGATTGGCTCTATCGTGAAAACTGATATGTCATAGCCATCCTCGTCACAGTGGGGTGTCCATTGTTCTTCATTGATGGCTACATCCATGGTTGCTAGTATTTCTGCCCAACCATGGGGTTCAAACTCTTCGTCTGGGAATACTACAGGTGCATAGGCTGGATCTGGTAGGATTCGTGGATGTTGTTCTGCACCTAGGGTCCTTGCTTCTAATCGTTCTTCCTCTTGTTTGGCTACTTTACACATCCATAAATGGGTATCCTCATGCAACCAAGAAGGATCTGATTCTACTGAGTGCACGGATTCCGTCTCTACTGGTGTCTTATGGATGGTATTCCATTGTAGTGGGGGTACATCTCTATGTGAATAGTCTTTAAGATTGACTTTGGTAGTCACTCCTAAATGTTGCAAGTACAAAGAATTGGTTCCCCAATCTTGTACAATTTGCAACTGACGCATGAATGGTCGTCCCAATATCATCTCATAAGCATGGTTTTTTGCAAAGTCACAAATGGCAAAGGTATGCTCAAATTCTACACCACAAGTGGTGAGAGATATGCCTTCTAGTAAGCCTAATGGTTTTTCTATGTGTCCGTCAGCCATTTGTAGCTTCATCCTGGTGGGTCTTAATGCTGGCTTACCCCAACGTTTCCATAAAGCGGTGGTAGCTATGACTACTCCGGCTCCTGAATCTAAGATGGCTTTCGTGGTGTAGCCCTGATGGGTTATCGGAAGATAAGTGTTACCTTCCTCTCCTTCGCTCACATCTCCGATCTTTTCCATGGGTATCTCTGGTACCTTCTTATGTGATCCTATCTGAGAGGGTGTGGTAGCAAGCTCAGGGAATTGATTTGCTACGTGCCTCCACAATTCTGGTTTTACCTTTAACAATTCCTCCAGAGTGAGATTACACTGTACTTTAGTGTTCTTGATCACTTCCGTGTTTCTAGGGATTACTGATTCTTCATTCCTCACTATTATCGTGGGTGCTCTCATACTAATAGACTTTGCTTCCCAAGGTCCTGTGAACTGAGGTAATTCTTGCAAAGAATTAGATTCAAATCTTGTGGGGTCACTCAGTTGTTCCACCTCTACATCATCATATATAGAGGGGATGTCTTGGGGAAATTGTTCCTGCAAGTCATCTATTTCTTGAATAGGAGGATGGTTTCCTTGTTCTTTTCTCCATTTCTCTTCTTGTATTTCTCTCAAAAATTCATGTGAGTACCTATGTATGGAAGACAAATTGTCTTGACTTTTTGTAGTGGGTACTTGAGAGAGGGATGGTGCATTCCTTAAGAATTTTGCAGTTGTGAAAAGTGGTGTGTATGTGGGTGGTTGTGTCGGTGTGAAGACGGGATTTACAAATGTAGAGTAATTTACAGGGGGGATGGCTGGAGCAGCTTGGTGAAAAGGGGAAATAGGGGTTATAGTGGGGTGGGGAGGTGAAACTGGTGAGAAGGTTAGTGGGGTTAGAAAGGTGAAAGGGTATCTTAAAGGTGGGGGAAAAGATGGGAAGGATGAAGGGATGAAGGGGTTAACACGTAGGCGAGGTGGGGTGGGTGCGAGCATGGTGGCATGAATGGGCGGGGCAAAGGCTGTGGCTATGTTGCCGTGGACTGGTGTGGATGTGGGAGGAGCAAGTAGGTGTGCGGGGGATACAGGATGGGTTGGTGAACCATGAGGTGAGAGAGGAGTAGATGGTGTGGATGTTATTTGAAGGATAGTGGTAGTATGTACAACGGTAGTATGTGGTGGGGAGTCGACTAGGATAGCTTCTTCGGTGATGGATCTTTTCGGACGTAGGCGTGCATCTTGCGCCTGATGGGATGATTGAGGACCTATCGAAACTCGAATATATTCACCGGGCTTCGATAACAGGCGAACTTTGCGAGGGTCATATTGGGGGAGTGGCTTCCTTTGTAAATATCTCAGTGCTTCGACCGGGCCAATGGATTTGACCAGTTCTCTGAACCCTCTGATGTAAACTTCTTCAAACCCTCCGGAGATGAGTTCTTGTTCGATTATGGTTTGGCTCTCTTCTTCAGTCAATTTCTTACGTGCCCAGACTTTCTCCATCGTACGATATAACTTCTTGATTGCCAGCGTGTAAGCTGCTGCTTCGAAAGTCTCCTCTTCATGCGTGCTGGTGTCACCGTGCACATCGGTTTGTTGGCCTTGGCCATCTGTCTGTTCTTGTTCTTGGGAATCATGTGTGCCCTGGCTGGCTTCATCGTCACCTTCATTGTCATCAGATGCTGTTCTTTCGTCATCAGAGCTCGACACCACTTGTCCCTGTGGCTGATCCCGCGGTGTGGTAGGGTAACTCGGCCTTTCAAATTCTTGAGAGAACATTTGTGCCTCTGAAAACTGAAACTCATTGGAGAATGCATCAGGCATTTCAAAATCGAATGTTGTGTTTATTGGTTCTGCCTCCATGTGTGGTATTGGGAAAGAAAAGGCTTCCGCACCAATAGTGGTGGGAGCTTCTGCTGTCGTGGTGGTGGGTTCTGTGGTTGTAGCTGCCTGAGGTGCAACGGTACTAGTAGTGCCCTCTGTTACCACTGGTCTAGATAACCTTATGCGAATAGGTTGTACTGTGGGAGTGGCTTCTGTCGGTGATTGCTCTGGGGAGGGTTGTGGTGATGGTGACTCTGGCACTTGAAGGCAAGGAATAGTGCCTCTCATACGCTTACCTGCCCGTGCTCTGCTAGGTTTCCTGGCTTTCTTCGTCGTTCCTTTGAATGCCTTCAGCTCTTCTCCTGTTAATGCACGCTCAATTGGCAAGTCATAAGCCAAGCACATATAAACAATTCTTCTCAGCGCACAACATCCATTAAGCACTTTCTTTCGTTCCCATCTGTGTTGTGCCAAATACATTTGATCAATGATCCAGCTCGCCAGATTGACAGTCTGAGGTCCAGTACAGGCTAAGTATAATCCAAACCATATTCTTTTATGTGGCATGGTGAATCTGTCCTGAGCGGGGAATGCAAAATGTTGCATGCATATCCGTAGAGGCTTTGACAGCTCAGGTGTAATTGCTGAGATCTCCTCCCACTTAGTGACATCCCCACGTTTCATAGGGTCTGGAACTAATCTTTCTCGATCTGTGGGCGTGTGGGTTCCATGAATCTTGATGGCAGCTCTGATTAAATCCTTCGAAAGATAAAATCTTTTGTAGGGTGGATCATCCACTAAAGAAGGCAAAATAAAAGTTGCTGGGATATCCTTATTCTCTGAGGCCAGCAAAGTAGTGATTAAATAATAACACCTATAAAAGTCAGGTTTAGGCAGAGGATCACTGAAATACTCCGTGAAGCCGGCTCTGGCCCAAACATGAGTTAAGTCCTGAGTGTTCTGTAGGCCTTCGAACTCTCTGGAGAAAAATTGGTATTTTCCCCAAGTGCGGTCATCAAACGTCAAATTAGATTCAAATATAAACTCCGCGTCCGCTAAGGGTCCTGCAAGTCCCTGAAACCAGTGAGAGTTACGGTGTATCTTTTCTGTGTAGCCCATAGGTGGGTTATCGATCGGCATGGGCCCTGGAAATCCTTGGAATTCTGGCGGTGGAGCAGTCGGGTGGGATTCTGCTCGTAAAACATTGAGGGGCACTGCAGCTACGCTGGGGCCTGCTTCTGATGGTCCTTCGTCGGTTTGCATGATGATTGATGCGCTAATGAGAAAGATCTGCTACAAAAGATTAACACATTAGCATGGAAATTAATTATGATCCCATTAGAGTGAGACCGCAATCCCTTTCCATAACTGATGTGTAACCCGTGTAGCCAAGTGTCGTGAAGTGATTGATGCAATGATCTTTTTTGCAGAGCTAATGCAGGTCTCTAGACACCTACATGGTCAGATTATGCATATATTTCTTGATGAGCTTTTATTATGCATGATGTGGGGTTATGGTGTGTAAATTTATACAAGGTTTGGTTGAGGGTGAATTATTACAAGGGTGGAGTTTAAACGGGATGGGAGAATTGTTAGATAATGGGGTACAAGAAGACGTCTGGGTACGTTTCGGTATCCATTTCTTAAGAGTCCTTGGGTGGGTGGTGCGGTTCTGCTGAGGTACAGAAAGTGGGATCGGGTTTGGTGGTATTAAAGGATGAAAGGATGTCGGAGGGGTATATATTACATGGCTAGAGGGTTGGGCTATAATACATTGTTTGGGTACCCAAATCTGCATGGGTGTGGGTCTATGGATAAGATATTTCTTGGCGATCCAAATCTGTCGAGTACTTGTAGAAGAAGATCGAGGGGACTTTGGATGCTGATTCTGCTTCGGTTGAAACTTTGTCCTGCTCTCTTCTGCAGTGTTGCCAATAGCCTGTGGTTGCTGTCCTTTTGGCACCCATATTTGTTTTGTGCCACTTGTTCTCTGACGTTGATACTGCTGCTTTCTTTGCCACGTCTGGTGGTGTCGTCGGTCTGGGCTCCTCTGTTGTGGTTGACTCCTTCGAGGTTGGGTTTGAGAGGTCCTTTGGACACTCTGCTTTGGAAAAGAAGGGAGATCCAACACTTGCGTGACCTGCCCATTAGGAAGTGATCCGTTCTTCATCTTTAATCTAGGCCAGTCCACAGCAAGTTTGGAAGGAGGAGCACCGCAGGGTGTCGTGCTCATTTGGCCGCTGATGCAACCCACCTGACCGCTGATTGTGTCCATCTGCCCTAGCGGTTGGGTAGCTGCCCTCTCTAGTTTGCAGGAAGTCCCAGAAAAGATCTCCTGTCGTCTTTCTGATAGATACCTGTCCATAGCCAAGCCCGAGTGGGTTGGTGTAGATGTAATATGATTGATCTGACTCAAGATCTTCCGGTCTTCCATCGCATGTATTTCATGGGGTCTAGGGTTACAAACCTCAGTCGGAATGCCATTAGGGAAGTCAAGCGGTATCACTCGCTTCTGTTCTAAGGTTCCAATCTGTAAGGAGCCTTGTCTAAGATTTAGGTCCACTGAGTGATCGTATAGCCAATCTTGGCCAAGGATTAGGGGTTCTATCAGGTTGTCATCATGGCACACTAGTAGCTTTGCTGTCATGGTCACATCCTTAATGAGGATAGGAAGGTCCACTTCACCCATGCAAGGGGTTTCCATGCCTCCTAGGCCTATGAGGTATGCCTCAATTGGCCGCATTTCTATTCCTGAATCCTTATAGTGGGACCATCTAATCGCACTAGTCGCAGCACCTGAGTCAATTAAAGCCCTAAGCTCTTGGCAAGGGTTGCCGTGCTCTAGCCTAACTGTAATGAATGGTCTCCTGTCCACTATACTAGGATGAGTGGTTGACTTCACTTGACACATGGCCATGGGATATCTGGGTGTAGTTTCCAGATGGTTCTTTCACATTAGTTGGTCTAGGTAAATCTGCAATTACCTTCACCTTTTCTTCATCCGTAGAGATTCCATTTTTTGACACAATGTGTCCTAGAATTTTGCCTTGTCTCACCATGACAGCTCATTTTTCTGGGTTCAAACAAACCTGATATTCTCGACATTTGTCAAATATTTGCCTTAACTCTGGGATATGCGTCTGTCTTACACTTGAATGAGCACATATGTCATCGACATAAACTTCCAAGCTCTTGCGTAAAAATTCCTTAAAAACATGACACATGAGTCGCTGGAAAGTGGTGGGTGCATTTGTTAAGCCAAATGGCATCACACGAAATGCAAATATGCCCCATTCAGTGGCAAAAGCCGTCTTGTGTTGGTCTTCTGGAGCAATAGCTACTTGATTATAGCCTGAAAAGCCATCAAGAAAGCTGTAAACTTCCTTGCCCGCAACTCTTTCCAATAAGTGTTCCGTGATAGGAAGAGGATAACTATCTCTAATCGTTGCGGCATTAACTTTTTTAAGGTTAATACACACACGCAATTTTCCATTCTTCTTGGGCACAACCACAATGGGGGATACCCATTCAGTATGCTCAATTTCGTAAATGAATCCTGCTTCTATCAAGCGATCTATCTCCTCTTTGATCTTCGCAGCGTAGTTATCATTGTACGTGTACGGTTTCTGTTTCGTAGGTTTTGCATCTGGAGTCATAGGGATTCTATGAGAACATATATCTGGGTCTACTCCTTTTAGATCTTTGTAACTCCACGCAAAAATATCTCTATATTCGCGTAATAGGGCAAATAGCTCTTCTTCTTCTTCAGTTGTCAAATCATGCCCTATGTATGTGCATTTTTCTTCTTCTCCTTCTATGGCAACTATTACTTTCTTGGTTTTCTCTCGGTTATCATATACTTGTCCATCATTCACCTTTCTATTGGGCATTCGTACCATGATTCTTAAATCTTCGATTTCATATTTCTTGAAGTTCTCGGGTACTTCAAATAAAGATTCTTCTTTTTCTGTCATGGTTTCTTTCTTCTTTCTTTTCTTGCCTTCACTCTTAGTAGTCACTTCTGTGGCTAACCTCACCTCATTCCTAATTTCCTCGTGTCTCTGAGTGTGAGTCTCTACTTCGAAAAAATATTCTTCCTCTGATGCAAAGGGTGAATCCATGATAATTGATTCTAAATCAAAATCGCTTGCATCCTCAAATGCATCAGTGTTCGGTTCACACTCTTCTAAAATTGTATCGCCCATGATTGGCTCTATCGTGAAAACTGATATGTCATAGCCATCCTCGTCATAGTGGGGTGTCCATTGTTCTTCATTGATGGCTACATCCATGGTTGCTAGTATTTCTGCCCAACCATGGGGTTCAAACTCTTCGTCTGGGAATACTACAGGTGCATAGGCTGGATCTGGTAGGGTTCGTGGATGTTGTTCTGCACCTAGGGTCCTTGCTTCTAATCATTCTTCCTCTTGTTTGGCTACTTTACACATCCATAAATGGGTATCCTCATGCAACCAAGAAGGATCTGATTCTACTGAGTGCACGGATTCCGTCTCTACTGGTGTCTTATGGATGGTATTCCATTGTATTGGGGGTACATCTCTATGTGAATAGTCTTTAAGATTGACTTTGGTAGTCACTCCTAAATGTTGCAAGTACAAAGAATTGGTTCCCCAATCTTGTACAATTTGCAACTGACGCATGAATGGTCGTCCCAATATCATCTCATAAGCATGGTTTTTTGCAAAGTCACAAATGGCAAAGGTATGCTCAAATTCTACACCACAAGTGGTGAGAGATATGCCTTCTAGTAAGCCTAATGGTTTTTCTATGTGTCCGTCAGCCATTTGTAGCTTCATCCTGGTGGGTCTTAATGCTGGCTTACCCCAACGTTTCCATAAAGCGGTGGTAGCTATGGCTACTCCGGCTCCTGAATCTAAGATGGCTTTCGTGGTGTAGCCCTGATGGGTTATCGGAAGATAAGTGTTACCTTCCTCTCCTTCGCTCACATCTCCGATCTTTTCCACGGGTATCTCTGGTACCTTCTTATGTGATCCTATCTGAGAGGGTGTGGTAGCAAGCTCAGGGAATTGATTTGCTACGTGCCTCCACAATTCTGGTTTTACCTTTAACAATTCCTCCAGAGTGAGATTACACTGTACTTTAGTGTTCTTGATCACTTCCGTGTTTCTAGGGATTACTGATTCTTCATTCCTCACTATTATCGTGGGTGCTCTCATACTAATAGACTTTGCTTCCCAAGGTCCTGTGAACTGAGGTAATTCTTGCAAAGAATTAGATTCAAATCCTGTGGGGTCACTCAGTTGTTCCACCTCTACATCATCATATATAGAGGGGATGTCTTGGGGAAATTGTTCCTGCAAGTCATCTATTTCTTGAATAGGAGGATGGTTTCCTTGTTCTTTTCTCCATTTCTCTTCTTGTATTTCTCTCAAAAATTCATGTGAGTACCTATGTATGGAAGACAAATTGTCTTGACTTTCTGTACTGGGTACTTGAGACAGGGATGGTGCATTCCTTAAGAATTTTGCAGTTGTGAAAAGTGGTGTGTATGTGGGTGGTTGTGTCGGTGTGAAGACGGGATTTACAAATGTAGAGTAATTTACAGGGGGGATGGCTGGAGCAGCTTGGTGAAAAGGGGAAATAGGGGTTATAGTGGGGTGGGGAGGTGAAACTGGTGAGAAGGTTAGTGGGGTTAGAAAGGTGAAAGGGTATCTTAAAGGTGGGGGAAAAGATGGGAAGGATGAAGGGATGAAGGGGTTAACACGTAGGCGAGGTGGGGTGGGTGCGAGCATGGTGGCATGAATGGGCGGGGCAAAGGCTGTGGCTATGTTGCCGTGGACTGGTGTGGATGTGGGAGGAGCAAGTAGGTGTGCGGGGGATACAGGATGGGTTGGTGAACCATGAGGTGAGAGAGGAGTAGATGGTGTGGATGTTATTTGAAGGATAGTGGTAGTATGTACAACGGTAGTATGTGGTGGGGAGTCGACTAGGATAGCTTCTTCGGTGATGCATCTTTTCGGACGTAGGCGTGCATCTTGCGCCTGATGGGATGATTGAGGACCTATCGAAACTCGAATATATTCACCGGGCTTCGATAACAGGCGAACTTTGCGAGGGTCATATTGGGGGAGTGGCTTCCTTTGTAAATATCTCAGTGCTTCGACCGGGCCAATGGATTTGACCAGTTCTCTGAACCCTCTGATGTAAACTTCTTCAAACCCTCCGGAGATGAGTTCTTGTTCGATTATGGTTTGGCTCTCTTCTTCAGTCAATTTCTTCCGTGCCCAGACTTTCTCCATCGTACGATATAACTTCTTGATTGCCAGCGTGTAAGCTGCTGCTTCGAAAGTCTCCTCTTCATGCGTGCTGGTGTCACCGTGCGCATCGGTTTGTTGGCCTTGGCCATCTGTCTGTTCTTGTTCTTGGGAATCATGCGTGCCCTGGCTGGCTTCATCGTCACCTTCATTGTCATCATATGCTGTTCTTTCGTCATCAGAGCTCGACACCACTTGTCCCTGTGGCTGATCCCGCGGTGTGGTAGGGTAACTCGGCCTTTCAAATTCTTGAGAGAACATTTGTGCCTCTGAAAACTGAAACTCATTGGAGAATGCATCAGGCATTTCAAAATCGAATGTTGTGTTTATTGGTTCTGCCTCCATGTGTGGTATTGGGAAAGAAAAGGCTTCCGCACCAATAGTGGTGGGAGCTTCTGCTGTCGTGGTGGTGGGTTCTGTGGTTGTAGCTGCCTGAGGTGCAACGGTACTAGTAGTGCCCTCTGTTACCACTGGTCTAGATAACCTTATGTGAATAGGTTGTACTGTGGGAGTGGCTTCTGTCGGTGATTGCTCTGGGGAGGGTTGTGGTGATGGTGACTCTGGCACTTGAAGGCAAGGAATAGTGCCTCTCATACGCTTACCTGCCCGTGCTCTGCTTGGTTTCCTGGCTTTCTTCGTCGTTCCTTTGAATGCCTTCAGCTCTTCTCCTGTTAATGCACGTTCAATTGGCAAGTCATAAGCCAAGCACATATAAACAATTCTTGTCAGCGCACAACATCCATTAAGCACTTTCTTTCGTTCCCATCTGTGTTGTGCCAAATACATTTGATCAATGATCCAGCTCGCCAGATCGACAGTCTGAGGTCCAGTACAGGCTAAGTATAATCCAAACCATATTCTTTTATGTGGCATGGTGAATCTGTCCTGAGCGGGGAATGCAAAATGTTGCATGCATATCCGTAGCGGCTTTGACAGCTCAGGTGTAATTGCTGAGATCTCCTCCCACTTAGTGACATCCCCACGTTTCATAGGGTCTGGAACTAATCTTTCTCGATCTGTGGGCGTGTGGGTTCCATGAATCTTGATGGCAGCTCTGATTAAATCCTTCGAAAGATAAAATCTTTTGTAGGGTGGATCATCCACTAAAGAAGGCAAAATAAAAGTTGCTGGGATATCCTTATTCTCTGAGGCCAGCAAAGTAGTGATTAAATAATAACACCTATAAAAGTCAGGTTTAGGCAGAGGATCACTGAAATACTCCGTGAAGCCGGCTCTGGCCCAAACATGAGTTAAGTCCTGAGTGTTCTGTAGGCCTTCGAACTCTCTGGAGAAAAATTGGTATTTTCCCCAAGTGCGGTCATCAAACGTCAAATTAGATTCAAATATAAACTCCGCGTCCGCTAAGGGTCCTGCAAGTCCCTGAAACCAGTGAGAGTTACGGTGTATCTTTTCTGTGTAGCCCATAGGTGGGTTATCGATCGGCATGGGCCCTGGAAATCCTTGGAATTCTGGCGGTGGAGCAGTCGGGTGGGATTCTGCTCGTAAAACATTGAGGGGCACTGCAGCTACGCTGGGGCCTGCTTCTGATGGTCCTTCGTCGGTTTGCATGATGATTGATGCGCTAATGAGAAAGATCTGCTACAAAAGATTAACACATTAGCATGGAAATTAATTATGATCCCATTAGAGTGAGACCGCAATCCCTTTCCATAACTGATGTGTAACCCGTGTAGCCAGGTGTCGTGAAGTGATTGATGCAATGATCTTTTTTGCAGAGCTAATGCAGGTCTCTAGACACCTACATGGTCAGATTATGCATATATTTCTTGATGAGCTTTTATTATGCATGATGTGGGGTTATGGTGTGTAAATTTATACAAGGTTTGGTTGAGGGTGAATTATTACAAGGGTGGAGTTTAAACGGGATGGGAGAATTGTTAGATAATGGGGTACAAGAAGACGTCTGGGTACGTTTCGGTATCCATTTCTTAAGAGTCCTTGGGTGGGTGGTGCGGTTCTGCTGAGGTACAGAAAGTGGGATCGGGTTTGGTGGTATTAAAGGATGAAAGGATGTCGGAGGGGTATATATTACATGGCTAGAGGGTTGGGCTATAATACATTGTTTGGGTACCCAAATCTGCATGGGTGTGGGTCTATGGATAAGATATTTCTTGGCGATCCAAATCTGTCGAGTACTTGTAGAAGAAGATCGAGGGGACTTTGGATGCTGATTCTGCTTCGGTTGAAACTTTGTCCTGCTCTCTTCTGCAGTGTTGCCAATAGCCTGTGGTTGCTGTCCTTTTGGCACCCATATTTGTTTTGTGCCACTTGTTCTGTGACGTTGATACTGCTGCTTTCTTTGCCACGTCTGGTGGTGTCGTCGGTCTGGGTTCCTCTGTTGTGGTTGACTCCTTCGAGGTTGGGTTTGAGAGGTCCTTTGGACACTCTGCTTTGGAAAAGAAGGGAGATCCAACACTTGCGTGACCTGCCCATTAGGAAGTGATCCGTTCTTCATCTTTAATCTAGGCCAGTCCGCAGCAAGTTTGGAAGGAGGAGCACCGCAGGGTGTCGTGCTCATTTGGCCGCTGATGCAACCCACCTGACCGCTGATTGTGTCCATCTGCCCTAGCGGTTGGGTAGCTGCCCTCTCTAGTTTGCAGGAAGTCCCAGGGAAGATCTCCTGTCGTCTTTCTGATAGATAACTATCCATAGCCAAGCCCGAGTGGGTTGGTGTAGACGTAATATGATTGATCTGACTCAAGATCTTCCGGTCTTCCATCGCATGTATTTCATGGGGTCTAGGGTTACAAACCTCAGTGGAATGCCATTAGGGAAGTCAAGCGGTATCACTCGCTTCTGTTCTAAGGTTCCAATCTGTAAGGAGCCTTGTCTAAGATTTAGGTCCACTGAGTGATCGTATAGCCAATCTTGGCCAAGGATTAGGGGTTCTATCAGGTCCTCATCATGGCACACTAGTAGCTTTGCTGTCATGGTCACATCCTTAATGAGGATAGGAAGGTCCACTTCACCCATGCAAGGGGTTTCCATGCCTCCTAGGCCTATGAGGTATGCCTCAATTGGCCGCATTTCTATTCCTGAATCCTTATAGTGGGACCATCTAATCGCACTAGTCGCAGCACCTGAGTCAATTAAAGCCCTAAGCTCTTGGCAAGGGTTGCCGTGCTCTAGCCTAACTGTAATGAATGGTCTCCTGTCCACTATACTAGGATGAGTGGTTGACTTTACTTGACACATGGCCATGGGATATTTGGGTGTAGTTTCCAGATGGTTATAATGTTCTCTCCCTAGTCCTTGTCTTCTTAACTTCATGCGTTTAATGCATTCTATTGCTTCTACCTGAGCTTCCGCTCGTATTCTATTTTCTTCCTCCTTACGCTTCTTTGCCAACGTGAGTCGTCTAAGCATATCCTCAATAAGAGGTTCCTGATATAACCTGACTCTACAGCCACTAATATAATTAGGCATTATATCTCCTTCTAAAGTGGCTAACTGTACTGCTCCACTTGTTGAGAGTCTGTTAATGATCATAGGTCCATAACCTCGCTTTTCTAACTTCCGTGCGTGCTGTTTCAGAGTATACTAGAACTAAATCTCCTTCTTTTAAGCCTTTATCTTTCACATGTGCATCAAAATATGCTTTCTGTCGCTTCTTCGCTGCATATATTCCTGCTACTGCCTTTAGCCTGGTTTCTCCTAATCGTTCCAAGTCCATTATTCTCGCTAATAATTCATGGCCGGTCCACTGATGTTTTTGTGCAACCTTAAGGGTCGGTATCAAGAAGTCCAAAGGAAGCACAGCATTCTGACCAAAAACCATATGAAAGGGAGTTGCATTGAGTACGGTCTTGTAGGCCACTCGATATGCCCAAACAGCGTGGTGTAACTGTTTGTCCCAATCTGAACGTTTGTTGTTCACGAGTTTCGTCAGTACGTTACAAAGTATCTTGTTAGTGCTTTCAGCCTGACCATTGGCCTGAGGATGATATGGTGCAGATTTCTTGTGAATCACCATAAAATCCTGTAACAAATATTCAATGACTTGGTTTAGAAAGTGAGTGCCTCGATCGCTCACTAACTCCATAGGCAATCCATATCTTGTAAAGACATTTTCAAATAAGAATTTTGCAGTTGTGTGTGCATCATTCTTTTTCGTGGCTTTTTCCTCTACCCATTTCGTAAGATAATCTGTGGCAACAATAATGTATTCCGCGTGAGTACCTTTTGCAGGGGGATTAATGGGTCCTACAAAGTCTATACCCCACTTAGAAAATGCACGTCCGCCCATCATGGGTTTCAATGGCATTTCATCTCTGCGAGTAGGAAACTGAGTTCTTTGGCACACATCACATCTCTTTACATAGGTATGAGCATCCATGTGAAGAGTGGGCCACCATAATCCTGTAAAAAGAATGGCTTTGACTATCCTATCGGGTCCAAAATGACCTCCTGCAACACCTTGGTGTGCAGTCTCTAGTATGCTCAGATAATCGCTCTCATGAACACATTGTCTTAGATATCCATCTCGTCCTCTTTTGTATAAATTATCGCCAATAAGTGAATAGTCTTGAGCTTCCTGCTGTAGACTACGTTGTCGAGCTAAAGTCATGCCTTGAGGGAATGTGTTCGTCCTCAAGTATGTCACTAAAGGTTCACTCCAGTGTGGTGTGAGAGACACATGATATAATGTAGCATGCTCTACTGGTGGTCTTTCACAACAAACATGACATTCTTTACACAACTTGTAGACATCTGCTTCCATTGTAGGCCAATATACTCCTAATCTATGCAGAGTCTGTAATGTTCGATGTTTTGAATGATGTTGCTTTAATGCACCTATGTGTGCTAAGTGCAACCAATTCGCATGTTCTGATTCATCTACACAACAAGCAAGAATCTTTTGATTATCCTGTTTATATATGCTTCCTGCCATTATTTGGTATCTTTGAGACTTGGTAATCTCTCCCTCTTTGATCTTTAACCTAGGATTCTTGGGTCCATATGTGAGAATAGGGACAATAGGCTTAGCCCATTCTGGTGCTATCTCAAGGTTAAACAAGTATGCATCTGGTAATTCATCCGCTACTCCTTGAGGAGCTTCTCCTGAGGTTAATCTTGAAAGGTGGTCAGCTCTAAGATGTGTCTTTCCTTTCCTGACTACTACTTCAAAATCATACTCCATGAGTAATAGAAACCAACGTAACAGTCGTCCCGTGTTACATGGTTTGTTGACTAAGTACAAGAGGGCTTGATGATCTGTAAAGAACTTGAATTTGTTGGCCAACAAGTAGTGCCTGAACTTCTTTACTGCGTAGATCATCCCTAATCCTTCTCGTTCCGTCGTGGTGTAATTTATTTCTGCTGCGTTCAATTGTCTGCTCGCGTAAGCTATGGGGAGATCTATGTTACCTTCACTCGTGGGTTGTGCTAACACACATCCTATGGCGTAATTGGATGCATCCACATGTACATGGAATGGCTTACTCCAATCGGGGGTAGTCAAAATCGGTGCTGAGCACAAGCGTCGTTTAAGTTCGTTGAATGAATTTTCACATTCATCTGTCCATTCAAAATTGGTTAAAAGAGAGTACAATGGCTTGGCTATGATTGCATACATGTGTATGAATCTCCTGTAATATCCGCAATGGCCCATAAATGCCTGTACCTCTTTCACATTAGTTGGTCTAGGTAAATCTGCAATTACCTTCACCTTTTCTTCATCCGTAGAGATTCCATTTTTTGACACAATGTGTCCTAGAATTTTGCCTTGTCTCACCATGAAAACTCATTTTTCTGGGTTCAAACAAACCTGATATTCTCGACATTTGTCAAATATTTGCCTTAACTCTGGGATATGCGTCTGTCTTACACTTGAATGAGCACATATGTCATCGACATAAACTTCCAAGCTCTTGCGTAAAAATTCCTTAAAAACATGACACATGAGTCGCTGGAAAGTGGCGGGTGCATTTGTTAAGCCAAATGGCATCACACGAAATGCAAATATGCCCCATTCAGTGGCAAAAGCCGTCTTGTGTTGGTCTTCTGGAGCAATAGCTACTTGATTATAGCCTGAAAAGCCATCAAGAAAGCTGTAAACTTCCTTGCCCGCAACTCTTTCCAATAAGTGTTCCGTGATAGGAAGAGGATAACTATCTCTAATCGTTGCGGCATTAACTTTTTTAAGGTTAATACACACACGCAATTTTCCATTCTTCTTGGGCACAACCACAATGGGGGATACCCATTCAGTATGCTCAATTTCGTAAATGAATCCTGCTTCTATCAAGCGATCTATCTCCTCTTTGATCTTCGCAGCGTAGTTATCATTGTACGTGTACGGTTTCTGTTTCGTAGGTTTTGCATCTGGAGTCATAGGGATTCTATGAGAACATATATCTGGGTCTACTCCTTTTAGATCTTTGTAACTCCACGCAAAAATATCTCTATATTCGCGTAATAGGGCAAATAGCTCTTCTTCTTCTTCAGTTGTCAAATCATGCCCTATGTATGTGCATTTTTCTTCTTCTCCTTCTATGGCAACTATTACTTTCTTGGTTTTCTCTCGCTTATCATATACTTGTCCATCATTCACCTTTCTATTGGGCATTCGTACCATGATTCTTCTATCTTCGATTTCATATTTCTTGAAGTTCTCGGGTACTTCAAATAAAGATTCTTCTTTTTCTGTCATGGTTTCTTTCTTCTTTCTTTTCTTGCCTTCACTCTTAGTAGTCACTTCTGTGGCTAACCTCACCTCATTCGTAATTTCCTCGTGTCTCTAAGTGTGAGTCTCTACTTCGAAAAAATATTGTTCCTCTGATGCAAAGGGTGAATCCATGATAATTGATTCTAAATCAAAATCGCTTGCATCCTCAAATGCATCAGTGTTCGGTTCACACTCTTCTAAAATTGCATCGCCCATGATTGGCTCTATCGTGAAAACTGATATGTCATAGCCATCCTCGTCACAGTGGGGTGTCCATTGTTCTTCATTGATGGCTACATTCATGGTTGCTAGTATTTCTGCCCAACCATGGGGTTCAAACTCTTCGTCTGGGAATACTACAGGTGCATAGGCTGGATCTGGTAGGGTTCGTGGATGTTGTTCTGCACCTAGGGTCCTTGCTTCTAATCGTTCTTCCTCTTGTTTGGCTACTTTACACATCCATAAATGGGTATCCTCATGCAACCAAGAAGGATCTGATTCTACTGAGTGCACGGATTCTGTCTCTACTGGTGTCTTATGGATGGTATTCCATTGTATTGGGGGTACATCTCTATGTGAATAGTCTTTAAGATTGACTTTGGTAGTCACTCCTAAATGTTGCAAGTACAAAGAATTGGTTCCCCAATCTTGTACAATTTGCAACTGACGCATGAATGGTCGTCCCAATATCATCTCATAAGCATGGTTTTTTGCAAAGTCACAAATGGCAAAGGTATGCTCAAATTCTACACCACAAGTGGTGAGAGATATGCCTTCTAGTAAGCCTAATGGTTTTTCTATGTGTCCGTCAGCCATTTGTAGCTTCATCCTGGTGGGTCTTAATGCTGGCTTACCCCAACGTTTCCATAAAGCGGTTGTAGCTATGGCTACTCCGGCTCCTGAATCTAAGATGGCTTTCGTGGTGTAGCCCTGATGGGTTATCGGAAGATAAGTGTTACCTTCCTCTCCTTCGCTCACATCTCCGATCTTTTCCACGGGTATCTCTGGTACCTTCTTATGTGATCCTATCTGAGAGGGTGTGGTAGCAAGCTCAGGGAATTGATTTGCTACGTGCCTCCACAATTCTGGTTTTACCTTTAACAATTCCTCCAGAGTGAGATTACACTGTACTTTAGTGTTCTTGATCACTTCCGTGTTTCTAGGGATTACTGATTCTTCATTCCTCACTATTATCGTGGGTGCTCTCATACTAATAGACTTTGCTTCCCAAGGTCCTGTGAACTGAGGTAATTCTTGCAAAGAATTAGATTCAAATCCTGTGGGGTCACTCAGTTGTTCCACCTCTACATCATCATATATAGAGGGGATGTCTTGGGGAAATTGTTCCTGCAAGTCATCTATTTCTTGAATAGGAGGATGGTTTCCTTGTTCTTTTCTCCATTTCTCTTCTTGTATTTCTCTCAAAAATTCATGTGAGTACCTATGTATGGAAGACAAATTGTCTTGACTTTCTGTACTAGGTACTTGAGACACGGATGGTGCATTCCTTTCCTGTGTCTCTGGGACAATAGGGTTCCTAGGCTGATCCTTTTTCTCTTTGCTCTCGATCAGATATTCTAGCCTCTCCATTAGTCCTTGAAAGTGTAATTCCGGTTTTGCCATGTTATTCCAATTAAGATATCTAGAGGCTTCGAACAAAGCTTGTGCTAGTTCTACCATCTTCATGCAAAGTTTAGTTCTCTCAATCTCCAGATTAGCTCGAGGGTAGTTCTTACTCATTTCAGCTACCTGAGGTCCCTCTTTTAATCTAGCCTGATACGCACGAAACATCATGTCTAGATTCTCTGGTATGGGTTCTGCTAAAACTGATCCTGACTTCTGAGCTGGGTTCTCTTGATTCAATTCCTGTGAGGTCAATTCTTGGATTTTGGCTCTAGATTCCTTTAAACTTCCTTCCAACTCAGTTATCTTTTTACTCCATTTTCTCTTAATTCTTTCTCTAGAATCTTTCCAAGATTTTGTCTTTTTACTGCTAGATTCTACAACTTCACTGGTTCCAGCTACTTTCTCTTGATCAAGCTTTTGGTTCTGTAGGAGCGCCTGGGCTCTTGTTATAGCTTGGATAGGCACGTAGGTAGGGTTGGATCCATCTGCGTTATTTACAATACCTATCACGTTGATTGGTGTCACATTCGAAGCATTAACTGGGTTCTTAGGACAATCTTTGATTATGTGCTCTTTGCCACAATCAGCACAAAAGCCTTGTACGTTATAGTACTGTGATTGCCTTGCTATTGGGGGGTGTGGACAATCCTTTATGAAGTGATCTCCTTGGCACCTAAAGCATGGTCCTCTAGGGCCTTGTGGTCTCTGTTGTCTTAATTGGGGCCGTGGATTTGGGTTTGTGTACATCACATTAGCATAGTCGGGCTCCCAACTAGGTTCCACTGGTGGACTATCGTAATGATATGTCTCCACGTGTTCTGGTGACTCTGTGTAATATGCGGGTGGACTATCGACATGCGTAGAGTCAAAACTGTTTGAGTGTGGGTCACTCTCTGTGATCAAAGGTGACGAAGGCACTAAAGCCCTACTTAGGTTCTCTTCTGCAGCAGCATATTTGACTGAGATGACATTCGCTGGTGGGGGTGGCTGCTGAGCTAAGACGGGTTGAGGTCTCTATTGAGCCTGGTATGGATAGTTCTGAGGAGGTCTATAGTAATAAGGCTGAGTATGGTATTGGCCTTGATACCTACCTGGCTGCGGGTATGCTTGCGGGTAGTTCTGTCTCACGATTTGTTTGTTGTATGGGCAGTCCTGAGCCGTATGATTCGTGTATCTTCTCTCAATTGTACAGTATTGGCCACTAGGGTTGGCTTGTGGTTGTGGTGCATTGGGACACACATTCGCCATATGGTCACCACCACAGGTGTAACAACGCTTGTTTGTTAGCACCCTAGGTTTACTAGAAACTCCTAGTTTCTGGGCCACTTTTTCTGCTAGGTCTTCTATTGAGCTAGACAATTTTGTGGATGCTAGAGATGAACAGTCTGAGTCCTTATAGACCTTTGAGAGTTCCAACTCGTCTCCTAAGTTGTCCTCAATGTCTATGCAAATTCTTACGTATTGCTCTAGCGTTCTGGGTTCTTTTAGGTACACATAGGAGCGTAGTTTAGAGCTCAACAAGCCATCTAGAAACAATGACACTTGTTTAGCTTGTGAGGGTAGCTCTTGCATTGGACATCGTTCAACATATTGTCTAAACCTACGTCGTGCCAGTCTAACTGTTTCTTGAGGGGTCTGTTTAAAGCTATGAATCAACGAAGACGTGTCATGTCTAATCCCACTTTTAGAGAATTCGGTGATGAATGACTCTAAAAAGTGATGGATGTCTCTAAATTGCCTTTGTTGCAAAGGTTGGAACCAAGTTAAAGCGGTGTTCTTTAACGTTAGCCCAAATGCGTTGTATTGCGTGAACATGTCTTCAACTTGTTCTGCTCTTAGTACTTGCTTGAATTCTGCAACATGGTCATAAGGATCTCCTGTCCCATCAAAATAATTTTTCATTGATTTTACTAATTGAGTGGGTCTCAATACTCTTGCGTGTTCACGTGGTCTAGGTAGAGGAAAATCATCTCTACCACCTGGTATTCCATGATCTCTTTGTCTATCCGCTCTATTAGTGTTCGTGGTTGTTCTTTCTCTCCCTATGGGGTGAGTGAAGCTTACTTCGGGTCTTTCTTTATTCTTTTCTCTTTGATTTCCAAAGGCTGATGATGTTCCTGCCCCTTGTTGACTTGTATTCATGTTCGTTCTAGATGGAGGGAATACCAATTCACCTCTCCATGTGTATGTGTTTCTAGCGTGGTCAGGCACCACAAAGACTCTTTCTGAAGTTTCATCCAGGTATACAACCTTTCCAGGTGTATCTGGGTCCTTGAATTCATAAATTGTAATGATGCCTATCTCACCAGGGTGTTCCTTTCTGTACCTCCAAAAGGCTTCATTAGTTTCTTTATTTATGAACAACTCTATGCTTCTGTTGTCCTGAGGGATCCATTCCGGGATTAGTACTCGTGTCAGTACAGATTTCCCTCTAGGTGTTCTAGGCTCGTCTAATGGTTCCTTTCCTTGAGATTTTGCTTCCGTCTCTGGTTGAATTGTGCCAAACTCATTAGTATCGTTTGGCTGCGTACTTAGGACGTACATGGTTCCTTCTTTGTCTATGTAAGCGTCTCTCTCAAATTTCACCACTGGTCTTTCCAATCCAATGGGTTGATCAGGGTTGTGCAGTTGCACCACTTGCCTTCGCAAACCATCCTCATAGATGCGAGCACCTAGTCGGTTGGTTCGGAGAAACTCTAATTGCGTTCTATAGGGTCCTTCAGGTTTTTCTAAATAGGCTACATTCGACCCTACTTCTGGTCTTTCTGTGCTAAATGCCATTTTTGAATCACTAGTATCTGAGCTCTCGTAGGGGTAAGTGCTATTCAATTGCTGAGCCCACGATCGTGCAGTAGTTCTTACACTTGCCTCTGATGATCTAAGGCTTCGTCGGTCTGACTTACCTATATGTTTGCCCGATCTAAGGTTCATTAATTTTCTTCCTTGCACACTCAGTACACGCTCAGATCGTCAATGGTTCTTTGTTATTACTGTCTTGATTCTTTTTAAATTTATTTAGATTCTTGTCTTAATGTATGCGTCAGGAATTCGACTTTCCGTGTTACTTTGAGTTCTCGTTCCGTCAGGCTTATGTTCTTTCCTTTAGGTTTTCGCGTCACACCTTTACTTTAGTCTTGAACTTGGAAGAATTAAATATCTTGAACTTGAGGCGTTCCTATTGTCTTAATCCACAATGCTAACGTTTATCCTAAGCTAAGAATTGACTGAGGGGGTTGAGTAATCTTCCAACCTCGAGTCCGCTTTTCTGGTTGCTCTGATGCCCAAGAAGCCGCGCTTCCCAAGCTTTTATGCCCTTCACTGCCTTGCTTTGGTTGCCTTTGATCGCCCTTGCTAGACTTGGAAAAATCCAATATTAGACCAATTCGCAGTTGGATGATCAAGCACTTGAGTATATACACCTTTTAAGTCCCTTTTCTTTTGCCCAAATTTTTCAATGCTTGCCCCCTGGCTTCCTAGTCCCAAACTAGGTGAACCTCAAAATAGTTTATCTAAAAATAGACGTATCCTTTAAGAAAAAAACAGTTGAGGTCACGTAGTACTCGTCGAGAGCTTTCTAATGAGCTATTAAGCTCAAAAAACGGACTTCGGATGAAAAAGTTATGAGCGCTCAGGCCCTGGGGGGTAAAAACTGACAATCAGGTTTTCCTTCCAATATGAGCTAAGGGGTCTCCTATGAGTCTAATGGTCCAAAAATTTCTCAAAAATACCCCCAAAATTGGTCAAAAAATGGAACCCTAAATTTGCGATGGGGGTGCACAATCGTGATGGTCTGAGACCGTCGCGATGGTCCAAGCGAACCGTCGCGATGGCGTGGAGTTTGGACAGTCGCGATGGTGCGAAAAGGTGAACCGTCGCGATGGCCCGAAATGAACGATCGCGATGGCGTGAGGTCGAACCGTCGCGATGGCGTGATCAGGCGGACAATCGCGATGGCATGGGTCAACGGTCAAAGGTGGACAATCGCGATGGTCCGAAGTGAACCGTCGCGATGGTCACAAGTGCGATGGCATGAGCCAATCGCGATGGTCCGATTTTGGGCTGTCGCGATGGTCCGAAAAAATGAACTGTCACGATGGTCCGATTTTGGGCTGTCGCGATGGTCCGAAAAAATGAACCGTCGCGATGGTCTATCTTGACACGTGGCACCGTCGTGGCGATGGCATGGGCCAATCGCGATGGCCCGAGGTCAGCTGAACAATCGCGATGGTCCAAGTGGACCGTCGCGATGGCTCAAGTGAACCGTCGCGATGGTCCGAGACCGTCGCGATGGTCCGGCCGAGCCGTCGCGATGGTGCGACACAATCGCGATGGTCTGAGCCAATCGCGATGGTAAGTATGAATTTTTGAGATGCGCCTGTGGATTCGTAGATGCGCAAGGGTCGCCTACCTCGTGGTGTGGTCGCCTACCTCGAATTCCGAAGGTTGCAGACCATCGCGATGGTCCGCCACACTCGGCAGATCTTTGACAAAGAGTAAAATTTTACCTTTTCCAAGCTTTCCTGATGCACTGGAGCTCTGTACCTGCAAGAAAACTCAAGAAAACACAAGCACACACAAGCACAAAAGTTCTCTCTCGCTCTCTCGCATGCACAAATGAGGGGAAATGAGGTGAATGGGTGGATATGGTGAATTTTCTGATTTGTTTGGAGATGAAGATGATGATGCGATGATGAAGATGGAGTGTGGGGGAGGTGAAAAACACTAAAAACTAAGTATAAACAACAACAAAAACTGAAATTTTTACCTTCCAACGCCACTTCTTGCTATACTCTTACCATCACACATTTGTCCTAGACTCGATCCCCGGCAACGGCGCCAAATTTGGTGTTGCTCTAGCACAATGGTGAGAACCACGTTAAGAAGCTTCACCTCCTTAATGTCAATCCGCGGAAGAGATAGGAGTGATATGAAGATCGTGAATGTGAGATGAAGTGAGAGTGAAGGTGAGAAGCATAGAAATGCACACACACATGCACACACACTACGAAGAGACAAGCAAGACACAATGGAAGGTGGGAAATTAGCTCTATTACTCAAGAACACTATTACAAGCTCAAACTAGCTCTAAGCTCACACTAGCCAACATGAACCAACCTCAAAAATGAGCTCTCTAGCTCTTTTTATAGTTTCTAGACTAGTTTTGACCGGTTTCACATCTAGTGACTGGCATAGTTAAAAAATAGGTCCTAGAGGCTATTTGGAAGGGTAAACGATGTCTAAAAATAACGAAAATTGGTACGCGCATTCTACC
The DNA here is from genome assembly GCA_020310875.1 of Ceratopteris richardii. Classification (NCBI taxonomy): domain Eukaryota; kingdom Viridiplantae; phylum Streptophyta; class Polypodiopsida; order Polypodiales; family Pteridaceae; genus Ceratopteris; species Ceratopteris richardii. Next base: position 200,124,232 of record CM035408.1, on the reverse strand, counting down.
TAAGCTCCTCAAGCTCGAGGACTCCTCGGCTTGCACAAAATGGAGCTATGAATTAGAAAATGGGATTTTGTCTATATTACATATGTTACAAGAGTGATGAAAATCACTGTTGGATGTTTGAAGAGGTAATAAAAAAATGATCCGACTGGCTCCCTGCTCCGTCTTTACATGCTTCCACGTCGTCTGTGCCTCTGACTACTTCCAACATGGAGGAAGGACAAGGCATGATTGAAACCTAGACAACTACATCAGATGGTGAGGATATTGAAGGGTTAAGAAAGGAAGTACAGAATTGCAAGAGGAATTAAAGGATGCAAAGGAACTGGAAAGGAAAGCTAATGCAGTAAGTGCCATGAAGGGTTACAATAAGGTGAGTCAAGATATAGTTAAAGAGAGAGAGGATTGGAAAAACAAAAAGAAGGATTACCCAAGGAAATAAAGGAATGGAAGAATCAAGTGGAAAAATAGGTGCAAAAGGAAAAGGAGTTGGCAGAACAATTACAACAGAAACAGGAAGAGGAAGTATTCAAAGAAACAACAAAGATGTCTCCTCCACCTGAGAAACATTTTATGGCTACTGAAGAGGAAAGACCAACAGAAGAATACTCAAAAGAATTTGTTCAGCAATTATTAATAAGCAAAGAAGCCAGGATGGAATATATCAGAAAGATGCATGATGAATATGAAAACCAAATAGTAAAATTTGCACTAAAAAATGGTGTGAACCTAGATCAATACCATTGCGATGCTGATGGGTTAGGTATTCCTTTTTGCATGATTTTCAGAAAGCATAAAGAATTATCAAACTGCAAGAGTGGGGATACCTCCCAACCAATTTTTGGAATATGAAGAAGATCTCAATGTAACCAAAGAATTATTTGAGAAGTCAAATCCTGCTTGGAGAAACAAATGGCTTGATGCTCATAAAGAGTGTAGGAAGATTTGGAAGGATGCTCCTTTACAACAGAAGATAAACCTAGCATATTGCCCTGTAGCAAGAAGAAGGGATTGGTTCGATTATTGGAAAAGAAGAAATGAAGGCTTAATTCTAGCTAAATTGTTAAATTTTCCTAAGATAGTAGGACCTAAGAAAGGAACATGGCCAACCAAGAGTTATATGGTGGACATAGCTGAAGCAGTAATAGCCACTTACAAAGATGTAAATGAGCATGTTTGTATATTAGTAACCAAAATAATGAGGATGATTCTCAATTGTATAGAAAAATTTATAGACACAAACGTCAGAACCTTAAAATACATAGGATTTAATTCACCCACTGATGCTCTTCTTTTTTATTTAAGTGAAACACCAGATAGGATATGTCTCATGGCCTATTACAACAGAATACTATTTATGGGCAATCATTACTTACAAATTTTTGAAGATGCTTTTGAATATGGATTTTTTGAAAGAGAGTAAAAAATTTTCACTACACTCTCAGTGATTACAAAATCAAGACTTACAGCATATGAAGTAGCTTACACGTAAAGAAGGATGTCACCGATAGACGGGAAGCAGCAATACAGTGGAGAAAAGCCTTGTTCGAGATGGTCAACAGTTTAAATGTGACTCAAAGAAAGATTCATGACTTCCTCACTCAATTGTATCAAAGAAAGAAGAAGCACTCAAGAAGCTGCATTCTACTGAATAATGTTTTTGTCAAAATGCCAAAAAGTCAAGGAGGGGAAGAAATGTTAGAATGTGTTTTTTGAAGAACAAAAGGATTTTGTAAAGTAGATAATTTTTGTATATACAATTGTTAGAATGATGCAAAAATGAGGAAGAGTCTTCCTCATGAACCATTAGATGCTATGTATTTTTTAGAGATTTTTTGGAGCTCTCAATCTTAACTATTTTTAGAATAGAATTTGAAAGGACCTAATTGCAAGTGCGAACATGGACACTTAAAGTATAAAAGTCAAAATTTTGTATTGAGAAGGGATGTTGATCATTTGCACTTGATTGAATGAAATTTTGAGAGCTCTTAGTAGAAAGTCGTGTTTCCTCTCTTTTCTTGGCTGAATGGGTAAAATCATGTTAATGTGAACACTTTTTAGGAGTATTTATCGCTCTTAGGCCCATCACTTTTTAGCTATTTCAAAAGGTTTTTTAAATAACAAAAAATTAAATTCATAATATCAATCTGCTAGATGTACGATAGCTACTCATGTGGCGGCCTGCTGGGTATCATGGCTAGAACATCGATAGTAAATGTCATTATTCCTCACGTACTCCACAAGGTGGCGAGTCTATGGAGTCTATGCCAATGGAGCATAGAAGGTCCACGCGACTTTGTCAATCCTGAGAGAAAGCTACCATCAATGAAGCTATTCCATCAGACGACGAAGGTGAAACACAATCTCTGGGAACGAGCATGAGCAGGTATGGGGTCTAGCATCCATGCATGCAACATTTAGGTGCTCGCATGGCTAGGAGTAATTTCTATGGTTCTAATGTAAGAGGCACTATTTTCAGCAGAGGAGAGGCACCATCCGTTAAGATTCCATCATTGAAGCAGAAGCAATGGACCAGGTAAGCTCGTCATTGATTTGATTTATTCAACTCATTAGTAAACATGCATACTCATTCCACCCTACCTAATGAATGTGGGGAGCCACCTAATCATCAGATAGTTCGATGGGGGTTGTTCCCATACCTAGTGCAGACTTTATAGAGTTATTTCCAAATTTGATATCAATCAATGTGTCTAATGCTTTGTAATTTAATAGGTTAGTTTTACAGCCAGTTAAATGGCAAGTAGCACCTAGTTCTCTAAGAAGCAGACAGCATTTGCATTGTCATTAGCAAAAGCTGAATTTGTGGCCTTAGATCTCACGATAGAAGAAGGCCTCTAGATCCAAATGGTCATGCAAGAGCTCTTATCGACGGCATCAATTCCCTTGTAGATTATGTGTGATAACCAATCATGCATACATTTGGCTAGCAACCCCAAACAATTAGAGAAAACAAAACATGTTGATTTAAAGTTTCATTTTATACATGATCTTGTAGAGTAGAAAAAACTTCATCTTGCATATGTATCAACACATCTAATGTGGGATGATATGCTTACAAAGCCTGTGGGAGCAGATAAGTTCATCCTCTACAGGAAACATCTTCGAATCGTTGAAATCATGTAACATCTGTGTCACATTCCAGTACTCTAGTTACGGGGGAGTGTTGAAGTAGCTTAACTACGATTACGTGGATGCACCACATATGAACCATGTGGCCAAACATGTCCCAAAAATAATGGCTTAACAGCCACGACTCACTCATCTATCGCAGGATGTAATGAGGCACATGTACGTAACTGCTATATTGAATCATTAATACATACAGAAGTTGTTGCGTGTATCTCTGCATTATCTGGGGGCCTGTGTAGGACTCTTCTTTTCTGCATCCACAAACCACAAAGATATAGGGACTCTACACTTAATCTTTGGTGCTACGACTGGAGTAATGGGCATGCATTTATGAAACAATTTGCCTTGTTGGTGTAGGTGGATATATCCAGCATATCCAAAAGTGTTAGACTATAGCGTATTCTACCAGACAAAAGAGGATTTCCACACCATTTATTGAGTGTCTATCATTGGTATAGATCCAGGTACTATATCAAAAAAATCGGTTAGTGAGGCAGATTGGTTGTATGTCTTCAAGGTAACTTGACTCAAGGGGAAGATGAAAGTTAAATATGTCAGGCAAGAGTTCTATGACGCACTGATGGTGTTACATCAAAAAGTCTACCAGGAGGTACCAACAAACTATGAATTGTTTGTACAATTCGCTATAGCCTTTGCATTTGAAAATTGTACCACTGCTCAAACATAAAAAAATCTAGCTATGTACCAAGTGGCATGGGCTATAGCTACAGACACTTCTATTGAAAGATGCAGGAAGATGGGTACATTGCAGTCAAATATGCAAAGGTTTTACAATTGTTTGAACGATGATGCTTCACGATTGTTAGAGCCTTTGGATGTGAACTTGCAGGAACAAAAAGAAGATGTTGAGTTATATGCTTGACAAGGTACGATAGTTGCTGCCATAAGGCGAGTGGACGGTACTAAGGTTATACGTACTTTAGAATTGATAATTGATAGTGAACAAAATAAGTTGGATAGGGTCAAGCTTGATTTGGATCAAGCCAAGCTACCAAAGGCTGCTGAGTCTAAAGTGACTACAACAGTCGTTGAGATGAGAAAAAAGTTACAGGTATCCATAGATGAATAGAAATGTGATGTGGGAATGTCTCCTGAGAGGAGGATTCAGCTGGAGATGCAAATTCAGATATATACTGTTAATCTGGAGCTGTTAGGGTTGAGCCAGATGAGAATGACAAGGTTCCTGAATTGGAGGTAATATTTAGCTTTATTGACATTGGTTGGAACATTTTTCTAAGGTTCAATAATGATCAATTAGATTCTTACATACACAAGCTGAATATAAGTTTCATGAGAATCGGCTCAAGAGTGCAAATTGACATCTATCCTTTGTAAAGATCATGTTAAGCATGATGGATTCAAATGAAATGTCACCATTATTGGCATTACCTCCCCTAGAGTTACCATCAGCCCTCTTACTCAGTGTTTCATCCATGTGCATAGCATGTGGTTTGAATATTGAGGAGAGGGTGAGTTTTATAGTGCACCTTATGCCATGCAACCATGCATATCACTATATTTGTTTTGCAACACATTGTCGTGTGTCAGTCAACTGTTTAGGACCTGAATGTGGTGCTGAAATACCACAACATGTGTGGCAAACAATCTCTGGATTCTTTGATGGTGGATTCAACTTTCACAGAGGTAAGCTTGTCGTGTTGATTAATATTAATAATATTACTTTTTATCCATGGTTGTGGCTTCTTGGTTAGTTCTTCATAACTAGATATTACTAATTAGGTTGTTACTTGTTACCTATTACTAAGTAGCTAGTTCTTAGTTACTTGTTACTAAGTATCTATTACTAATTAGATTATTACTAGTTACTGAGTTGCTGATTTTCGATAACTTGTTAGTATCTATTACTAATTATCTTGTTAACTGTAGTTAGCTATTACTAGGTTACTAAGTTATTACTAATTATCTTGTTAACAATTAGCTATTACTAAGTAGATGGTTCCTAGTTAGTTGTTAGTAATTAGCTATTACTATTTAGCTTGTTACTAGTTACTTAGTAGCTAGTCCTTGGTTAGTTGTTTGTAATTAGCTATTACTAATTAGCTTGTTACTAGTTAGCTATTACAAAGTAGCTGGTTCTTAGTTAGTTGTTAGTGCTATTACTACTAAGCTAGTTACTAATTAGCTATTACTAATAAGCTAGTTACTAATTAGCTATTACTAATAAGCTAGTTACTAATTAGCTATTACTGAGTATATGGTTATGGTTAGTTGTTTGTAATTAATTAGCATGTTACTAGTTAGCTATTACTAAGTTGCCAACTCCAAGTTACTTGTTAGTAATTAGCTATTACCAATTAGGTATTATTAATTAGCTATTACTAAGTATCTATTACTAAGTAGCTGGTTCTTAGTTAGCTTATTAGTAAGTTATTATTAATTAGCTTGTTACTAATCACCTATTACTAATTAGCTAGTACGAATTAACATTTAGTTTGTTAGTAATCAGCTATTACTAATTAGTTATTACTAAGTAGCTATTACTAATTAGCTATTATAAATTAGCTATTACTAATTAGCTATTATTGATTAGATATTACAAATTAGCTTGTTACTAATTAGCTATTATTGATTAGCTATTATCGATTAGCTATTACGAATGAGCTATTATGAATTAGCTATTATGAATTAGCTATTATGAATTAGTATTACAAGTTAGCTATTACTAATTAGCTATTACTAATTAGGTTTTATTAATTTGCTATTATGAATTAGCCATTACTAAATAGCTTGTTACTAATGAGCTATTACGAAGTATCTAGTTCTTGGTTAGTTGTTGGTAATTCGCTATTAGTAAGTAGCTGATTGTTCGATAGTTGTTAGTAGTTAGTTATTACTAATTAGTTTGTTACTAATCCGTGATTATTAATTAGCTATTATTGATTAGCTATTACTAAATAGCTATTACTGATTAGCTATTAGGAATTAGCCATTACAAATTAGCTAGTATGAATTAGCTATTACTAATTAGCTATTATTGATTAGTTATTACTAATTAGCTTGTTAGTAATTATGTATTATTGATTAACTATTACTAATTAGCTATTACAAATTAGCTATTACGAATTAGCTATTACAAATTAGCTATTACAAATTAGCTATTAATAAGTAGCTATTACTAATTAGCTATTATTGATTAGCTATTATTGATTAGCTATTAATAAGTATCTATTACTAATTAGCTATTAATGATTAGATATCACAAATTAGCTATTATGAATTAGATATTAAGAATTAGCTATTATGAACTAGCTATGATGAATTAGCTATTACTAATAAGCTATGATGAATTAGCTATTACTAATCAGTGAATCAGCTATGGCAAATTAGTTATTACTAATTAGCTATTATTGATTAACTATTACTGATTAGCTATTATTGATTAGCAATTATTGATTAGCTATTACGAATTAGCTATTACGAATTAGCTATTATGAATTAGCTATTACTAATTATCTATTACTCATTAGCTATTACTAATTAGCTATTACTAATTAGCTTGTTACTAATTAGCTATTATTGATTAGGTATTAGTGATTAGCTATTATTGATTAGCTATTACTGATTATCTATTACTGATTAGCTATTATGAATTAGCTATTACGAACTAGCTATTATGAATTAGCTATTACGAATTAGCTTTTATGAATTAGCTATTACTAATTAGCTATTACTAATTAACTAAGTCACCCATCAACTATCTCTTTCTTACTCTTTAACCCTCTAGTGCAATACTAATCTAGGTGGTTTCATTATGCTAAGCAGTTGCTTGTACCTCAATAGGAACAATTACCAACAAAGTTGATGATGCATATGATAGGGAGCTTGGGACAAGTGAGAATGTTTGTTGGCAGTAGCCAAAGGCACAGACGACGTGGAAGTATGTGAAGGCAGATTACAACGAAGTAGTGGGGAGCCAAGCGGATTATTTTTTTCAAAGAAATTTTATAATACTTTTTAAAACCCTCAATAGTGATTTTCATCACTCTTGTATCATATGTAACATAGAACAACCATTTTTGTAATTAGTAGCTCCGTTTTGTGCAAGTCGAGGAGTCCTCGAGCTTGAGGAGCTTAGGTAGAATGAGCCTACCAATTTTGGCTATTTTTTAGACCTCGTTTAGACCTTCAAATAGTACCTAAAACCTACTTTTTAACTATGCCGAACACTAGATGTGAAACCGGTCAAAACTAGCCAAAAAACTATAAAGAGAGCTAGAGAGCTCATTTTTTAGGTTAGCTTGTATGAGTAGAGAAGAGCTTAGAGCTATTTTGAGCTTGTAAGAGTGTTCTTGAGTAATAGAATCTACTTTCAACCTTCCATTGTGTCTTGCTTGTCTCTTCCTTGTCTCTTCCTTGTGTGTGTATGTGTGTGTGTGTGTAACATAATCCTGGTAGGAGATGGTTGAACCACACCCTAAGAGAGAGGATTAGGAAGTAATCCTCAACCATGGCTTTTGGGGCAAGTGGTTAGCCCATCACATTCCTAACCAAGAGGTTGTGAGTTCAATTCCTTACATTGGTATCAGAGCTAGGAAGTAGGCTTGGGAAGGGTGGAATGACCCAATGGCCTCTAAAAAAGGCGCTTGAGCACTCTATCATGTGAAAGGGTAGGAATTGTGGAAGGCGCGCGCGTCGGTTTCAAGGATGGACCTTACAATGATTGAGGTGTATCTCTCAATCCGTAGGTCGGATTGAGGCGTGCAATATACCGTTGGAAAGCTCTCGGAACGAACTTTCCAATGAGCTAGCTTGGAAGTGTGAATTCCTTGGGAATCCTTGGGTGGCACTTGATTGAGTGTTCAAGATACCAAGCATGGGTGAGAACAAGGTTCAAGACTGAGGTTGAGAACAAGGGCTCGAGACACCAAGGTTGCGAACAAGAAGGTTCAAGACACCAAGGTTGAGAGCAAGGGTTCAAGAGACCAAGGTTGCGAACAAGGTTCAAGAAACTGTGCGAGGTTGAGGAACATCAATTCAAGGGCACCTAGGGAGTTCAAGCGACTGATCACCGAGGCTAGAGGGATACAAGAGTAGATCATTGAGGACAATGATCGACCAAGGGGGGAAGAATGTAACATAATCCTGGTAGGAGATGGTTGAACCACACCCTAAGAGAGAAGATTAGGAAGTAATCCTCAACCATGGCTTTTGGGGCAAGTGGTTAGCCCATCACATTCCTAACCAAGAGGTTGTGAGTTCAATTCCTTACATAAAAAATGTAAGGAATTGAACTCACAACCTCTTGGTTAGGAATGTGATGGGCTAACCACTTGCCCCAAAAGCCATGGTTGAGGATTACTTCCTAATCCTCTCTCTTAGGGTGTGGTTCAACCATCTCCTACCAGGATTATGTTACATTCTTCCCCCCTTGGTCGATCATTGTCCTCAATGATCTACTCTTGTATCCCTCTAGCCTCGGTGATCAGTCGCTTGAACTCCCTAGGTGCCCTTGAATTGATGTTCCTCAACCTCGCACAGTTTCTTGAACCTTGTTCGCAACCTTGGTCTCTTGAACCCTTGCTCTCAACCTTGGTGTCTTGAACCTTCTTGTTCGCAACCTTGGTGTCTCGAGCCCTTGTTCTCAACCTCAGTCTTGAACCTTGTTCTCACCCATGCTTGGTATCTTGAACACTCAATCAAGTGCCACCCAAGGATTCCCAAGGAATTCACATTTCCAAGCTAGCTCATTGGAAAGTTCGTTCCGAGAGCTTTCCAACGGTATATTGCACGCCTCAATCCGACCTACGGATTGAGAGATACACCTCAATCATTGTAAGGTCCATCCTTGAAACCGACGCGCGCGCCTTCCACAATTCCTACCCTTTCACATGATAGAGTGCCCAAGCGCCTTTTTTAGAGGCCATTGGGTCATTCCACCCTTCCCAAGCCTACTTCCTAGGCTCTGATACCAATGTAAGGAATTGAACTCACAACCTCTTGGTTAGGAATGTGATGGGCTAACCACTTGCCCCAAAAGCCATGGTTAAGGATTACTTCCTAATCCTCTCTCTTAGGGTGTGGTTCAACCATCTCCTACCAGGATTATGTTACAGTGTGCATCTCTATGCTTCTCACCTTCACTCTCACTACATCTCGCATACACAATCTTCATATCACTCCTATATCTTCCGCAGATTGACATTAAGGAGGTGAAGCTTCTTAATGTGGTACTTACCATTGTGCTAGAGCAACACCAAATTTGGCACCGTTGTCCGAGAGTTAATGGGTCCTACAAATTCTATACCCCACTTAGAAAATGCACGTCCTCCCATCATGGGTTTCAATGGCATTTCATCTGTGCGAGTAGGAAAATGAGTTCTTTGGCACAAGTCACATCTCTTGACATAGGTATGTGCATCCATGTGAAGAGTGGGCCACCATAATCTTGCAAACAATATGGCTTTGATTATCCTATTGGGGACAATATCACCTCCTGCAACACCTTGGTGTGCAATCTCTAGTATGCTCAAATAATTGCTCTCATGAACACATTGTCTTAAGTATCCATCTCTTCTTCTTTTGTATAGATTGTCACCAATAAGTGAATAGTCTTGAGCTTCCTCGTCTAGACTACGTTGTCTTGCTAAAGTCATTCCGTGAGGGAATGTTTTTGTCCTCAAGTATTTCACTAAAGGTTCACTCCATTTTGGTGGGAGAGACATATGATATAATGTGGCATGTTCTATCGATGGTCTTTCACCACAAACAGGGCATTCTCTACACAACGTGTAGACATCTGCTTCCATAGAAGGCCAATATACTCCTAGTCTATGCAGAGTCTGCAATGTATGATGTTTTGAATGATGTTGCATTAATGCACCTACATGTGCTAATTGCAACCAATTTGCGTGTTTTGATTCATCTACACAACAAGTAATAATCTTCTGATTATCCTATTTATATATACTTCCTGCTATTATTTGATATCTTTGTGACTTGGTAATCTCTCCTTTTTTGATCCTTATCCTAGGATTCTTGGGTCCAAACATGAGAATAGGGACACTCGGCTTAGCCCATTCTGGTACTATCTCAAGCTTAAACAGGTATGCATCAGGTAATTCATCATCTATTCGTTGAGGAGTTTCTCCTGAAGTTAATCTTGAAGAGGTGGTCAGCTCTAAGGTGTGTCTTTCCCTTCCTGACTACTACTTCAAAGTCGTACTCCATGAGCAATAGAAACCAGCGTATTAATCGTCAAGTATTACAAGGCTTATCGACTAAGTACAATAACGCTTGATGATCCGTGAAGAACTTGAACTTATTTGCCAACAAATAATGCCTGAATTTTTTTACTGTGTAGATCATTCATAATCCTTCTCATTCTATAGTGGTGTAATTTCTTTCTTCTGCATTCAAATGCCTACTTGCATAAGCATTAGGGAGATCTACATTACCTTCATTTGTGGGTTGTTCCAACACACATCCTATGGCATAGTTGGATGCATCCACATGTACATGGAATGGATTGCTCCAATCCGGGGTTGTTAATATTGGTGCTGAGCACAAGCGTCGTTTAAGTTCATTGAATGAATTTTCACATTCATCTGTCCATCCAAAATTGGTCAAAAGAGAGTACAAAGTCTTGGCTATGATTGCATACATGTGTATGAATCGTCTGTAATAAATGACCCATGAAGGTCTGTACCTCCTTTACGTTATTTGGCCTAGGTAGGTCTGCAATTACTTTCACTTTTTCTTCATCCGTTAAAATTCCGTTCTTTGACACAATGTGTCCTAGAATTTTGCGTTGTTTGACCATAAAAACAAACTTTTATGGGTTCAAAAAAACTTGATATTCTTGACATTTGTCAAATACTTGCCTTAATTCCGGGACATGTGTCTGCCTCATATTCAAATGCGTACATATATCATCGACATAAACTTCCAAATTCTTGCGTAGGAATTCCTTAAATGGCAAAAGCCATCTTATGTTGGTCTTCTGGAGCAATGGCTACTTGATCATAGCCTAAGAAACCATCAAGAAAGTTGTAAACTTCCTTGCCCGCAACTCTTTCGAATAAGTGTTCCGTGATAGGAAGAGGATAATTGTCTCTAATCGTGGTGGCATTAACTTTTTTAAGGTTAATACACACATGCCATTTTCCATTCTTCTTGGGCACAACCACAATGGGGGATACCCATTCAGTATGCTCAATTTCTTAAATGAATCCTGCTTCTATCAAACGATCTATCTCTTCTTTAATCTTAGCAGCATAGTTATCATTGTACGTGTATGGTTTTTGTTTCGTAGGTTTGGCGAGTCATAGGGATTCTATGGGAGCGTATATTTGCGTCTACTTCTTTCAAGTCTTTGTAACTCCAAGCGAACACATCTCGATATTCTCGCAATAGGGCAACTAACTCTTCTTCTTCTTCATTCGTCAAATCACGCCCTATGTATGTACATTTTTCTTCTTCTCCTTCTATGGTAACTATTATTTTTTTGGTTTTCTCTTGATTATCATATACTTCTCCAACATCAACTTTCCATTTGGGCATTCGTACCATGATTCGTCTATCTTCTATTTCGTACTTCTTGAAATTCTCAAGTACTTCCATGAGTGGTTCTTTCTCTCTTCTATCTTAGGTGATTTCTTTCTCTTCTTTTGCTTACTTTCTGTATCTTTTATAAGTGGCTCATGTCATTCCATTTGACTTTCCTTTTCTTTCTCAGGGGTTTTGGCTTCTACAAAGTAAAGATATTCCTCTTCTGTGGAACAGAAGGGTTCCATGATGATGGATTCTAGATCCTCGTCACTACTCTCGTCCGGTTCTTGGGTCACTTCCATGCGTTCTTCTAGGATAAAGTCTTCCTCAACAGGTTCAACCATAAAGATGGAAATGTCATCATTGCTATGTCCATAGTAGCTAGGATTTCTACCCAACTGTGAGGCTCGAATTCCTCCTCTGGAAATACTATAGGTGCATAAGCTGGGTCTTGAAGGGTTCGTGGATGTCGTTCTGAACCTAAAGTCCTGGCTTCTAATCGTTCTTCCTCTTGTTTTGCTACTTTACACATCCATAGATGAGTTTCCTTGTGCAACCATGAGGGATCTGATTCCGATGAGTGTACCGAATCTCTTTCTTCTTGTGTCCTATGGATGGTATTCCATTATATTGGGGGTACATCCCGATGGGAATAGTATTTAAGATTGCTTTAGTAGTCACTCCTAAATGTTGCAAGTACAAAGAATTAGTTCCCGAATCTTGTACATTTTGCAATTGATGCATGAATGGTCGTCCTAAAATCATCTTGTACGCATGATTTTTCCCAATATCACAAATGGTGAAAGTATGTTCAAACTCCACACAAGTGGTGTGAGATATGCCTTCTAATAAGCCCAATGGTTTCTCTATATGTCCATCAACCATTTGTAGCTTCATCTGAGTGGGTCTTAATGTTGGGTTACCCCAACATTTCCATAAAGCAGTGGTAGTGATGGCTACTCTAGCTCTTGAGTCTAAGATGGCTTTGGTAGTGTATCCCTTGTGGGTTATTGGAAGATAAGTGTTACCTTCCTCTCCTTTGCTTATATCTCCAATCCTTTCTACCGGTATCTTTGGTACCTTTTTGTGTGATCCTATTTGGTAGGGAGCAATCACAACCTCAGGGAATTGGTTTGCTACATGCTTCCACAATTCTAGTTTAATCTTTAACAACTCCTCTAGAGTGAGATGGCACTGTACTTGAGTGTTCTTAATCACTTCCGTGTTTCTAGGGATTACTGATTCTTCATTCCTGACTAGTATCATGGGTGTTCTCATGCTAATAGACTTTGCTTCCCAAGATCCTGTGAACTGAGGTAATTCTTGCAAAGAATTGGATTCAAAATCTGTTTGTTCACTCAATTGTTCTTCCTCTACATCATCATAAATAGAGGGGATGTCCACGGGAAATTGTTCCTGCAAATCGTCTATTTCTTGAATAGGAGGATGGGCTTCGTGCTCTTTTCTCCACTTCTCTTTTTGGATTTTAGAAATTCATGTGAATACTTATGTAGGGAAGACAAGTTGTCATCTATGTCTGTATTTGGTACTTGAGACAGGGATGGTGCATTCCTTTCCTCTGTCTCACAGTCATTAGGGTGTCTATGCAGATTCTTTTTCTCGTTGCTATTGATCAAGTATTCTAACCTCTCTAGTAGTCCTTGAAAGTGTAATTCAAGTTTTGCCATGTTATTCCAATTAAGATAACGAGAGGCTTCAAACATAGTTTGTGTTAATTCTACCATCTTCATACAAAGTTTAGTCCTCTCAATTTCTAAATCTGCTCTCGGATAGTGCTTACTCATTTCCGCTATCTAGGGTCCTTCCTTTAATCTTGCCTGATATGCATGAAACATCATGTCTAGATCTTCTGGTACGAGTTTCGCTAGAATTGATCCTGATTTCTAAGCTAGGTTCTCCTGATTAGATTCTTGTGAACTCAATTCTAGGATTTTGGCTCTCCATTCCTTTAAGCTTCCTTCCAACTCAGTTATCTTTTTACTCCACTTTCTCTTAATTCTTTCTTTGGAATCTTTCCAAGATTTTGTCTTTTTATTACTAGACTCTCCAACTGCACTCGTTCCAGCTATGTTTTTGGGATTAATCTGTTGATTCCATAAGAGCGCCTAGGCTCTTGTTATAGCTTGGATAGGCACATAAGTAGGGTTGGATCCATCTGTGTTATGTACAATACCTATCACGTTAATAGGTGTTACTTTTGAAGCATTAGTAGGGTTTTTGGGACAATCTTTTATGACATGCTCTTTACCACAATCGGGACCAAAACCTTGTATGTTATAGTATTCTGATTGCCCTGCTATCGACGGATGTGGACAATCCTTTATGAAATGATCTCCTTGGCACCTAAAGCATGGTCCTCTAGGGCCCTGTGGTCTTTGTTTTCTTAATTGGGGCCGTGGATTAGGGTTGGTATACATGACATTAGTATAATCGGGCTCCCAATTGGGTTCTAATGGTGGGCTACCATATTGATATGTTTCCACATGTTCTCGTGCCTCCGTATAATATGCGGGTGGACTATCTACATGGGTAGAGTCGAAACTATTAGAATTAGGGTCACTTTCAGTGATTAGGGGTGAAGAAGACACTAAAGCTCTATTGAGGTTCTCTTTTGCCGTCGCGTATTGACTGGGGTGACATTAGCTCATGGGGGTGGCTGTTGAGCTAAAACAGGTGGTCTCTGTTGAGCCTAATAAGGATAATTTTGAAGAGGTCTATAGTAATGAGGCTGAGCATTATATTGACCTTGATACCTACCTGGTTGAGGGTATGCTTGTGGGTAGTTCGGTCGTACTACTTTTTTGTTGTATGGGTAGTCTTGGGCTGTGTGATTCGTATATCGTCTCTCAATTGTACAGTATTGGCGACTAGGGTTGGCTTGTGGTTGTGTTACATTGGGACACACATTTTCCATATGATCACCACCACAGGTGTAACAACACTTGTTTGTTGAACCTAGGCATCTATTTGCTAGAAACTCCTAGTTTATGGGCCACTTTTTCTATTAGGTCTTCTATCGAGCTAGATAGTTTTGAGGATGCTAGAGATGAAAAATCTGAGTCTTTATAGACCTTTGAGAGTTCCAACTCATCTCCAAGGTTGTCCTCAATGTCTATAAAAAATTTTACACATTGCTCTAGTGTTCTGGGTTCCTTCAAGTATACATAGGAGCGTAGTTTAGAGCTCAAGAGGCCATCTAAAAACAATGACACTTTCTTAGCCTGTGAGCATAACTCTTGCATTGGACATCTCTCAACATATTGTCTAAACCTACCTCCTCCCAGCCTAACTGTTTCCTGAGGAGTCTGTTTGAAGGTGTGAATCAACGAAGAAGTATCATGCCTCATTCCACTTTTAGAGAATTATGTGATGAATGACTCTAACAAGTGATGAATATCCCTAAATTGCCTTTTTTGCAATGGTTGGAACCAAGTTAAAGCCGTATTCTTTAACGTTAGTCCAAAGGCATTGTATTGCGTGAACATGTCTTCTACTTGCTCTGCTATTAATACTTGCTTAAACTCTGCAACATGGTCATAGGGATCTCCTGTCCCATAAAAGTAGTTTTTCATTGACTTTACTAACTGAGTGGGTCTTAATATCCTTGGGTGTTCACATGGTCTACATAGAGGAAAATCATCTCTACCACCTGGTATTCTTGGTTCCCTTTGTCTTTCCAATCTGTCGGTGTCCATGGTTGGTCTATCTCTCCCTATGGGGTGAGTGAAACTTACTTCTAGTTTCTCTTTGTTCTTCTCTATTTGAATGCCATGGGCTGAGGATGTTCTAGCACCATGATGGCTCGCGTTTACATTTTCTTGAGATGGATGGAATACTAACTCGCCTCTCCACGTGTAGGTATTTCTCGCATGGTCTGGTACGACAAATACTCATTTTGAAGTATCATTTAGGTATACAACCTTTCTAGGTGTATCTAGGTCCTTGAATTCGTAAATCATGATGGAGCCTACCTCACTAGGTTGTTCCATTATGTACCTCCAAAATGCTTCATCAGTTTCCTTATTTAGAAATAATTATATGCTTCTATTTTCTTGAGGGATCCAATCTGGGATTAGTACTCTTGTCAATACAAATTTCCCTCTAGGTGTTCTAGGTTCTTCTCCTAATGGTTCTTTTCCTTGGGTTCTTGCTTTTGTATCTAATTGAACTACACCAAACTCATTGCGACAACCTCCTTGAACTTGGTGTTATATTCTATCCTAGTTTGTTTTGGTTTCTTCTTCATTTGGTTGCACTCATTCCAAATGTGGTTCTTTCTTTCTTTGCTACTAATAGAAAAGAAGGTGCATCCCAAGTCTCTTGACACATTTTGCATCCTCTAATGGGTAACAAAAAATCAGAGATAGAGTTTAGTATATATGACCTTTCTTGAGCATCCCTTGCACACCAATGTGTGAGTTTCTCTGTCTCCTCTTGTGTAGGTCGTACTTTGGACCTTGGAGTAGGCATAACTTCATCACCTTCTAAAATTACATAAAGATTTCCACCTTGCAAATAGGCTTCCATTTTGATTTTCCAATTAGCATAGTTGTTTATATCAAGCTTCTTAATCATTGAGGGAAATCCATCAACCATCTTGATGTAGCTCTGATACCACTAAGAGAACTTGGAGAAACTTGTAGGAGCTACAAATGTGAGGTTAAAATTGATGAAAGTTGTTCTAGCCAACTAGAATAGTGTAGAGATTACACAAATGAAAAGAAGAGTGTACTCACAAAAAGAAAGAGTGTGAGACTCAAAAGTAAGTAGACCATGAAATGTGAAAACTCACATGGATTAGAGTGAGCTTTCTAAGAGCATGGAGTAGGCTCTTCAAACCAAGTACAAATGGGGGGAGAGGCTCTCCTTATATAGAGTTGGAGGGGACTCTCCAAAGTACATCACATGTGGGATAATTCTCCTTGAAGGAGAATAAATACATAGGTAGAAGGAAATGGCAAGGTACCCAAGTAAAAAGAGATATAATATAAAATAGAAATGAGATGGAAATGGAAATGGAGTGGCTCCTAGGTATGAAGGCTGCTAGGGTATGGGAGACAGGTCCACCAAGATTGTAGTTGCAGCAACATGAGCACCAACAAGGAAGTTTCCACGTGGAAATCCATATCCGCCAAGTGGAATCGACTATGTGTGATCATGAGGTACTCCATAAGATGTCCACTAGATGGATCAAGTGAATGCTCCATAGATATGCCACCAATAAGATACAAGAATCAAACAAGATCTCACAAGATGAGATCAACTCCATGCAAGATAGATAGGAAGCCACCATGTGGTACATCGAAACCTCAAATCTTTGACAATATGCACCATGAGATGTGTATCGCAAAGAACTAGGTCCCACAATACTCAAATGTAAAACATAAAGCATGAAATCATATTCACATGGTAGTACATATGTATGTTGTAGTCCTCCATGGAATGTAAAAAGTCCTCATGTGTGTCGATAGGATCATGAAATCCCCTCTAAATCAAGAGGATGGCTAAGGAAAGGATCCAACTCATTGATTTATCCAAGAAGATGCAAGAGTATCCTGTTGAGAATGGAAAGATGCTCGACTTCATGGATGGAACACTGCATGCTTAGAATGTTGTTGTAGATGAGGTAAGTGGACTCGTGAAGATATGAATGGAAAATGACGAGTCACTAATCTTGGAGTCAAGCCCAATAGAAGCTAAGGGGAAATGAAAATTTTGATGATAGAATGGGAGTTGTACCCATTTGAGGTGTAATCTGAGACTGTATCTTTGAGTCCTCATGCTTCAAAATCGTACCATGATGTAGAAAGTCATGTACAAAGAGAGCATGCTACACATTGTGTGATTGTCTTCTAGTGGAATGATCCCCCTGTGATGAGGAAATGGGAGGATCTAGATCCTAAGAAGAATCCAAGGGGGATGAACACTTAGATTATTCATCAAAGATGCAATCTCCAGTAACTAAAATTGAGTGACTCTTAGGTTCATAAAGATTGTATGCTTTCTGATGGTCATTATAGCCGATGAAAATGTATTGTTGATCATCATGTCCTTGTACATAGGAATCACTACCAAAGACTCTAAAATAACGTACATTGGGATTCTTTTGAAAGTAAGCCTCAAATGGAGTTTGGTTCTTCAAAAAATATGAAAACCCTTTGTTAAGAATGTGTAATGTTGTGTGGAGATCTTCATTAGAAGATGTTAGTGGAAGTTGCTTTTGATGAAGCATAGTCTTGGCCATCTCGATCACACTTTGAATCCTCTAAAGTGAAATTCTTTCTCGAGTATACTATATCCTTCATTGCTTGGTACTTAAGAACTTGTTGCTTCAAATACTTTGAGAAATTGTGGTTGAAAAAGCAGCTATCTCCATTGGATCTGATTGTCTTAAAAGAACTTGGAAAGTCTTCTTGAACTCTCTATGTCCACACCTTGAACTTGGAAATTGCATCCTAATTATCTTTAGTGGATAAAACCAAGTGTACCTAGTGAAGCCATTTACTATCAAGAAGAAGTAAATTTACCCACTTAGAGAAGGTGTATGCATAGGTCCACAAAGAGCGGTGTTGTATAATTCATGGGTTCAGAAGGTTAAACATATGGATTCTAAAGGTTAGAATATGATGTATGTTTGCCTTGGTCTAGCGCTTGAATAACCCTTGAAACATGCCTTGAACCTTTGGGTGAAACCCTTGGTTTTTACCCTTGAGGTATTTATTCATATGAGCTCCCAATTGAATGGTTGGAACCTTAGGCTTGATTTATCCTAAGGTGTGGGAACCTTAGTCTTGGGAGAAGCTTCTCTAGGAGCCACCTTGTGTGTACGTGAGAGAAGAATCCTCATTTGATTTAGAAGTCATGTGATAGACCTTGGGAAATTAGAAGGCATGTAATCACCCTTGGGAAAGTGTCCACATGAGGGACACTTGGTTGGACACTTGGCCAATCTCAAGGACATACACCCCCTTGGGCTAGAGGTATATATATGGGTGGAGTTGGATGGGTGGAGGTGTGCTCTCTCTTAGGAGTGTGGTCTTGGTAGTTAAATTTATGAGTTCTAGCTTGTTGTTTCACAACTTGGTATCAAGAGCCAAGGTTTATAGTCTCACTAGAATATTGCCTCCGTGTGCTCACGAGAATTCTCAGCATTCAAAGCCTTTCGTAAGGGTGCATTCGGGAGGCTTTACGTGTGCAAAAGTCAAGCCATGTGACCCCCCATGGAGTAGGGGGCCGAAGGGCCAAAATTACACCCAACATGGTATTTATGCTCACGGATGGCCAATTTGATGGACTAGATGCCCAAGGTGCCACGCACATTCCTCAGGTATGAACAGGAAGTTTTCTCACAAATGCTCCTGCCATTTGAGTGAGAATACTGATCGAACACTCGTATACTTATAGTGCTTTTTTGCGCACGTTATTTTCTATGTGGGATTGATACCCCCATGATACCAATGTTGTGAAAAAACAAGCTAGAACTCATAAATTTAACTACCAAGACCACACTCCTAAGAGAGAGCACACCTCCACCCATCCAACTTGACCCATATATATACCTCTAGCCCAAGGGGGTGCATGTCTTGGAGATTGGCCAAGTCTCCAACCAAGTGTCCCTCATGTGGACACTTTCCGAAGGGTGATCACATGCCTTCTAATTTCCCAAGGTCTATCACATGCCTTCTAAATCAAATGAGGAGTCTTCTCTCACGTACACACAAGGTGGCTCCTAGAGAAGCTTCTCCCAAGACTAAGGTTCCCACACCTTAGGATAAATCAAGCCTAAGGTTCCAACCATTCAATTGGGAGCTCATATGAATAAATACCTCAAGGGTAAAAACCAAGGGTTTCACCCAAAGGTTCAAGGCATGTTTCAAGGGTTATTCAAGGGCTAGACCAAGGCAAACATACATCATATTCTAACCTTTAGAATCCATATGTTTAACCTTTTGAACCCATGAATTATACATCATTCTTCCCCCCTTTAACATTTTCGTCCTGGAAAATGTGTGTAGGTATAATATGTGAAGTATTCCCCCGTGCACCATGATATATACTCTGAGCATGGTCATCTCTCTCTTTAGATTCATTTCCAGTAATCAGATAAAGGCTAATCCCTACCTTAATCTAAAAGGAAAGGAATCAAAATCCTTGCCCAAATTACTTTCTTTTAGTCCATCTGAATGTACATGCATGCCCTGTACCTATGGACTAGTGAGATGGGTGGAATTCTTTGGTGGTCTTTTTCTTTTGGCACTTTCATATAAAAGTTTAATGGTGTGTTGAGATGATGCACAATAACTTTTGTGCTTTTCATATGTTGGCTTAATTGAAAAGCCAACAAAATTCAACTTAGTAAGAGGAACTTTAAACTTCCAGTCCTAATTATGGACCCCCAAGTTCCATAATACCCATGGCATGCCTGATCAGCAAGGCAAAGCACTTAAAGCTTCAAATACAACAAGTTTCTCTTCTTATTAAACCATAAACGGTAGTAATAAGAACTTGGATTGAAAAATCCAAAGGAGAAACAAGAAGTTTATATGAGACCCTACACTCATGGGGTAATTTTTCATTTGTGAATGATGTTAAGAAGTTCAGAGGAACTTCAACATCTGATCGTTGAGGACAATGATCACACCAAAAGGGGGAAGATATTGTCCTCAAATGACATATTAGGGGAAAAAATGGTTGAACCATTTTACACTTTTAAGCATTCATTTCTTCCCCAATAAGCTTCTTCCTTCATTGACAAGAGCTAGGATCCATTTGGAGCTTTGAGAAAATTGCTTCAAGAGTGAAAAATTGTAACTCATTAGGCATGTCTAGAGAAGAGGAAGATTAAAGGGTTGAAAGAAACTCTTAAGACCTCTACTCAAAAATGTGCTCTATGAGTAAGAAACAATTTATCAAGATGGTTAACAAGGTAACCATTTAGCAAAGCTTATGATTGACTATATCCTTTGATACAGATGCCTACTTATGTCAATAGATGATATCTAGTATGAGAATACTAGCTCTATTATCAAATGACATAAATGACTTTGATTGCATCTAATCAAGGAAATAGTTCAATGAAAACTCAATGTCTTTTCAAAGAACAAATCAAGACTCTGTAAGAATGTAACTTACAAAGATTTTGATTATATTTGATAAGAGTAAAACGAATGGAGTTAAATCCTTGAGGAAAAGCTAAAGTTGTCTACACTAAGGTGGGATTGTAAATTGGATGGTATGGGACATCTAGGTTTACAATATCACTTAAGTGGGTTCAGTGGTATGGGACACTGAACCTAAGGATAATGGAAGCTTAAGCTCAAGGATATTGGAGAGTTTTTTGAGTGAAGGATTTAGCATAAATGAACCTCCCATTTGGATAGGAAATTAAAAGATCATCAATTTCCTACAGTTTTTGAGGACGAAAACTCAAATTTTGAGAAAGCCAAATGACTTAACTTGGTCAAAGATATCAAACCTTTTATGGTTGGATAGTCCAAGAGGGCTACATTGGTCAAAAAGATCAAAACCTTTTATAGTTCAATACCAAGTAAAGTTCAAAGGTCAACTTGAAAAAGACCTTTGAATTAATTGGTATTAGATTTAGAAACCTTAGTCTTTGCTCTCATGAAAATAATGCCAAGGGGTTACAAGACGGAATTCATGATCATGGTAAATGATCAGAGAGCATTGAAAAGATAAGGGCAAAGAAGGTGGAAACACTGAGGATGTGGCTCTACGGATTGGAGAAAAGAACTCACTAGTATGGGACAATGAGAACTAACTCCCATTGAGATTTTTCTTTGATGGCCAGAGAGAAAATAGGCTCAAGATCCGATAGGAAACATCATGATAAGCCTTAAAGATAAGACCATTTAGATTAAGGTCTTAGGTTCATTATGAGGTGTAGAAATGTACCTCCTTGAACCAATTTAATACACCTAGTTGTATGTACAAAAGGGTAAATAGAATGAACATGACACTTACCCTAGAAAAGGCTATCCTTTATCCTCTTCAGTAGATGCATTTTTCTCAATAAAATGCATAGCCAAATTTTATGTGAAACAATAAATTTGGATAAGTAAGAGGGCAAAGAATTTTGGGAGTTTACAAAGATAAACTCCAAAAGGAAGTCAAGCCTATTCAAGTATAAAAGCATCGAATGAAAGAATGATCTGTAAAAGATCTTCTTTTGAATCTTTGGTGAGAACAAGTGATTCAAGAATGTTCCTAGCAAGATTTGAGATATGATGCCTAGAAACAAGTATCTTTCTTGCAAGTCCTTGGAACTAAAGCTGCAAAACTTGAATCATCCAATAGAAAATCTAGAGGGTATCTTGATGGCTTGATAAAGCATTATTCCTCAATTATTTTGAGGATTTGAAGGAATTGGTTTAGTAAGCTCTTTTCAAAGCTTTGGTGATCTTCGAGATCAGTATACATAACTATCTTGAGTATGAACCAGAGTCGGTTCAAGATAGTTAGCACTGATTCTCATTGGAAAGAACTAGCTAACAAAGAACAAGGTAGCGACCCAAGAGAATGGTCTACCTGATAATTCCCAATTCCTAAATTCATCTTTGGATCTAAGTCTTGAATGTTAAAACTTCCAAAAGGATTAAACACTATTTCGAGAGTTAATCCAGGGAAAATCAAACATGATCAAGATAGGGATCCACTTATAGACATGAACTTGTAGATTGGGTATATTATCATTCAGAATACTTGAACTTTATCCTTCAAGAAAACCTGGATAATTGAAATAAGTCCACCTAAGTTGCAAAGGAATGAGAAGATAGTATTTCTCCTCATTTTATTGAGCATGTTTTGGGAGGGACTCACTAGACCCACTTTGCTAAGTTCACGTCTTTCGTTAAGTCCTATCAAATACAAATAAAGTATATTTGTATTTGAAAAGGCCTATAAAAGAATAAGTAAGTTCATAATATCTGAAGATTCCTCTCCTTTCTGTTGAAAGTGGAAGATGAATCTAGTTTCTGGCCCTTTCAAAATAGAGATAAGATCTCTATCATAAACTCCTAAAAATATAAAGTTCTAGGGAAGTACAAAGTGTACTAAAATGTATTATTTTATGGAGCTCAAGGTTTGCGAAAGTGCCAAAAGAAAAAGACCACCAAAGAATTCCACCCATCTCACTAGTCCATAGGTACAGGGCATGCATGTACATTCAGATGGACTAAGAGAAAGTGATTTGGGTAAGGATTTTGATTCCTTTCCTTTTAGATTAAGATAGGGATTAGCCTTTATCTGATTACTGGAAATGAATCTAAAGAGAGAGATGACCATGCTCAGAGTATATATCATGGTGCACGGGGGAATACTTCACATATTATACCTACACACATTTTCGAGGACGAAAATGTTAAAGGGGGGAAGAATGTTGTATAATTCATGGATTCAGAAGGTTAAACATATGGATTGTAAAGGTTAGAATATGATGTATGTTTGCCTTGGTCTAGCCCTTGAATAACCCTTGAAACATGCCTTGAACCTTTGGGTGAAACCGTTGGTTTTTACCCTTGAGGTATTTATTCATATGAGCTCCCAATTGAATGGTTGGAACCTTAGGCTTGATTTATCCTAAGGTGTGGGAACCTTAGTCTTGGGAGAAGCTTCTCTAGGAGCCACCTTGTGTGTACGTGAGAGAAGAATCCTCATTTGATTTAGAAGGCATGTGATAGACCTTGGGAAATTAGAAGGCATGTGATCACCCTTGGGAAAGTGTCCACATGAGGGACACTTGGTTGGACACTTGGCCAATCTCAAGGACATACACCCCCTTGGGCTAGAGGTATATATATGGGTGGAGTTGGATGGGTGGAGGTGTGCTCTCTCTTAGGAGTGTGGTCTTGGTAGTTAAATCTATGAGTTCTAGCTTGTTGTTTCACAACAAGTGGCATGTAATAATGGTAAGTGTTTAGATGAGGAAACGGATGCTTCCATAGGCAAAGGGGTAATTTATGCTTAGCTTGGTGATTCAATTCCACTTGTTCAATTCTAGGTAAACCCTTGACAAGATGACCTAAGCAGATCTTTGCTAAGTAAGAGATGTGTCCAAAAGTGAAGTGCTACAAGCTAAAACTTGCATCTTTGGCCATGAAATTTAAAAGCTTGTAGATATTTTTTCTTCAAATCCTTGATATATGATGTTTTCGGATTCTCAATTGATGACTTGAACTTTGTTATTATCAATTTTCACCATCATGTTGCACTTAGTAATGGTCTTCATTGAGAGAAGGTTCTTACAAAAACTTGTTACATAAAGTACATCTTTAAGTGAATTGGTCTCAACTTCTGAGTTTGTGACTTGAAATTTGCCTCTTCCTAGGATCTAAATGCACTTGTTATCTCAAAGATAAACTTGGCCATTGTGCTCTTGAAACTCATGAAACTCTTTGTTGCCATTAAACATGTGAGATGAAGCCCCACTATCAAAATTCCATTCTTTGCTAGGAGTGGATACAACAATGCCTTTTGTTTAGTTGTAAGAACTAGGTGTTCACTTGTGCAGTGAGTTTGATTGGAATAGAATTGGACTTATCCTTGTTCTTCTTCTTGAAGCAATACAATACTATGTGTCAAGGTTTGCTACAAAAATTGCAATTAAACTTCTTCTTGACCTTGTCCTTACACCCTTGAGTGCCTTTTTTACCTTTAGTCTTGTGGAAAGTAGCTATTAACCTCTCTCCAGTCTTGTTAAGGGAAGGAATAGGTTTGAGGGGTTCTTGTGTGGTAGAATCTAGTATAGACCAGAGCCCTATGTTTTTCCAACTTCATAATTACCTAAATCAGTCTACTTAGTCACTCAAATAAGAGAATAGATTTTATCTATTGAACATTGCTATTTATCATACTACAAGATTTGTTGCAAATGACTTAGGCACAAACATCAAGTACTTCAAACTTCTTGTTGACAGTCAAGGTCACACACAAGCAGCGAAGCACATCAATGAAGTGGACACACAAGAAGGAGGAGCATGTAGGGAGCTCCAAGAAGCACATGTCAAATTTTCAGAAGAAATCCCTATAAATATAGTGACTTTTGTCACTAAAGACCATTGTAAATACCATTTTCCATTTTTACAACTCCATTTTGTTCAAGCCAAGGAGTCCTTGATCTTGAGGAGCATTAGAAGTATCATCGTACCAAATTTCATAATTTTTAGATTCCGTTTGAGTCCCCAAATAAGCCTTGGAACCTAATTTTTAACTAGGCCGGACACTAGGTCTGGACAAGGCCAAAACCACTCAAAAAACTATAAAAAGGGTTGGAGAGCTCATTTGGGGGGTTAGCTTGTTGTAGATTTTAGCTTTGTAAGAGAGTTCTTTTGCAATTGAAGTCCTTCCATTGCTCCACTCTTTGCTCTCACTTTGTGCACGTGTTTGTGTATGTGTGTGCATGTTTGTATGCTTTCACTCACACACGTGCACTTCACTTGCTCTTGGTCTTCATATCGGTCCTCACGTCTCCGCGGATTGACATTTATGAGGTGAAACTCCTCACGTTGGTACTTGCCATTGTGCTAGAGTGACACCAAATTTGGCGTCGTTGCCGCGGAGAGAGCTTGGAGGATGAGCGTGTGATGGTAAGACATAGAGTAGTGATGTTGGAAGGTAAAAAAGTCACCATTTTCAGTTCAGTTTCTGATTTTTTCTTCTTCTTCATCTTCATCATCATTGTTGGAGTTTATTGATCTCCAAAGTACAACTAGAAGTAGGTGAAACCCAACAGGACCTAGTTGACTTTTTCACAAACTTATATGCCCACACCAGGTTTCTTGCAGAGCAAACTGCTCTTTATTCACTTAGAATTTTCCAAAACTGTTTCACAGACATAAACTAGACTCTAAGAGCTTTCCAACAAGCTATAGAACACCTCAAATGGATAAATACACAATGAGCTATGACCTCTGCAATATGCAGCTTTAATGGAGACCTTGAAACAGAGATGAACCTGAGGACACACATCACTTGCAGAGACCACTGCTCTTCACTCACAACTCCACTGAATCTTAAACTTTCCAGAATACATTACGACTTTGAGAGCTTTCTAACAAGCCAAAGAACACATGATTTGCACACATACACAAGGAGATATGACCTCTGCAAGTTTGAGGTTTAATGGAGACCTTCAGCAGGGGTAAAACCAGAGAACACACACTACTTGCAGAGAGTACTGCTCTCAGCTCACAAATCCAATGATTATGACAATTTACAGGAAGAAATTAGACAACAAGAGCTTTCAAAGGAGCTATCCAACATGTAATTTGGATATATAATGAGGGAGATACAAGCTCTGCAATCTCTGCATACAAAACTACAACATCATAGAGATACACATATGACTCTCTTGGACATCCCACAAGATCACGACTTTTCTCCTCTTTTTATAGCATGGGAAACTAATCTAAAACCTTCCTAATACATCTAAATTCGTGGTAGACACTTGTATGGAGGTATTACATGACTCAAGTGCTCAAATAAGCAAAGTATTGATGGACTTTGAGAACTAGCCACATCGACCTTCCACTAGGACACCACTGCAGCTCCCTTGTGACTCACTAATTTGACTCACCATGTTCTAAAACTCACGTGGTATTTTTTCTACATTTTATGAATAATATGAGCCTTCTTGAAGTATTTGAAGACTTCCCAAAGGTATTTACATAATTTGAAACTTGTACCCTACATAAAACAAATGTTCGCAACATTCTCCCCCTCAAGTTTCAAAACGTATTTCCTTCATGCCAAGAATATAGTTGAATCTTTGAAGCTTTGGTCCATCCAAGGATTTGGTGAAGTTATCTGCAACTTGATCCTTTGTTCCCACAAAAGAAACTTGTACTTCATTGTTTATGGCCTTCTCTCGAACATAATGATAGTGAACCTCTATATGCTTTGTTCTAGCATGAAAAATAGCATTTGAGGTCATATGAATGCTGCTCAAGTTATCCCCATATATCAGTGGTACATCAACCTGCACATTCAAGTCATGAAACAAATTTTTAAACCACATAACCTCAGTAGTAGCCAATGCTAAACCTCTATACTCAGCCTCTGTAGAAGATAAAGCAACTGTAGGCTGTTTCTTTGAACTCCATGTTAATGTCTTGTTTCCTGCTATTACCACATATCCACTTGTGGATCTTCTGTCATCTTTGCTTCCAGCCCAATCTGCATCACTAAAGACTTTAAGAGTTAGATCAGCATCATGACTATAAAATAATCCTTCGTTCATGGTACCTTTCAAATACCTAAGCACTCTTTTCACTTCATGCATATGAGGTACTCTAGGTTCATGCATAAACTGTGACAATACTCCCACTGCATAGCATATATCACGTCTAGTTTTTGTTGCATAAATCAAAGATCCTACCATGGATCTATATGCATTCATATCATGCAATTCATCACCTTCCTTTGCACTCAACTTTACATTACATTCCATTGGAGTAGAAACAAATTTACATTCCTGCATACCAAACCTTTTCAACATATCACATATATACTTTCTCCATATCAACCACATACCTTCATCGCCATACACAATTTCAATCCCAAGAAAGTATCTAAGCAAACTAAGATCTGAAATTTTAAATTCCTTTCCCAAATTACCTTTTATCTCATCAATTGCTTTTGCATCATTCCCTGTAATCAACAAGTCATCCACATAAATGCATACATAGACACACATATCATCTACATGTTTTACATAAAGTGAAGGATCAGCATGACTCGCTGTGTATCCTTGCAGCATAAGATACTTTACCAACCTTGCATTCCATGCCCTTGGCGCCTGCTTAAGACCATACAATGCCTTCTTTAACCTGTATACATGATTAGGACATTTTGCATCCACATAACCATCTGGTTGTGACATATACACTTCTTCATTTAACTCACCATTAAGAAAGGCATTCTTTATATCGAGTTGATATATATTCCACCTTTTACTTGCAGCTAAAGCCAACAAAGTTCTTACTGTTGCCATGTTTGCTACTGGACTAAATGTTTCCTCATAGTCCACACCTTGAGTTTGATTATATCCTTTTGCTACAAGTCTAGCCTTATATCTTGACACACTACCATCACTATTTCTTTTAATCTTAAAAACCCACTTGCAACCAATTACCTTTTGTTTTGGTGTCTTTGGAACTAAATTCCAAGTCTTGTTATCCTGTAGTGCTTCCATTTCTTCTCTCATTGCTTTCTCCCACTTTTCATCTCCTTTTGCCTCATCATAACATGTGGGTTCATTTTCCTGCTCAACTTTTGTCATAAAAGCATAATGAGTATTCATAAAAGATTCATAAGTATACCTTTGAGGTTGCTTACTCACTCTTGAAGTTCTTCTTACCTCCAATGTAGATGCTCTTCCTTTCTTATTAGGAACCTTGATGATTCTCCATACTCACATACATCACTAATTTCCTCTCCTTCATCATTAACTTCAACAAGTTTGAGTTTACCTTTACTTTTAACACTTGGAGGTGACTCTTGCCTTAATCTTCCATTGAAAGGTGATCCTCTTTCTTCATCCAAACCACTCCTTTCATCATTAAAACTTCCTGATGGCTAAACTATGCATTCATCTCCTTCAACCACACCTTCTTCATTTTCATCCATGACCTGCAAACAATTCTTATCTGCATACCATGAAAGTGATTCATGAAAGTTTACATCTCTTGACACAACAACCTTATTGGTATGATGATTATAGCATCTATATCCTCTTTGAGTATCTGCATAACCAATAAATATATATTTTTTTGATTTCGCATCAAGTTTAGATCTTACCTCACTAGGTACATGTACATAACATACACAACCAAATACTTTCAAATGACTTACACTTGGTTTTCTTCCATGCCATACCTCATATGGTGTCAAATGATGAACTCCAGCAGTTGGAACTCTATTCATAATGTAAACACTTGTGCTAACAGCTTCAGCCCAAAAATAATTAGGCAAACACATATCATTAAGCATGCTTCGAGATGCTTCTGCTATGATTTTGTTTCTTCTTTCTGCGACTCCATTTTGTTGTGGAGTATACCTGCATGTAACTTCTCTTTTGATACCTTCATCATACAAAAAATCAGTAAAAGCTTGAGAGAAATACTCTCCCCCTCCATTAGATCTTAGCTTCTTAATATACCTTCCTGTTTGCTTTTCGACATATGATTTGAACTTCTTGAAACAATCAAAGACCTCACTCTTATGTTTAATGAAATACACAAATGTCATTCTACTATGATCATCAATGAATGATACATAGTACTTATTACCAATCAAGGATGCCTCTTTTGTAGGTCCCCACACATCTGTGTGTATGAGATCTAGCAAACCATCACTTACATAGCTTGAATGCTTGAAAGGTTGTCTATTCTGCTTACCCATTTGACATGCTTCACAAAGATGCACCATATGTTGCTTAATAAGATCAGGTAATCCTTCAACAATCCTCTTCTTTGATAGCTCATTTAACCTGTGTACATTCATGTGTCCAATCCTTTTGTGCCATAGATCAAGCTCTGCTATTCGATGCATACCATAAGAGAAATAGTTTGTATGATTTGGGTTTACCTTGAATGTAAACAATCTACCTTGTTTTTTACCTCTAGCAATTAACCTCCTTTGCTTTGGATCCTCAATGAAGCAACCTGCATGATTAAATCTTATTTGCAAACCTTTTTCTACCATTTGACCAACTGACATCAAATTCTTAGTGATCGTTGGCACATAAAGTACATCCTTCAAACAATTTGTCTTGATCTTATCCTGCATAACAACATCTCCAACCTGCATAATCTTATGTGTTGTATCATCTCCTATTTCAACATGACCTTTACATGAAGGATTATGCATATTAGAAAACCATGAAGCATCATGTGACTTATGATTAGAGCAACCACTATCTACATACCATACATCACTATTGCAATTCATCTTAGTTTCTACATTCATCATAAGAAGAGAATCATAATCATCACTTTTACCTTCAACTGCATAATTTCCTTGTTGTTTACCTCTTCTTGAATAGCCTCCTCTTCAATCACCACCTTGATTATTTTCATGTTGATAACAATCTTTGGCATAGTGTCCATACCTTCCACATATATAGCAATTGTTCTTATCTTCACTCCTTTGTCTTTGATTGTAGTTGTAGTAGCCTCTCGTACCTCTAGCACTTGATCTTCCTCTTCCTCTTGTGTTGAAGAAGCCACTTGAAGTCCCTTGATCATCGCTCCTTCCTCGACCTCTATTTGAACCTCTTCTACCTCTGTTTCCACCTCTTGATGATCCTACATAAAGAGCTTGTCCTTGAGATCCTTTTTTATTTGAAGTAGAACCATTTAGATTCATCTCCTCCGTGACCATGAGGGCAATAAGTTGATCAAAATTTGGTAATTCTCCTCTGACATAAACTGAAGTAATGAAGGGTTTCCATCTCTCATCATCTTTGAGTCCGTTGAGAGTATGTGCAACCAAGTCGTCGTCCTCCACATGAGCTTGAATTGATCCTAGTTGATCTGCAATCTCTTTAACTTTCAATATGTAATCATTGACCGATGTCCTTGTATCTTTCTTTATGTTATTCAACTCATTTTTGAGTTGAATCTTCCTTGCTCTTGTACATGTAGCATACAACCTTTCCAATGCAAGCCAAACATCTCTACTTGTGTCTAGATCTTGTATGTGTCCTACCATTGAATCTTGAAGATTTTGTGATAGAATGAATATAAACCTTTTGTCTCTCTCATTCCAAAGTCTAAACTCCCTCAATTGTTACTGATTTGGGTCCTTTGGTAATGTGGGTTTGATATCTGTGCCGTCAATCAAACCATAAAAGCCTCTACTTTGCAAGTATGTTGTGATTCTAAACTTCCATGCTTGATAATTGGTCTTATCAAGCTTCTCTATTTGTGCATGTTGGTCTCCCATAATACAAATGCTAAGCTTCCTCCTTTAAGCCTTCTTTCGAATGTGTGTGATGAGAAGAAATATAATATTTACCTTGTAAATGAGGTATGTGCATCTTTCTTTGCTTGGATGTTGCTTGAGATGCCTCCTTGCGATCTTCTTCTACCTTTGTGTATTGTTGATGATGAACTGCTTCTTTGATAGCTTCAAATTCTTCGTCAAGGTATGATAACCTTCTCCAAGCCTCCAAGTACTTGCTCTGATACCAATGTTGGAGTTTATTGATCTCCGAAGTACAACTAGAAGTAGGTGAAACCCAACAGGACCTAGTTGACTTTTTCACAAACTTGTATGCACACACGAGTTTTCCTGCAGAGCAAACTGCTCTTTACTCACTTAGAATTTTCCAAAACTGTTTCACACACATAAACTAGACTCTAAGAGCTTTCCAACAAGCTATAGAACACCTCAAATGGATAAATACACAATGCGCTATGACCTCTGCAATATGCAGCTTTAATGGAGACCTTGAAACAGAGATGAACCCGAGGACACACATCACTTGCAGAGAGTACTGCTCTTAACTCACAACTCCAATGAATCTTAAACTTTGTAGAATACATTTAGACTTTAAGAGATTTCTAACAAGCCAAAGAACACATGATTTGCATACATACACAAGGAGATATGACCTCTGCAAGTTTGAGGTTTAATGGAGACCTTCAGTAGTGGTAAAACCAGAGAACACACACTACTTGCAGAGAGTACTGCTCTCAGCGCACAAATCCAATGATTATGAAACTTTACAGGAAAAACTTAGACTGTAAGAGCTTTCAAATGAGCTATAAAGAGGGAGATACAAGCTCTGCAATCTCTGCAATCTCTGCATACAAAACTACAACAACATAGAGATACACATATGACTCTCTTGGACATCCCACAAGATCACGACTTTTCTCCTCTTTTTATAGCATGGGAAACTAATCTAAAACCTTAATAATACATCTAAATTCATGGTAGACACTTGGATGGAGGTATTACATGACTCAAGTGCTCAAATAAGCAAAGTATTGATGGACTTTGAGAACTAGCCACATCGACCTTCCACTAGGACACCACTGCAGCTCCCTTGTGACTCACTAATTTGACTCACCATGTTCTAGAACTCACGTGGTATTTTTGCTACATTTTATGAATAATATGAGCCTTCTTGAAGTATTTGAAGACTTCCCAAAGGTATTTACATAATTTGAAACTTGTACCCTACATAAAACAAATGTTCACAACAATCATCACCACCTTCTCCCATCTTCATCTTCTATGCTTTTTTCTCATTTTCGAGCATCCATTCACCTCTTTTTTCACTTGCGATTGTGAGGAACAAGCTCAGAGAGTGTTCAGAGCGTAGAGCTAAAACGCTGAAGAAATCGCCTTGAAATCCACCTCAAAACGTGAAAAATCTGAGCAGTAGTATCGCGGAGTGACAAGGACTATGTTTGGTATCACGCAGGTGGTATCACGAGTTTTGGAGATAGATTTTGCATCTACAGGCTGATCAGAGTGACAAGGAGAACATAAGGTACCCATATCTACAAGAATTTTTGAATTTGGGCTTAAAAATCTCTAAGTATCGTGTCCGGTTGAGTTTTGGTATCGCAATACCAGAATTCCCAAGTATCACGATACTTGTCGAGGTATCGTATCATGCATGCCCACTTGAGGTATCGCAATACCATTCTGGTATCGTATCGTCAGTGTTGGTATCGCGATCGCCCTGGTGGTATCGTATCGTGCACCTTGTGGTATCGTATTGTCGACTGGGCAGTATCGTATCGTGTGTGATAGTGGAATCGTATTGCCACTTGCATAAGTATCGTATCACGTGAAAAGTTGGTATCATATCGCCAACTCGGTATCGTATCACCTCCTGTTTTGGTATCGTATCGTACAAAGAGTCTGTTGGAACTGAAGGACTCACCAGGCAAGGAAGCTTACGAAGGGAGTCAGAGAGAAGAGAAAGTACAAGCAGACAGAGCAGTCAATGACGATCTGGCAAGTAGGCCAATATTTTTTCAGGACACTAACGCATATAAAAGAGGTGGACACACAAGGAGAAGGAGCAAGTAGAGAGCTCTAGGAAATGTATGTCAAAATGTTAATAGAAACCCCTACAAAAATAGTGATTTTCATCATTAAAAACCATTGTAAATACCATTTCATATTTTTATAGCTCCATTTTGTGCAAGCCAAGGAGTCGTTGAGCTTGAGGAGCTTTAGAAGTACCTACCTGTCAGTTTTCACATTTTTTAGACTTAGTTTGAACCTCCAAATAGGGTAGAGAACCTAATTTTTAACTAGGCCGGAGACTAGGTCTAGACACGGCCAAAACCTAGTCAAAAACTATAAATAGAGCTAGAGAGCTCATTTTTGAGGTTAGCTTGTAATTGATTTGAACCTGTAAGAGCTTTTTTTGAAAGTAATCTAAAGAAATCCATTGCTTCTCACTCTTTGTCTTGCCTTGTGTGCGCGTGTGTGTGTATGTGTGTGCATGTTAGTGTGCTTCGCACTCACGCACTTGTGCCTTCACTTGCTCGAGGTCATCATACCATCCTCACGTCTTCCCGGATTGACATTAAAGGAGGTGCTACTCATCACTGAGCTACACCAAATTTTGGCGCCGTTGCCGCGGATCGAGCTTTGAGGACGAGCGTGTGATGGTAAGACGTAGATTTGAGACGTTGGCGTTGTAGGTAATTTATTTACTTTTCTTATTTTTCTCTTTCTTACCTCACCACCATCATCACCATCTCCCACCTCCATCTCCATCATCGCGAAAATTTTTAGTCTTGATCTTATCACCTTCTCCATTTCATTTCCCTCATTCCACGTGAGAGAGAGCGAGAGAGCAATATTGTGTGCATTGTTTTTGCATGTTTGTTGAGTTTCTTGCAGGATCCAGCTGTATCATCCCCTCCAGCACGCTGCGCAAGTACGGAAAACACAGAAACTGTCTCTGTGTCGCCGACCTCTGTCGATCACGATCGACAGAAAATTCGACCAATTGGTAAAACTAAGTGCACCACTAGGATCAGCACAAAGAGCACATTCCAAATCAATAAACAAAATTGAAAAATTTCGTGTTTCTCTGTGAATCGCGACCGACACCATCGATCGCGATCGACAGCCACGATCGACAACATCTGTCAATCGCGACCGACAGACCCCGCGACTGACTGACTACCACGTAGGACCCTGTCAATCACGATTGACACCATCAATCGCGATCGACAGCCACGACCGACACCTCTGTCAGTCGCGATTGACACCGTCGATCAGGACCGACTGAATTTCAACGATTGATTGACTTTTTCGCGTAGCCACGTGTCCATCGCGACGGACACAGCCCCGATCGACTGAATTTACGGCAAAAAACCCGGAAAAAGTGTCGATCGCAATTGACACCATCGATCGCGATTGACAAGACTCACGACCGACTCTGTCGATCGCGATTCACACATCAATCGCGACTGACGTGTCGATCACGACCGACAGGCCCCGATGGACACCTCTGTCAATCGCAATTGACAGACCTGTCGATCGCGATTGACAGGCTTTTCGGCCAAAATTTTAGGGTTAATTTTTCCTAGTCCTTGGGGAATTTTGGGCATAATTAGAGAGTCATTAGTGATTTGTGAGGTCCGTACACGTGTTTTTGAGAAAAATCCTGTGATCTGTCAGCCTGTTTGAACCCTGTTTTAGCACCAGAACCCTGAACTGTCATAACTTTCTCATACGAAATCCGTTTGCTGTGATTCTTGTCTTGTTGGAATTTTGAAGTTGATCATACCCAGGGGGAACAAAAGTCAGGGATCTCTAGAATTGTTTTCCAAAAAATCACAGTGCAAATTGATGTTTGTGTTACATGAATGAAAGTGATTGGTTCTGTCTTTGGAATTTAAGTCTTGAGCTAACTTTGGAACTCTTACAGATCTATTGAGAGCATCGAGGGGCATTCTAAGCAAGAGTAAGTGCAAGCTTGGGAACGCGCTTCCTAAGCACTCAAGGGCTACCAAGAAGGAAACAAAAGGTTGGAAACTCTCAACTCCCTCTGTCAATTCCTAGCTTAGGCTAAGTACGAATAGTGCTAGAAGTAAGTCAGGGCGACGATAGGCATTTATCAAGTTGAAGACCACCTAAATACTCAAGTTCAAGCTAACGACATAATCTTTGTACGGTTGAGAACTTTAAAGGAAAAAGAAAGTAACGTGGAACGATCAACTTCAAGTGCGAAAATACACTCAAGTGTACCTGACAACGTGATATCAGACATGAGTATAAACACGGTAATCAACTAAAAAGAAATCAAGTAACTGATACAAAAGAACTCAGCAACGAGGTTGTACTGTGGGCAAAAAGTGGGCTACTTAAATAGGCATATGAACCTTAGATCAGGATGGCATCTAGTAAGGGATAGACAAAGTCTTAGGTCTTCAGAGGCTAGCGTTAATCATACTGCTAGGTCTTGGGCCCAGCAGTTGAGCCACCACTCGCATTACCCTAGCTCTGAGACTAGTGAATCAGAGATGTCTTAAGGGATGGACAGACCTACAGGAAGTTCGGGTGTGCCATATCTATATAGGGTGGAAGGCCCCTACAAGATGTAGCTGGAATACCTTAGGACCAACCGACTAGGTGCTATCATCTATGAGGACGGCCTAGGAAGATTAGTGGTCCAGATTAAAAACCCTGACCAATCCATAGGACTAGAGCACCCAGCTGTCAAGTTTGAAAACGGAGCATACTTGGACAAAGAAGGAACCATATACGTAGTCACCAGTCACCCAGATAGGACAGAAGAATTCGGAAATGTGATCTCAGAAGCGGATTTAGGTGACCTGGAGCAAGGAAACATGGGTGTAGAGCCCAGGACCCCTCGAGGGAAATCTGTTCTTACTAGAATCCTCAATCCTGAGTGGGTTCCCCAGAACAACAAGAGTATAGATCTGCTTCTGAACCGAGAGACTGACAAAGCCTTTTGGAGGCATAAATCTGATCGGCCAAATGATATAGGAACAATCATGATCTATGAGTTTAAAGATCCAGATAGCCCAGGCAGAGTGACCTACCTAGATCACGCTTCAGAGAGGATCTTTGTGGTTACAGAACATGATAGACATGCTTACACTTGGAAGGGTGAATTTGTTTTCCCCCAACCAAGATCGAACGTGTCCTATGGTCACCCTGGAGCTGGAACATCCCAAGCTCATGGAACTCAAAGAGACAGAAGTAGAGATAGGCGTGAGGTAAGCTTTGCAAACTCCTTGGGAAGAGGAAGAACGAGAACAAAAACAAATAGAGTGGAACCTGAAGGTCATAGGGCCCCAGGAAACTAAAGAAATGCCGATGATTTTCCTTTGCCAAGATCGAGAGAGCACACGAGGACCCTGAGGCCGACCCAACTAGTTAAGTCCATGAAAAACTACTTCGATGGCACTGGAGATCCCTACGATCATGTGGCCGAGTTCAGGCAAGTCTTGAGAGCTGAACAAGTGGAGGATCTATTCACGCAGTACAATGCCTTTGGTCTAACCCTTAGGAACACAGCCCTTACGTGGTTTCAACCATTGAATGAAAGGCAGTTCAAGAGCATAGATCAACTTCTAGAGGCATTCATTATCGAATTCTCTAAAAGTGGCATAAGACATAACACTTCCTCGCTGATTCACAGCTTCAAGCAAACTCCTCAAGAAACTGTGAGACTTGCCGGAAGAAGATTGAGGCAGTACCTAGAAAGATGCCCTGTTTCGGAGCTACCCACACCAGCTAAGCAGGTGGCTTTATTCTTGGATGGATTGCTAAGTACCAAATTGAGATCATATGTGTACTTGAAGGACCCTAGGACCATAGAAGAGTGTGTACGCATGTGCATTGACATCGAGGATAACCTAGGGGAAGAGCTAGAGCTTTCCAAAATCTACAAAGACTCAGATAGTGCCTCTAGCCTCTCTTCCTCGCAATCCACATCAATTGAGGAATTAGCAGAGAAAGTAGCTCAGAAATTAGGTGTCACTAGCAAACAAATCCCAAGATTTGCCCCTGTGAAAAGATGCTATACTTGTGGAGGTGACCATATGGCGAATGTATGTCCCATTATGGCTCAACCCCAAGTAAATCCTAGTAGCCAGTACTGCACCATAGAACGAAGATACACAAATCACACAGCACAAGACTGCCCATACAATAAGCAAGCGGTCAGGCAAACCTACCCTCAGCCATACCCTCAACAAGGCAGATACCAGAGTCAATACCCACCACAACAGTATACTAGGCCTCAACAAAATTACCAACCGCAATATCAGGCCCAACTAAGACCCCAGCGAGTGCTAGCACAACAACCACCTGCTCCTACTAATGTGATCCCAGTAAAATATGCAGCTGCAGAAGAGAACCTGAATAGAGCTATAGTCCCAGTAACACCATTAATTTCTGAAAGTGATCCCAGTGACCATAGCTTTGATTCTACACAGATCGATAGTCCCCAGGCTTACTACATGCAATCTCTTGAACATGGTGAGTCCTACTACAATGAGGAGCCGAGTGAACCTAATTGGGAGCCAGAGTATGCTAATGTCATGTACGCAAACCCCAATGCTAGACCCCAACCTAGGCAGGTAAGACCCCCATTCCCTAGAGGACCATGCTATAGATGTCAGGGAGATCACCTCATTCGTGATTGCCCCTTACCTCCACCTACACAACCCCAGTCAGTGACAATTCAAAGCTATTGCCAAGAGTGTGGAAAGGAGCATCTCTTACGCGATTGTCCAAAGAATCCGAGCAATATGCCAAAAATCACTCCCATTAACGTTATTGGGTTAGTGGTAGATTCCACAGGAAGTGTCACTTCCACTGCACCAATACAAGTGGTCACTAGAGCCCAAGCCTTACAGCAGAACCCAGGTGTAGGCTAGGGAAAGAGCCCAGATGTTAGTGAAACAGAGAGCATGACAAAGACAAGGACTAGAGCTTGGAGAGATAGTCGTGAAAGAATGAAAAGGCAATGGGCAAAAAAGATGAGTGAACTTGAGGAAAGCCTAAGAGAAACGAGAGCTAGGATAACCGAACTCACATCTCAAACTCCCTCTCACACCACCTCACCTCCACCAATCCCAACTCCATCCGACTCGCCACCTTCCAACCTGCCTCACCTAATCCCACCACCCCCAAGAGTAGGATCTGTCCTAGCAGATCCCACTCCCGAGGACCTTAATATGATGCTTAAAGCATATCAGGCCAGAATCCAAGAAGGGCCAAACGTAACTGATCATGAAAAGTGTTACCCTAGAGCAGAACTAGAGCTAGAACGAACCAAAATTTGTGCTAAGATGGTGGAATTGGCTCAAACCATGTTTGAAGCCAGTCGCCTATTTAACATCTCTAGTTCAGCGAAGACACAGTTGCACTTTGATGGACTGTTAGAAAGAATAGAGAAGCTAATTGCACAATCAGAAAAGGAACCCGTCTCTCAACACAAGGACAAGGCAAGTGAAAGGGCAGGTGTTCCTGCCTAGGAAGTCTATGTGCCTAACTCTACGGAGCCAGACACATCTTCTTCTATGAATCGGTTCACACCAGAATTCCTACGAGAGATTCAAGAAGACAAATGGGCTAAAGAAAGTGAAGTCCCTCCTCCCATTGAACTTGTGGATGATGCACATGAACAATTCCCACAAGACATCCCATCCATTTATGAGGAGCAGGAGAGCACCCAATCTCAGGAAAGATTAGACTTTGAGTCTAACGCTCTACAAGAATTACCCCACTTCACGGGCCCGTGGGAAGCTAAGTCTACTTGTATGAGAGCACCCACGGTAATGGTATGAAATGAGGACTCAGTCATATCTAGGAACACAGAGGTAGTGAAAAACACCAAAGTATAGTGTAACCTCACCTTAGAAGAGCTACTCAAGGTAAGGCCAGAGCTATGGAAACATGTAGCCAAACAAGTACGAGAGATAGCAAAACCTCGTTCCTAGGTAGGATCCCAGAGAACAGTGACAGAAATACCCTTGGACAAGATAGGAGACGAGTGAGGGCGAAGAGGGAAAGACATATCTTCCTATCACCCATCAAGGATACACCACCAAGGCCATTTTAGACTCTGGCGCAGGAGTTGCAATTGCTACCACTTCCCTATGGAAGCATTGGGGCAAGCCAGCACTCAGACCCACGAGGATGAAATTGCAAATGGCCGATGGTCACATAGAGAGACCCTTAGGGCTGTCAGAAGGAATCACTCTCACCACATGTGGTGTAGAGTTCGAGCATACATTTGCTATATGTGATTTTAGCAAAAATCATGCCTACGAAATGATCTTGGGAAGACCATTTATGCAACAGTTGCAAGTGGTACAGGATTGGGGAACCAATTCCTTGTACCTGCAACACTTAGGTGTTACGACCATTACTCTCATAGAGATGTCCCTCCTATCCAATGGAATCCCATCCATAGAGCCAAAGATGATACAGAATCGGTGCATTCCATAGGATCAGGATCCTCATGGATGCATGAAGACACCCACTTATGGATGTGCAAAGTGGTAGTAGAAGAAGAGAAGAGAGAAGAAGCCAGAGAGATAGGTGCAAAAGAAACACATAGATCAATTCAAGACCCAGCCTATGCACCTGTAGTCTTTCTTGATGAAGAATTTGAACCTCACGGCTGGGCAGAAATTTTAGCAACAATGGATGTAGCCATCAATGAAGAACAATGGACACCTCACTGTGATGAAGATGGCTATGACATTTCAGTCTTGTCCATAGAGCCAATCATGGGAGAAGCAGTGTTAGAAGAGTGTGAACCTAGCCCTGATGCATTTGAGGATGCAAGTGACTCCGATCTAGAGTCAATCATCATGGACCCACCTTCTGCATCAGATGAAGAATACTTCTATGAAGTAGAATTTCAACCCCAGAGGTATGGAGATCTTACAAATGATGTAAGGCTAGCCACACATGTGACTCCGAAGGAAGAAGGGAAGAAAAGAAAGAAGAGAGAAGTCACACCAGAAGAGGAAGAATCTTTGTTTGAGGTCCCGAAAAATTTTAAGAAGTATGAGATAGACGACAGGAGAGTCATGATCTGAATGCCTAAACGAGAGGCACAATCGGGGGAGGCCTATGATAACAAAGAAACCACCAAGAAAATAGTGGTAGCTGTGGAAGAAGGAGAAGTGAGATGCGCGTACATAGGCCATGACCTGACGGAAGACGAAGAGCACGAATTGATAGCCTTGCTAAGAGAATACAGAGATGTATCCGCTTGGAGTTACAAGGATTTGAAAGGCGTGGACCCTGACATATGCTCACACACTATCCCCATGACCTCGGATGCCAAACCTTCTAAGCAAAAGCCATACACATACAATGACAACTATGCAGCCAAGATCAAGGAAGAGATAGATCGCTTGGTTGAAGCTGGATTTATCTATGAAATTGAGCATACTGAGTGGGTATCCCCCATCGTAGTGGTGCCCAAGAAAAATGGAAAGTTGCGTGTATGCATTAACTTGAAGAAGGTTAATGCAGCCACAATTCGAGATAACTATCCGCTTCCTATCAGAGAACATCTCCTAGAAAGAGTAGCAGGCAAGGAAGTGTACAGCTTCCTTGATGGATTTTCGGGCTACAATCAGGTAGCCATTGCTCCTGAGGACCAGCATAAGACGGCTTTTGCCACAGAGTGGGGCATATTTGCCTTTCGGGTAATGCCATTCGGGCTTACCAATGCACTTGCTACCTTTCAAAGATTAATGTGTCACGTGTTTAAAGAGTTCTTGAGGAAGAATTTGGAAGTCTATGTTGATGATCTTTGTGCTCATTCCAACATTAGACAGACCCATATACCTGAACTCAAACAAATCTTTGATAAATGCAGAGAATATCAAGTCTGCCTGAACCCACAAAAGTGTGTTTTGATGGTCAGGCAAGGCAAGATTCTAGGACACATAGTGTCAAAGAATGGCATATCCACTGATGAAGAGAAAGTAAGAGCCATAGCAGAGTTACCTAGGCCAAAGAATGTCAAGGAAGTACAAGCTTTCATGGGGCATTGTGGTTATTACTGACGGTTTATACACATGTATGCCATCATAGCAAAGCCTCTGTATGGACTTTTGACTAACTTTGAGTGGACTGATGAATGTGAGAATTCCTTCAATGAGCTTAAACGGCGATTATGTTTAGCACCAATCTTAACCACACCAGATTGGAATAAGCCTTTCCATGTTCATGTGGATGCATCTAATTATGCTATTGGGTGTGTACTCGCGCAACCTACCGGTGAAGGTAATATGGATCTTCCAATTGCCTATGCTAGTAGACAATTGAATGCAGCTGAACGAAATTATACCACTACGGAGAGAGAAGGATTAGGCATGGTATATGCAGTTAAAAAGTTTAGACATTATTTGCTTGCAAATAAGTTTAAATTTTTTACTGACCATCAGGCACTGCTATATCTCGTAAACAAGCCATGCAATACAGGAAGATTAGTAAGATGGTTTCTCTTGCTAATGGAATATGATTTCGAGGTTGTGGTAAGGAAAGGGAAGACTCATTTGAGAGCAGATCATCTCTCTAGGCTCACATCTGGAGAAGCCCCACAAGGAGTGTTAGATGACCTTCCTGATGCTTACTTGTTTAATTTGGAAGTGGTGCCGTAGTCGGCTACGTCATTAGTGCCAGTATTCACATACGGGCCTAACCACCCAGTAATAAACACACAGGATAGAGAGGTAGTAAAAGCCCAAAAGTATCACATCATGGCAGGTAGTATGTACAAGCACACAGATCAAGGGATCTTGGCTTGTTGTGTAGAAGAGGACAAGTACGCTAAATGGTTGCAATTAGCACATGTAGGTGCATTAGAGCAACACTACTCAAAGCAACGCACCCTACAGACACTAAGGAGACACGGAGTGCAGTGGCCGACTATGGAGGCTGATGTCCAAAAGTTGTGCAAGGAATGCCCAATCTGTTGCACTATACCACCTGTGGAACATGCCACTCTTTATCAAGTGTCCATAGTGCCAGATTGGAGTGAACCACTAGTATCCTTCCTGAGGACGAAAACATTCCCTCTAGACATGACTCTGGCTAGGAAAAGGAGTTTAGAACAAGAAGCCCTGGATTACTCACTCATTGGTGATAATCTATACAAGCGTGGTAAAGATGGTTACCTGAGACTATGTGTCCATGAGAGTGAATATCTGAAAATCTTGGAAACTGCTCACCAAGGTGTAGCAGGAGGACACTTTGGACCAGATCAGGTGATCAAGGCAATACTATTTGCGGGCTTCTGGTGGCCGACCCTTCACATGGATGCACATACCTATGTGAAACGGTGTGATGTTTGTTAGAGAACTCAGTATCCTATACGCAAAGATGAGATGCCACTGAAACCTATGATGGGTGGACGTGCATTCTCTAAGTGGGGAATAGACTTTGTAGGTCCTATTAATCCCCCAGCCAAGGGTTCACATGCTGAATACATCATTGTTGCGGTAGACTATCTAACAAAGTGGGTAGAGGTAAAAGCCACAACGAAGAACGATGCTCAAACAACAGCTAAGTTTTTATTTGAGAATGTGTTCACCAGATACGGGTTACCTATAGAGCTAGTCAGTGGCAGAGGCACTCACTTCTTGAATGAAGTTATTGCAAATCTGCTCCAAGAATTCTTGGTAGTGCATAAGAAGCCTGCCCCCTATCACCCCCAAGCTAATGGCCAGGCTGAGAGCACAAATAAGATCCTATGCAATGTACTGACGAAATTAGTGAACAATAAACGCTCTGATTGGGACAAACAGCTACACCATGTTGTTTGGGCATACCGAATCGCCTACAAAACGGTACTCCAAGACACCCCCTTTCAGATGGTATTTGGCCAAAATGCAGTGCTACCATTGGACTTCTTAATACCTACATTGAAAGTAGCACAAGAGCATTAATGGACGGGTCATGAACTCTCCTCTAGACTTTTTGACCTTGAACGATTAGGAGAAACAAGACTGAGAGTGGCTGCAGGGATATATGCAGCTAAGAAACGACAGAAGGCATACTTTGATGCCC
The DNA here is from genome assembly GCA_020310875.1 of Ceratopteris richardii. Classification (NCBI taxonomy): domain Eukaryota; kingdom Viridiplantae; phylum Streptophyta; class Polypodiopsida; order Polypodiales; family Pteridaceae; genus Ceratopteris; species Ceratopteris richardii. The sequence continues at coordinate 200,081,461 of CM035408.1, read as the reverse complement.
ACGTTAAGGATAAAGGTTTGAAGGCAGGCGACCTAGTACTAGTCTACACTTTGAAACAACATGCGAGGAAACTAGAGAAGAGAGGCTATGGACCCATGATCATTAATAGAATCTCAACAAGTGGAGCAGTGCAACTAGCCACATTAGAAGGCGATATTCTTCCGAGCTACATAAGCGGATGCAGAGTCAAGTTATATCAGGAACCTCTGACGGAAGATATGCTAAGTCGACTCAACACTGCTAAGAAACGAAAAGAAGAAGAAAAACGAATTTGCGAAGAAGCTCAAGCAGAAGCATTGGAACGCATCCGGAGAATGAAGTTGAGAAGACAGGGTAGAGAGCAACCTAGGACAGATGCATATGCATATCAAGGATATCATGTGGCTATGTGTGAAGTTTCAGGTATCAGCTCTCATAGGATAATTGATAGACATCCTTTTATAAACTTGGAGATAGGACGAGGAAAGGGTGCAAGGACTGTAAGAGCCTTGATTGACTCAGGTGCAGCCACTAGTGCTGTTAAGTTGTCTTACTGTCAAGAGTTGAGATTAACTGTCAATCCTATAGAAGCATATCTCATACGATTGTGAGGTGTGGAAACCCCTTGCATGGGTGAGGTGGAACTTCCCCTCTATATTCAAGACGAAGTAATGATAGTCAAAGTACTAGTGTGTCAAGATGAGGACCTCATTGAGCCTCTTGTCTTGGGTCAGGACTGGATCTATGACCATGCAGTCAACCTAAACCTAAGAAGTGGACTTCTTCAGGTATGGGTAAATCATAGCCGAATTACAGTTGAATTGGAAAATGAGGCACTCAAGGAACTAGGTAAAGCACGAACTCCTGGTCCTTCCAGGGGTGCACATGAAGTTAACAATGTTATTCTTGTCCAAAACTGTATGATGCAGAAAGAGGATTGTTTCAACAACCAAGTCAAGGATAAGACGGCACTCCCTTCTTTTCCAAAGACCAGAAGGATGCAGCAACCAACGACAGATCAAATACAGAGGAAGCAGAGCACTACCTATACTGGAGGCCAAAAAAAGGAGCAAAACAGATTGGTTCAGCCATTGAAACAAGTATGGATGCGAAAAGGCGAACACCCTGTTGCGACCAGACCAATCCCACGGCCAAAACCTCTTATTAGTAGTCAACAACACGACACTAATAAGAAGTCTTTCATAAATTCTTCTACGAAAGTAAAGTCTATTTGGATACCCAAGAAGTCGATGAAGGCCAACCCACAATCACGACAAATCTGGGTGCCTAAGGCTTGCTTGCGGGCTCAAATAGCTACACCGAGGCCACACCCAGTACAACATGTTTCACTCACTTGAACATCTGATGCCCAGTCTTACACATCACGCACGGACACATATTCTTCCATGCACACAAGTAGAATCACTCGTAAATGGGCCCCAAAAAAGCCTCATTTCCAAACCGATACTCCTAACAAACTCTCCAGAGTCTCCACAAAGTCAAGATCAAAACCCATCCATTGCATTTGGCAACCTAAAACTTGTAATAAACCCACAGACCCCAATTGTAAATCCATGCCCACCTACTAACCACGTCACTCTCACACTACATCATTTCACCTAGCTCTTAGGTCTACCCAATCCCTAACTACACACACAAGCACCGAGCACTTACTAACCCCCTAATCTCTCTCAAACCTCATGTTAATGTTGTAATGGGGACAAAAACGGTTCTATCTTGTCCTTTACAATGTTAACACATGTTTCTATATTCTCACAGAATCAGGAGGCAAGAAGTAACATGGAAGATACGGCAGGAACTAGCTCCCAGGCAGGCACCAACCCCCAAGTCATGGACATTGAAAGTCTTCCCGTTGAGGAGGAATTGAAGGAACGCCCAGTGGCATTGAGGGCATTACACGCCATACCAGTTCAGAATCCTCCACAAGCGCACACAATGCCTGTCAGCAAAAACTCACATTGGTTCAGTGATGTGGCGGGACCCCTAGGTGAAGGCACTTACATGTGGGAGGCCGAGATAGAATTCAATGGGCGCTGGGGCAGATATCACTTTTTCACCAGGGAATTTGAGAGACTGCAGAATAATGAAGGACTGAAACCTATATGGAAGAAGGCGGGACTCTACGATTACTTCAAATTCCAATTGCCAAAGCCCTATTTTCTAAGGTGCTCTTATTTGATTAGCACCCTCACCCCTAGCAAAGACAAAAAGGGATACAACTCCTTTGTCCTCCCATCTCTCACAAGGGGCAATGAGCTGAAGCGCTTCAGGCTGACTATCAATTTGGTAAGGGAATCTCTAGACATGAAAGGTATGCACATTCCTACGGAGAAAGAGACAATGGTCCCCGACAATATGAAGAACAGGAATCTGACGAAAATTAAAGGACATGGTGGCAATGACACCTACAATTTCCATTCACTTGCGAATGGTCATGCAACATTTTGCATTTCCCGCTCAAGAGAGGTTCACAATGCCACCTAAGAAGATATGGTTTAGTCTATACTTGGCTGATGCCTTTGATTTGACAATCAACATGCCCCACTGGATTATCGACCAAATCCACTTGGCTCATCAAAGGTGGTATAAAAAACAAAAGTCTGTACTATATGGATGTTGTGCCCTCACCAGGATTGTATATAGATGTTTGGCTTATGATGTGCCAGTGCAGAGGGCATTAAATTGGACCAGGGTACAAGAATTCCAACATAGACTATCAACCGCAGGACCGCCATCTAAGAAAATGAGAGACGCAGTTCAAATGCCCTGTGCACAACCCCGCGGTGCGACATTGACACCAGAGACAACTCCACGAGTTCCAAGGCAGGTACAACCCTTCACTATCAGATTACCAAGACACAGCACTGATGGACCAAATCTAGTGTTTCCACCTGTACCAACCGACCTAGAGTTCCCTCACGGATTCACTTTAGAAGACCTAACTGATGAGGAGGTAGCCAGAATCATAGAGGCTGTTAACGCGGAAGTTGAGGCAGAGAAAACTAGTGGACAACAAACTGCTACAGACCAACCCCATCCCAGACAACCAGATGTCGTCGATGTGGAGGGTGAAGAAGAAGAAGAACAAGAGGAGGAACATGATGGACAATCCGAGGAAGAAGACGAGGAATATGATCAGGAAGCTCTGCAGGTACTTGAAGGTGCCCCAGCTTATACGAAGGCATTGAAAAAGCTCTATGATACCATGAACAGAGTTCAAGAGCAACATAGACTGTCCCTAGCAGCAGGCAAGGCCCTCATGAATCAAATCCTTGAGGAAGAAGGCGTAGACGAGCAATACCGCGCCACTCTTGACATGATATCTGAGGCTTTAGGAGTACCTGAGACCGTGCATACCGCCCTTGCACAAGCACGAAGAAGGGAGCGAAGATACGGCAGACGTCCCCCTCGATCAGGAAAGCAGATGAATGTATTAGTATTAGAACCACAAGGCACATCCACAACCACGGGCACCGCACACACTGTCCATGATACTGAGGAAACCCATGTATCAAGTGCACCTCCGTCACCCCTTTGCCACCCCTGCCTCCAACTCCACCACATTCACCTCCCACTACCAGTGTAACCACTACTGTCACCGCCTCCGAGTCCACTACCCATACCGAAGCACAGACCGTTAGTCAACCCACACACCCTATCTCCACCTCTTTTGTCTATACGGCCACTGAAACCGCAGCCACAGAAAATCTCATTCCCCCAATCACACTTCCGGGCAGCTCGTATTCACAATTGCACACACCACTGTACACTTTCACCACTATCACCGCACCCACAATTCCAATATTCACAATCACTCCCACTACTGCATCCACCATTGATCTTATGGATATATCACCCACCTCTGCACCTCTCCCTCCCCCCATACACCCACCATCTCCCATTCCCCCACCTCCCACTTCACCATTTTCCAGCACCGCATCCACACTTCCATTTCCCTTCCCCTTTCCCTTCCCTTCTGCATTCAACACCCTTCCCACATCCACCCCTATTAATAATGTATTTAATAATATGTATCAGTGTATGTCGCAACTACAACAGCATTACCAGCATCTCGATAACCAACATACGCGACTCTTTCGAAGCCATGAAGAACTTCAACTACGATTCATTGATCTCGAAAGGGAAAAGCGGCTACTACAACAACAGTATGCCACTTTACAACAACAACATGAACAATTAGTAGCCAATCCACCCCAGTCCGATGGAGAAGAAAGGCAACATATGGATGAATTGCTACACTCCCAGATAACGGAGAATCTCAAGCTTAGACGCAACCTAGCCCTCCTATGGAAACACATGTCTACAGCACTCGAAGAGAATAAACGGCTGCAGAAATAGAATGAAGAAAACTTGGAAGCAACAATGGAGGGTTCCCCGCAGGAAATCGACCTAGAGAAATTCAAGGCCATTCCCTCAGAAAATATGCAAATTGTGTTAGAAACCCATGCCGACCTCCTGGAGGACCATGCAGCATTAGAACGAGAAAGAGATGACCTACTTAAGCAACTGACAACTCAGCAGGAGTCACCAAGCAAAGTCACAACCGCAGTTGACACGTCTGAAGAAGTTGAAAAACTCAAAGCAGAACTAGAAGAATTACGAAGTAAAGTCATGCAATACGAGCGTCAACCTTCGCCTCTTGTAGAGCCCGAGCCTGAGGACTTAGTGCCAATTGAAATCAAGGAAACCTTCGAAGATCCATACGTTCCCATGCCTGCACCAGGGGGCAAGCAAACAGAAGAGGGAATGGACACCATCGAGATAGAGGCTTCTAAATGGATGCAGAGGTTAGAGAAAGTGGCCACAGCCCATGATGATAGAGTGGCAGTTCAGATAGCGTCAATGTCACGATTGGAAGAGGTAGTTATAAAATCGGAGTACTTTCGAAACCTCTCCCATCATAGGTGGATCGGCACATCCGACGATTTGTATGTTCCTTTCTGTGTCCTAATGGCGGACTACAATGCCAAAATCAAGCACCACACCTCAAAAGAACCAACCTCGGCTACACAGTTTGCACCGGACGACATCCCAGCAAGTGCCAAGCAGGGCAATATACATCAACCGACGTGGAGGATTCGTCTACTGGAAACCTACCCAGAGATGGTAAGAACATGGAATAACATGCCTTTGTACATCAAATACAACCCATGCTACTGCCCTGTATTTCGAAGGAGGTCATGGCCCAAACTTCAGTTGGGACTTCATCTATGCTGACTATGTGATGGCTGCTGGACTCCAGTACAGATCTATTGTGTGGTAGATTGCTGAAGATTACTCTTATGCAGAATTTCTGCTCCCGCTCCCTGGATATTGTCCTATGCCAGCTTTTCGTGATACAATTGATGTGCCACTCATTGTCCGGAAATCAATACGATCTAAAGAAGAGGTGAGAAAAGAGTTTGGGATAAATGATGGAGAGAAGCTACTTCTTTTCAACTTTGGAGGCCAGGATGCAAGCTGGTCACTGGAAGCAGAATTTTTACGCGAGGGCTGTAAAGGTTTGGTATGTGCAGCACCAGCAAGACAAATTTTACCTCCCAACTTCAAACCAGTTGCTAGTGATGTGTATACCCCCTGACCTCATTGCAGCAAGTGATTGCATGCTTGTCAAGATAGGTTATGGAACTACAAGCGAAGCATTAGCATTTGAAGTGCCGTTTGTGTTTGTGCATCGTGATTACTTCAATGAAGAGCCATTTTTAAGGAACATGCTAGAGTATCATCATTGTGGTGTTGAGATGATAAGGCGGGATTTCTTGACGGGTTGTTGGAGTCCATACTTAACAAAAGCTTTGAGAATCGACCCATCTTATAAGGTATCATTAACCATGTAATCATTGATGGTAAGGAGGTGGGTCCAGGTAATAACAAGATCAAGAGTAGATTCTCATGTTTCAATATGAAAGATGTCCAGACAAAGTGGAACTATCAAGGACACCTTGGCATTGCAATACTGGAGTTTCAGAAGGATATGATCAGCTATGGTGATGCATAGGATTTTGAAAGAAGCTTTATGGAAGTTGGAAGATGTAAACGAGACTAGGAGACCAAACCAAATCATCAGAAGGTCTTGGAAAAGAGTTGTACAGATGGATTGCAAATCAGCAAGATTATAACAAGGAGGATGTGATTGGTAAACACTTATGTAATAAAGGTAATTTAAGGACTGTAGCATAAGTGAATACAGCATGGTTGCAACAGTCAACTCGTACAGAATCTGGAGGCAACCATACAAAATCAAAATAAGATGCTTCTTAGCATAAAAATCTTGACACATGAAAATGGCGGTAAAGAGAGTGTATTTCTTGCTATGGTCAGTGAGATGAAACCATTGAGAGAGTTCATAGATTTCGCGGACCTTGGTGAAGAACTCTGTAATTTGGTTTTGGCTGCTTACATTTTATTTGATGCCTTCAGATGGAGTGGATCTGGAAGTGAGTGCCTTAAAGTGAAGGTACAATGAATTAAGTCTCACATGCACTGTTGGAACATGGCTCTTTGAAGAGCACGCTTTCAATTTCATTGTCTCAACTTTTTCAAAGGAAAAGAGTAATAATTTGCTGCAAGAACTGTATCTGCACAAGTAGCAGAGGATATGTTATTGATCTAGAGGCAGAAGAAATGCAAATGTTAAGAGTGCTTAGAATATATATCTAGCATCTTGTAGGACTTGTTGAGGTGTCATGATTGCAAAACATTCAATGGGAGTGTAGATATGTTTCAAGTTGATAGGAAGCTCAGAACCATCAAAAAGTGAAGAACCAAATTGTCCTTGTGTGCTGGATAGGAAGCTAGGCTCTTCAGGGAATTTCACATCATTTGAAAGTGCCTATATAGTTCATCAGTGGATATGCAAACAGTATCACATTACAGTACACTCCAAGGGGATATGGTCAGATGAGTGTGGTAACATTAGAGCTTGCTGGAATGATCAAGTCATCAATTATAAGGGACAATCCTTTCTATGTCGCTTTTACAAACAATCAAAATAGAAAGGTTTTGATAGCATGAATTATTACCTGTTCCAACTCCTTGTTCTTGGAGTTCTGAAGTCGAGTGATGGTGGACGAGTTTGCTCAGTGCCAGAGAAAGTATACATAGGGCTGGCGAAAACTCATTGTAATAGTCTGGGAGCAAAACTGCCGATGCCCTTAGAAAAAGAAATCAGTTAGACAGAAGGGACATTGTGATATCAGCTTCAGAAGTTCAGTAACTCTAACTTATATTCTATTAAAACCCTCTACTAGATTTTGCAGTCATCCACTCCTAGAAATTTCAGGTTAATGAGTCAATGAAGGCAAACCCAGAGTCTTGGCAGGTAGCAATTCAAACTGCTGAAGGAGGAATGTGTGGGTTAAAGCTACAAGAGCTACATTAAAGTTGAAAGCTTGTTGTGAGGTCTTCAGAAGATCATTTCAAGAAACTGAGTGTCAGGCTGAGTGTCTTTGATGTTCATTGCTAGTTTTATTGATTTTGCAAGTCATGAAGAAGAAAGACTGAGGCTACTCCATGTTATGATATTATGTAGTTGTAATCTCTGAGCAGTTTTATCAAACTATCAGTACTTAGTGGAAAACCTAGAAGGTCACATGACTGGTATTGAGGGCCCCATTATATATCAGCATTGTATGTGTAGGTTGTGAGTTCTTCTGTCTATATATGCTCAGCTTTTTGCCAGTCATATTTTCATTGGTAAATGTGCTTCTTATTGTGAACATGTGCCAAAAAGCCATGGTATCACTGAATACTGGCTTGATTGCAATTGTGAGAATCTGTGAAAGTCAAGATTTTCCTTTGACGTGCTTCTCATTGTATGGAGAACGATCTGTGGGATTGTGAACAATTTGTCTGGGTTGTTCTTTGAGAGAATGGAGTCTGAAGCTCCGCAAAATGATTGTTTTAATCATCAACTTGGAATTAATTCATGATGAAGAATTAAAATAGCCATAAAATTAGCAGTCAAGAATACATTTACATTGGGCTATAGGACTCATCAGTATACATATGCATATATGTTCATGATCTCATCATAATAGGAAGTAATGTTGCAGGAATAAAAGAGATCAAAAGAAAACTCGATAAGGACTTTAAAATTTCAAATCTTCGTGAACTAAAAATATTTTTTAGGCTTTGAGGTGGTCTATGGGAAAGATAGCATCTACGTAATGCAAGGATAACTGTTGGATGTTCTTCACAAATTTGGAATGATTGAATGCAAACCACTCACCCAACCTATGGACACAAATGTGAAGTTATGCTCAAAGGATGGAGAGACGTTACTGTAACGATGTAACTACATATAGGAGTATGTTAGGTTCATTGATCTACGCGATGATCACAAGACCAGATTTGTATTATATCATTGGAGTACTTTCTCAAGTTATGCAAACTCCAACAAGTGAACATTTAAATTCAACCAAATGAGTGATAAGATATGTGAAACACACAATCAATCATGCCTTGTTGTATAGATATGATGAAGAATTGCAAGAAAATAAAGGAATTTAGTGATGCTCATTGGGCTTGTTCGAAGGAAGACAAAAGATCCACTTCAGGTTATGTGTTCATGATAGGTAGAAAATCTATCACATGGAGCTCAAAGAAGCAACCCACCATTGCATTATCATCTACAGAAGTTGAATATAGAGGACTACCATTGATTCAACACATAATGAGATACAAGATGGCCTGGATTTTACATTTTATGCAAAAAGCTTGTTTTAGAATGTCCTTTGATTTATTTTCCCGATCTTCATCCAATCTAAATCTTCTACAAAACCACCAATTTTATGTTCAAGTTGCAATGCCATTTCAATAATGGTGTCCAAAGTCATACCACCAATACAGTAGATAATCATAATTTCTTGCAACTTTGGATTGAGTCCATTACTGAACCACTAGGTGATAACATTTTTTGGTAAGTTGGCATTTTCCACAGGAGGTTGTCTAAGATGAGTGCAAAACATTGTTGCGTACTCCTGCACACCATGATTTTGCTTTTTTCTATTATTTTGTAAGAAGTAAAAAATTTGTGTTGGATTTTTCTTCAACTGAAATCTTTGTAGGAAGGCTTCCTTCACTACATTATACTATTGAAAATGGTCTAAATTGAATTCTTTTAACCACCATGTAGCTTTTTTTACCACCATTGATTGGAATACTTGAGCCTTTTACTCGTCTTCATTTGGCTTATCTAATACATTGTAGTTAATTTAAAATGTGCAAACATGAGCGTTTGGGTCATCACTCAAAAATCTACCGAATTTGGCATACATTACTCTGTTTGGATATTGCCTTCTTTGTCCACCTTCTGGGTCTTCCACTGATCTAGGGCTGAAATATTCAAGTGTGTCCACAACATCTTCAGAATCAAAACTTGTAGGAGATGCTTGACATGTAGGTCATGCTCGCCTCCCTGGAGTTTCCAAGTTTAGCTATTGGATCAATTCTAGTTCTTCTGTCTGATGTGCTTTTCTGATACTCCATCTTGGAAAAGCAATTTCAAATCTTCGCTCTATAGGGATTCTCCACCGATGTCTAGTACTGATCACTTCCGCCAATGGGTCTTTTGAAATTTTGGTGATACCTACTACAACTTCTAGTGGAGATTCAGTCTGTAGAGATTGAGTATTCTATGTCTTTTCATTCCCAAATAGAACCTCTAGACTATCCGGTGTTCCATCAGACACTGAACCAGGACCGAACACTAGAGTTTCACCTTACAACATCGAAAAAGTTTTTGGTATGTCATATAGACTGAAAACTAAAAATGGTGTTGGGGGGTAGTATGACTCATTACAATCTTCTCTTCTGGCATTGTGACTTCACCTACTTTTGTTGTGGTGTTCCTAAAGTACTGTTCACTCGAATGGTTGTCACTTTTATACTTTGGGTAGGGTTCACTAGATTGTATTACTAGCATGTATGCTTTAACAACCACTCCCTAGCAAGATCACCAGTGTTAACCTCTATCCAGTCCGGTTAAGGAAAGGAACAGATTCGACGGGTTCTTGGGTGGTAGAATCTAGTATATACTAGGGCTTGTGTTTCTCTAACTTTTCAATTACCTTAATCAATCTGCTTAGTCACTCAACACAGAGAATAAGTTGGATCCACTAGACACTGCTATCTATCGTACTGCAAAATTCTATTGCAAATGAATTAGGCACAAACATCGAGTACTTCAAACTCTCACATAGAGACTTTACACAATTTCGTGCAGATTCTGATCACACTTGCACTTACTTCTACAACCACAATCATAAACATAAAGAATGGAAGAGAACACAATACATAAGACTCAACATATAATTGAAACTTCTCTTGCAGTGCAACATTTCGATAGTCTGATAGGTCCAATACATGTCTCTCTCTACACCAAGAGAGAATTAGCTCTATTACTGCTATGAAAGGTTACAAGTTAGTCCACGAATTTGGTCAAGACTCTTCACCAAAAAGAATATGAATTATAAAAAATGCCTTCCAGAAGCCTAACATAGTTTTGGCCTTCAGAGTTGTTTCTTGAGTAGCTTGAGTCTTTTGCCTAGAGTCATGAAGAAGCAAAAGTCTTCTTACTTCTTGCCAAGTGAGTTCTTGACCTCTATTGTAAAGAGTGGTCACAAAAAATCTCATAGGACCTAGGAAGCTTGTTGAGCAATCTAATGGACATATCTTCACTCGAGATCTTTTGTCCAAAAAGTGCTAACTTTTTCTATAGTCTTCAAATTATGCAATCACTTTTGTGATGGTATTGTGAGGAGGAAGGGTAAGATTGTGAAACTCAACCTCTAAAGCATAAATCTTCAAAGGATTTTTATGTTCATATAGAATTGCTAGAGTATCCCAAGCTTCTTTGGAAGTCTTAGAGGTAGTGATGTGACCCTTTCTCAATTCATCACATGTGAGAAGAAGTTGACCTAATGCTCTTTTCTCCTTGACTTTTCAAATATTCCAAGACTCTAAGTCTTTGACCTTATCTAGTTCGGGTTCTAACCCATCTAACAACTTCATGGAGAAGATTTGTGTTCAAGTATTCATGCATGATATCTTTCCATAGATTATAGTTTTAGTTGTCTAAGCATTCTTCCCGAGGCATAAACATGGGCATAAAAGAAGGTAAATAACTTGCCATATATGAAAAACTTGCTTCTTTCTTTGACATTGTAAACTTGGAAATGATCTTGAAAGCTTAAACAATTGAACTTGTGCTTGAAATGCTGCAATAAATAAGTGCCAAGTGTTGAAGAACACTTCCTTAACAAGAGAGGACATGAAGAAGTGCTAAAAAGCACGTTCACCTATGCCTTCAAGTGGGAAAATGGCATTTTGAAAGTGTCTAATGCCAAAGACACGATTTGCAAGAGAAAACACATAGGACCAGCCCTGGCACTCTTCGAGTGTCGAATACACCTTATAGGCTTGGCAGTAGTGCAATAAAATCCAGTATGTACTTTGGAACATCAATGAGAAGGAGTTTATACAAAAATAATAAGTTTGCACATTGACTACCTCAAAAATATTGCTATTTTGGGATGAAACACTCAATTTCAAATGCTCAGAGCAGCTAATATGATTAAAATTAGAAAACTTCATTTCAAAGGAATGTTATACATAGATTTGAGTATAAAAAATGCACAATAGACGAAAATAACATCAAATAATGTGTTTGCAATAAGCTTAACATTGATTTGTGGTACCCTCAATTTTTTAGGACTCTATAGAGTTAGAAATCATGAGCATAAAAGGATGATTGCTCACAATCCACGAAACCAAATGCTACCCAAATTTGTAGACATCATGAACACAACAATGCCTTTCCAAGGATGGCCTATTCATCAAACTTGAAACACTATAGAAGGAGAACAAGCCTTTGTAAGTTCATTGGAGTTGAAGGTGATGGTGCAGTGAAAGGACAAAATGGGGCAGAGTTAGAAAAATGTTATCCTAGAGCAGACCTATAGATTGAAAGAACAAGGATTTTGTGCAAAAATGATAGAATTAGCTCAAGCTATGTCTGATGCAAGCTATCGTTTCAATCAAACTAGCTGAGTAAATCCATAATTACATTTCAAAGGAGTTTTGGAGAAGATAAAGCAGTTAATTGATGCATTTCCATCTCACTTTAGAGGAGCTACATAAAATCAAACATGAGTTATGGAAGGCTTTACAACAAAGGCTATTTTGGATTCGGGAGTAGGAGTTGTGATTGCCACCACTTCCTTATGGAAACATTGTGGAAAACCAACTCTTAGGCCAATGAGAATGAAATTGCAAATGGTAGATGGGCATATCCATAAACCTTTAGGATTAGTTGAAGGGATAACTCTCACTAGTTGTGGTGTAGAGCTTGAACACACATTTTCCATATGCGATTTTTGCAAGAATCATGTCTATGAGATGATTTTAGGAAGACCATTTCTGAGACAACTACAGATACTGCAAGATTGGGAAACCAATTCACTATACTTCTAGCATCTAAGTGTAACCACTAAAGTAAATCTCAAAGACAATTCCTATAGAGATGTGCCACCCGTGCACTACCAGTCCATAGAACTTTAGATGAAACAAAATCGGTGCATTCAATAGGATCAAAATGTGTGTCTTCATGGATGCATGAAGACACACATTTATGGATGAGTAAAATTGCAGTGGAAGAAGACACAAAAGCTCTCATAAGAGAAGCCTATGAAAACAAAGAAAAGAGAAAGAAGATCATAGTGACAATAAAAGATGGAAAGAAGAGATGCACGTACATAGGACACAATTTGAGTGGACAAGAGGAACTCGAGTTGATAGAAATTTGAGAGACTATAGAGATGTATTCGATTGGAGTTAAGAAGGATATGAAAGAAGTGGATCCAAATATCTACTCTCATATGATCCCAATGACCTTGGAAACTAAGCCAACCAAGCGTAAGTTTTACACATATAATGATAGCTATATAGCCAAGATCAAAGAAGAAATCGATTGCTTGATAGAATCAAGAATTATTTATGAGCATACTGAATGGGTATCCCTCATTGTGATAGTTCCCAAAAGGGATGGAAAGCTACATGTGTGCATAAACTTGAAAAACATTAATGCAACCACCATAAGAGATATCTATCCACTTCCTATCACCAAACACCTATTAGGGTGATTAGTAGGATAGGAAATCTAAAGCTTCCTTGAAGGATTCTTGAGTTACAATCAAGTAGCCATTGTCCGTAAAGATCAACATAAGATGGCTTTTGCCATAGATTGGATCATTTTTGCATTTCACATGATTCTATTTGGGCTCACCAATGTACTTGCTACATTTCAAAGGCTGATGTGTCTTGTGTTCAAGGATTTCTTGAGGAAGAACCTAGAAGTTTATGTGGATGAACTCTGTGCTCATTCTAGCATTAGAAAAACTCACATCCCAAAACTCAAACAGATCTTTGACAAATGCAAAGAATATCAAGTCTTCCTGAACCTAGAAAAGTGTGTTTTCATGGTCACACAAGGCAAGATTCTAGGACATATAGTGTCAAATAATGGGATCTCAATAGATAAAGATAAAGCAAGGTCTATAGTAGAGCTACCAAGGCCAAATACAATCAAGGAGGTGCAAGCTTTCATGGGACACTATGGATAATATTGATGTTTTATCCACTTGTATGCTATAATTGCAAAGCCTCTATACAACCTTTTGCCTAACTTTGAGTGGAATGAAAAGTGCGAGACCTTTTTAATGATTTAAAAGATGACTATGTTCAAAATGAATCTGAACAACACCAAATTGGAGTAAGCCATTTCATGTCCATGTGGATGCCTCCAATGATGCTACTGGATGTGTCCTAGCACAACCCACACATGAAGGAAACATAGATCTCCCCATTGCTTATGCAAGTAGACAGTTAAATGTTGTAGAAAGTAATTACACTACTATTGAAAGAGAAGGATTAGGTATGTGTAGTAGAGAAATCGAGCACAAAAAAGGGACGCCAAAAAATTTTCAAATTGTGTACACAAATTTTCTTCTTCAATTTTCTTTGAAATGTTAGATATGCTCAATGCCTCACCCTTATGTAGCACCACCATTGTTCCATAACACTCTATTTTGTCTTGTGTATCTATGAGGGTTTGTATCTAAAGAGGGAATTAATATAGAGTAGGAAAATTTTAAAACAATAATTTATTAGCTGGTTCCTAAAATTGTAAGTGATTCTAGAAGTCTTTTTAGGATTGGCACAATATGAGAGAGCACATATTAAGGATTTCTCTAAGATAGCTAATTCTGTCACAAAGTTGACTAATAATGATGCAAGATTTTTGTGGACAAACACTTGTCAAAAACATTTAAATCATTGAAGAAAAGTCATTGAAAATTGTGTTTTGAAAATACCAAAAATGGGAAAACCTTTGGTGGTTGCATGTGATGCAAGTGGTAGTCAAATAGGATATTTCTTGCTATTGTACATGCACTTAAGCATTGTAGACATCTACTATTAAGGGTTAATTTTGAATTGAAAGAAACTACACAACTATTGCTTAACAATAGGCAAAAGCATTGGATTGAATTATTAAGTGAGTATGATTTCAACATTAAGTATTTGGCTAGTAAGGAAAATAAGGTCAATGATGCCTTGAGTAAAAAACCTTTATGTTATCTCCTTTCTACGATAAATTATGATTTTCTCAATCAAATTCAAGAAGAACAGAAATAGGATTCTTTTTGTGCATGTATCTTGAGTTTCTACATGCAAACAGGGGATCAATGTATCAAGAGAAATATTATTTGCAAACTTTATATTGTAAAAATTGATTATGCATATCTCCTAATTCTCTCTTGGAAGTTTAAATATTACATGATTGTCATGATGCATCTTTTTTTGCACATCCAATTATTTAGGGACATATGCTAAAATGAAATATTCTTACTTTTTTCCATGTATGAAGTGCGATATTAGAAAATATACTTGAATCATTTCTTTGGAAATTTTCGTGGCCTCTTTGGCTACCACTTCCTTGAAGTTGTCCTCTACCTCCTGCATGATTTTGATGTTCACCTTGGTCTTGGTTGCTATTTCCTCGTTCACTTCCAAAACCTCTAGCTCTGCCTCTTCCTCTCCTAGAGTAGAACACCTGCTCATAATTAAGTTTCCTTGGGATTTTAAGTCCTCATCAAGATTCTTTTCTTCAATAATCAACCTGGACACAAAATCAACAAAATTTAGAATGTTTTCCCTGGTCTGTATAGAAGTTCTGAACTGCTTATATGCAGCTCCTAAACCATGAAGGCACACTTCCACCTTATCATCATCATCTACATTCACACCAATAGATGCAAGTGACTTACATATGCTTTTGAATTTTAGGGTGTAGTTACTTACTTGACATCCTACATGCACCCAATCATGTTATCATGTATGCTAACAAATATCTAATACATTACCTTTCATGCTCCTTTGTGCCATTCTTCATATGTTGTGAAGTGATGGAAGATTTCTCCTCCAAATGTGCAACAAGGAGCTCAAACCATGCCCAAGACCTAGTTGCTCTCAGACAAATACTCACTAAAATTGATATGACTCAAAATTCCCAAATCCAACTAAGAATCCCTTTTATCCATATAAACTACACACTAAGAGATTTCCAATGAGCTATCAATCACTTGAATCGCACATATGTAGACTAATCAACACATTCATATGAGATAGACTAGTTTTCCTTTCAAGTTTCGAGATAAACCAAGAAAGAAAGAAATAGCTATAAATCATAGTACAAGATGAACTTTGCAAAACCCTTTTGGATATACAACCTTTTCTTCACAAGTTTTCGAAAAAGTATAGAAAGTCTGAAAATGGAGCTTATTATAGAGAGAAAATGAAGTTCAAATAGGTTGTTATAGAAATTTAGCACCCTTTGGAAAGGGTAAGAGAGATATCCAAGAGATTATAAACTCCTATGATATCCAATGGCTCAATAGCACATGTATAAGAAGCACCCCAACTTCCTATCATCCTCACATACTTACAATGAGCTTGGATGGTGTTTAAATGGCCATGAGAGCCTTCCATGACTCTTCATATGTCCTCCACGTCTGTTCACAAGCCCTCCTTGCCTCTTCAGCTACATTGTGACTTTGCCTCTTCATTGGAGTATCTTTTGGTGGTTCAATGCCTCCTTTTGGATAATTTTGCACCTTCAAACATGTGCTTTGACTTTCGTAAAAAGCCTTCAAAGGAAGTTATTCAGTGAAAAGCATATGCTTGATCTTGCCCTAGAAGACACATAACTTTTAACACTCCCCCTAAAGCTCAAACTTCTTTGCTTTCAAATGCGGGGTTGGGTCCTTCATACTTATCATGCCTTTGAGCTCTTCCACCCTCATTGCATCCAAGAACTTTGTAAGAAGGTGTGAAATTTCCTCCTTTGTGTTGATATGCTGAATATCCACCTGCTTATCCACAATCTTTTCTCTTATGAAATGATAATGCACTTCTATATGCTTGCTCCTAGCATGGAACATTGGATTCTTTGCAAGGTAGATACATTAGATATTATTTCCAAGCAATGGAACAATTCCAATCTGAATATCCAAATCTTTAAGAGATTTTTAAACCACATTACCTCACATGTGAGTAGAGCAAGAGCCCTATATTCTACCTCTATGGAAGACAACACAACTATGGGTTGTTTCTTTGACATCCATGATACACAACTCTCCCCAAGCATCGCTATGTGTCCTGAAGTACTCCATCTATCATCCTTGGAGCTAGCCCAATCAGCATCTGCATAACCTCCTAGTTTCAAATCACAATCATCTGCATAATAGAGGCATTTATTGATTGCATCTTTGATGTACCTTTTGCTCTAAGGGTTGCCCATAATTTTCCTCATGCTATGGCATCCTTTTTCCTTCATAAAAAAACCCCCTTTTTTTGTAATTAGGAGATGTCCATGTGAACACTCTCCTAAAACCCCTTTTTGATATTTCCTCTAGTCTATGGTATTGAAGCCTTTCTTTGAATACTCCTTTTTGAACAAATACAAAAATCCCACATAGAAATCTCACGCACTCTCTCTCTCTAGGTGGTTAGTCCCATATCACATAAAGATTCTCTTTTTGATTTAGCACATGTGGTCTTTTGACCACATGTTTTTATTCACATATGCCTCTCTTCTATATAAAGAAGAGCCTCATTTGTAAAAGGGAGGTCCCTTGGCCATGGCCTTGGCCTCCATTTTGGTAATGGAAGAAGGTGTCATTTGTTACTCTCTTGCCTCCTTGGGTGCAATGGCGTTGGTCTTGGTGTATGGATTTGCATGTGTGTGTGCATGGTTGGGAGGATGTTCCCCTTTGCTCCTTGTGACGTTGGCCATTGTTGCCATTGCTCCATGAGCGTGGGTGAACCTCTCCTCTCATTCTTTGCCCCAACTTGGAGAAACTTCTCACTTCCATGTGAGGCTGCTAGGGTTTGTTGTTCCCCTTTTCTCAACAATTTGGCACCGTTGCCGGGGACGTCGGCCTTTAGCCGTTGGTTTTTCCAAGTTTGCGTGTCCATACTTCGTGAGACACACCTTGACACTTGGAGGAGGATGAATACGTGTGGCCTTCGGTTGGCCTAGGGTACCTCTTTCTTTTAATTTTTGAGTAGTCTTAGTTCATTTTTGTTTGTTTGTTGCACAAAAACATCCCCTAACCCCCTTCTCTCACTCACTCTTCACACATACACTTTATCCCACACACATGGGCATCTCTGATCATTTCTGTCCTCTTTTTCAGTGTTGAAGTAGGGAAGAGGGATGGGTAGTCTGTCTTCTATCTTGTCCCTCCCTTTTTTCGATTTCAAGAAAAGAAATTCTGGAGGGAAACATTCTAGTGTTACCCCAAAGGCATTTTACAAAACGAATTTGTGAGTTTTCATCACGCAGAATTTTTAAAACAGGTGGCCGTAAGAGGTTAATTCAAGTTCCATTACTATTTTCGATAACTGATAAATCCTTCAAGTGCGGGACATGGTCTTTACTTTAGCTTCAGTGCGAATCCTACGCGCACCATTTTCGATTTTAGCAAGATGCATTTACTTCATGCATGTGGATAATGGTGGCCGTTTGTTCGTTCATTATGGTGCCACTGTTGATCAGCTCAGGTCGAGCTTGTAGGCTCCCTCTCATTCCGTTGCTGCTCCCATTGGGGGTCAAGCTTCCTCTGAGCTGCCCCTTGGTATTATCTGGTTGATGCTCCACTGCTACCCTATGGGTGGGGCAAGTTTTGCTTCTTTGAAGTTGAATACCATGCTCTGTGTAGGAGATATGCGCCAAAGCGCACTTCTTCCATGATCTCACATGCACTTTTGACTCTTAATTCCTGTGGTCTATGTTTCCATGGTAGCTTTGAGCAATCGGGCTCCCCCCTCATGCTCTGGTGGGTCTTTGGTGGAGCAATATTTCGCCACCATCTCTGGTTTGTGTTCGTGGGAGTTGGAGTTGAGCTTCCTCTTGTTCTTGTCTGTTGCTATTGTGTTAAGTCATCATTGGGTTGAGTACGGCTCCTGCGGGTGGAAGAACGGGTTGAACCTTGCGTTGTGCTGTTCCTTGTCGGCTCATCATCTTACTGTGGTTAGTTGGGTCCGCTTCACTTTCAGATTGAGGCCATTTCCTGCGCCTCACCCTGGTGGGGTTGGGATCTTGCGTCTCCACCTGTGCTTTGGGTGTTGGAGGAAGCTTTGGTTGGATCCTCCCCACTCCCATTTTGTTAACCACGAAGATTGTTGCTGCTTATTCCTTGAAGACGCTATGATGCACATTCGACTTCTTGCAACGGAAAACTCAGAGCAATCGTATAACTTTTAGCGTTCGCGTGCATGTCCGCTCACTGCTCTCCTACATGGTGTGCTAGGTTGATCATAAAATTATTTTTGAATAGTTTCTTTGGGGCTCTTCTAGGGTCGGGCTTGTGCTCCTTCGACGGTTCCTCAGACTCAAGATCGGGCAGCTAGTTATTCTTGGTTTCTTTCATAGGATGACTGAACATCATTGCTCATGCTCTATCTCTTCCTCGTTGGTGGTGCATCAATGGCAAGGACTCATTGGGCAAAAGCAACTGGAGCACTGAATCTACTAGACTGGGAGGTTCTTGCTGTTGCTTGGGATGGAAAAAATTCTGCATATTTTGGAAGTTCTTTTGCATACGAGATCCATATGACGACGGCCGCTTGGCACATAAAACTGATTATTCTATTAAAACTCTATCTGACCTGCCACCTGTAGACTGGCCTAATCTTGTGACAGACGGAGGTGTTGTTGGGATTACTTTGTGTCTTATCTGCTCTGGTTTGTTCTGCAAGATATGGATCCTATCAACATTCGCTTTGCATGATATTCGAATAGTTAGAGCAGTGTCTTGTGGCATACATTGGCATTTCTATTATGTGTTCTTGGCTTGTGCTTGATTCATTGTGTGTTTTTTAGGCACTACAGAATCTATTAAAAACACTATGGATATTCGAAGAGTGTCGGGACTGATGATGTGCTTAACTTTTGTCCAAATTCAAAAAGGATCATAATATGGGAAAATGTAGAATGATTTAACATAAAAGTTTTTCTTCTCTGCCCAGGAATCAACTGCAGGTCTCGTATCTTGTCCTCCCTCAATAAAGGGGTTGAGCTTCTATTCCCCCAGTTGAAGCCAACCTTTTGTGCTCATTATTACTAGGCTGAGCTTGACGCCTTGGTGTCCCTATGATACAGAACTTGCAGGAAATGGTTACTCTCTTTTTATGTTTAGTTCATGCTCAACCACCATCGAGCGCTACTCTAGGTAAGATGCATTATGTGCTATGTTACCAGGGGGTTCAGGTAAGCTCTAAGCATCTGAGAAGCATTGTAAAATGCTGCATTCATATTTTGACGTACACTTTGCACAAAAAAGAAT
The DNA here is from genome assembly GCA_020310875.1 of Ceratopteris richardii. NCBI lineage: Eukaryota > Viridiplantae > Streptophyta > Polypodiopsida > Polypodiales > Pteridaceae > Ceratopteris > Ceratopteris richardii. Next base: position 200,061,533 of record CM035408.1, on the reverse strand, counting down.
CTATGTTATTATGTGCTACAACTCTGTCTCTAACTTGCCATATGTCGACTTCTCTGGTAGTTGTGGCAGGATTGTATGTGCTTGGTTTTTTGTCACTATAGATGGATAATATTTGTGTCACACTAGCTGATCTGTCAACGGTGGCAATGACTAGCAAGGGCAGTCATGATGCTATCATAAATGTCTAGCAGGTGGTGTCCTAGAACTATAGGGCAGGGCTTCACTTCTGTTGGAGTCCCATTTTCCTGACCATAGTGTTGTTGGCCTTACCATTTACATGAGGAGTGGATTAATTCATGAAAGAAAATCTTGTGCCTTTTCATTTATTGTTGTACTCCTTGCTCAACTCTGCTAAATAAAGATTTTGGAGACGAATGCTCTTTTGTTTCGTGTATGAATGATAATGTTCATATGGTGATGTTTGCTTATTAACGGTAAGTATAAGTGTGCATGGATTCCCTCTTCATTGTGGTTCCCTACAGGCTTCCTCATCTCATACATGGTGGAACTTAGGAAGAGAGCTCTTCTCTACACTGGGTCAATTGAGAGGTCAACACCATGATAAGAATGGAGGAAGCTAATATCTTTTTGATTGAGATGTTATGGATACTTCTTTCAAAAACTCAAAAAGTACCACAGACCGGTGGCCTAATTGACCTAGAGCTTGATTACTGTTTAATAGCTAATCACGACGACACAGGAGGAAAATCAAGTGTAGGCCTGTATATGTACTTCTTCATGATGATCTTGCTATGTGTGTTCGGTTTCTTGGAACTGCAGGTTTAACCAATATGGAGCATAGTACTCATGTCCATGGAATGAAATTTCTGTGCTTACCATGGGATCCCACTTGAAAGACATGATTGGTTGGGGTAATGTCCAGGGAACATCGCATCCATGGGTTATGCACTTCATGGCTCGGATGGTTCACGTTCTTTCTCTCTTTGAGATTTCATCAATCTGGGGATGTCATTATTGCTGTTTGGTTTCATGTCCCAAGTTACTATATTGTTTTGTGGATGTGTACAATGACTACTTCCAGGAATAGAATATATTGCAGTTGGCATAGAGGGATCCCCACGTATTTGGTGATTAAACTGTTTAAATGATTTTTAATACTCCTTTTCTCAAGTTTGCAGGTGTATGCTATTGATGGAAATCAAAGTCCAGCTCTCCTAAACACAATAAGTGACATTTAGTACCACTGAAAGTGTCGGCTCTCCTTTCATATAAATATCAATTGATAAGTATTCCCAGGAGAAGATCCTTCTCCATGCTCACTCAGGTCTCTGAAGGATCAATTGCAGGCCCTGAGGAGGATATGAAATGTTTCTTCATACCTTTATTTACATGACTAAGAATCGAGTATTATAGACTTTGGCATCATGTGGTTGAAGCGTGTGATTCCTATAGCTAGGATATGTGTCCACTTCCCCAACTTACCTATAGAAATCAAAAGGCCTAGTGTAGACCTAGAAACAAAACCTACATGCGTGCATGAACCCTGATTGATGACTGAGCTCACTATATTAGACAGGTATTACGTAATGCCCATGCAGGTTGATAACTCATATTCCTCAAGATGCATGAGTGACCTTGTTAGACACATGAAACATGATCTATGATCTCTGGAATTCTCATGAATGCAAGTGACCTTGTTTTAAAATAACAAACCTGTTTGTTTTGGTTGAGGAACCTTGAATGAGTTTTTGGGTTTTTGCGTAGTTTGCTCCCTCTTGACTGCAAATGGAACTCCATGATTGATGTAGGATAGTTGACTGTATCTATAGTTGGCTTAATATGATTTCAACTTTTATTTGGTCATAATGCTTGGAGCTTCACTTTATAAACTTCAAAAGGTATTCCATCAGTGGCTCACTTCATTCTGCAACCTAAGTAGTATTCACACCTTTTTGGGCACCTAGATTGTGAATGATTGCCAGTGTACCACTCAATAAATGAAAGGGGGTTTGAGTGCATAATGCTTATACTACCTAAATGTTCAGAGAGCAAGTATTCATCATAGGAAAGTTACAGGTTGACATGCCAATAGGGGGTGAACCTATTTGGGACTGACTAAATTGTAATAGTCTTGAGAGTTTGTTTGCCAGGGAAGAAATTCTCTGGTTTTACAACTCACTTAATGCTGTATAGGCTAACACACACAGCACTTAGCTTTGATTCCTTGGGACTCCTATAGATGCTCTCTTGTGAATAATGTGTTTCTTTAATACTCACAGGTTTGTTGATTAATTTGAAATCTTGTGACTGCTCCTGTGGGATTGGGCCTACATGTTTTATCAATTCTGAAAGGATTTTGTGATGCGCTCACTTGATTATAGGCTAATTACTCATTACATCTCTTTACACCTATTGAACGTCTGCATTAATCACTTTTTTGCCTTGTTAGATGAGGAGACACCAGGATTCACAGAAATCGCTCTTGATGACGTAGAAGTTATTTAACCCTTGCCCAAGCATGTCTACTTAGCAAAAGATACTGATGGCCTTAGTCACTGAATGTTGTATTTTGCTCTCATCCATGTTCACCTTCTGCTCATTGGTTGTCATATAAACTAAGCGAGTGTGCTTTAAGTATTGGTGACTTGCCAAAATTTTAAGTCATATGGACTACCACTTGAGTTCTTCACCTTTGGTGCTTTGATTTGCAGAATACAGGAATAGCTAGCTCTCCATGTGGATGTAAGCCAGTCCTTTAGGACTTGATGTCCCCTGATGTGGAAACTAAAATTGACATAAATGTTTATCTCATTACAAAATGTAGTCTACTTGCTCTTTTGTATGTCATTTCAGGTTTTGGAGTTTTTGGAGGCATTTCGAGCCTTAGAAAAGACTGCACAGTAGGAGGAATGCCGGGCAGACTGCCCCCCAAGGGGATTGTGTCGCTCAGCTCTAAAGACTGAAGACTTGCAGCTTGAAGCCTTGCAGACTGAAGAATTGCAGATTTTCCCTTGAACCATTGATACTGAAATCCTTTGATGGTCCCCACACATCTGTGTGTACCAACTCAAGTTTCTCTGAATACATAAACCCATGCTTGGAATAGGATTGCTTATGAGCCTTACCTAATTGACATGCCTTACATCTGTATGTCATATGTTGACCTGCAACATTAGGCAAACCAAGCACTGAACCATTGTTAATCATGTCTTTAATACCTCTTTCATTGAAATGTCCAAGCCTTTTGTGCCAAAGATCTAACTTAGAGATCTTATGTCCTCCATATGTGAACATGGCATGACCAATATTACCTTGAATCTTCAATGTGAACAATCTCCCTTCTTTCTTTCCTGAAAAAATTTGTTTATACCCATTGCTAGGGTCTTCCACAAACACTCCTTCATTAATGAACCTCACTTCATAACCTTTTTCCACAATTTGTCCTACACTTATCAAATTCTTAGGAATTGTAGGAACATACAAAACCTTACTCAATAAGGTGCTACCATCCTTGGCCTTTACTGATCCAATTGACTTCACATTGTGCTTTGTGTTGTCACCTGTTTGAACAACATGATTAGATACCTTATTCTCCAAATCAGTCATCAAGGCTATATTACCACTCAGGTGATTGCTACACCCTGAGTCAATGTAGAAGACTCTTTGATCTTCACTCTGCCTTTCACAAGTTGCATTCATTATCAATGTTGAATCTTCCTTTTGATCTGAAGCATAATTGTAGTAGGTGTTGTTATATTGTTGACTTTGGAAACCTCTACCTGCATTTCTTCCAAAGTAGCCCCTACTACCTCTGCCTCTGAAATTACCTCTTTGATTTCTGCCACCTCTTCCTCTTGTATTAAAGTTCTGATTATATCCACCATTACTCTGATTATTATACCAACAATCATTAGCTAAATGATTTGTCTTACCACAAATCCAACAAGCTTTGCCTCCATCTTTATTGCTTCTGCCTTTTCCTCTACCTTTGCCACCTCCTCTACCTCTTAGGAAGTTGGCTTGACTAGTTGTGCCTTCATCTTCACCTGATTGTTGCTTTCCTTTGTTAGCTTTCTTCTTGTCCTTTGAGTACATTGCATGACCTGTACTTTTGTCACCATCTCCTTTAACATCCTGCTCAAATGTTAGCATATGACCTAGCAACTGATTTAAATCAGGAGTGAAGTGATCAAGTGATAGTTCTGTAGACAAAATGAATGGCTTCCATTTGTCATCACCTCTCAAGCGTGTAAGGATTTGCCTTACCAATTTATCCTCCTCAATATCTTCATCAACAGCTCCTAGTGCATATGCAATGTCTTTCATTCTTGTTACATAGTCTGAAATAGATTGAGAGGCCTTCTTCTTGAAGGTTGTAAATTCTGCCCATAGGGATGCCTTCCTTGACTTTGTAGTGTTTTGGAAATGCTCCTCCAAAGCATTCCATATCTCACTTGCACTTTCAAGACCTTGAATATGAGGTAACAAGTAATCATTGACTGCTATATATATAATGCTCCTAGCTTGAGCATCTCTTTTCATCCAATTCTTCAAATCTACTAACTCTTCCCTAGTTGGAACACTAGGATCTCGGAACTGTGGCTTCTCTTCTTCTCCTGTGATGTAAGCTATTAAATCTTTGCTCATAAGATGAGCTTCTATCCTCATTGACCATGCAGGATAGTTTTCCCTATCCAATTTCTCTATCTGTAGAGAATCTCCCATCTTGTGTCCACCTGTGTATTGAAAACTTTAACCTTTATAAGGTATAAGGTTACCTTTACTTCGAATGATACTCCTTTTGACTTCCTTGATGTCGTATGGTCTCCTCCTCAAGCTTTGCCTTCAAGCTTTCACCTTTTAGTTCTTCAATTGTTGAATTTCTTGAATCTGCAGCAGTCGGGATCCTCCTTTCCTTGATTTTGATGCTTCTTGCTCTGATACCACTGATGGAGAGTGTTAATCTCCAAAAGAACAACCTACTCTTGAATTTAAAACACCTCTATATCAAGAGTAAGTCAAAACCTTCACCAATTTAAGCTATCAATGACCAAATGTCAAAATCTTGACTAAACTGTGTACAAGGGAATTCCTCAAAAAGTCTGCTGCAGTGATCTTGCTCATTGACTGAGTAAATGTGTAAAGTTTTTTATAAAACTTTGCACAAGGTGTCGTCTAAAGATTGCGCACCTTCTCCAAGTCGAATTACTTCAAAAGGTTTAGTAGATCTTGAGAAATCTACTTATCAAGTCAGCTATGTCTAAATCTGCACTTCTCAAAAGTCGATTTGACACCCCTAACTTCTTAACTTTGGTTCTCCAAATGTCGAACCCGTTTGACCAAATCCTTTTGGCTGTAGATAGCTTATCTCTCAACTTAGATTTTGAGCTATCATATGTGTAAAACTTTACACTGTGCACTGAGCACTACTCATTTGATTGAACTTGAAATCTACGCTTGTTTCAGGAGACTGTGAACACTCAACACATATGAATGTTCCTACAAACAATTCTCCTCACCTGATTACAATTAAACTCTGAAACTTTAGCCATAGATTGATTAACTATGGACCTAGATATCCTGAAAAGGATTTCACAAAATATTTACCACAGACGGAGCAGACATAGAAATATCGGGCGCAAAAATTCTTCTATTTCTCAGAAATTTACAAATGAGTGAGAATCAACATTTCAACTCACTTCTCATGTGTCTAATGACACTTACAACTATTCTCGTGATCTCCTATTGTCTTCTCATGTCTCACTCTCTTTGCCCCGACATATTTCAAAAGTATTTATAGGCAAATATATACAAGCTTATGACTAATCAAAGATCTAAGTGACCTATGTCTTCATTAATGTACATATGTGTACATGACCTTCACTCTGTGAATGTATCCACCTTCTTGCTTCAAAACTTGATCTTATCTCCATCCTTTGTTCTTCAAATCTTCAATTGGTGATTGGTCTGCACCAACAGATCTGAAATTCTAAATTCTTTGCCCAATTTGGCCTTGATATCCTTGATACCTACATCATCATTGTTGGTGTAAATTGCAAGCCTACACATTTGGCTCAAAGGATGCATTGAAGTCTACACATACATGAAGAAGCATAGGAACATATGCTAGTGGTTAATTACCACTTTACCTCATTGTAAAAGTCAAATTGACTTGGAATCTTTTGTAATCACCTACCAAAATGAGTCGTGGAAAAGTAGTTCATTTGATTGAAGGAATATATCCTAATATGTAGGAGCTTGATCATAGGGAGCCAAAATTTGAATTTGAATTCAAATCTTCACTCATTACATATAAAAGTGAACATGAAAAGTCACGAGTAAGAGAGATCACTCCTGAGCTTATCATTTCTGATTTTGAGTGTGTGTGAGGACTATACTATAGCCTACACCTCTCTACACCATTAGGCAATGTTGTTCATGCCAATGGGATTGTATACAAGTGTTCATTAATAGATACACTTACATCATTCATCTCTGAGTTCTCTGTTAGTCTACTCAAAAGTCTGTCAACTTGTCAAGGGCATATCTCGGTCAATGCTTCACCAAATTCAGTGATTCAAAGCTTGTTGGATTCAGCTCAAAGTCATATACATGCTGTCAAAGTTTGAAGTAATTTTATTAAGCCATTTCAGAGAAATCTGCATCGAGGTGAACTCTGGTCATTTTCTGCTACAGTCCTAAAAATTCGGGGGTATAACTAAACTTGCTAAATTGATTTCTCTTAGCATAGATTATCTTTTTACATCATTCCACTTGCAAATGGTAGCTTACTAAGCTAATTAAATACCCCTAGAAGGAATTTTATCAATTTCTACTGTGTTGGTCACACTGAGCAAAACATTCAGCAAGTATCAAGACATAAATAGAAGGTTTTCTTGAGTTTGTAAACTTCAAAGTTATCTGTTTTGGTTCAATCATTACACACATCACTTCCAAAGTATATAGGCCATTTTTTGGTGTTATTGGAAATTTAAGAAGGTTTACTTATCAAGTCTGAAGCAAAAGAGGGCTGGTACAAAGCAGGAGTAGCAGTACCTATTCAGTCTCTTGGAGCATCCATCCATCTTTCCCAACAGTGGTATCAGAGCAATAGAGGTAAAATGGGAGATGGTTTTCCTTCATTTATTGATAAATTGGATAGGAACAACTATCAAGCTTGGTCTCTAAGGATGAAGACCTACTTACAAGGAAGGAGTCCCTATGGATACATCTCAGGAGATGAGGAATTGCCCTCATTCAAAGCAAGAGGATTGCCAACCAAGGAAGAACAAGAAAAACTCCACACATGGTGTGCTAAGGATGCATTGGCAAGGTCTTATTTACTCAACTCTATCTCTGACTTTATTTTGCCACATATCAAAAATTGTAAGACATCCCAAGAAACTTGGGAAACCTTGTCATCATACTTTTCCTCCGATACAAAAGACGTTGCAGATCAGTTAGCAAGCATAGGAGAAGAGATTGAAGAAGAAAAAATTGTAAGGCAAGTGATCAATGGAATCAAGGTTGATGACAAATGGGAAAGCTTCACCACTGCAATGGATCTCTACATGGACATGCACACTCCAGATCTTACAACTCTCATGGGACAACTATTTACACATGAAGCAAAGCTCACCAAAAATGGAGATACATCCAAAGGTAATAACTCTTCTGCCCTATACACTGATAAGAAGTCTAAGGAGAAAGGCAAGAGCAAAAAAATGGAAGATGAAGGTTCTACCTCCCAAGCCAACTATGCAGGGAGAGGTAGATCTTCAAGAGGAAGGGGCAGAGGAGGTAAGCAAGGTAGGGGGAGACCCTATAACTCATCACCATGCAACATTTGTGGTTTATCAAATCATACTACAGACGAGTGTTTCAAGAATTACAAAAATCAGAGAGGAAGAGGCTACCAAAGAGGTGGATACTCACAGTCAAGAGGAAGGTTCAACCATCACCAAGGCCACAACAACAATTACAATGGCAACTAAGGTGGATACTCACAGTCAAGAGGAAGGTTCAACCATCACCAAGGCCACAACAACAATTACAATGGCAACTACCAAGGAGGATTCAAAACCAGAAAGGACTACAACAACTACACAGAGGAGCAGGATGACTCTCTTCTGATCATGAACATGACTTCAAAGTCAGGTACAAATGATGACCACCTATTCTACATTGACTCAGGGTGCTCAAATCATGTGGCTGGCAATGTGGCACTACTCTCTGATCTTGAGGAACCAAAAGGTAAACATCAAGTCCAAACAGGTGATGATACAAAGCATTCAGTAGTCAAAGTTGGAAATGTTAAGACTTGTGATGGTAATCAGAATTTGTTGAGGAGGGTACTCTATGTACCAACCATTACCAAAAATTTGATGAGTGTTGGTCAGATTATGGAGAAAGGTTTGCAGGTCAGATTCAATCAATATGGAGCATTTGTGGAAGACCAAAGACATGGGTTCAAGAGGATTGCTAAAGGAGAAAAATCAGGTAGACTTTTCACTTTTGAGTTGGAAGATACAAAGAATATTGCACTATACAGTTATAAAGATCAAACACTTTCACAGCTTGAGGTTTGGCACAAAAGGTTAGTGCACATAGGAGAAAGAACCTTGAAACAAATGTGCAGGGACCAATGTGTGCTTGGGATACCTAATGTATCCAAGCAACATATGATTTACAAGTGTGGTGCTTGTCAATTTGGTAAGTCTCACAGGTTACCCTTCTCCAAGAAAGGATATATGCATGAAGACTACCTAGAGCTTGTACACACAGATGTATGGGGACCAAGCAAAGACTCCTCAGTCTCAGGTTCAAGGTACTATGTGTCTTTCATTGATGATTATAGCAGATGGACTGTATTATACTTCATGAAGCACAAGGATGAGGTATTTAATTGTTTTAAGAAATATCTTGCATTAGTTGAAAATCAGACATGAAGGAATTTGAAGAGGCTAAGGTTAGATGGAGGAGGTGAGTACTTCTCCAATGAATTTGAAGACTTCTTGCAGGACAGAGGCATCAAAAGAGAGATGACCACAAGGTATTCTCCTGAACAGAATGGGGTAGCTGAGAGAAGAAATAGGTTAATTGTTGAGATAGCTAGATCTATGCTTAATGAGAAGAAGTTACCTAACTATCTATGGGCAGAGAGTGTTTCTACTGCCAATTACCTCATAAACAGGTTACCATCTAAGTCACTTGATGGTATGACACCCTATGAAGCATGGCATGGTAAGAGACCATCATTAGATCACTGCAAAATATTTGGATGTGTAGCATACGTGCACATTCCTTCTAAGATAAGAGGTAAGCTAGACCCAAAGGCTGAAAAATGCATTTTTATTGGGTATGATTTAAATAAAAAAGGTTACAAGTTTTATAATCCTACCAATAAGGGATTTATGGTAAGCAGAGATATGATCTTTGATGAAAATGATTCTTGGTATGAGAATGAATGCAGGAAGGTTAAACTACCCTATGATTTGGAAGAGGAATTTCCAAAACTTGCAAAGGAGGAACCTACTCAGAATGAAGACTCAAGTTCAGATGATGAAGACACTATCAACCTTGAAGAATTCAAGGCATGGAAGTCCAAGGGCAAAATGAAGATGAAGAAGCTTGAAGACATACCTGAATCTTCAACTCAATCAATCAGAAGATCTCAAAAAGAAAGCGAAAAACCTATCAGATACGGGTATGATACATCTCTTGTTACTAAACATTCAGTTTATATTGCCAAAGATTTGTCAAATGAAGAACCAGGATCATATGAAGAAGCAATAACCAAATGAGAATGGAAAGAAGCTATGGATGAGGAGATTGGAGCACTCAAGGAGAGTGACACATGGGAGTTAGTACCTAAGAAGGACTCCATGAAGGTAATAGGATCCAGATGGATCTATAAGTTGAAAAGAAACTCTGATGGAACAATTAATAGGTACAACGCCAGATTGGTAGCCAAGGGTTTTGCACAAACCCAAGGCATTGACTATGAAGAGACTTTTTCTCCTGTGGCCAAGATGCCAACAATTAGAGTGTTGGTAAGTGTGGCTTCATCAAAGAATTGGAACATGTACCAATTGGATGTCAATAATGCTTTCTTGAATGGATGGATTTCAGAAGAAGTTTATATGTCACAACCTCCTAGCTATGAGGACCCTAAGAAGGTAAGTTATGTTTGCAAATTAAAAAAGTCTTTATATGGATTGAAGCAGGCACCTAGGGCATGGAATTACAGGTTAACTACATACCTCCAAGACCAAGGTTTTGTCATGAGCAAGGCTGACACTTCTCTGTTCATTAAGAGAAGTAATTCAGAGGTAATATATCTCTGTGTTTATGTTGATGACATCATCATTACAGGTAATGATGTCAATGGAATCAGGGATATCAAAAGCCAGATGATGAAGGAGTTCAAGATCAATGATCTTGGTTTATTGAAGTATTTTCTAGGGCTTGAATTAGTTTACACTAATTCAGGGATATACATTACTCAGAAAAAGTATGTACAGGATATGTTGAAGAAGTTTCACTTGCAGGATGCTAAAGTAGCAAGCACTCCAATGGAGGTAAACCTAAAGCTAAGTGCCCATGAAGGTGATAAAGTCAAAGACATTATAGGTTATCAAAGTATGGTGGGTAGCTTGAACTATGCTACTCTTACAAGAATTGATATTGCATATGGAGTAAGTGTGCTAAGTCAATTTATGCACAAGCCAAGGATACCTCACTTAGAGGCTGCCAAGAGAATCTTGAAGTATCTCAAGGGTACACATAACCATGGTTTGTATTTCCCTTACACTTCAGATATTGATATCAAAATTTTTTCAGATGCAGATTGGGCAGGATGCAAGGATGATAGGAGAAGCACTTCTGGATATATTTCTTTTGCAGGTGACAAACCAATTTCATGGTCTTCAAAGAAGCAACCTACTGTTGCTTTGTCTTCCACAGAGGCAGAGTATAGAGGACTGGCTAATGCCACACAAGAAGCAATTTGGATTAAGCTTTTGTATACAGAATTAGGTTTGTTTACTAGGTCTCTTTGGAGATAATACAAGTTCTCTTCACCTTGCAGCTAATCCTATCTATCATGCTAGGACCAAACACATAGAGGTCCATTATCATTATGTGAGAGAGAAGTTGATAAGCAAAGACATTCAACTTACCTATGTATCAACCAACATGCAATGTGCAGATTTGTTGACTAAAGCTTTGGATGGAACAAAACTTTGCAGGTTCAAATCCATGATTGGATTACAGGATATACTTGAAGATTGAAGATGAAGACTTAAGCCAAAATGTTTGGCTTGAGGGGGAGTTGTTGGTGTAAATTGCAAGCCTACACATTTGGCTCAAAGGATGCATTGAAGTCTACACATACATGAAGAAGCATAGGAACATATGCTAGTGGTTAATTACCACTTTACCTCATTGTAAAAGTCAAATTGACTTGGAATCTTTTGTAATCACCTACCAAAATGATTCGTGGAAAAGTAGCTCATTTGATTGAAGGAATATATCCTAATATGTAGGAGCTTGATCATAGGGAGCGAAAATTTGAATTTGAATTCAAATCTTCACTCATTACATATAAAAGTGAACATGAAAAGTCGCGGGTAAGAGAGATCACTCCCGAGCTTATCATTTCTGATTTTGAGTGTGTGTGAGGACTATACTATAGCCTACACCTCTCTACACCATTAGGCAATGTTGTTCATGCCAATGGGATTGTATAAAAGTGTTCATTAATAGATACATTTACATCATTCATCTCTGAGTTCTCTGTTAGTCTACTCAGAAGTCTGTCAACTTGTCAAGGGCATATCTCCGTCAATGCTTCACCAAATTCAGTGATTCAAAGCTTGTTGGATTCCGCTCAAAGTCATCTACACGCTGTCAAAGTTTGAAGTAATTCTATTCAACCATTTCAGAGAAATCTACGTCGAGGTGAACTCTGGTCATTTTCTACTACAGTCCTAAAAAGTTGGGGGTATAGCTAAACTTGCTAAATTGATTTCTCTTAGCATAGTTTATCTTTTTACATCATTCCACTTGCAAATGGTAGCTTACTAAGCTAGTTAAATACCCTAGAAGGAATTTTATCAATTTCTACTGTGCTGGTCACACTGAGCAAAACATTCAGTAGGTGTCAAGAAATAAATAGAAGGTTTTCTTGAGTTTGTGAACTTCAAAGTTATCTATTTTGGTTCAATCATTACACACATCACTTCCAAAGTATATAGGCCATTTTTTGGTGTTATTGGAAAGCTAAGAAGGTCTACTTATCAAGTCTGAAGCAAAAGAGGGCTGGTACAAAGCAGGAGTAGCAGTACCTGCTCAGTCTCTTGGAGCATCCATCCATCTTTCCCAACAATCATCACCTGTTATGATTAAATCATCAACATATATGCGTATGCACACAAACTTCTCATCAAGACTTTTTACATAAGGTTAAGGATCAGAATCACTTGCTGCATATCCACATCTAATAAGGTACTCAACAAACCATTGATTCCATGCCCTTGGTGCTTGCTTGAGTCCATACAAAGCTTTCTTGAGTCTGCATACAAACTTAGGGTTTCTAGGGTTCTTGTTGGCATACAAAGCAACAGAGGAGTCATGCACAATACGGCAACAAGGCCAAATCATTTTTTTTCCATGGATTATTTACAACTCAAGTGATTTTAATCACTACACAAACATTGTAAATCCCGTTTTTGGTAGAATAGACTCCATTTTGTGCAAGCCGAGGAGTCCTCGAGCTTGAGGAGTATTAGAACTAGCGACATATCAATTTTCATAATTTTTAGACTCTGTTTGAGCCCTCAAATAGACTCTAGAACCTAATTTTTAACTAGGCCGGACACTAGGTCTGGACAAGACCAAAGCTAGTTAGAAAACTATAAAAAGGGCTAGAGAGCTCATTTTTGGGGGTTAGATTGTTTGTGAATTGAGCTTATGTAAGAGACTTTTTGACTAATGCAAAGAACTCCATTGTTCCTCTCCTTGTTCTTGCCTTGAGTGCGCGTGTGTGTGTATGTGTGTGCATGCTTGCGTGCTTCTCACTCACACACTTGTGCCTTCACTTGCTCATAGTCTTCATACTAGTCCTCACGTCTCCACGGATTGACAATTATGAGGTGGATCTTTTCACGTTGGTACTCACCATTGTGCTAGAGTGACACCAAATTTGGCGCCGTTGCCGGGGAGAGAGCTTCGAGGACGAGCGTGTGATGGTAAGACGTCGAGTTGAGACATTGGAGTTATAGGTAATATCCTTCTTTCTCTTAATTTTTCTTCATTTTTTCCTTACTTTCGCATCACCATCATCACCATCATCATCTCCACCATCTCCCACTTCCATCTCCATCTCCACAAAAAATTTCAGTTTTTTGGTCATATTACACCCCCCACCTCATTTCCCTCATTTCATTGTGAGAGAGAGCGAGAGAGAGAGCTTGCATGCTATCTATTTTTGGTGTGTTTTTGAGCTTTTGTTGCAGGAACTTGCTGTACCACCTTCTCCAGCAGTGTGCGCAGGTACGACAGACTCTGCACAGGTCCCGGGACGACAACCTCTGTCTATCGCGACAGACAGAAAAACTTGACATTTTGTGAATGCATGTTGGGCACGGTAACCTACACCATTAGGGCACTCTAAATCACTAGAAGTTTCTCAAAAATTTGCATTTTTTCAGTCTATCGCGACAGACACCGTCTATCGCGACAGACAGAAATCCACGATAGACACCGTCTATCGCGACAGACACCGTCTATCGCGACAGACAGAAATCCACGATAGACACCGTCTATCGCGACAGACACCGTCTATCGCGACAGACAGAAATCCGCGACAGAGACCGTCTATCGCGACAGACAGAAATCCGCGACAGAGACCGTCTATCGCGACAGACACCGTCTATCGCGACAGACAGAAATCCACGATAGACACCGTCTATCGCGACAGACACCGTCTATCGCGACAGACCGAAATCCGCGACAGACACCGTCTATCGCGACAGACACCGTCTATCGCGACAGACACCGTCTATCGCGACAGACAGAAATCCACGATAGACACTGTCTATCGCGACAGACACCGTCTATCGCGACAGACAGAAATCCACGATAGACACCGTCTATCGCGACAGACACCGTCTATCGCGACAGACAGAAATCTGCGATAGACACCGTCTATCGCGACAGACAGACATTTTCGGCAAAAATTAAGGGGTAAATTTTTGGAAATTTAGGCTAAATTTTGGGCATATTTGCACTCTCAAATACCCCTACACTTACAAAGGCCTTAGAAAAATGCATTAAAACCCCTGAAAGGTTCTGTTTGTCTGGTTAACCCCCTAAACCCTGAACGGTCATAACTTTTTCATACGAAATCCATTTTTTGAGCTCTAGGGCTTGTCGGAAAGCTCGTGGCATATACTACACGCCCTCAACTGTTTTTTATAAGAATAACGCGTTGATTTTCAGATAGGATATTTGGAAGTTGACACACCGAGGGGTAGAAACACCAAGGGAGCTCTAGAGGAAATTTCTAGCAACACAAAAGGGGGAGCAAGGATCATTAAAAAAGTGTCTGAAATAAATTGTCTGTCAAGTGAAAGGTCAACTTGGAGCTAATCTTGGGATTGATGCAGGTCTATTGAGAAGCAATTGAGAGCGTCCACGCAAGGGTTTTGTGCAAGCTTGAGAATCAACTTCTTGAGCACTAAAGAGCAAGGTTCAGCAAGAAAGGTTGGAATACTCTCATCTCCTCTTCGTCAATTCCTAGCGTAGGCTAAGAACGATCAGAAGTAGGAGTAAGTTAGGGCGACGATAGGCAACTATCAAGTTGAAGCATACCGAAACTTTCAAGCTCAAGCTAAGGGCATAATCCTTGTACTATCGAGAATTTTAAAGGGAAAAGAACTTAACGTGGAACGATCAACTGTAAGTGCGAAACAACATTCAAATATTCCGACGACGTGATATCAGACAAGACCTTAAACACAATAAAATAACTAAAAAGAACCAAGCGACTAATCTAAAGTAACCAGCAACGAGGTTGTACTCTGGGCAAAGAATTGGGCTACTTAGATAGGCATATGAACCTTAGATCAGGACGACATCTAGTAAGGGAGAGACAAAGCCTTAGATCTTCAGAGGCTAGTGTTAACCACACTGCTAGGTCTTGGGCCCAGCAGTTGAGCCACCACTCGTACTACCCTAGCTCTGAGACCAGCGAGTCAGAGATGTCTCAAGGCATGGACAGACCTACGGGGAGTTCAGGTGTGCCATACTTGTACAGGGTAGAAGGCCCTTACAAAACACAGTTGGAATACCTTAGGAACAACCGATTAGGTGCTAGCATCTATGAGGATGGCCTAGGAAGATCCGTGGTCCAGATTAAAAACCCTGACCAATCCATAGGACTAGAGCACCCAGCTGTCAAGTTTGAAAACGGTGCATACCTGGACAAAGAAGGAACCATATACGTAGTCACCAGTCACCCAGATAGGACAGATGAATTTGGAAATGTAATCTCAGAAGCGGACTTAGGTGACTTGGAACAAGGAAACATGGGAGTAGAACCTAGAACACCCCGAGGCAAATCTGTTCTCACTAGGATTATCACACCTGATTGGGTTCCACAAGACAACAAGTGCATAGATGTGCTTCTTAATCGAGAAACTGACGAAGCCTTTTGGAGGTATAAACCTGATCAATCAACTGATATAGGAACAATCATGATCTATGAGTTTAAGGATCCTGATAGCCCAGGCAGAGTGACCTACTTAGATCACACTTCGGAGAGGATCTTTGTGGTGACAGAAAATGATAGGCATGCTTACACTTGGAAGGGTGAATTCATTTTCCCCCAACCAAGATCGAATGTATCCTATAGTCACCCTAGAGCTGGAACATCCCAAGCTCATGGAACTCAAAGATACAGAAGTAGAGATAGACCAGAAGTAAGCTTTGCCACCCCAGTGGGCAGAGAAAGAACGAGGACGGAGACGAATAGAGTAGAACCTGAGATACTTAGAGCTCACAGGAACCAAAGAAACGTGGATGGATTCCCCCTGCCGAGACCTAGAGAGCACACAAGAACTTTGAGACCGACCCAGTTAGTTAAGTCCATGAAGAATTACTTTGATGGCACAGGAGATCCCTATGATCATGTGGCGGAGTTCAAGCAAGTCTTGAGAGCTGAACAAGTGGAGGATCTATTCACGCAGTACAATGCCTTCGGTCTAACCCTTAGGAACACAGCACTTACATGGTTTCAGCCATTGGATGAGCGACAATTCAGGTGTATAGACCAACTCCTCGAGGCTTTCATTGTAGAGTTCTCTAAGAGTGGCATAAGACACAATACCTCCTCATTGATTCACAGCTTCAAACAAACTCCCCAAGAGACTGTAAGATTGGCAGGAAGAAGATTTAGACAATATCTTGAAAGGTGCCCTGTTTCGGAGCTACCCACACCTGCCAAACAAGTAGCCTTATTCCTTGATGGATTGCTGAGTACAAAATTGAGATCCTATGTGTACTTGAAGGACCCTAGGACCATAGAAGAGTGTGTACGCATGTGTATTGACATTGAGGACAACCTAGGGGAGGAGTTAGAGCTTTCCAAGATATACAAAGATTTGGATAGTGCCTCTAACATCTCTTCCACGCAATCCACATCAATCGAGGAACTTGCGGAAAAAGTAGCTCAAAAATTAGGAGTCTCTAGTAAACAAATCCCTAGGTTTGCCCCTGTGAAAAGGTGCTATACTTGTGGTGGCGACCACATGGCGAACGTATGTCCCATTATGGCTCAACCCCAAGTTAATCCTAGTAGCCAGTACTGCACCATAGAACGGAGATACACCAATCACACCGCACAAGATTGCCCATACAACAAGCAGGCAGTTAGGCAACCCTACCCTCAGCCATACTCGCAGCAAGGAAGATACCAGAACCCGTACCCTCCACAACCATATGGCAGGCCACAACAGCCGTATCAGCAACCCTACCAAAACCAACAAAGGCCTCAGCCAGTGTTAGCTCAACAACCCCCTGCCCCAGCTAATGTGATTCCAGTAAAGTATGCTGTTGCAGAAGAAAACCTGAATAGAGCTATAGTCCCTGTAACACCCTTGCTTTCTGAAAGTGACCCGAGTGACCATAGCTTTGATTCTACACATGTTGATAGTCCCCAGGCATACTACATGCAGTCTCCTGAACATGGTGAGTCCTATTACAGTGAAGAGCCAAATGAACCTAGTTGGGAGTCAGATTATACAAACGTCATGTATGCAAACCCCAACCCTAGGCCTCAACCTAGGCAAGTAAGACCTCCATTCCCAAGAGGACCGTGCTACAGATGCCAAGGAGATCACCTCATTCGTGATTGCCCCTTACCTCCACTTACACAAAACCAGTCACTGACGATCCAAGGCTTCTGCCAAGATTGTGGAAAAGAGCATCTCTTACGAGATTGCCCAAAGAACCCCAATAATATGCCAAAAATCACGCCTATCAATGTTATTGGGTTAGTGGTAGATTCCAGCGGAAGTGTTACTTCCACTGCACCCGTACAGGTAGTCACGAGAGCTCAAGCAGTGCAGCAAAACCAAGGGGTAGGTAAGGAAAAGAACCCAGACGCTAGCGATACTGAGAGCCAAAATAAAAAGAGAACAAGAGCTTGGAGAGATAGCCGCGAACGCATGAAAAGACAATGGGCAAAGAAGATGAGTGAACTTGAGGAAAGTCTACGAGAAACCAAGGCTAAAATCATAGAGATCACATCTCAACCGCACTCTCACACATTCCCACCGCTACCAACCCCATCACCCTCCATCCCTTCACCCTCTAAGACACCCCACGTAACCCACCCACCACCCCAAACAGGGTCAGTGTTAGCTGATCCCACTCCTCAAGACATAGACATGATGCTTAAAGCATATCAGGCCAGAATCCAAGACGGGCCAAATGTAACGGATCATGACAAGTGCTACCCTAGAGCTGACCTAGAGATAGAAAGAACCAAGCTTTGCGCGAAAATGGTCGCATTGGCTCAGACTATGTTTGAAGCCAGTCGCCTTTTCAATTACTCGGGCTCAGCCAAGACGCAATTACACTTGGATGGATTCCTAGAGAAGTTAGAGGGAATAATTGCAAGATCTGCCAAGGAAGAAAAAAATCAAGAAAAAGATAAAGCAAGCAAAAATATGAACCATCCCCCATCGGAAGTTTATGTGGCCAATTCCACTAAACCAGACAACTTCCCCTCCTTAGAAAGAATAGAGAGGCTAATTGCACAATCAGAAAAGGAACCTGCCCCCCAAAGAAAGGAAAGGGCAAGAGAACGGATAAGCCAGCCTCTTCAGGAAGCCTATGTACCTCCTCAAGAAGCTTATCCTTCCCCCCAAAAGGCAGATGAGCCTCCCTTGAAAGCTCACGTACCTCCACAGGTTGCCTACGTTCCTTCTCAGGGAGCACATGAGCCTGTTCGGAAAAGTAATAGAATAAGTAATCCTCCCCAGGAAGCTTGTGCTCCAAACACCTATGAGAGCGAGGAAAGAGCCAACTATAGAATAAGCCCTCCTTCCCAGGTTGCTTATGTGCCTAATTCTACGGAGCCCGACACTTCTTCTTCTATGAATCGGTTTGCACCAGACTTCCTACGAGAAATTCAAGAAGATAAATGGGATAACGAAAGTGAAGTCGCCCCTCCCTTTGAACTTGTGGATGATGCACACGACCAATTCCCACAAGACATTCCATCTATTTACGGGGAACATGAGAGTACTCAATCTCACGAGAGATTGGACTTTGAATCTAATTCCATACAAGAGTTACCCCACTTCACAGGACCATGGGAAGCAAAGTCCACCTGTATGAGAGCACCTACAGTCATGGTAAGAAATGAAGATTCAGTCATACCTAGGAACACAGAGGTAGTGAAGAACACTAACGTGCAGTGCAATCTCAAGTTAGAAGAGCTACTCAGGGTTAGACCTGAATTATGGAAACATGTAGCCAAACAAGTACCAGAGATAGCAAAACCTCGTTCCCAGGTAGGATCCCATAGGACAGTGCCAGAAATTCCCTTGGATAAGATAGGAGATATGTGTGAAGGTGAAGAAGGGAACACCTATCTTCCCATTACCTACCAAGAGTACACCACCAAGGCAATTTTGGACTCTGGTGCAGGAGTTGCAATTGCCACCACTTCCCTATGGAAGCGTTGGGGCAAGCCGGCACTCAGGCCAACGAGAATGAAATTGCAGATGGCCGATGGTCACATAGAGAGACCCTTAGGATTACTAGAAGGAATAACTCTCACCACTTGTGGTGTAGAGTTTGAGCATACATTTGCTATATGTGACTTTAGCAAGAATCATGCCTATGAGATGATTTTGGGAAGACCATTTATGCGGCAATTGCAAGTGGTACAGGATTGGGGAACCAACTCCTTGTATTTGCAACACTTGGGTGTTACGACCAAAGTCAATCTCAAGGATTATTCTCATAGAGATGTCCCTCCTATCCAATGGAATCCCATCCATAGAGCCAAAGATGATACAGAATCGGTGCACTCCATAGGGTCTGGATCCTCATGGATGCATGAAGACACTCACTTATGGATGTGCAAGGTAGCAGTAGAAGAAGAGAAGAGAGAGAAAGCCAGAGAGGTAGGTGCGAAAGAAACCCATAGATCAATCCAAGACCCAGCCTATGCACCTGTAGTTTTTCCAGACGAAGAATTTGAACCTCACGGTTGGGCAGAAATTTTAGCAACAATGGACGTGGCCATCAATGAAGAACAATGGACACCTCACTGTGATGAGGATGGCTATGACATTTCAGTCTTCTCCATAGAGCCAATCATGGGAGAGGCAGTTCTAGAAGAATGCGAACCTAGCCCTGACGCATTTGAGGGGGCAAGTGACTCCGATCTAGAGTCAATCATTATGGACCCACCATTTGCATCAGATGAAGAATACTTCCATGAAGTAGAATTTCAACCCCAGAGGCATGGAGAGGTTACAAATGATGTAAGATTAGCAACACATGTGACCCCGAAAGAAGAAGGAAAGAAACGAAAGAAGAGAGAAGCCCCACCAGAAGAGGAAGAATCTTTGTTTGAGGTCCCAGAAAATTTTAAGAAGTATGAGATAGATGACAGGAGAGTCATGATAAGAATGCCTAAACGAGAGGCACAATCAGGAGAGGCCTATGATAACAAAGAAACCACCAAGAAAATAGTAGTGGCCCTAGAAGAAGGAGAGGAGAGATGCACGTACATAGGCCATGACCTAACAGAGGAAGAAGAGCATGCGTTGATAGCCTTGCTAAGAGAATACAGAGATGTATTCGCTTGGAGTTACAAGGATTTGAAGGGTGTTGACCCCGATATATGCTCACACACTATCCCCATGACCTCAGATGCTAAACCTTCTAAACAAAAGCCCTATACTTATAACGATAATTATGCTGCTAAAATCAAGGAGGAGATAGATAGACTGGTCGAAGCTGGATTTATCTATGAAATTGAGCACACTGAATGGGTATCCCCCATTGTAGTGGTGCCCAAGAAGAATGGCAAACTGCGCGTGTGCATTAACTTGAAGAAGGTTAATGCAGCCACAATTCGAGATAGCTATCCGCTTCCCATCACAGAACACCTCTTAGAAAGAGTGGCAGGCAAGGAAGTGTACAGCTTCCTTGATGGATTTTCGGGCTACAATCAAGTAGCCATAGCTCCAGAGGATCAGCATAAGACAGCCTTTGCCACAGAATGGGGCATTTTTGCTTTCAGAGTAATGCCATTTGGGCTTACCAATGCACCAGCTACCTTCCAGAGGCTGATGTGCCATGTGTTTAAGGAGTTCCTGAGGAAGAGTTTAGAAGTCTACGTTGATGATCTTTGTGCTCACTCCAACCTTAGACAAACCCATATCCCTGAACTCAGACAAATCTTTGACAAATGTAGAGAATATCAAGTTTGCCTGAACCCAGAAAAGTGCGTTTTTATGGTCAGGCAAGGCAAGATTCTAGGACACATAGTGTCAAAGAATGGCATATCTACCGATGAAGAAAAAGTGAGAGCCATAGCAGAGCTACCTAGGCCAAAGAATGTCAAGGAAGTACAAGCTTTCATGGGGCATTGTGGTTATTACCGATGATTTATACACATGTATGCTGTCATTGCAAAGCCCATGTACGGGCTTCTGACTAACTTTGAGTGGACGGATGAATGTGAGAATTCCTTCCAGGAGCTTAAACGAAGATTATGTTCAGCACCAATCTTGACCACACCAGATTGGAATAAGCCATTCCATGTTCACGTGGATGCATCCAATTATGCTATTGGATGTGTACTTGCACAACCTACTGGTGAAGGTAATATGGATCTTCCAATTGCCTATGCCAGTAGACAGTTGAATGCGGCCGAACGAAATTACACCACTACGGAGAGAGAAGGTTTAGGCATGGTATATGCAGTTAAGAAATTTAGACACTATTTGCTTGCAAACAAGTTTAAATTTTTTACTGACCATCAGGCATTGCTGTACCTTGTAAACAAGCCATGCAATACAGGAAGATTAGTGAGATGGTTTCTCTTGCTAATGGAATATGATTTTGAGGTTGTGGTAAGAAAAGGTAGGACTCATTTAAGAGCAGATCATCTCTCTAGGCTCACATCGGGAGAAGCCCCACAAGGAGTATCAGATGATCTTCCTGATGCTTACTTGTTTAATTTGGAAGTTATACCGCAGTGGGCTAAGCCATTGGTGCCAGTATTGACGTACGGGCCTAGCCATCCAGTGGTAAACACACGGAATAGAGAGGTTGTAAAAGCCCAAAAGTACCACATCATGGCAGGAAGCATGTACAAGCACACAGATCAAGGGATCTTGGCTTGTTGCGTAGAAGAGGATGAGTACGCTAAATGGTTACAATTAGCACACGTAGGTGCATTAGAGCAACACCATTCAAAGCAACGAACTTTACAGACCCTAAAGAGACTCGGAGTACATTGGCCAACTATGGAAGCTGATGTCCAAAAGTTGTGCAAGGAATGCCCAATCTGTTGCACTAAACCACCCGTAGAACATGCCACTCTCTATCGAGTATCCATTGTGCCAGATTGGAGTGAACCTGTAGTATCATTCTTGAGGACAAACACATTCCCTCCAGACATGACTCTAGCTAGGAAAAGAAGTTTAGAACAAGAAGCCCAGGATTATTCACTCATTGGTGATAATCTATATAAGCGTGGTAAAGATGGTTACCTGAGGCTATGTGTCCATGAAAGTGAGTATCTCAAGATCTTGGAAACTGCTCACTAAGGTGTAGCAGGAGGACACTTTGGACCAGATCGGGTGATCAGGGCAATACTATTTGCGGGTTTCTGGTGGCCTACCCTTCACATGGATGCACATACCTATGTGAAACGGTGTGATATCTGTCAGAGGACTCAGTATCCTATACGCAAAGATGAGATGCCACTGAAACCTATGATGGGTGGACGTGCATTCTCTAAGTGGGGAATAGACTTCGTAGGTCCTATTAATCCCCCAGCTAAAGGTTCTCATGCGGAATACATCATTGTTGCAACAGATTATCTGACCAAATGGGTAGAGGTAAAGGCTACGACAAAGAACGATGCTCAAACAACTGCCAAATTCTTGTTTGAGAATGTATTCACGAGATACGGGCTACCTATAGAGCTTGTAAGTGATAGAGGCACTCATTTCTTGAACGAAGTGATTGAAAATCTACTCCAAGAATTCTTGGTAATACACAAGAAGTCTGCCCCTTATCACCCTCAAGCTAATGGACAAGCTGAGAGCACTAATAAGATCTTATGTAATGTACTGACGAAATTGGTGAACACTAAACGCTCTGATTGGGACAAACAGCTACACCATGCTGTTTGGGCATACCGAGTTGCCTACAAAACGGTACTCCAAGCCACCCCCTTTCAGATGGTATTCGGCCAAAACGCTGTGCTACCCTTGGATTTCTTGATTCCTACATTGAGAGTAGCACAGGAGCACGAATGGACAGGTCATGAGCTCTCCTCTAGGATCTTTGACCTTGAACGATTAGGGGAAACAAGACTGAGAGCCGCTGCAGGAATATATGCAGCTAAGAAGAGGCAGAAGGCATACTTTGATGCCCATGTGAAGGATAAAGGCTTGAAAGCAGGAGATCTAGTCTTGGTCTATACACTGAAACAACACGCGAGGAAGCTAGAAAAGAGAGGCTACGGACCTATGATCATTAATAGGATCTCCACAAGTGGAGCTGTGCAATTAGCCACATTAGAAGGTGATGTTCTCCCTAACTATATTAGCGGTTGCAGAGTCAAGTTGTATCAGGAACCCCTCACGGAGGAAATGCTCAGCCGACTCAACACTGCTAAGAAACGCAAAGAGGAAGAAAAGCGAGTTCGAGAAGAAGCTCAAGCAGAAGCTTTAGAACGCATCAGAAGGATGAAGTTACGAAGGCAAGGTAGAGATCAGCCTAGAACGAATGACTATGCAGATCAAGGATATCCGATGGCCATGTGTGAAGTCGCAGGAACAAGCTCGCATAGGATAATTGATCGACGTCCTTTCATAACCCTAGATATAGGACAAGGAAAGGGTGCAAGGACCGTAAGAGCCTTGATTGACTCAGGAGCAGCCACTAGTGCTGTTAAAGTGTCTTACTGTCAAGAGTTGCAGTTAACTATCAACCCTGTGGAAGCGTATCTCATAGGATTGGGAGGCGTGGAAACCCCTTGCATGGGCGAGGTGGAACTTCCCCTCTACATTCATGATGAGGCAATGACAGTTAAAGTACTAGTGTGTCAAGATGATGATCTCACTGAACCTCTTGTCCTAGGTCAAGACTGGATTTATGACCAAGTAGTCAACTTAAACCTAAGAAGTGGACTTCTTCAGGTATGGGTCAATCATAATCGAATTTCAGTAGAATTAGATAACGGAGCACTCAAGGAATTAGGAACGGCACAGACTCCTGGTCCCTCCAGGGGCGCACATAAAGTTGACCATGCTATTCTTGTCCAAAACTATGTGTTGCAGAGGAATGATGTTCTCAAAAAAGGAGTCAGGGATGCAACGGAACTCCCTTCTTTTCCAAAAACCAGAAGGAGGCAGCAACCAAAGGTGGATCAATGGCAAAAGAAGCAGCATACTACCTATGCCGGAAATCAAAAGTACCTGCACAGCAAAATATCTCAGCAAGGAAACCAAGTGTGGGTGCGGAAAGGCGAACACCCGGCTGCACTCGAGCCAACCACACGGTCAAAGCCTCTTATTAGTAACCGACAACACGTCACTAATAAGAAGTCTTTCGGAAATTCTTCTGCTAATGTGAAATCTATTTGGGTGCCCAAGAAGTCGATGAAGGCTAGCCCACAATCAAGACAAATTTGGGTGCCTAAGACTTGCTTGAGGGCGCAAGTAGCTATGCCGAGGCCACAACCTATACAACATAACCCACCTACGCGTACAGCCAGTATTCAATCGTTCTCCACACTCAGGAACACACCAAGACCCAAGAGCACGCATGTAATCACTTGTAAATGGGTCCCTAAAAAGCCTCATTTTCAAGCCACTACAACTGTAAAGATCTCTAAAGCCTCTACGACACCAAGAAAAAGACCCATCCACTGCAATTGGCAGCCAAAGACCTGTAAAAAAACCCCCAACCCCCAATTTGTAAATTCATCCCCACTTACTAACTGCATTAGTCTCTTAGGACTACCCACGAACTAACTACACACACTGTCTTCGTGCACTTACTAACCACTAACTCACCATCTACCTCATGTTAATGTTGTAACGGGGACAAACAACGGATTTATTCTGTCCATTACGATGTTAACACATGATTCTATATTCTCACAGAAGCAGAAGGCAAGAAGTAAAATGGCAGAAGCGACAGGATCGGGCTCACAAGTAGGGATACTTACTGCAGGAATTGATGTGGATAGTCTACCTGTGGATGTGCCACCAACTGAACGACCAGTGGAGCTGCAACGCCTTCAGCAAATCCCGGTGCCGGACCCACCCACAGGGATCACAGAAAGAGTCCATGCTAATTCTCATTGGTTCAATGGCATGCCAGGGCCATTAGGAGAGGCTAAGTATATATGGGAGTCTAAGTGCGAGTATGACAGATCATGGGTTCGGTTCCAATTTTTCTCCAAGGAGTTCGAGACTTTACAGAACACCGAGGATCTCCAGACCATATGGCAACGAGCAGGGCTGGCAGAATACTTTGAAGCCCCACTACCTAAACCAGACCTCCTCCGATGTTACTATTTGGTCTCCACATTACAAGCTAATGAAGAAAAGGACAAACCCGGATCATTTGTTCTTCCCTCCTTGCTGGGCAACAACGAATTGAAGAGGTTTGAACTTACTGTGGAGTTGGTAAGCGACGCTTTGAATATGCACGGCACGCATGTACCCTCTGAAAAGGATGCTCTTGTTCCCACTAACATGAAGGATAGGAAACTATTGAAGCTTAAAGACATGGCAGCGCTCACACCAAATGTGTCCATCCCTCTCCGCATGTGCATGCAACATTTCGCCTTTCCCGGCCAAGACCGCTTCACACAACCACACAAGAAAATTTGGTTCGCTCTCTACTTAGCGGAAGCAGGTGCGTTACCCATCAAGCTACCAGTATGGATTATAGATCAATTGTATGAAGCAAACAAACGGTCTTCGAGGAAACTAGTGGTGAACGGATGCTGTGCAATCACACGCATTATTTACCGGTGCCTAGCATACGATGTCCCCATTGAACGTACCTTAACTTGGGCACAATTGCAAATGTTTAAAAGGCTCAAGACGTCCACACATCAATCCAAGCGCATGAGGGGTGCGATCCCTTGTGTCCAGACAAGGGAAGTTCTGACTACTCCTGAGGTATCGCCACGACGGGAGGACACTGTACCCCCCTTTACCATTAGGATACCCAGGTCGGGATCTGAAACTACGACACAAGCTACCCCATCGGCTCCTCCTGTTCCACCTGAATTCGAATTTGATGTCACTGGCGATGCTGAAGGAATGGACCCCCAGGACTTCGAAGCATTCCTACAAAGTACACAATTCTCTGATGTGGAGTTTTATTCAGAGGCAGAGGAGCAAGGCACATCCTCACAAAGAAGACGGAAGTCTACAGACGGTCGACATGTACATTGGAGTGACGCTCAGCAAGGTCAACAACAAGGACACCTAGAAGAAGAAGGAGCGTATGAAGAGGAGACCACTGAAGCCCCAGCCTATACAACAGAACTCCGAAGGCTGTATCAGATTATGGAAAGAGTGCGATCGCAACAACTACTCACCGAACAGAGTAGCAGAGTACTCATGACTCAGTTGTTGGAAGAAGCAGGAGTTGACTCAGAGTATAGAGAAGGTCTCTTATTGATGGCAGAAACATATGGGGTAGTAGAAGCAGTGCGCACTGCCATTCGGAAGTCTCCAGTTCAATATGATCCACGAAGGTTCCAGACACGACGACGCTCAGGTAAGAATATCCAGATTCCCATCACAATTGCAGAAGGGGCAACTATTACATCTGAACCCATCAGGACAGCCTCCCAAACAACCGAAACGACTAGCCAACAGCACCCAGTCACCCATGAGGAGTCCGCTGAGCCACTACCACCCACACCCCCACCATCACCTCCGAGAGCAGAAACAGTGGAAGTCACCTCAACCACTCAACCCACCGACCCAACCTTCATTTTCCGTACTCCCATCTCTAGTTCCACCCTATTCTCTACCACTGATAACCCCATCTTTGAAGCAAACCCCATCACCACACAATCCACCGAACCGCTTCTAGAGCCTGCCCTAGGGCAACCATCCCCCATGCCCTCAGCCATAGGTCATCCTGACCCTAGATCCACATTCATGGGCTTCCCTGCTACCACGCAACCCTTCGCGCCCTCCTCCAATTTACGACCTCAACCCCCGACCACTCTCTCTCCAATTCTACAATCCCTCCATGACCTCCTTGCTAGAACTTTTCAACCAGGGTCTCAACCATTTCCTTTCTTTTCAGCTCCCCACCCCACTTCGCATCTATTCACCACTTCCACACACACACCACCTACCATCCCAATGTACATGGCAGACCCCACACTCACACCCACTCCGGAAGGTATGGACATTTCACCACCCACGGCACCTCCCCCCACGATTTCACCCCCTCCCATTCCCCCTCCACCAATTTCACTCACACACACGACTTCCATAGACACATCATTCACTGTTCCCCTTCCCCAATTCCCTTCCCATGCATCTCCTACTGTAAACACCACCCACTCATCTATAGGAAATGCATTGGACACCATGCTGGCTTGTATATCAAATTTAAGGACAGATTACATTCAGCTCCAGCAACAAAACGAACGCCTGCACAAGCACTCAGAGACACTACAGCACCGCCTCGCGGCACTAGAGGAGGAAAATGCTCGCCTCCACACACAGTTCCAAACTCTCCAAGAAGCTCATGGCATATTGGAAGTACAGTTACAGAATACAGATCCGGAAGCGATACAGGTGGTAGAAGGTCACCTACGGACACAGCTGGAACGCAACTCAAAACTTCAGAGAAATATGGCTCTACTCAAACGCCATCTTGCGGCCGCTCAGGAAGAGAATAGGCGCCTACAAATACAAAATCAAGAGAACTTGGAGGCAGCTATTGAGAGCACACCGGGGGCACCCATCAGCCCATCCAAGTTTCAAGCAGTGACCCCCGATAATATCAAGATCATACTGGAAGACTATGCCATGCTGCTTGAAGCACATGATAAGCTATCGGAGGAACTGGGACTATTGAAGCAGAAACACCAAAAAGGACCAACAGCAGCCTCTCCAACCACCCCCTCCGCGGCTTCACTCATCACAGACGCAGAGGCCATAAAAGATCTCCAGAAACAGGTTACTGAATTGCAAACACGTCTTCTACAATATGAGAGGCCACCTTCCCCTCCAGAGGCTCCCACGGACGAAGAAGTTGTGCAAATTCCTGTGGAACAAACGTTTGACGAAGAATACGATCCACAACCATTCCCAGGAGGCCAACAAACAGAAGAAGCTCAGGACACATTCGAGGCACCACGGCCCCCATGGCTACGTCAAGTGGAGGAAATCGGGAGTTCGCACGAAGAGCGCACAGTAGTGCAAAATCAGGCCATGAGGGTCATAGAGGAAACTGTGCTACAATCGGCTTACTTCAAGAACCTGTCATCGAGACGCCTGATCCTCTCATCCGAACTCCAATACAGGCCGTATTATATCATCTTGGCGGATTATAACGCAGAAATACAAAGAGTCACGGGTCAGATTCCTACCTTTGCGACCCAATTTCAACCCGAAGACCTTCCTCCAGAGGTGCGAAAAGGCAAAATTCGTCAACCCACCTGGCGGCAAAAACTTCTAGAGACATATCCAGAAATGCTACGCACATGGAACAACGCGCCTTTACACCTCCTATATAATCCATGCTACGGTCCAGTCCCACGCCGCAGGTCGTGGAAGGCATTCAATATTAAGGTACAGAACAACGCGCAATGCAAGGAATGGCTGAACTACCCGTACATTGCGCCACCACAGGGACCACCGTCGGTCGCATATATGATGGGAACCATTCGCCACTGGATGCCGCGCTTGAAGCCCATGCAAGATGTAGCAGCGCAAATGATGCTTAAAATCTTAGATATGATGCAAGTAGTCCTGAAGACTTTTCGAAATGCAGCCGCACCACAGGTACGTCTCCCGGGGTTTAGCAATGGAAATTACGACTTGGTGTATGACATGAGCACCACCCCCAGTATTCGTGTGGCTTACGCCTGGCATGCACGCATCAAATACCTCCCTGCCTGCTACAAACAAACCTTCGAAGAAATGTTCAGATCAGGTTTCTGGGAGTATCACTCGGAGATTTTCACACCAAAGCCAACACATCTGCTACAACTTTTTGCTTGTGAACAAGCAATGTACTCAGAGTACTACACCACCCCGCAACCAGAGACCCCTTGTGCAATAAATTGGGATGCATTGGAAGCTGATCTAGCACGAGGCTTAAGGATAGGAGAACATGAACTGGCCACCAATGTCATCCAATATTACATCGACCACCCGAGAGAACAAAGGTCTGTCAGGGGCGACAGACACTAGGAAGGGGGGAGTGTTGGCATACAAAGCAACAGAGGAGTCATGCACAATACGGCAACAAGGCCAAATCATTTTTTTTCCATGGATTATTTACAACTCAAGTGATTTTAATCACTACACAAACATTGTAAATCCCGTTTTTGGTAGAATAGACTCCATTTTGTGCAAGCCGAGGAGTCCTCGAGCTTGAGGAGTATTAGAACTAGCGACATATCAATTTTCATAATTTTTAGACTCTGTTTGAGCCCTCAAATAGACTCTAGAACCTAATTTTTAACTAGGCCGGACACTAGGTCTGGACAAGACCAAAGCTAGTTAGAAAACTATAAAAAGGGCTAGAGAGCTCATTTTTGGGGGTTAGATTGTTTGTGAATTGAGCTTATGTAAGAGACTTTTTGACTAATGCAAAGAACTCCATTGTTCCTCTCCTTGTTCTTGCCTTGAGTGCGCGTGTGTGTGTATGTGTGTGCATGCTTGCGTGCTTCTCACTCACACACTTGTGCCTTCACTTGCTCATAGTCTTCATACTAGTCCTCACGTCTCCACGGATTGACAATTATGAGGTGGATCTTCTCACGTTGGTACTCACCATTGTGCTAGAGTGACAGTTCTCATATCCCATGGGTTGTTGCATGTAAACAATCTCTTCAAGACCACCATTTAGAAAAAAATTCTTGATGTTTAATTGGAAAAATTTCCACCTTTTTGAAGCTACAATGGAAATAAATGTCCTAACTATACTCATTTTTGCAATAGGACTAAATGTCTCTTCATAATCTATTGCATGTGTTTGGGTAAAACCCTTAGCTACAAGTCTAGCTTTAGATCTGGCTATGGATCCATTAGAGTTCCTTTTGATCTTGTAGACCCACCTATTTGTGAACACTTTCATGTCATCTTGCCTAGGTACAAGCTCCCATGTTTGATTTTCATGAAGGGCATCCATCTCTTCCCTCATAGAATTTATCCATACCTTCTCTTGACAAGCTTCTTCATATATGCACAGTTCCTTGTATTTCACAGTCTAAGACATAAGAGAATAATGCGTAGCAATGAAGCTATCATATGTTAGCCTTTGAGGAGTCACTACCTCTTGAAAATCATCTTCATCCTCACTAGAATTGAAGTCCCTTACACATTATCATTATCATGTTGGTTGTGGATGCATGTTGAGCTTGGTTCACCTTCCTTCTCTTTTCCTTTGACTGGTGAAGGACTCCTTGATGGACTCGAATTGGAGGGGCCACTCAAACTTGTGCTAACTTGAGTTTATTCTTCATAGGCTTTTTCTACTTCCTCAATATCTTCAACCTGCAATGTTTTAGGTGGTTCATAATATGGCTTAAGTTCATCAAATACCACATCCCTTGATACCCTAAGCTGCTTTGTGATGGGATTGTAACATCTATAGCCATTTTGTTTTGTAGAGTAACCTATAAAGATGCACTTCTCTGCCCTAGCATCCATCTTAGCTTCCCTCACCTCTTGAGGTACATGGACATAGTATATACATCCAAAAATCCTTAGATGTGACAAGTCAGGCTTCCTTCGGTAATAAACCTCATCTGGAGTAGCATCATGAACTCCTTATGTGGTCATCCTATTCATCAAATAAGAAATAATATTTGCTACATTAGCCCAATATGTAAATGGAACATTCATTTCATTTAACATGCATCTAGCTACCTCTACAATCTATCTATTTTTTTCTTTCACAAATACCATTCAGTTGAAGGGTCTACCTACATGTGCATTGCCTTTTTATCCCTTCATCCTGCAAGAACTTGATAAAATAATTGGAGAAGTATTCTCCTCCACCATATGATCTTAGAATTTTGATCATGTGGCCTGTTTCATTCTCAACTTGTGCCTTGAACCTTTTGAATGTATGAAACACACCACTCTTATGTTAGATGACATACAACCAAATATTTCTAGAGAAATCATCAATAAAGGTTACAAAGTACATGTTACCTGCATGTGATGCCTCTCTTGAAGGTCCCCATACATATCATGCCTTCTTGCATACTCTTCACTGTTGGCCTTCTCCATAGAGCTCTCTATAGCCACACTCGTCTTGATACGGTGTCATGAGGAAGGAGATAAGGAAGAGAGTTCGCTCACACAGTCTCACACTCAAAGAGGAGCACACCCATATATTGAGTCAAGGAAGAATAATCTTCTTCTTCTTCTTCTTCTTCTTCTTCTTCTTCTATTACATAGAATGAATATACAAGAATGTCGTAAAACAAAAATACAACTAGTGCAATATACAAAGAACAATACCTAAGGGAAATTCTATTGTCCACAAATGAGTAAGCTGGCAAGAAAAAAAATTTCCATCACTCTCGGTAGATAAATCTAGTAAAACTCAATGAAGTATTCGAGACATATATTGGTGTCATCACTATGCATGTCACAAAAATGAAAAAGTGATATGTGTCATCCTAGATCATCACATACAGCAGGTTGATGATGGAAGAGAATATTTCGGTGTGGGAGACAACATCACAAAAACTAAAGAAAGGGTAGAGGTGATGGTTTTGGTGGTAGTTGTGGTTGTTTCAGTGTGGGGTGGTGAATTAGGTTGGGTGTGAAAAGTGGGTTCTATTGGGTGGGTAGTTTCTATGGCTATGTGTTGGTGCAGACCAATCACCAATTGAAGTTTTGGAATTCAAAGAATGGAGAAAAGATCAATTCTTGAAGCATAGAAGATGGTTACATTCAGGGGTTGAAAGAAATGTACACATATGTACATTAGTTCAAATATAGGTCACTTATACTTTTGATTAGTCATAAGCTTGTACATATTTTCCTATAAATACTATGGAAAATGTCGGGGCAAGTATGAGAGAGCATGAGAATAGAGAAATGAGAAGTTGTAAGAGTCATTAGACACATGAGAAGTTAGTTGAATTCTCTCTCATCATTCAGTTGTGAACTCCCTCAGAAATGACAGAAATTTTGCGCCCGATGTTTCTGAGTTTTCTCCTTATGTGTTAGATCTTTTATGAAATGCTTTTGTACAAGTCTAAGTCTATAGGTGACTGACCTCTGTACAAATTTTCAGCTTTCAATTGTGATCAGGCTGAGAGAATTATTTGTAGGAACTTTTGTATGTGAAGAAGTGTTCACTGGTTCCTGAAAGAGGCGCAAAATTTGAAGTCAATGATTTGATCATTTCTCACTCCACAGTTTAAAGTTTCGTGCAAATAAGCACTTAATCTCTAAGTTGGAAGGTAAGCTACTCATGGCTAAAAGCATTTGCTTAAACCGGTTCTATTCTTGGAGAACCATGTCTTAGAAGTTATAGGTGTCTAAATCGACTTCTCAAAAGTACAGTTTTAGACATAGGTGACTTGTCAAGTTGATTTCTCACGTTATACTCAATCTTTTGGAGTGATTCAACTTGGAGGAGGTGCACAATCTTTAGGCGACACCCCGTGCAAAGTTTTATAAAAAACTTTACACATTTGCTTAGTCAATGAGAAAGATAAATGCAGCAGACTTTCTGTAGATTCATCTTCTTCACAGATTTTTCAGAATCCTTATAATTGAAGGTTGATCCTCCAAATTGGTGAAGGTTTTGACTTACTCTTGATATAGAGGTGTTCTAATTTAAAGAGTAGGTTGTTCTTTTGGAGATTAACACTCTCCATCAGTGGTATCAAAGCAGGAAGCATCAGAATTGAAGGAAGGAGGATCCCGACTGCTGCAGGTGCAAAGAATTCAACATCTGAAGGTTCAAAAGGTGAAAGTTTGAGGATAAAGCTTGAGAAGGAGATCATACGACATCACGGAAGTCAAAAGGAGTGTCATTCGAAGTAAAGGTAACCTTATACTTTATAAAAATTGAAGAATTCAATACATAGGTGAAGAAAAGATGGGAGATTCTCTTCAGATAGAGAAATTGGATAGAGAGAACTATCCTGCATGGTCAATGAGGATGGAAGCTCATCTTATGAGCAAAGACTTGATAGCTTACATTACAGGTGAAGAAGAAAAGCCTCAATTCAGAGATCCTAGTGTTCCAACTAGGGAGGAATTGTCTGATTTGAAGAATTGGATGATGAGAGATGCTCAAGCTAGGAGCATTATCTATATGGCAGTCAATGACTACTTGCTACCTCACATTAGAGGTCTTGAAAGTGCAAGTGATATATGGAATGATTTGGAAGAGCATTTCCAAAATACCACAAAGTCAAGGAAGGCATCTTTGTGGGCAGAATTTACCACTTTCAAGAAGAAGGCCTCTCAATCCATTTCAGATTATGTAACAAGGATGAAAGACATTGCAGATGCATTAGGAGTTGTTGATGAAGACATTGAGGAGGATAAATTGGTAAGGCAAATACTCACAGGTTTGAGAGGTGATGACAAATGGAAGCCATTTATTTTGTCCACTGAATTATCACTTGATCATTTTACTCCTGACTTAAATCAGTTGCTAGGACATATGTTAACCTTTGAGCAGGATGTCAAAGGTGAAAGTGACAAGAGTACAGGTCATGCAATGTACTCAAAGGATAAGAAGAAAAATAGTAAAGGAAAGCAACAAGCAAATGATGATGAAGGCACAACTAGTCAAGCCAACTTCCTAAGAGGAAGAGGTGGTGGCAAAGGTAGAGGAAGAGGCAGGAGTAACAAAGATGGAGTCAAAGCTTGCTGGATTTGTGGTAAGACAAATCATTTAGCTAATGATTGTTGGCATAATAATCAGAGTAATGGTGGATATAATCAGAATTTTAATTCAAGAGGAAGAGGTGGCAGAAATCAAAGAGGTAATTTCATAGGTAGAGGTAGTAGGGGTTATTTTGGAAGAAATGGAGGTAGAGGATTCCAAAGTCAACAGTACAACAATACCTACTACAATTATGCTTCAGATCAGAAGGAGGATTCAACATTGATAATGAATGCAACTTGTGAAAGGCAAAGTGAAGACCAAAGAGTCTTCTACATTGACTTAGGGTGTAGCAATCATCTGAGTGGTAACATAGCATTGATGAATGATTTGGAAAATAAGGTAACTAATCATGTTGTTCAAACAAGAGACAATACAAAGCACAATGTGAAGTCAATTGGATCAGTAAAGGCCAAGGATGGTAGCACCTTATTGAGTAAGGTCTTGTATGTTCCTACAATTCCTAAGAATCTGATAAGTGTAGGACAAATTGTTGAAAAAGGTTATGAAGTCAGGTTCACTAATGAAGGAGTGTTTGTGGAAGACCCTAGCAATGGGTATAAACAAATTGTTTCAAGGAAGAAAGAAGGAAGATTGTTCACATTGAAGATTCAAGGTAATGTTGGTCATGCCTTGTTCACTTATGGAGGACATAGGATCTCTTAGTTAGATCTTTCGCACAAGAGGCTTGGACATTTTAATGAAAGAGGTATCAAAGACATGATTAATAATGGTGCAGTGCTTGGATTGCCTAATGTTGCAGGTCAACATATGACATACAGATGTGAGGCATGTCAATTAGGTAAGGCTCATAAGCAATCTTATTCCAAGCATGGTTTTCTGTATTCAGAAAAGCTTGATTTGGTACACACAGATGTGTGGGGACCATCAAAGGATTTCAGTATAAATGGATCAAGGTACTATGTGATTTATGTTGATGATGCAACTAGATGGATCACTATCTATGTGATCAAAGATAAGTCAGAGGTGTTCAATACTTTCAAACATTATCATGTGTATGCAGAGAGAATTACAGGTCATAAATTGAAGAGACTAAGGTGAGATGGAGGGGGAGAGTATTTCTCTAATGAGTTCAGTGATTACTTTTGGAATGCAGGTATAAAAAGGGAGGTTACTTGCAGGTACTCTCCTCAAAAAAATGGTGTAGCAAAAAGGAGGAATAGGACTCTTGTTGAGTTTGCAAGATCCATGATGAAGGAGAAAAATTGCCCAAATTATTTGTGGCCTGAGGCTATAAATACAGCTACTTATCTGGTCAATAGGCTACCATGTAAAGCCTTGCAGGGTATGACACCATATGAGGCATGGTGGGGTAAGAGACCTACATTAGATAATTGCAAAGTATTTGGATGTTTGGCATATGCATATGTGCCATCACAATTAAGACACAAATTGGAACCTAAAGCTGAAAAGTATGTGTTCATTGGTTATGATGATAAGCAGATGGGATATAGGTTGTGGAGTCCATCCACAAAGCAATTCATTGTGTCTAAGGATGTTACATTTGATGAGCAAGGTACTTGGTATGCAGGTACTATCAGTATTAATACAGGTGATGAAGAAATTGTGAGTCAAAAGAAAGGTAAATCAAAGGTTCAGATATTTGATGAAGAGGAGAATAATGAAGTGCAGGTTGAAGTTGAAGAAATGCCAAGATTTGATCCTGAGTGTGAAGAACCAGAAACCTGAAGGAGTGGAGAACTTAGAAGGTCATCAAGGCACAAGTGGCAGATGAAGACCCTTCTACATATATGATAATCTTTGGTATAGCTATGATACTTCTTTTTTGGCTACCAAAGATTATGCTTACATGATAAAAGCAGATGAAGACCCTTCTACATATGAAGAGGCAAAAGGTAAAGAAAATTGGGAGAAAGCTATGCAGGAAGAATATGATGCATTGATGGAGAATCAAACATGGGATTTGGTTCCAAAACCAAATAGCCAGAAGATCATTGGATGTAAGTGGGTCTACAAGACAAAGAGGTTTGGAGATGGAAGTGTGTCTAGGTACAAAGCTAGACTTGTTGTGAAAGGGTTTGCTCAAACATATGGTATTGATTATGATGAGACTTATAGTCCTGTGCCAAAGATGACAACCATCAGAACACTCATAGCAATTGCTACATGTAAAGGTTGGAAATTGTGTCAATTAGATGTGAAGAATGCTTTTTTGAATGGTTATATTTTAGATGATGTTTTCATGGAGCAACCTCAAGGATTCAGAGATGGAAGGCATCCAGATCATGTGTGTAAGCTCAAGAGAGCTTTATATGGCTTGAAGCAGGCCCCAAGGGCATGGAACTATAGGCTTGTAAAGTTCTTAAAGGAGCTTGGATTTCAAGTATCTAAGGCAGATAGTAGCTTGCTTGTTAAAGCAAGTGATGATGGGTTCATTTACATGTGCATATATGTTGATGATATAATTCTTACAGGTACAGATGAGAAAGGCATTCAAAGCCTAAAGAAGCAAATGGAGAAAGAGTTCAAAATCAGTGATTTGGGAGACTTGTCATACTTCTTGGGCATGGAGATTTCATACACTCAACATGGAGTGTATGTGACTCAAGAAAGGTATTTGAAGAAATTGTTAATCAAGTTTAAAATGAATGATTGCAGGGTAGCACCTACTCCAATGGAGGTGAATCACAAATTGAGCAGATATGGTGGAGAGGAATTCAAGGATATGAAGTTATATCAGAGTTTGGTTGGTAGTCTTATCTATGCTACATTAACTAGGCCTGATTTATCATATGCAGTTGGGGTTTTGTCTCAATTCATGCATTGTCCTAGGAAAGAACATTGGATTGCAGGTCAAAGAGTGTTGAGGTACATTAAGGGTACACTCAAAGAGGGTTTGTATTATGGTTTTACATCAGATACAAACATCAAAGTATATAGTGATGCAGATTGGGCAGGTAATCCTGATGATAGAAGGTCAACCTATGGATACATGTGTTATGTGGGAGATAAGTTAATCTCTTGGTGTTCAAAGAAGCAACATACAGTTGCTTTGTCATCTACAGAAGCAGAGTACAAAGGCATGGTTGAAGCTGCAAAGGAAGTGATACGGCTTAAGACTCTCATGAAGAGTTTTGACACTATACAGAGCATACCTATCATTTATGGAGATAACATGAGTTCATTGTATCTAGCTGCTAATCCTGTTTTTCATGCCAGGACCAAACACATTGAGATTCAGTATCACTTTCTAAGAGAGAAGGTGATGGATAAAGAGATTGAAGTTATACATACTTCAACAAAAGATCAGATAGCTGATATGCTTACTAAAAGCTTGGATGGACCAAAGCTACAGAAGTTCAAAGACATGGCAGGCATAAAGAAGATAAGAGAAACCTCAATTGATGATTGAGGGGGAGCTGTTGGTGCAGACCAATCAACAATTGAAGTTTTGGAATTCAAAGAATGGAGAAAAGATCAATTCTTGAAGCATAGAAGATGGTTATATTCAGGGGTTGAAAGAAATGTACACATATGTACATTAGTTCAGATATAGGTCACTTATACTTTTGATTAGTCATAAGCTTGTACATATTTTCCTATAAATACTATGGAAAATGTCGGGGCAAGTATGAGAGAGCATGAGAATAGAGAAATGAGAAGTTGTAAGAGTCATTAGACACATGAGAAGTTAGTTGAATTCTCTCTCATCATTCAGTTGTGAACTCCCTCAGAAATGACAGAAATTTTGCGCCCGATGTTTCTGCGTTTTCTCCTTATGTGTTAGATCTTTTATGAAATGCTTTTGTACAAGTCTAAGTCTATAGGTGAGTGACCTCTGTACAAATTTTCAGCTTTCAATTGTGATCAGGCTGAGAGAATTATGTGTAGGAACATTTGTATGTGAAGAAGTGTTCAATGGTTCGTGAAACATGCGCAAAATTTGAAGTCAATGATTTGATCATTTCTCACTCCACAGTTTAAAGTTTTGTGCAAGTAAGCACTTAATCTCTAATTTGGAAGGTAAGCTACTCATGGCTAAAAGCATTTGCTTAAATGGGTTCTATTCTTGGAGAACCATGTCTTAGAAGTTATAGGTGTCTAAATTGACTTCTCAGAAGTACAGTTTTAGACATAGGTAACTTGTCAAGTTGATTTCTCAAGTTATACTCAATCTTTTGGAGTGATTCAACTTGGAGGAAGTGCGCAATCTTTAGGCGACACCCGGTGCAAAGTTTTATAAAAAAATTTACACATTTGCTTATTCAATGAGAAATATAAATGCAGCAGACTTTCTATAGATTCATCTTCTTCACAGATTTTTCAGAATCCTTATAATTGAAGGTTGATCCTCCAAATTGGTGAAGGTTTTGACTTACTCTTGATATAGAGGTGTTCTAATTTAAAGAGTAGGTTGTTCTTTTGGAGATTAACACTCTCCATCACTATGATGGCAATTTGGGCATGTTGGATTCTAGGTGAAGAGGGAGGAGGTGTAGGTGAGATGGGTGAGGTTTGAACAAAGGTTTATATAGTGAGATCAATTGTGGCTATGGAGATTGTGCCTTGGACTATGACTACTTCTCTTTGAGATATGGGTATTTGAATATTCTTTTTAGGTCTTGGCTTAGTGGCGATGCATCGTTTGTCATATTGCGGCCATGGTCTTTGCAACATGGTATGTATGGCTTCCGCAAATACATAGGTCTCTATCATGAGCTAGAGAGATTCAATGAAGTATGGATCTATGCCGTCATTTCCTTGTATTTGATAAATGAGTACGTGCTTGCTCTTGGACAATCTGGATGGTGTCATATAATCGCTAAAGTTTTGTTGTATAGGATGGGGCAAGTTCTTCTTTGTCATGTTCATCTTCATCATTCTCCTTTTCTTGATTTTCATCATGTTGTTGTTCATCGTGTTCCTCTTCGTGTTGTTAATGATCACCTCCTCCATCTTCTTCTTCCGATTCAAGGTTCACATCTCTAAGGATTTGCTCAAAGTCGATATTGCCTAATTCTTCCAATCCAATCTCAGAAAGAAAATATAAATTGGATGGTATGGGTGGGAAAATCAATTGTGGACCGTAAGTACTTCGCCTTGGCAATATGAGTGTAAAAAAGAAGACAATGTATTCTAGTGTGGGAGAGATGCCAGACATCAGGGTGGCTCCTCTAGCTTGAGCACATGGGATTCATCCTCTCATTTTCTTGGATGGTGGTGTAAAGGCCTGCCTGCTTTTGAATTGTTGGACTCACTTCTAGGATAAGGCCCACTGAATAGGTATATCATATGGCAAGAACCTATAGATAATCTGTATGAGAGTGCAACATCCATGCAACATGGTCTTGCATGGCCATCTCTTGTGAGCTATGTGATTTTGGTCTATGATCCAACGAGGAAGGTTGATGGTCAAATTTTGGGTCTCTACCAAGTACAAATTGAACCACATTTTTTTTATGGAGCATAGTGAACCTATCCTGCCTAGGGAAAACGAAGTGTTGGGTGCACATATGAAGGTGGGCAACAATATTGGGGGTTATTGCTACCATGTCTTTTAGCTTTGTCAGATTCCTATTCTTCATGTTATTTTGGACCAATCCATCCTTTTTGATGGGTATGTGCATATCGTACATATCCAAACCTTCTCTGACTAAGTTTTTGGTCAGCCTAAACATCTTCAACTCATTTACACAAATTAAAGATGGTATCATGAAAGTATTAGATGCTCTAATGTCCTTGTTGGGTTGCAAAGTGTTGATAAGGTAGTAGCAGTAGATGAAGTGAGGCTTCCCAAGCCTTGGATTGAAGTATTCTACCAAGCCTGCATTATGCCAAATGGGTTGGAGTTCCTTTGCATTTTGCAAGCACTCAAGCTCTCTAGTGAAAAAGTGATATTTTCCCCATATATTGTTATACTGAATCTCAACTTCCTAATTGTAAGCAACTTCTCCCAAAGTTCCCGCCATCTCACTAAACCAATGGGAATTCTTGTTCAATCTTGTTGTGTGAACCATTGTTGGATCTTGAATCTTTTGGTGCAAATTACAAGCCTACACATTTGGCTTGAGGTTCATAAAAACTTGAAGCTCCATGGAGACCATTGCTAGAAGAACTTTATTTTTTTACATTTGTAAAAGTCATTTACTTGAATTGAGAGAATATTTGTAATCACCTACCAAAAACTTGTGGAGTTTTTAGTTAGAAAAGTAACTATTTCATTGAGGGAATCTTTCCTAGATTGAAGGAGTATTTTTAGAGAAAGCCAAAAGTTGAATTCAAATTCAAATTTGAATGTAACTCTTATAAAAGGTGACTTGAAAAAGTCACGTGTAGGAGAGTCAATTTCCCAAGTAATCCATTGCCATTTTGTATGAGTGTGAGGACTACATTATAGCCTAAACTACTCTCCATCATAAGGATATGATTATCAAGCCTATGATATTGTACAACATTGTTCATTAATACAATACATCTACATTGTTCATCTATGATCTCTCTGTTATAGTGATTCATAACTGTCAACTTGTGCTCCTCATATCTCACTCAATTCTTGACCATTTTCAATGATCTATAACTTGTTGGAATCAGATCCACGTTATCTACATGCTGAAAAATTTTGAAGGAAATCCATTTAGTAAATTTGGAGAAAAATGTGTCAAAGCACTCACTCGTCAAACTCTACAGAGGTCCTAAAAAATCGGGGGTAATGATTCATTTGTTAAATTGATTGCTTTGTGTATAGTGCATCATTTCAAGTGATTTCACTTGGAATCATTAGCTTACTAAGCTATTAAATACCTCTAAAAGGAATGTTTCCAATTCCTACTATACTGGTAGCACTGAGAATTACAAGCAGCAGGTGTGTGATGAAAATAGAAGGTTTTCATTGATCCTTCTATTTGGAAGTTGTCTGTTTTGATTAAATCTTTCCACACATCATTTCCAAAGTACATAGGCACTTTTATACTGTCATTGGAAAGCTAAGAGGGGCCACATATTATCTTTGAAGCTAGAAGGGGCTGGTACTAAGAAGGCATTGGCAGTACCTACTCATTTCTTGGAGTGTCCATCCATCTATCCCAACAGTGGTATCAGAGCAAAGCTAAGGTAAAAAGGGAGATGATTTTCCTTCTTTCATTGATAAATTAGATAGGAACAACTATCAAGCATGGTTCATGAGGATGAAGACATACTTGCAAGGGAGAAGCCTTTATGGATACATCTCAGGAGATGAGGAAATGCCCATATTCAGAAGCAACAACCTACAAGAGAGGAGCATGAAAGACTCAACACATGGTGTGCCAAGGATGCATTAGCAAGGTCCTACTTACTTAACTCAATCTCTGATTTTCTTATTCCGCATATTAGGAACTGTAAGACATGCCAAGAGACTTGGGAAACATTGTCTTCTTATTTCTCTTCCAACACAAGGGCCAGAAAGAACCAATTGTGGAAAATCAGAGAGGTAGAGGATATCAAAGAGGTGGATATACACAATCAAGAGGAATATTTAATCACTATCAAGGATACAACAACAACTACAAAAACAATTACAACAACAACAACTACAATAACAACTACCAAGGAGGCTACAAGTCAAGGAAGGATTACAACAACTACACAGAGGAGCAAGAAGATTCTATTCTGATTATGAACATGACTTCAAAAACAGGTATAAATGATGATCATCTCTTCTACATTGACTCAGGATGCTCAAACCATGTGGCAAGCAATGTAGCTCTTCTCTTTGACCTTGAAGAACCAAAGGGTAAGCATCAGGTACAAACAGGTGATGACACCAAGCACTCGATGATTAAAGTAGGGAGTGTTAAGACCTCTGATGGAAACAAGAATCTGTTGAATAGGGTTCTATGTGTACCTACAATTACCAAGAACTTGATAAGTATTGGACAGATTGTGGAAAATGGTTTGCACGTTAGATTCAACCAATATGGAGGATTTGTGGAGGATCCCAAGCATGGGTTCAAGAGAATTTCCAAAGGAGAAAAGACAAGTAGATTATTCACTTTTGAACTTGAGGATACAAGGAACATTGCACTTTATAGTTATAAAGATCAAACATTATCAGAGCATGAAATTTGGCATAAAAGATTAGGGCATGTTGGTGAAAGAACTTTGAAACAAATATGCAAAAACCAATGTGTGCTTGGGATACCTAATGTATCCAAGCAACACATTATTTATAAATGTGGTGCTTGTCAGTTTGGAAAGTCTCACAAGCTACCCTTCTCAAAGAAAGGCTACATGCATGAGGATTACATAGAGCTTGTCCATACAGATGTATGGGGACCAAGAAAGGATCCCTCAATCTTTGGATCAAGGTATTATGTATCTTTCATTGATGATTACAGTAGGTGGACTGTATTTTACTTTATGAAGCACAAAGATGAAGTATTTAGTTGCTTTAAAAAGTATCTTGCACTTGTTGAAAACCAAACATGGAGAAACCTAAAGAGATTAAGGTCAGATGGAGGAGGTGAGTACTTCTCAAATGAGTTTGATGCATTCTTGCAGGATAGAGGAATCAAGAGAAAAATCACCACAAGGTATACCCATGAGAAGAATGGGGTGGCAGAGAGGAGAAATAGATTAATTGTTGAAACAACTAGGTCAATGTTTAATGAGAAAAAATTACCTAACTACTTGTGAGTAGAAAGTGTATCTACTACCACTTATCTTATAAACAAGTTGCCATCCAAATCTCTTGATGGGATCACCCCATATGAAGCATGGCATGATAGAAGACCTTCACTTGATCATTGCAGGATCTTTGGATATGTAGCTTATGTGCATATCCCTTCTCAGATAAGAGGTAAGCTAGACCCTAAGGTAGAGAAGTGCATCTTCATAGGGTATCATCTAAATCAGAAAGGAT
Organism: Ceratopteris richardii; assembly: GCA_020310875.1. Classification (NCBI taxonomy): domain Eukaryota; kingdom Viridiplantae; phylum Streptophyta; class Polypodiopsida; order Polypodiales; family Pteridaceae; genus Ceratopteris; species Ceratopteris richardii. Next base: position 200,018,782 of record CM035408.1, on the reverse strand, counting down.
ACAGGTTCTACAATCCTTCAAACAAGGGATTCATGGTCAGTACAGATGTTGTCTTTGATGAAAATGACTCTTGGTTTGATAGTGAATGCAGGTAAGTAAAACTACCTTATGACTTGGAAGAGGAGTTTCCAAGCCTCACTAAGGAGAAGCCTACTCAAAATGGATACATCAACTCATATGATGAGGACATCATCAATTTAGAAGAGTTCAAGGCATGGAAGTCCAAAGGCAAAGTGAAGATGAAGAAATTGGAGGATATACCCGAATCTTCCAACCAAGCAATCAGAAGATCACAAAGGGAGAGCAAGAAGCCAATCAGATATGGGTGTGAAACTTCCCTAGTTACTAAGCACTCTATTTATCTTGCAAAATACTTGTCAATTGAAGAACCAACATCATATGAAGAGGCCAAGACCAAAGCAGAATGGAAGGAATCTATGGATGAGGAAATTGAAGCACTCAAGGAGAGTGATACTTGGCAACTAGTACCAAAGAAGGAGTCTATGAAGGTAATTGGTTCTAGATGGATCTATAAGATAAAAAGGAATTATGATGGATCAATAAGTAGGTACAAAGCTAGACTTGTGGCTAAAGGTTTTGCACAAACCCAAGGAATTGATTGTGAACAAACCTTCTCACCTGTGGCCAAAATGCCAACCATCAGGGTATTGGTAAGATGCATCAAAGAATTGGAACATGTACAGTTGGATGTAAAAAATGCATTTCTAAATGGCTGGATTTCAGAGGAAGTGTACATGTCTCAACCTCCTGGATATGAGGACCCAAACAAGGTAACATATGTATGTAAATTGAACAAAGCTCTTTATGGATTGAAGCAGGCACCTAGGCCATGGAACCATAGGTTGACCACATACCTTTGGGATCAGAGGTAATATACTTATGTGTATATGTTGGTGATATCATACTTACCGGTAATGATGCTAATTCCATCAATCATATCAAGAATCACATGATGAAGGAGTTCAAAATTAGTGATCTTGGATCACTAAAATACTTACTTGGACTTGAGTTAGTCTATACTAACTCTGGATTTACACTACTCAGAGAAAGTATATACAGGATATGTTGAAGAAGTTTTATTTGCAGGATGCCAAAGTTGCAAGTACTCCAATGGAGACAAACCTAAAATTAAGTGCTCATGAAGGTGATGTACTTGAGAACATTGCAGGTTACCAAAGCATAGTGAGAAGCTTGAACTATGCTACATTGACAAGAATTGATATTGCCTATGGAGTAAGTGTTCTAAGTCAGTTTATGCACAAGCCTAGGGCACCTCACTTGGAGGCTGCCAAAAGGATCTTGAAGTACCTTAAGGGTACTCAACATCATGGATTATATTTCCCTTATACATCAGACTTGGACATCAAGATTTATTCAGATGCAGATTGGGCAAGATGCAAAGATGATAGGAGTACCTCAGGATACTTATCTTTTGCAGGTGATAAGCCAATTTCATGGTCTTTAAAGAAGCAACCTACTATTGCTTTATCTTCTATAGAGGCAGAGTATAGCGGATTGGCCAATGCTATTCAAGAGGCCATAAGGATCAGATTGTTGTATACAGAATTAGGATTGCATACTACATCTCCAATGGTTTTTGGAGACAACACCAGCTCACTACACCTTGCAATGAATCCAATTTATCATGCTAGGACCAAACATATAGAGGTCCACTATCATTATGTGAGAGAGAAGCTATTGAGCAAGGATATTCAGTTGGCATATGTATCAACTAATATGCAATGTGCAAACTTGTTGACTAAAGCATTAGATGGTACAAAAGTTTGCAAGTTTAAATCAATGATTGGATTGCAAGACATTCATGAAGATTGAAGATGAAGACCAAGCCAAAATGTTTGGCTTGAGGGGGAGCTGTTGGTGCAAATTACAAGCCTACACATTTGGCTTGAGGTTCATAAACACTTGAAGCTCCATGGAGACCATTGCTAGAAGAACTTTATTTTTTTACATTTGTAAAAGTCATTTACTTGACTTGAGAGAATATTTGTAATCACCTACCAAAAACTCGTGGAGTTGTTAGTTAGAAAAGTAAATACTTCATCGAGGGAATCTTTCCTAGATTGAAGGAGTATTTTTAGAGAGAGCCAAAAGTTGAATTCAAATTCAAATTTGAATGTAACTCTCATAAAAGGTGACTTGAAAAAGTCGCATGTAGGAGAGTCCATTTCCTGAGTACTCCATTGCCATTTTGTATGAGTGTGAGGACTACATTATAGCCTACACTACTCTCCATGATAAGGCTATGATTATCAAGCCTATGATCTTGTACAACATTGTTGATTAATACAATACATCTACATTGTTCATTTATGATCTCTCTGTTATAGTCATTCATAACTGTCAACTTGTGCTGCTCATATTTCACTCAATTCTCCACCATTTTCAATGATCTATAGCTTGTTGGAATCACATCCAAGTTATCTACATGCTGAAAATTTTTGAAGGAAATGAATTCAGTCAATTTGGAGAAAATCGTGTCAAAGCACTCACTGGTCAAACTCTATAGAGGTCCTAAAAAATCGGGGGTAATGATTCATTTGTTAAGTTGATTGCTCTATGTATAGTACATCATTTCAAGTGATTTCACTTGGAATCATTAGCTTACTAAGCTAATTAAATTCCTCTAAAAGGAATTTTTCCAATCCTACTATACTAGTAGCACTGAGCATTACAAGCAGTAGGTGTGTGATAAAACATAGAAGGTTTTCATTGATCCTTCTATTTGGAAGTTGTCTGTTTTGATTAAATCTTTTCGCACATCATTTCTAAAGTACATAGGCACTTGTATAGTGTAATTGGAAAGCTAAGAGGGCCCACATATCATCTCTGAAGCTACAAGTGGTTGGTACTAAGCAGGATGGCAGTACCTACTCATTTCTTGGAGTGTCCATCCATCTATCCCAACAGAATCGACATCACTAGCAGGTCTCTTAGAGGTTGGTCACTTCGTAGGAACATCTACAATAGGAAAGCTATTAATTTCTATCATCTATTAACTAGATCGTGTCTGAGAGCTAGTGCTCAGTGCAATCAGCCATAATGATAGAAGTAAGTGATGCTATTAGATCTGCTAGAAGAAGAAAATCACATTAGAATTGCATCAGAGAGTAGATGAGACCTTATTCCCCGTACAATACCAACATGAAATCTGTGATGCTTATTGGGTTGGTAAAGTGGTGTAGTGTGGATGTGTGTGGATGTAAGAAGGTTAGAGGATGTTTCTAGATGCATACTTGGCATGTGCAATGCACTCAAAATACATCTATCATAATGAAGGGAAATTTACACCATAGGTTATGGGGGTTTATTATAGGTTTTGACTCTCCAAACTTTTCTTATGGGATTATAGGTATTGCTTGTGATTACACTTAAGGGTTTTTGAGATGAATTTACCTAGATATGGAGCTTTCCAGGTACCCATTTCCGGGTTATCTCGGTGTGACTCTACTTGAGTATGTGTTGACAATAGCTTTTTGTATCAGCTTTTGTGGGATAGTTGTAAGTGAAAATTGACTCAAACCTAAGAGCTTATGTGTGGCTATTTCAGCATGGAAGTAGTTCTTAGGTACCCAAATCTATCTAGAATTGTGGTCAGCCTTCATTAACCCCTTCGGTATCCAAATGGAGATTACTCACTAAGGTTGTCATCTCAAGTATTCGACCCTTGGCCTCTTTGAATTTGTCACCTGTTTAGTATGTTATGGTGGTCTTGATTAGGGAGTAGGTGACTACTCACTCTTGCATCTCCAGATCTGCTTCACACCATGAATCACCATGTTTTGACATGGTTTCTAATTTTTGCATTTCCTTGTCTACTCCATTTGCTTCTTAGATTTTTTTTCCCCTTGATTCACATTGACAGTCTTTGAAAAGAAGGGAGTTCCATAATTCGTCCTGTTATTTCTTCGGTTACTACATCCTTTTGCATCATAGAGCTGTGGACATTATCTTCATGATTAACCCTAGAAGGACTAGGAGTTAGTGACATTCCTAGTTCAATGAGTGTGAAACTTCCTAGTTTGACTATAACACATTGATTGTTCACCCTGACCTAAAGAAGTCCACTTTTGAGGTTCAGTTTGACTGCATGATGATAGATCTAGTCTTGACCCAAGATGAGAGGTTCTGTAAGATCCTCATCATGAGACACTAGCATTTTGATTGTCATATGGAAATCTTGAATGGTTATGGGAAGTTCCACCTTGCCCATGCAAGAGGTTTCAATTCCTTTGAATCCTATGAGATAATCTTTAATAGGATTGATGCTCAATCCCATATCCTAACAACAAGAAACTCTAACCGCACTAGTGACTACCCCTAAGTCAATCAAGGCCTTAATAGTCATTACAACCATGCCTTGTCCTACTTCTACGGTGATAGATGGACATCTATCAACTATATGGTGACGGGTAACACTCTTGGTTTGGAACATCACCATATGATACCTTGGTGCCTCATGATTAACTTTCTTAGGCTGATCTCTACCTTTTCTCCTCAACTTCATATGTTAGATTTGTTCTAAGGCCTTTGCTTGGGCTTCTTCACAAATTCTATGCTCTTCTTCTTTGCGTTCTTTTCCTATGTTGAGTGGAATTAGCATTCTTGGTTCTTGGTAGTATATCAACCTTTAAAGTAGCAAAATGGACCCCTCCACTCATTGATATTTTGTTGATTATAATTGGTCTATAAGGACACTTTTATAATTTCCAAGCATGTTTCTTTGGTGTATGTACCAAGATTAGATCTCCGACCTTTAGGCCTTTATCTTTTGCATGTGCATCTTCCCTACGTATATCCCAATAGCTACTCTCAATCAAGTCTCTCCCAATTGTTTCAAATCAAAGACCCTAGAAAATAGCTCATGGCTAGCCCATTGGTGCTCTTCTGCTACCTTCAATGTGAGTATCAAAAAATCTAAGGGTAGAACAACATTTTAACCAAACATTATCTGAAAGGGGGTGGCATTGAGTAGCGTTTTATAGGCCACTCTATATGTCCAAAGGACGTGATATAGTTGTTTGTCCTAATTAGAATGTTTGTTATTCAAAAGTTCAGTCAAAATAGTACATAGGATATTATTGATGCTCTCCGCTTGGCCATTGGCTTGTGGGTGATATGGGGCTGACTTCTTGAGAATAACCATGAATGCTTGAAACAAGCATTCAATGGCCTAATTCAAGAACTGGGTGCCACGATCACTTACCAAGTCTATTGGCAATCCATATATGTTTGGGAACTTAGTTGTGGTTTGTGCATCATTTTTTAACCCATTTGGTTAGATAATTGATAGCAACAATAATATATTCAACATGTGAACTCTTAGTTGGGGGATTTAAAGGACCAACAAAGTCTTTTCCATTTGGAGAATGCATGTCCTCCCATCATGGGTCTCAGTGGCATCTCATCCTTTCATATGAGATATTGAGTTTGCTGACATATGTCACATCTCTTTACATATGTGTGTGCATCCATGTGAAGGGTTGGCCACCAAAGTCTTACATTAGTATATCCTTGATCACTTGATTAGATTCAAAGTGTCCTCTGACCATACCTTGGTGTATAGTTTCTAAGATCTTGAGATATTCACTTTCATGGACAAAAAGTCTAAGATATCCATCTTGTCCTTGCTTGTAAGTTATTTCCAATGAGAGTATAACCTTGAGCCTCCCTCTCTAGACTCCTCTTCTTTGCTAAATTCATCTCTTGAGGGAATGTTTTTGTCCTAAAAAAGTCAACTAATGGATTGCTCCAATCTGGTATTAAAGACACTTGATACAAAGTAGCATATTCCACAGGAGCTCTATTAATACACATTGGATAATCCTTACACATCCTATAGACATCTGCTTCCATCATTGGGCAATACATGCCTAATCTCCTTAGAGTTTGTAGGGTTCGGTATTTTGAATGGCGTTTCTCTGATGCACCTACATGTGCTAATTGCAACCATTCCACATATTCTTCCTCTTCCACACAACATGCTAAAATCCCTTGATGAGTGTATTTGTATACAATTCTTGCCATTTTCTGATACTTTTGAGATTTCACCACCTCTTTACCCTTTTCTCTCATCATGGGGTGCTTAGGTCCAAAAGTAAGAATAGGCACTATAGTTTTAGCCCAATCAAGCACTACTTCTAGGTTGAAAAAGTAAGTGTCAAGAAGTTCATCTGCTACTCCTTGTTGGGATTCTCCTCAGGTAAGTTGTAGCTCAGTGATGAGTAGCACCTCCTTTAATGTCAATCCGGGAAGACGTGAGGATGGTATGATGACCTCCAGCAAGTGAAGGCACAAGTGCGTGAGTGCGAAGCACACTAACATGCACACACATACACACACACACGCACAAAAGGCAAGACAAAGAGTGAGAAGCAATGGAGCTCTTTAGATTACTTTCAAAAAGCTCATACAATTCAAGTCAATTACAAGCTAGCCCCAAAAATGAGCTCTCTAGCTCTATTTATAGTTTTTGACTAGGTTTTGGCCGTGTCCAGACCTAGTGTCCGGCCTAGTTAAAAATTAGGTTCTAGGCCCCATTTGAAGGCTCAAATGGAGTCTAAAAATTATGAAAACTGGTAGGTTGCTACTTCTAATGATCCTCAAGCTCAAGGACTCCTTGGCTTGCACAAAATGGAGCTACAAAAATATGAATTGGTATTTACAATGGCTTTTAGTGATGAAAATCACTATTTTTGTAGGGATTTCCTCTAACAATTTGACATACACATCCTCAAGCTCCCTACTTGCTCCTTCTCCTTATGTGTCCACCTCTTTGATATGCTTTAGCTTCTTGAAAAAATAATGGCCTACTTGCCCAATCTTCTTTGACTACTCTGTCTGCTTGTACCTTCTCTTCGCTCTGACTCCCTTCGTAAGCTTCCTTGTCTTGTTAGTCCTTCAGTTCCTTGACTACTGCTAACACCCCCCCTCTCTCGCGTCTGTCGTCTCTGACAGACCCTTGTTGAGTGGGTCGTTGGATGTAGTACTCCACAACGTCTGAGGCTAAATGATGTTCTGCAATTCTCAACCCTTTGGCCAAGTCAGTGAGTAGGGCATCCCAATCTACAGGCCCGAGAACCTCTAGATGTGGTATACGTAGATTTTCTAAATGGAGAGCGTGTTCCACGGCAAATAACTGTAATAAATGAGATGGTCTGGGAATGAATATCTCTGAATGATATTCCCAGAACCCCGTGATAAACATTTCTTCAAACGTCTATTTGAAGCAAGCAGGGAGATACTTTATACGGGCATGCCAGGCATAGACGACGTTAATGGAGGGCGTGGTGCTCATGTCATAGACAAGGTCCTGATTCCCTTCATTAAATCCAATAGCCGAAAGATGAGGTTCTTTGATGTTCTTAAATGTCCTGAATGTAATCAGCATGAGCTCAAAAATTTTTAAGCACATCTGTGCCATAACATCTAGGACATTCTTGAACCGGACTGCCCAGTGTCGGATGGTTGAAATCATGTAGTTGACTGTGGGTTGGCCATTAGGAGGTGCTAGGTACACATAATTTAACCACTTTTCACATCCTTTAACCGTCAAAACTGTTTTTGTGTACTCTGGCCAAGACCTTCTTCGAAAGACAGGGCAGTAGCAGGGATTATACTTGATATATAGAGGCATGTTATTCCACGTGCGATTCATCTCAGGGTAGGTTTCAAGCAGCCGGATCCTCCAATTGGGTTGATGTATATTCCCTTGTTTGGCACTTGCAGGGATGTCATCCGGTGCAAACTGTGTCGCCGAGGTTGGTTCCCTTGATGTGTGTTGCTTGATTTCGGCATTGTAATCGGCCATTAATACACAGAATGGGACATACAAGTCATCCAATGTGCCGATCCACCTATGATGGGAGAGGTTTCTAAAGTAGTCTGACTTAATAACAACTTCTTCCAATCGAGACATTGACGCTATCTGTACTGCAACTCTCTCATGATGGGTTGTGGACACCTTCTCCAACCTCTGCATCCATTCAAGAGCCTCGATCTCAATGGTGTCCATGCCTTCTTCTGTTTGCTTACCCCCTGGTGCTGGCATGGGAACATATGGGTCTTCAAAAGTCTCCTCCACTTGAATTGGCACTAAGTCTTCCGGTTCCGGTTCCACTAGGGGAGAGGGTTGACGCTCGTATTGTAGAACTTTATTTCGTAATTCTTCTAATTCTGCTCTGAGGTTTGCGACTTCTTCAGATGTGTCGGCTACAGTTGTGACTTTGCTTGGTGACTCCTGGTGGGTTGCCAACTACTTTAATAGATCATCTCTTTCACTTTCTAATGCTGCGTGGACTTCCAGGAGGTCAGCATGGGTTTGCAATACAATTTGCATGTTTTCTGAGGGGATGGCCTTAAATTTTTCTAGGTCGATGTCCTACGGTGAACCCTCCATTGCTGCCTCCAGGTTTTCTTCATTTTGTTTCTGTAGTCGCTTATTTTCCTCGAGTGTTGTAGACATGTGTTTCCGTAATAGGGCCAGGTTGCGTCGAAGCTTGAGGTTCTCTGTTATCTGGGAGTGTAGCAGATCATCAAGTTGTTGTTTTTCTTTCGCATCGGACTGGGGTGGATTGGCCGCTAACTGCTCATGTTGTTCCTGTAAAGTGACATACTGTTGTTGTAGTAGCCGCTTTTCCCTCTCTAAGTCAATGAATTTTCCTTGTAATGTTTCATGGCTTCTGAACAGACTTGTATGCTGAGCATCTAGGTGTTGATAATGTTGTTGTAGCTGAGACATACACTGGTACATGTTATTAAATACATTATTAATGGGAGTGGATGTGGGAAAGGTGTTGAATGCAGAAGGGAAGGGAAAAGGGAATGGGAGCGTGTATGCTGTGCTTGAAAAGGGTGAAGTTGGTGGTGGGGGAATGGGAGATTGTGGACGTATGGGGGGAGGGAGAGGTGCGGAGGTGGGTGATATGTCCATGAGATCAAAAGTGGATGCAATCGTGGGAGTGATTGTGAACATGGGAATTGTGGGTGCAGTGATGGTGGTGAAGGTGTAGAGTGGTGTGTGTAGTTGTAAATAGGAACTGCCAGGAAGTGTGATTGGGGGAAAGGGGTTTTCCGTGGCTACAATGAGAATTACAGAGTCAATAGTAGTGAAAACAAGAGAGGTGATGATCTCTTGTGTAGGTTGTGTGGGTTGGCTAACGGTTTGTTCTTCAGTATGGGAAGTGGACTCTGAGGCGATGACAGTAGTGGTTACACTGGTAGTGGGAGGTGAAGTTGGTGGAGTTGGAGGTAGGGGTGGTAAAGGGGGTGATGGGGGTGCATTGGTTGTATGGGCTTCCTCAGTTTCTTGAATGATATGAGTTGTGCCCGTGGTTGTGGATGTGGTACCCTGAGGTTCTGACACTAATACATTCATTTGTTTTCCTACCCGAGGAGGGCGTCTGCCGTATCTTCGTTCCCATCTTCGTGAATATGCGAGAGCGGTATGCACCATCTCAGGTACCCCCAACGCATCAGCTATCATGTCAAGGGTTGCTCTGTATTGCTCTTCCACACCTTCCTCCTCAAGGATTTGGTTCATGAGGGCTTTTCCTACTGCTAAGGACAGTCTGTGTTGCTCTTGAACTCTGTTGATGGTATCATACAACTTTTTCAATTCCTTCGTATAAGCCGGGGCACCCTCAAGTTCCTGTAGAACTTCTTGTTCATATTCCTGCTCTTCTTCTTCTGTTTGTCCACCTCGTTCCTCCTCCTGCTCTTCTTCTTCTTCATCCTCCACTTCAACTACACCTGGTTGTCTAGGATGGGGTTGGTCTATAGCAGTTTGTTGGCCACTAGCTTGCTCTGCCTCGACTTCCGCGTTAACAGCCTCGATTATTCTGGCTACCTCCTCCTTAGTTAGGTCTTCTAATGTGAAGCCGTGATGAAACTCTAGGTCGGTTGGTACAGGTGGAAACACGAGATTCGGTCCATCAGTGCTGTGTCTTGGTAATCTGATAGTGAAGGGTTTTACACGCCTCGGAAGTCGTGGAGTTGTCTCTGGTGTCAGTGTCGCACCGCGGGCTTGTGCACAGGGCATCTGAACTGCGCCTCTCATTTTCTTTGATGGCGGCCCTGCGGTTGATAGTCTACGTTGAAATTCGTGTACCCTGGTCCAAATTAATGCCCTTTGAACTGGCACATCATAAGCCAAACATCTATACACAATTCTGGTGAGGGCATAGCATCCATACAGTACCGACTTTTGCTTTTTATACCACCGTTGATGTGCCAAGTGGATTTGGTCGATAATCCAATGTGGCATGTTGATTGTCAAATTGAAGGCATCTTCCAAATATAGACTGAACCATATCTTCTTGGGTGGCATGGTGAACCGCTCTTGAGCTGGGAACGCGAAATGTTGCATGACCATTCGTAAGTGGATGGCGATTGTGGGTGTCATTGCTACCATGTCTTTGAGCTTAGTCAGGTTCCTGTTTTTCATGTTATCCGGGAGCATCGTCTCTTTTTCGATGGGGATATGCATGCCTTTCATGTCAAGAGCTTCCCTCACCAAGTTGTTTGTCAATTTGAAATGTTTTAACTCATTACCTCTGGTCAGTGATGGTAGAACGAAGGTACTATATCCCTTTTTCTCCTTACTAGGCGTTAGAGTGCTAATTAAGTAGGAACACCGTAGAAAATCTGGCTTGGGTAACTGAGCCTTGAAATAGTCGTAGAGTCCAGCCTTCTTCCAGATGGGTTTCAGACCTTCATCATTTTGAAGCCTCTCAAATTCCCTGGTGAAAAAATGATATCTGCCCCATCGCCCGTTGAACTCTATCTCGGCCTCCCACATGTAAGTGCCTTCACCCAGAGATCCGGCCACATCACTGAACCAATGTGAGTTTTTGCTGACCGGCATTGTGTGCCCCTGTGGAGGATTCTGAATTGGTATGGCTTGTAATGCCCTCAATGCCACAGGGCGTTCCTTCAATTCCTCTTCAATGGGAAGACTCTCAATGTCCACAATTTGGGGGCTAGTGCCTGCCTGGGAGCTAGTTCCTGCCTCGGTAGAGACTGGTCACCGGTTCTATGAGAATAGATAAATGAATGTTAACATTGCCAATGGACACCAAGCGTTCATGCGTCCCCATTACAACATTAACATGATTTTAGTGAGAGGTTAGTAGGTCAATAAGTGCTTGGGGATCGTGTGTGTAGTTAGTGAATGGATATTCCTAAGAGCTAAATGGAAAGATGCGGTGTATGAGTGATGTAGTGAGTAAGTGGTTATGAATTTACAAATGAGGGTCGGCGGGTTTATTACACGTTTTGGGCTTCCAAACAAACTGATTTGCTGTTGGTCTTGATTTTGTGGAGACTCTGGAGGGCTTTTCAAGAGTGTCTACTTGGAAATGAGGCTTTTTAAGGACCCATTTACAAGTGATTCTGATTGTGCTCATGGACCAATGTGTGTCCGTGCGTGTTGTATAAGAAAGGGTATCAGATGTTCGAGTGAGTGAACCATGTTGTACAGGGTGTGGCCTCGGTGTAACTATTTGAGCCCGCAAGCAAGCCTTAGGCACCCAAATTTGTTGTGATTGTGGGATGGCCTTCATCGACTTCTTGGGTACCCAAATAGACTTTACTTTCGCAGAAGAATTTCTGAAAGATTTCTTATTAGTGTCGTGTTGTTGATTATTAATAAGAAGTTTTGCCCGTGTGGTTGGCTTGATCGCAACAGGGTGTTCACCTTTCCGCACCCACACTTGTTTCAATGGCTGAGACATTCTGCTTCACATGTTCTTTTGACCTCCAGCATAGGTATTACTCTGCTCCATCTGTATTTGATCTGCCTTTGGTTGCTGCATCCCTCTGGTCTCAGGAAAAGAAGGGAGTTCCATTGCGCCCCTGACTTCTTGATTGAAATCATCATTCCTCTGCATCACACAGTTTTGGACAAGAACAACATGGTCATCTTCATGTGTACCCCTGGAAGGACCAGGGGTGTGTGCCTTGTCTAATTTCTTGAGTGCTTCATTTTCTAACTCAATTGTAATGCCATTCTGATTTACCCAGACCTGAAGGAGTCCACTTCATAGGTTTAGGTTGACTGCATGATCATAGATCCAGTCTTGACCCAAGACAAGAGGCTCCGTGAGGTCCTCATCTTGACACACTAGCACTTTAATTGTCATTACTTCGTCTTGAATGTAGAGGGGAAGTTCCACCTCGCCCATGCAAGGGGTTTCCACACCTCCCAATCCTATGAGATATGCTTCTATAGGATTGACAATTAATTTCAACTTTTGACAGTAAGAAAATTTAACAGCACTAGGGGTTGCACCTGAGTCAATCAAGGCTCTTACAATCCTTGCACCCTTTCCTTGTCCTATCTCTAAGGTTACAAAAGGTCGTCTATCAATTATTCTATGAGAACTTATTCCTCAGACTTCACACATTGCCATATGATAACCTAGGTCCGCATAGTCATCTACCCTGGCCTCATCTCTACCCATTCTTTGCAACCTCATCCTTCGGATGTGTTCCAATGCTTTCGCCTGTGCCTCTTCTCGAACTCGTTTTTCCTCTTCCTTGCGTTTTTTGGCAGTGTTGAGTCGATTTAGCATCTCCTCTGTCAGGGGTTCTTGATATAACTTGACTCTGCATCCGCTTATATAGCTAGGGAGAACATCACCTTCCAGTGTAGCGAGTTGAACTGCTCCACTGGTTGAGATCCTATTTATGATCATAGGTCCATAGCCACGTTTCTCTAATTTTCTTGCATGTTGCTTCAAGGTGTAGACTAAAACTAAATCTCCTGCCTTCAAGCCTTTATCCTTAACGTGGGCATCAAAGTATGCCTTCTGTCTTTTCTTAGCTGCATATATTTCCGCTGCCGCTCTTAGTCTGGTTTCACCTAGTCGTTCCAGATCAAGAATCCTCGAAGAGAGTTCATGACCCGTCCATTCATGCTCATGTGCTACTTTCAGTGTAGGTATCAAGAAGTCCAATGGTAGCACTGCATTTTGACCGAATACCATCTGAAAGAGAGTGGCTTGGAGTACCGTTTTATAGGCAACTCTGTATGCCCAAACAACATGGTGTAGCTATTTATCCCAATCAGAGCGTTTATTATTCACTAATTTGGTCAGCACATTGCACGTAATCTTATTTGTGCTTTCAGCTTGCCCATTAGCTTGTGGGTGATAGGGAGCAGACTTCTTGTGCACTACCAAGAACTCTTGGAGAAGATTTTCAATAACTTCATTCAAGAAGTGTGTGCCTCTATCACTGACTAGCTCTATGGGTAGCCCATATCTAGTGAACACATTCTCAATTAAGAACTTAGCAGTCGTCTGAGCATCGTTCTTTGTGGTAGCTTTTACTTCTACCCACTTTGTTAGATAGTCTGTGGTAACAATGATGTATTCAGCATGTGAACCCTTAGCTGGGGGATTAATAGGACCTACGAAGTCTATTCCCCACTTAGAGAATGCACGTCCACCCATCAGAGGTTTCAGTGGCATCTCATCCTTGCGTATAGGGTACTGAGTTCTCTGACAGACATCACACCTCTTCACATAGGTATGTGCATCCATGTGAAGGGTTGGCCACCAGAGGCCCGCAAATAGTATTGCCTTGATCACCCGGTCTGGCCCAAAATGTCCTCCTGCTACACCTTGGTGAGTAGTTTCCAAGATCTTGAGATATTCGCTCTCATGGACACAGTCTCAGGTAACCATCTTTACCATGCTTGTATAGATTATCATCAATGAGTGAGTAATCTAGGGCTTCTTGTTCTAGACTTCTTTGTCTGGCCAGTGTCATATCTTGAGGGAATGTTCTCGTCCTCAGGAAATCTACTAACGGCTCACTCCAATCTAGCACTATGGACACTTGATAAAGAGTGGCATGCTCCACAGGTGGTTTAGTGCAACAGATTGGGCATTCCTTGCACAACTTGTGGACATCAGCCTCCATAGTCGTCCAATGCACTCCGAGTCTCCTTAGAGTCTGTAGGGTTTGTTGCTTTGATTTGTGTTGCTATAATGCACCTACATGTGCCAATTGCAACCATTTAGCGTACTCATCCTCTTCCACACAACAAGCTAGGATCCCGTGATCTGTGTGCTTGTACATACTTCCTGCCATGATCTGGTATTTTTGGGCCGTATGTCAATACTGGCACTAATGGCTTAGCCCACTGAGGTACAACTTCCAAATTAAACAAGTAAGCATCAGGAAGGTCATCTGACACTCCTTGTAGGGTTTCTCCAGAAGTGAGCCTAGAGAGGTGGTCTGCTCTCAAGTGAGTCTTGCCTTTCCTCACCACAACCTCAAAGTCATATTCCATTAGTAAGAGGAACCATCTTACCAATCTACCTGTATTGCATGGCTTGTTCACGAGATATAACAATGCTTGATGGTCAGTAAAAAATTTAAACTTATTTGCAAGAAAATAGTGTCTAAACTTCTTAACTGCATACACCATGCCTAAGCCTTCTCTCTCAGTAGTGGTATAATTCCGTTCAGCAGCATTTAGCTGTCTACTAGCATAGGCAATGGGAAGATCCATATTACCTTCACCAGTAGGTTGTGCGAGTACACATCCAATAGCATAATTGGATGCATCCACGTGAATATGAAAGGGCTTATTCCAATCTGGTGTGGTCAAGATTGGTGCTGAACACAATCTCCTTTTGAGTTCGTTGAAAGAGTTTTCACATTCATCGGTCCACTCGAAGTTAGTCAAAAGTCCATACAGAGGCTTTGCTATGATGGCATACATGTGTATAAACCGTCGGTAATAACCACAATGCCCCATGAAAGCTTGTACTTCCTTGACGTTCTTTGGCCTAGGTAACTCTGCTATGGCTCTCACTTTCTCTTCATCAGTGGATATGCCATTCTTGGACACTATGTGCCCGAGAATCTTGCCTTGCTTGACCATGAAAACACACTTTTCTGGGTTCAAGCAGACTTGATATTCTCTGCATTTGTCAAAGATTTGCTTGAGTTCAGGTATATGTGTATGTCTAATGTTGGAATGAGCACAGAGATCGTCAACATAGACCTCTAAATTCTTCCTCAAGAACTCTTTGAACACATGACACATCAATCGTTGCAGGAGCATTGGTAAGTCCAAATGGCATTACCCTAAAGGCGAATATGCCCCATTCTATGGCAAAAGCTGTCTTATGCTGGTCTTGCGGAGCAATGGCTACCTGATTGTAGCCTGAAAATCCATCAAGGAAGCTGTAGACTTCCTTGCCTGCTACCCTTTCTAATAGATGCTCGGTAATTGGAAGTGGATAGTTATCTCGAATTGTGGCTGCATTAACCTTCTTCAAGTTAATGCACACACGTAGCTTTCCATTCTTCTTGGGCACAACTACAATGGGGGATACCCACTCGGTGTGCTCAATTTCATAGATAAATCCAGCTTCTACCAGCCTATCTATCTCCTCTTTGATCTTGGCAACATAATTATCATTGTATGTGTATGGCTTTTGCTTAGAAGGTTTAGCATCTGAGGTCATGGGGATTGGGTGTGAGCATATGTCCGGGTCTACGCCTTTTGAATCCTTGTAGCTCCAAGCGAATACATCTCTGTATTCTCTAAGCAAGGCTATTAGCGCATGCTCTTCTTCCTCTATTAGGTCATGTCCTATGTAAGTGCATCTCTCCTTTCCTTCTTCTAGGGCTACCACTATTTTTTTGGTGGTTTCTTTGTTATCATAGGCCTCTCCTGATTGTGCCTCTCGTTTATGCATTCTTATCATGACTCTCCTATCGTCTATCTCATACTTTTTAAAGTTTTCCGGGACCTCAAACAAAGATTCTTCTTCCTCCGAGGGGACTTCTTTCTTCTTTCGTTTCTTGCTATCATTATTAGCAGTCACTTGTGTGGTTAATCATACATCGTTCGTTATCTCTTTGTGTCTCTGAGGTTGGAATTCTACTTCATAGAAGTATTCTTCATCTGATGCAAAAGGTGGGTCCATAATGATTGACTCTAGATCGGAGTCACTTGCATCCTCAACTGCATCAGGGCTAGGTTCGCACTCTTCTAAAACTGCATCTCCCATGATTGGCTCTATGGAGAAAACGGAAATATCATAGCCATCCTCATCACAGTGGGGTGTCCATTGTTCCTCATTGATGGCTAAATCCATTGTTGCTAAGATTTCTGCCCAGTCGTGAGGCTCAAATTCTTCGTGAGGAAATACTACCGGTGCATAGGCTGGGTCTTGAATTGATCTATGGGTTTCCTTCGCACCTAACTCTCTGGCCTTTTCTCTCTTCTCTTCTTCCACTGCCACTTTACACATCCATAAGTGAGTGTCTTCATGCATCCATGAGGATCTTGATCCTATGGAATGCACAGACTCCATGTCATCCTTGGCTCTATGGATGGGATTCCATTGAATAGGCGGTACATCTCTATGAGAGTAATCCTTGAGATTGACTTTGGTAGTAACACCTAAGTGTTGCAAATACAAGGAATTGGTTCCCCAATCCTGGACCACTTGCAACTGTCGCATAAATGGTCTTCCCAAAATCATCTCATAGACATGGTTCTTGCTAAAGTCACAGATAGCAAAAGTGTGCTCAAACTCTACACCACAAGTAGTGAGAGTTATTCCTTCTAGCAAGCCTAAGGGTCTTTCTATGTGACCATCGGCCATCTGCAATTTCATCCTCGTGGGCCTGAGTGCTGACTTGCCCCATCACTTCCATAGGGAAGTGGTAGCAATTGCAACTCCTGCACCTGAGTCGAGAATTGCCTTGGTTGTGTATCCTTGATGGGTAATGGGAAGATAGGTGTTTCCTTCTTCACCTTCACTCATATCTCCTATCTTGTCTAGAGGAATTTTTGGCACTGTTCTGTGAGAACCTACCTGGGAACAAGGTTTCACTACTTCTGGCACTTGGTTAGCTACATGTTTCCATAATTCTTGCCTAACTTTGAGTAGCTCTTCTAAAGTGAGGTTGCACTGCACTTTAGTGTTTTTCACTACCTCCGTATTCCTAGGTATGACTGAGTCTTCGTTCCTTACCATGACCGTGGGTGCTCTCATACAAGTAAACTTGGCTTCCCATGGGCCTGTGAAGTGGGGTAATTCCTGTAGGGAGTTAGATTCGAAGTCTAACCTCTCTTGACTTTGTGCACTCTCCTGCTCTCCATAAATGGAAGGAATATCTTGTGGGAATTGGTTGTGAGCATCATCCACAAGTTCAATGGGAGGAGGGACTTCACTTTCTTTAGCCCATTTGTCCTCTTGAATCTCTCGTAGGAATTCTGGGGTGAACCAATTCATAGAAGAAGATGTGTCTGGCTCCGTAGAGTTAGGCACGTAGGCTTCCTAGGCAGGTAGGCTTTCTCTTTCACTTGCCTTGCCCTCATTTTGAGAGACAGGTTCCTTTTCTGATTGTGCTATTAGCCTCTCCAACCTTTCTAGCAGTCCATCAAAGTGCAACTATGTCTTAGCTGAACTAGAGATGTTAAAGAGGCGAGTGGCTTCAAACATGGTTTGAGCCAATTCCACTATCTTAGCACAAATTTTGGTTCGTTCAAGCTCTAGTTCTGCTCTAGGGTAACACTTTTCATGATCGGTTACATTTGGCCCTTCTTGGATTCTAGCCTGATATGACTTAAGCATCATATTTAGGTCCTCAGGAGTGGGATCGGCTAGGATTGATCCTACTCTAGGAGGTGGTGGAGTAGCATGAGGTGGGTTGGAAGGTGGTGGGTCGGATGGAGATGGGAATGGTGGTGATGGAGTAGTGTGAGAGGGAGTTTGAGATGTAAGTTCAACTATACTGGCTTTTGTTTCTCTTAGGCTTTCCTCGAGTTCAATCATTTTCTTAGCCCATTGCCTCTTCATTCTTTCTCTACTATCTCTCCAGGCTCTAGTTCTCTTCTTGGTTATGCTCTCAGTTTCACTAGCCTCTGAGCTCTTTTCCTGGCCTACCCCTTGGTTTTGCTGCAATGCCTGAGCTCTAGTGACTACCTGTACTGGTGCAGTGGACGTCACACTTCCTGTAGAGTCCACTACTAACCCAATAACATTGATAGGAGTAATTTTTGGCATATTATTGGGGTTCTTTGGGCAATCTCGTAAGAGATGCTCCTTTCCACAATCTTGGCAAAAGCCTTGAATTGTCACTGTTTGGGGTTGTGTAGGTGGAGGTTAGGGACAATCACGAATGAGGTGATCTCCCTCACATCTGTAGCATGGTCCTCTAGGGAATGGGGGTCTTACCTGCCTAGGTTGGGGTCTAGAGTTAGGGTTTGTGTACATTACATTTGTGTACTCTGGCTCCCAACTAGGTTCACTTGGTTCTTCACTGTAGTAGGACTCACCATGTTCAGGAGATTGCATGTAGTAAGCCTGGGGACTATCAATATGTGTAGAATCAAAGCTATGGTCACTGGGATCACTTTCTAAAAGCAATGGTGTTACTGGCACTATAGCTCTATTCAAATTCTCTTCTGTAGTTGCATACTTTACCAGAATCACATTAGCTAGTATTGGAGGTTGTTGGGCTAACACAGGCTGAGGTCTTTGCTGATTTTGGTAGGGTTGCTGATAAGGTTGTTGTGGTCTGCCATATTGTTGCGGTGGGTATTGGTTCTGATACCTTACTTGTTGTGGATAGGGCTGAGGGTAGGTTTGTCTAACCGCTTGCTTATTGTATGGGCAGTCTTGTGCTGTGTGATTTGTGTATCTTCGTTCTATGGTGCAGTACTGGCTACTAGGATTTACTTGGGGTTGAGCCATAATGGGACATACATTCGCCATATGGTCACCTCCACAAGTATAACATCTTTTCACTGGGGCAAATCTTGGTCTCTGTTTGCTAGAGACACCTAATTTCTGAGCTACTTTCTTTGCTAATTCCTCGATAGATGTGGATTGTGTGGAAGAGAGGCTAGAAGCACTATCTAAATTTTTGTAGATTTTGGAGATCTCTAACTCTTCCCCTAGGTTATCCTCAATGTCGATGCACATGCGTACACACTCTTCTATAGTCCTAGGGTCCATCAAGTACACATATGACCTCAATTTGGTACTTAGCAATCCATCCAAGAATAAAGCCACTTGTTTGGCTGGTGTTGGTAACTCAAGAACAGGGCATCTCTCAAGATATTGCCTAAACCTTCTTCCTGCAAGTCTCATGGTCTCTTGAGGGGTCTGCTTGAAGCTATGTATCAATGAGGAAGTATTATGCCTTATGCCACTTTTAGAGAATTCAATGATGAAAGCCTCTAAGAGTTGGTCTATGCTCCTGAACTATCTCTCATTCAATGGTTGAAACCACGTAAGGGCTGTGTTCCTAAGGGTTAGACTAAAGGCATTATATTGCATGAATAGGTCCTCAACTTGTTCAGCTCTCAAGACTTGCCTAAACTCAGCCACATGATCATATGGGTCTCCTGTGCCATCGAAGTAGTTCTTCATGGACTTAACCAACTGTGTAGGTCTCAATGTTCTGGTGTGTTCCCTAGGCCTGGGCAGAGGGAAATCATTAGCATTCCTTTGGTTCCTTGGGGCTCTAAGTCCCTCAGATTCTGCTCTATTTGTTTCCGTTCTTGTTCTTTCGCTTCCCACTGGGTTGGCAATGCTTAGCTCAGGTCTATCTCTATGTCTATCTTTTTGAACTCCATGAGCTTGGGATGTTCCAGCTCCTGGGTGACCAAAGGACACATTCGATCTTGGTTGGGGGAAAATAAATTCACCTTTCCAAGTGTAAGCGTGCCTATCATGTTCTGTAACCACAAAGATCCTCTCTGAGGCGTGATCTAAGTAGGTCACTCTGCCTGGGCTATCAGGATCTTTGAACTCATATATCATGATTGTTCCTACCTCATTTGGCTGATCGGATCGATACCTCCAAAAGGCTTCATCAGTCTCTCGGTTGAGGAGTAGATCTATGCTCTTATTGTCTTGGGGAACCCACTCAGGACGGAGGATTCTAGTAAGAACAGATTTTCCTCGAGGGGTCCTAGGCTCTCCTCTTATGTTCCCTTGCTCTAGGTCACCTATGTCTGCCTCAGGGATCACATTCCCAAATTCATCGGTCCTGTCTAGGTGACTAGTGTTGGAGTTAGACGTCTGCGGAAGCACGCGAACAACACAAGGAAGAAGAAGAAGCTTGGAGCACAACACACAAGACTGAATGTATTACTAGAGAATGTACAAAGATGAGTAGCCCATTAGGGCAATAGGCGTATATACAAGCCGGGGGAAAAAAACCTCCTAAAGAGGGAAAAAAGTGCCCCGGTGGTCCTAGAGTGTTCACACACATCACTACCTAAATATATCAACAAATCCCCCCTGGAAGTGATGCGGTGAACAAGGAGCTGGCACTCATGTATAAGGAAGTGCCGAGCTATGTGGAAATCACTCCACAAAAGGAAGTAAGCCCAAAGCTTTGCGGAAAGCTTCAAACTTCTCCCTAGGCAGAGCCTTCGTGAAAAGATCTGCAATGTTCTCCTGCGTGGGCACATATGCCAAGCTGATCTCCCCAGCAGAGAACCTCTCTCTGACATAGTGATAATTCACCTCAATGTGCTTAGTGCGAGCATGGAACACAGGGTTCCTCGCAACTGCCAATGCGCTCTAACTGTTAGTGAAGATGGTGGTGGCAGAAGACTGGCCAACACCCAAATCAGCCATAAGGCGTCTGAGCCACACACACTCAACAGTCGCTGTGAAAGCTGCCCTATACTCAGCCTCACAACTGGAAGTGGCCACAGTAGGCTGCTTCTTGCTCAACCAAGATATACATGAGCTACCAAGCATGAAGCAAAAACCACTGGTGGACACACGAGTGTCATAGCAACCAGCCCAATCTGAGTCAGAAAAAGCATGCAAATCTGGCGGTAGTGATCCCCCCTTGGGATAAAACAACCCAAGTAGCCGAGTACCACTCAAGTAGCGAAAGATGCGCTTAACCGCTTTCCAATGCGTGACTCCTGGGCAATGCATAAACCTGCTCATCTGTGAGACAACAAACTGAATATCTGGCCGAGTAATGCATAAGTAAATCAAGCATCCAACGGCCTGCTGATAGAGAACAGCATCAAATGCATCTCCAACATCATGAAGACTCAATCGTAAACCTGTCTCCATAGGAGTGGCAATAGGCTTACAGTCTTCAAGGCCAAAACGCTGCAATAATGTGTCAATATATTTCGTTTGACACAAAGCCATTCCACCATCAACTAGCATAAACTGAATGCCCAAATAGTGATGCAAATGCCCCAAATCAGACATCTCAAATGAGGCATGCAAATCAGCCTTGAAATCAGCAATATGCTTCTCAAGAGGACCAGTGAGCAGCATGTCGTCTACATAGACAACAATGATCAGAAGCACATCATTAGCACGCTTAACATATAAGGTGCTTTCAGTTGGACTGTTCTCAAAACCATGTGCAATCAGATAGGCATGTATTTTCTCATACCAAGCACGTGGTGCTTGCTTTAAACCATATAACGCCTTCTTTAACCTGCACACTTGGTTTTCATGCCCTTTCTGCACAAAGCCACGGGGCTGAAAAACATACACTTCTTCATGCAAGTCACCATTCAGAAATGCTGTTTTAATGTCCAACTGATGTACATTCCAACCATGATGGGCTGCAAGTGCACAAATGCTCCGAACAGTAGTCATACGGCATGTAGGTGCAAAGGTCTCATCAAAATCAATGCCTCTTTCCTGCGCATAACCCTTTGCAACAAGCCTAGCCTTATACCTGTCAACTGTACCATCAGGTTTACGCTTCAGCTTGTATACCCACTTAGTGCCAATGGCCTTCTTGCCAGGAGGCAAGTCACATAAAGACCATGTACCATTCTTCATTATAGCATCATATTCAGATTGCATAGCAGCCATCCAATTTTCTGAATTTTGTGCTTCATCAAAAGAAACAGGCTCATTCTCATCACAGAGACTAGATGCAGCCATAGCATAGCAATCTGATGCAAAGGAGGTACTATGAGAGCCTGAACGAGTACGATATGACAAAGGTGCATCTAATTTGCTGTCACGCAAAGTCTGCACCAGCCATTTTGGCATAGTTTTTGCCTGTTCAATATCAGCTCTCTCATCAACAAGTGCATCATGTAAATCTGCATCAGAAATGGAATGATCTGCATCATCATATGAAACCTGCAAAGGCTGAGAAGTTGCCTCATTAGGACCAGCGCTAGCCTGTCCACCTGTAAAAAGAGGCATCAAAGTATCATACATGTCTTTGGAGCTAACAGATGTCTCCTTAGTACATGAAAGCAATGGCTGAATAGCATCTTCCACAAAGACAACATCACGGCTAACCAGAATGCGTTTAGTCTGTGGATGATACAGACGATAGCCTTTACTTTCAGAACTGTACCCAACAAAAATACATTTTACTGCCTTATCATCCAATTTTTTGCGATGTTGTTCAGGCACTAATGCATATGCCAAACAACCAAAAACACGCAGATGAGCAACAGATGGCTTGCGTTCATGCCAAGCCTCATATGGAGTGATGGACTGCAACGCTTTGGTGGGACACCTGTTCAGTACATATGCTGCACACATGACAGCCTCAAGCCAGAAACTATGTGGTAAAGCCTGACTTTTGACCATGCACCTCGCCATCTCCATGAGTGACCTGTTCTTTCGTTCAGCAACTCCATTTTGTTGAGGTGTATACGGCACTGTACACTGGCATTTTATCCCACGTTCAGCCAGAAATGCATTAAAATCTGAAGACATATATTCCCCCCCTCGATCAGAACGGAGGGTGCCCATTTTACATGCTGACAGATTTTCAGCCAAAACCAAAAACTGTTTGAAGCACATGAACACTTCGGACTTTGCTTTGAGTGGATATACCCATGCATGCCTGGAAAAATCATCAATGAAATTCACGAAGTAAAGGTAATTTCCAAAAGAGGGTGTCTGCATAGGACCACAGACATCACTATGTACAAGCTGCAATTTCTGCATAGCCCGAACTGAACCATCTTTTGGAAAGGAAGAACGTTGCATTTTGCCCAAAATACAGCCTTCACAAACATGTTTTCCAGGTGCCTCAAGTTTGGGCAAAGAGGACACCATTTCAGATTTCTGCAGGCGTAACAAACTAGCAAAATTCACATGACCAAAGTGTGCATGCCAAAGCTTTGCATCTGACATAGCCTAAGAATCATGAACTGCACATGCCGGATCATTCACAGATCTTTCATAGTCTATGAGCTTATACAGCCCACGACATAAAATGCCAGAAGCAATAATCACATCGCCATTTGAGAGATCATGGACTGTACACCTGTCATCAACGAATTTCACAACCAAGCCAATCTTGGCTAATGCAGAAATTGATAACAAGTTCTTTTTGATCCCTGGCACAAATAAAGCATCTGACAAAGTGAAAGAACTACCATCAGCAGTAGTCAGAATGATCTTACCAACTCCCATAACAGGATAAGAGGAGTTATTGGCGCATGTGACAGTATTCCCTATAGGGGCAGGCTCGAGTGAAGAGAAGAAACTGCGCTGCGAGGTAATATGTTTGGTCGCCCCACTGTCAAAATACCAAACATCTGAGTCTACTGCAGACATGCACTGATCATGAGAAGATGGGTCAAAACTGTAGACAGTAGTAAACGCCCATTCTTCTTCCTGCACAAGATTTGCAGACTCTGTTTTTGGTGTAGAGGCCTCTGCAACAACCATTCCAGCCTCTTTCTTCTTTGCCTCTTTAGCAGCCAGTTTTGGACAGTTCTTTATAATATGATCATTTCCTTTACAGTACTTGCAGAACAATTTCTGCTTTTCTGATTTCTTCTCATCTTTATCCTGGTTCTTCGATTGTGCAGCATTTGCAGATTTCTGCTTACTAGTAGAAGAGCTCCATTTTCCTTTGCCCTTCTGACTAGCCAGGAAAGCTTGATCTGCAACACGCATAATGGACCTGTTCTGCCTGGACTGATCTTCCTGCAACAGAACAGAGACTAATTCCTCAAATGACAAGGCATTCGGATTGCCTTTCATCATCAATCGAAGAGTAGAGGCAAAACTCTGATATGAATCAGGAAGGCCATTCAGAACGGTCTGCACAAGTGAGCTATCTGGTATAACCTCATCAGCAGAAATCAATTGTTCCTTCAGGTCTTTGATCTTTGTAAGAAAACTGTCCATCGAATCACCTTCATTCATGTGCTCACTCTCCAACTGTTTTCGGAGGTAAGCAACACGAGCCTCATTCCTATCCTGGTACAAAGTGGTAAGTGTATCCCAAGCATCCTTTGCTGTTCTGCAAGAGCGAATATGAGGAATAATGGCACGTTTGACAGACAAAGCTATCAATGCATGTGCCTGGGCATCTCTGCCATCCCAACGAATCTGCTCTGCAGTAGGTGCAACAGAAACAGCAGCACGAACAGGAATCTGCGGAATATCATCTTCGACACCATCTTCATCAGCTCCAACACCTGTATTTGCAGTACATGTCGTTACAGGTGTAACAGGACGTCTTTCAACACCCTGCACAATGTTCCACAATCCTTTTGCAACCAGTACATGTCGCATCATATAAGCCCATAATGGGTAGTTGGTACCATCCAACTTATCCTCAACAGCCAACATACAGAATACATCACTGCTTTCAGCCATGGCCGGTGACTAAAATACCTTGATGCAGAAAATTGACTGTATCTCAAAAAGTTGAACAAAACTGCCTAGACGAGTTCTTCTAGACCTGTAGCAGACTTCGAGACGCTTAAACTGGCGAACAGAAACTAGTATATACCTTTGGCACAAAAGGACGAAATAGCCTGCACAAGCATTGCGATAGTGCGTTCGGTGGCCGAAACGAGCTCAGATCGCGATTTCGGCACCACAGAGCGAAGATGTTTTGATCTTGGAAACACCCTGAGTATGCTCACCAAATTTTGTGCAAATCTGAGACTGCAAACGGAGGAGTGTCGATGGCGCCCTAGAAGAAGCAACGACCTGCTCTGATACCAATTGTTGGAGTTAGACGTCTGCGGAAGCACGCGAACAGCACAAGGAAGAAGAAGAAGCTTGGAGCACAACACACAAGACTGAATGTATTACTAGAGAATGTACAAAGATGAGTAGCCCATTAGGGCAATAGGCGTATATACAAGCCGGGGGAAAAAAACCTCCTAAAGAGGGAAAAAAGTGCCCCGGCGGTCCTAGAGTGTTCACACACATCACTACCTAAATATATTAACAACTAGTGACTATATATATATTCCCTTCTTTGTCCAAGTATGCTCCGTTTTCAAACTTGACTGCTGGGTGTTCCAGTCCAATGGATTGATCTGGGTTTTTGTGAACTTCCTGTAGGTCTTTCCATACCTTGAGACATCTCTGATTCATTAGTCTCAGAGCTAGGGTAGTGAGAATAATGGCTCAACTGCTGGGCCCAAGACCTAGCAGTATGATTGACACTAGCCTCTGAAGATCTAAGACTCTGTCTATCTCTTCCTAGGTGTCGTCCTGATCTAAGGTTCATATGCTTAGCTGAGCAATCCCAATTTTACCCAAGGTACAACCTCGTTGCTGAGTTCTTTTGTATCAATCACTTGATTCTTTTTAGTTGATTATCGTGTTTATGATCTTGTCTGATATCACGTCGTCAGGAACACTTGAGTTAATTTCCACACTTGAATGTTGATCGTCTCACGTTAGGTTCTTTTCCTTTAAAATTGTCGGTCACACACAGGTTAACTCTTGACTTGAACTTGATTTCTTAGATAGTCTTGACTTGTCTCGTGCCTATCGTTGCCCTAACTTACTTCTAGCACTATTCGTACTTAGCCTAAGCTAGAACTGGACCGAGGGCGTTGAGAATATTCCAACCTCGCTTGCTGATCCCTTGCCCTTTGGTGCTCAAGAATCCAATTCTCAAGCTTGCAAATCACCCTTGCTTTGGATGCCCTCAAGTGCTCTCAGTGGACCTGTAAAAGTCCCAAAGTTAGTTCAAGACTTCAATTCAAATGAGAGACAGGTCACTTTCATGTATGTAATTCACAGACCAAATTTCCCTTTGCCGTTATGGAAAACAATCCCAAGGATCCTTCAGTTTTCCTACCCCGGGGTATGGTCAACTTCAAAATACCCTACCTAATAATCCTGATATTAGTTTTACCGTAACCAATGGACGTTTTGGTAGTACTCCCCACGAGCTTTCCAACAAAACAAGAATCACAGCAAACAGATTTCGTATGAGCGAGTTAGACGCGTTCAGGGTTTTGGGGTTAAAACAGGGCTCAAACAGGCTGACAAATCCCAGGATTTTTTTCTCAAAACACACTTGTAGGTACCTCACATATCACTAATTGGTTGATAAGTATGCCAAAAATTACCCCAAAACTTGGTACTAAAAACCCTAGAAATTTGGCCGGAAGTGCCTGTAAATCGCGATCGACAGGTTTGTCAATCGCGATTGATAGAGATGTCCGTCGGGCCTTTCGGTCGCGATCAACACGTCAGTCGCGATTGATAGTGTCAATTGCGATCGACAGAGTTGGTCGTGGGTCCTGTCAATCGCGATCGATGGTGTCAACCGCGATCAACACTTTTTCCGGGATTTTCGCCGTGATTTCAGTCAATCGGGGATGTGTCCATCGCGATGGACATGTGGCAATGCGAGAAATTCAGTCAATCGTCAAAATTTAGTCGGTCGCGATCGACGGTGTCAATCGCGACTGACAGGGGTGTCGGTCATGGCTGTCGATCGTGATCAATGGTGTCAATCGCGATTGACAGGGTCAGTCGGTCATCTCTGTCGGTTGCGATCGACAGAACCTATCGATCGTGGCTGTCAGTCGCGATCAATGGTGTCGGTCGCGATTGACAGAAAAACACGGAATTTTTTAGTTTTTTCTAGTGATTTGGAATGTGCTCCTTGTGCATGTCATTGTGGTGAACTTTGTTTTACCAAAAAGCGAAATTTTTTGTCGATCGCGATCGACAGAGGTCTGTGACACAGAGACAGTTCCGAGTTTGTCCGTACCTGCACAGCGTGCTGGAGGGGATGATACAACTGTACCTGCAAGATCACTCACAAAACAGACACAAAAACAATGCACACAATTCGCTCTCTCACTCTCTCTCACAAGTGGAATGAAGGAAGTGGAAGGGAGAAGGTGATATGATCAAAAAACTAAAATTTTTCGCGATGATGGAGATGGAGATCGGATATGGTGAGGATGATGATGGTGATGATGATGGTGAGGTAAGAAAGAGAAAAATAAGAAAAGTAAAGAAATTACCTACAACTCCAACGTCTCAATTCTACGTCTTACCATCACACGCTCGTCCTCAGAGCTCGATCCCCGGCAACGGCGCCAAAATTTGGTGTAGCTCAGTGATGAGTAGCACCTCCTTTAATGTCAATCCGGGAAGACGTGAGGATGGTATGATGACCTCGAGCAAGTGAAGGCACAAGTGCGTGAGTGCGAAGCACACTAACATGCACACACATACACACACACGCGCACACAAGGCAAGACAAAGAGTGAGAAGCAATGGAGTTCTTTAGATTACTTTCAAAAAGCTCATACAAGTTCAAGTCAATTACAAGCTAGCCCCAAAAATGAGCTCTCTAGCTCTATTTATAGTTTTTTGACTAGGTTTTGGCCGTGTCTAGACCTAGTGTCCAGCCTAGTTAAAAATTAGGTTCTAGGCCCCATTTGAAGGTTCAAATGGAGTCTAAAAATTATGAAAACTGGTAGGTAGCTACTTATAATGCTCCTCAAGCTCAAGGACTCCTTGGCTTGCACAAAATGGAGCTACAAAAATATGAATTGGTATTTACAATGGCTTTTAGTGATGAAAATCACTATTTTTGTAGGGATTTCCTCTAACGATTTGACATACACATCCTCAAGCTCCCTACTTGCTCCTTCTCCTTATGTGTCCACCTCTTTGATATGCTTTAGCTTCTTGAAAAAATAATGGCCTACTTGCCCGATCTTCTTTGACTACTCTGTCTGCTTGTACCTTCTCTTCGCTCTGACTCCCTTCGTAAGCTTCCTTGTCTTGTTAGTCCTTCAGTTCCTTGACTACTGCTAACATAAGTCTAGAAAGGTGATCCACCCTAAGGCGAGTCTTGTCTTTCTTGATCAATACCTTGAAGTCATATTTTATTAGTAAGAGAAACCATCTTACTAACCTGCTTGTCTTGCATGGTTTGTTCACTTGGTAGAGTAATGCCTGATGACCTATAAGAAATTTAAACTTATTTGCAAGCAAATAATGTCTAAAATTCTTAATCCCATAGACCATGGCCAAGCATTCTCTTTCTCTAGTGGTGTAATTTCCTTCTGCTAGATACAACTTCCCGCTTCCATAAGCAATGGGAAGTTCAATGTTGCCTTCACCCATAGGTTGTGCTAGCACAAAACCAATAGCATAATTGGAAGAATCCATGGGAACATGGAATGGTTTTATTCTAATTTATTATGGTTAAGATTGGTGCTCAAAAAAATGATTTCTTAAGCTCATTAAAGGAGTTTTCACACTCTTCATTTTGCTCAAAGTTAGTCAGAAGGTTGTACAAGTCTTTGCTATCGCGTACACATGAATAAAACATTTGTAATATCCAAATTGACCCATGAAAGCTTGTACTTCCTTGACATTCTTTGGTCTAGGTAACTCTCCTATAGCTCTGTCTTTATCTTCATCGATTGATATTCTATTCTTCAATACTATATGTCCTAGAATCTTGCCTTGCCTGACAATGAAAATGCACTTTTCATGGTTCAAGTAGACCTGGTGTTCTCTATATTTGTCCAAGATTTGTTTCAATTCATGGATATGTGCTTGTCTAATGTTGGAATAAGCACACAAATTTTCAACATAAAACTCTAAATTCTTTTGCAAGGTTTCCTTAAACACGTGAAACATAAGCTGTTAAAATGTACCTAGGGCATTGGTGAGCCCGAAAGGCATCACATGAAATGCAAAGATACCCCATTATGTGGCAAAAGTTTTTTTGTGTTGTTCTTTAGGGGCAATGGATACTTGATTGTAGCTAGAGAATCCATCAAGGAAGTTGTAGACTTCCTTTCTTGCTACACTACCACAATGGGGGACACCCATTCAATATTCTTAATTTCATAGATAAATCTTGCTTCAATCAAATGATCAATTTCTTCTTTGATTTTGGCTGCATAAGCATCTTTATAAGTGTAAGGTTTCTGGTTAGTGGGTTTGGCTTTTAAAGACATGGGAATTCTATGAGAGCAGACATCTGGGTCTACTCCCTTCAAGTCCCTATAACTCCATGCAAAGACATCTCTATATTCTCTTAATGCGATTAACTCTTGCTCTTCTTCTTCAATCAAATCATGTCCAATATATTTGCACCTTTCTTCATCATCTTCCACAGTCACTATAATTTTTTGCCTCTTCTCTTTATTATCATAGGCTTCTCCCGCAATTTCTTCTCTATTCCACTTCTTGTTCCATAGGCTTGGTAATAGGTTTCTTTCCTTTTTTTCTTATTTTGATCATCGCTTGTCACTGTTAAATTCTTTTCTCATTCGTATTGTTCATGTTCCTAACTCCTAGCTTCTATTAGGTAAAGGTACTCTTCCTTAGAGGCACAAAAAGGTTCCATGAGGATTGATTGCTCGTCCTCATCACTCACTTCTACAAGATTAGATTTTCTAGGCTCGCATTCCTCTATAATTGAATCACCCATGAGTGGTTCTATATTGAAGACTAAAATTTCATACCATCTTTGTCACAATGTGGGGTCCATTGCTTCTGATTGATAGCTATGTCCATTGTGACTAGATTTTTTTCCCAAACATGGGGTTCAAATTCTTCATCTAGGAACACCACACCAGCATAGTTTGGGTCTTGAATTTATCTAGGGTTCTCACTAGCTCCTATGACTCTAGCTTCTAATCTTTTCTCTTCTTCCACTACAACTTTAGACATCAGTAAATGGGTGTCTTCATGCATCCATGAGTATGATCCTATGGAATGCACCGACTCCGTTTCACCTAATATTCTATGGACTAGGTCCCATTGCAAGGGGGTACATCTCTCTAAGAGTAGTCCTTGAGATTGACTTTGGTTGTGACACCTGAGTGCTATAAGTACAAAGAATTGGTTCCCTAATCTTGTACTATCTGTGACTGTCTCATGAAAGGTATCCCTAAAATCATCTCGTAGATGTGGTTCTTTCCAAAGTCACATATGATGAATGTGTTTTCAATCTCTACACCACAAGTGGTAAGATTTGTCCCTTCTAGTAATAATAGGGGTTTCTTGATGTGTCCATCTACCATTTTTTACTTGATTCTTGTCGGCCAGAGTGCCAACTTGCCCCAATGCTTCCATAGGGAGGTGGTGGCAATCGCAACTCCTACACCTGAGTCCCAAATTGCTTTGGTTGTGTAATGTTGACAAGTTATAGAAAGATAGATATTGTCTTCTTGTCCTTCACTCATGTCTCCTACCTTATCCAAGGGTATCTCTGGCAGAGTCTTGTGTGATCCTACCTAAGAGTGTGATTTCACTACTTTTGGCACTTGAGTAGCTATGTGCTTCCAAAATTTAGGTTTAATCTTCCTCTAAAGTAAAATGAAAATGCACTTTTGTGTTCTTCACTACGTTTGTATTCCTAGATAGAACTGATTCTTCATTTCTTACCATGAAAATGGGGGCTCTCATGAGGCTATAATTAGACTCCCATGGACCTATAAAATGGGGTAGATCTTGTAGGGAGTTGGATTCAAAGCCCAATTTCTAATTGGATTGTGCATCTTCCTGCTCTCCATAGATAGATGGAATGTTGTGAGGAATTGATCATGAGGTTCATACATTATCTCAATAGGAGGAGGGTTCTTTCTCTCTTTGTCCCAATTCTCCTCTTGAATCTCTCTCAAGAACTCTTATGAGTATTGATTTACTGAGGAAGAAACTCCATCATCCATGGGGTTAGGAGCATAAGCTTCTTTGGAGGGCAGACCTAGCTCTTCTCTTCCACTATTATGAGATTTTTGTCTAGCTAACGTCCTAGGTTTGGCTATCATTCTTTGTAAATTCTCCAACAATTCTTCAAAGTGTAACTAGGTCTATGTTGAGCTAGTGTGATTGAAGAGACAACTTACATCGAACATCACTTGAGCTAATTCTACCATTTTTGCACAAAGCTTGGTCCTCTCAATCTCTAGGTCAACACTAGGATAACACTTGTCTAGCTTAGCCACATTCGGTCCTTCTTGGATTCTTGCCTAATATGCTTTGAAAATCATGTCTGAATCTTTTGGGGTGAGGTCCGCTAGGATTGATCTTGCTCTGGGTGATGGTGGTGGTGAGGGATGGTTACGATGTGATGAGGACAATGGGGTTTGAGAGCATGTGTGTGTGATGCAAACTCTATCAATTTCGCTTTTGTTTCCTTTACACTCTCTTCTAACTCGCTCATTTTTTTTGTCCATTGTCTCTTCATCCTTTCATGGCTATCCTTCCAAGCTCTTGTTCTCTTCTTATCTACACTCTCAGTCTCAGTGGTTTCTGAATTCTTCTCTTGACCTAAGCCTTGATTTTTTTATAGTGCATGAGCTCTAGTCATTACTTCATGGGGGTTGTAGTTGTCACGCTTCCAGTAGAGTCTACAACCAAGCCAATAACATTGATTGGTGTAATCTTCTATGTATTGGATGGATTCTTTGGGTAGTCTCTTAAAGGTGCTCTTTTCCACACTCTAGAGAAAATCCTTGAATAGTAACTGAGTGGGATTGTCTAAGGGAAGGACCTGGACACTCATGAATGAAATGATCTTGATCTCCTTGACATCTACAACATGGCCCTCTAGGTGCTTGAGGTCTCATTTGCCTTGGTTGGTGTCTAGGGTTAGGATTCATGTACATCACATTCAAGTATTTGGGTTCCCAACTTGGTTCATTAGGGGTTTCGTAAGGATAGATCTCAATATGCTCTCGTGAATCCATGTAGTAAGCTGGTGGGCTATCTACATGTGTCAAGTCAAAGATCTGAGCATTGGGATCCATTTTAGAAATATGTGGGGGTGCTGCTACTCGGGCTCTACTCAAGTTATCATCTACTAATGCATACATGAGTGGGATAATGTTGTTAGGGGGTGGAGGTTGTTCACCTACCATCGGTTGAGTTCTCTTTTGAGCTTGGTATGGAGGTTGATAAGGTTTTTGGGGCCTAAATTAATGTGATTGTTGATATGGATTTTGGTATCACCCTGGCTGCTAATATGGATATTGTTAATTTTTTCTAACCACATGTTTGTTGTAAGGGCCATCTTGCACTGTATGGTTGGTGTATCTTCTCTCTATTGTGTAGAATTTTCTATTAGGGTTCCCTTTCGGTTGATTCATGATTGGGCACATGTTGGCCATGTGGTCTCCTTCACAATTGTAACACCATTTCATTGAGACCATTCTAGGGGTGTGTTTACTTGAGACTCCTATTTTTTGAGCTACTTTTTCTGCTAATTCATCAATTGAAGTTGAAGGTTTTGAAGTAAAACTAGTTGAATTATCTAAGTCCTTATAAATTTTTGAAACGTCTCCTAGGTTATCCTCAATATCTATGCACATTCACATGCATTGCTTTATGTTCCTAGGCTCCTTTAAGTAGACATATGATCCTAACTTTGCACTTAACATGCCATCCAAGAATAATTCCACTTGCTTGGCTAGTACGGGTAGCTCTGGGATGGGAGGAGATCTCTCAAGGTATTGTCTCAACTTGTGTCCTACTAGCCTGACTATTTCTTGAGGTGTTTGCTTAAAGCTATGAATCAAGGATGAGGTGTTGTGCCTTATACACTTTTAGAAAACTCAGTTAAATGCTTCTAGTGACTGGTTAATGTTCTTGAATTGACCTTGGTGTGGCGGTTGAAACCATGTCAAGGATGTATTATTTAGCATTAAATCAAAAGCATTATATTGAATGAACAAGTCATCAACCTATTTAGCTCTCAACACTTGTCTAAACTCAACTACATGATCATATGTATCTCTAGTGTCATCGAAGTAATTATTCATGAACTTTACCAATTGAGTGGGTCTCAATATCCTAGGATGTTCTCTAGGTCTTGTTAGGGGAAACTCATCCATGGCTCTTTGATGTCTTGGACCTCTCTATCTCTCTTGATCTGCTCTATCTGTCTCTAGCCCTGCTTTTTCTCTTCCTCACAGGTTTGCAGAACCTACCTCTAGTATTTCTCTATTTCTTTCCTTATAGGTACATGAAATTTGAGATGACCTAGCTCTGTGTTGACCATGAGTTATTTTAGGTCTAGGAAATATTAACTCGCCCTTCAAAGTATACACATGCTCACCATGCTCCATTACTAAGAACATTCTTTCTAAAGTGTTGTCTAAGTAGACAACCTTCCCGGGAACCTAGGGGTCTTTGAACTCATATATGGTGACTCCACTTACCTCACTAGGTTTTTCTGGTTTAAATATCCAAAATGCTTCATCCATGTCTCTATTCATGAAGAGCTCGATGCTTTTGCGATCTTAAAGAATCCATTCCGACATAATTATCCTAGATAGGATCGACTTGCCATGAGGTGTTCTAGGTTCTTTTCCAATGTTCTCCTAGTCTAGGTCTCCTTTCTCAGACTCGAGGATAATGATTCCAAACTCATTTGTCCTATCTGGTGAGATGGTAACCAGATACATGGTTCCTTGCTTATCGATATATGAACCCTCTTCGAATTTGATCACTAGGTGTTCAATTTCGAAGGGTTTATAAGGGTTTTTGAGTTAGGCCACTAATCTTCACAAAACGTCCTAATTGGTTGGTTTGAATGTACTCCAATTGGGTCTTATAGGGACCTTCAAGGGTCTACAAGTAGTCTAACCCCAAACTACCTGCAGGTCTTTCCATACTAGATGACATTTCTGAGTCACTGGTTCATGAGCTCAACACGTATGGGTAATCACTGAGCTGTTGAGCCCACATCCTAGTGGTGTGATTGACACTAGCCTCAGATGAGTTGATGCTTTCTTTATCCCATTGTAGGTGTCTATTTGACCTAAGGTTCATATGCTTTTTTGATTAACCCAATTTTCCTGAGTATATCCACACTACAGATTCTTTTCTCAAGCACTTGTTCCTTTTAGGTTTGTATGGATGTATTTTTCTTGTCTTAATGTTGTAAGGATCACTTAAATTTGCCATATTTGTGATTGTTTTCGATTAGGTTATGTAGTTTACCTCTTAGGTTATCTATGATTATCTTAGATTAGCCTTGGACTTGAGAAATTACAAAATCTTGAATTCTTTCGTTCCTGTCATAACCCTATGTTAATCCAAGTGTCTATTTGTTCTTAACCTAGGCTAGAAATTGACTTAGAGGGTTAAGTGGACTGCCAAACTTGAGTGGGAAGCTCTTATCCATGGTCCAATTCCAAAATGTGTGCTCCCAAGCGTGCCTCATATGCACAAACTTGCTTTAGCCTTGCTAGGAA
The DNA here is from genome assembly GCA_020310875.1 of Ceratopteris richardii. Lineage (NCBI taxonomy): Eukaryota > Viridiplantae > Streptophyta > Polypodiopsida > Polypodiales > Pteridaceae > Ceratopteris > Ceratopteris richardii. The sequence goes on along the minus strand of CM035408.1, from coordinate 199,984,287 downwards.
GCTCCAATCGCCCATTAAAAAATTCAAATTTGGGCTTAGATTAATTTGAAAAACCCTAAAAATGGTCGAAATTGTGCACCTGTGTGCCACACGATGGACAAAGCTTATCGTGATGGATTGGCTATCTATCACAATGGACTGAGACTTTTGATGATTCTATCTATCATGCACTATATCTATCACGATTGATGAATTTCTTTGAGGAGGCCTTCGAAAAAAAATATGGAGAGATTTTCTCGATTTCTATTCATTATCACTTTAATTTTTCCACTAAAAAATCTTATATTTTAAATAAAAATAAATAATATAAGCTCTTATTTTTTGGCATTAAATAATATAAAGTTGTACCATGTTTGTGTCTTTGCTAGTACCCAAGCATTAACTCATGATCTAGCTCTACAGCCTAGTAGGTGGAGCCATTCAAAACCCCTAGATGAATTTTGTGAGCATTGAGATAGACCTAAACGGAAACCATGGTATGTATATGAATCACATGGTTATTTCAGTTCTTTTATCGTTGAAGATTTTTATCTTTAACAAACACTTGAGAGGTGAGGGCACCCATTCCCTTTCTATACCCTTCTATATGAAGAGAACACGAGCATTTCATGTCCATGACCCCACGTTGATTCTTCAAAGGTTCGGTTCCTCGTAGCGAGGATACTATGAATGCATATTCGTTTTCTCTTTTCTATACATCCTTTTCATCCTATTTTTCAAATGCTTATTTTCTTCTTCCTTTTTGTGGGGAACATAAAAGTTGGGCTTAAATTTTTGGACATCATGAGGGCCCTCAAGAATGAACAATGGCTTTACATCAAGTTCTCGATAAGCCCAATCACTTTAAGGGCTCCTTCTCCATAATTCGATTCGTTTTTGTCTTTCTCCTCCCCTTCTTGGAAAGACACACACGCACACACAAACAAACAAAGATAGATGAGGCAGACAAAGATACACACACAAACAAGCAAACAAAGATAGAGGAGACATTAGAGTGGGATGAAACAAACATTAAAGAGTGTATGTAGCTGAGAAGATACAAAATTTGAATCAACTAAAAAAATCAAAGGAATAAATCCTTAACTGGAAGGGGACGAGGAATCTTTCCATCAACAAATGGTTACAAGCTCATACAAGTGTGGGCCATTAAGAGCGTAGTAATGTGAATACAAATATAGCATGCCTGGAATTTCAAATTTCAGACATGGAAGAATTGTTGAGATATCAAGCTCAACATGTGATGATCTAGGATGACACGTATCAATTTTTTATTTCTTTGACATGTATAGTGGTCACATCGGTATATGTCAGGGATAATTCATTGAGCTGTACTAGATTTATCTACCAAGAGTGATGGCACATTTGTTTCTTGTTAGCTCACTCATTTGCGGACATTAGATTTTTCCTTATGTACTGATCTTTATATATTGCACTTGTTGTATTCTTGTTTTAGGTCATTCTTGTACATTCCTTTTATGTAATAGAAGAAGAAGAAGAGAATTCTTCCTTGCCTCAATATGTGTGTGTGCTCCTCTTTAAGTGTGAGAGTGTCTGTGAGCTCTCTTCCTTATCTCCTTCCTTGTGACATGGTATTAGAGCCAATGTGGTTGTAGAGAGCTCGTGGAGAAGGCTGACGGTGAAGAGTACATGAGAAGGCATGGAGAAAGCATGATTCACAAGCAACCTCAGATTGCTACAAAAATTGGCATGAAGGTAGAAGACCTCAAAACATTTTCGAGAGCTATCCCTTTAGGGTCACTCGTTTTTGTCAGATCGAAGTTTCGGAGCCATCTCAACCTCCATTTTGAGCCCGCGAGGTGGGGTGCACAGAAAATGCAGGTCAATTTGCAAAATTGTAACTTGCATCGTGTTCGTTTTTCTAAGATTGAACTGTCATATCATAGTGCGACAGTGTTCAAGCAGAAATGCTGCTTGTAGTTTTTTGCAGTGTTGTGAATAACTGTGAAAATGGCAAGCGCAGATGGAATGAGTCAGCTTATGAGTGATAAGCTAGACAAGAACAATTGTTGGCTTATTGGAGTTTCTCACAATTTCTCTTGAGCATAGATACCCTTCTATTACTCAAGAAAACCTCTTTTGTATAATGGAGATGTGCCCATGTGAGCACTCTCATAAAGTACTTTTTAATATTTCCTTATGCCATAGTGTTGGAGACTCCTAAATATTTCAGTCTTTTGCACATGTAAGGAGTTCCCCATGTAAAAATCCCACGCATGACCTTCATTGGGATTTGTTTGTTACAAGAGAGATCTTGGAATCTCCTAGACGATATGTTAGTTAGAGATATTCCCTTTTTGACTTTTCAAAAGGAGCACATGGGAAAATGTGCTTAGCCTATATATAGAGGCTCATTCTTGTAAAGAAGGGAGCTTTTGGTTAGACATGCTCTCATGTATATATCTTTTGAATGGAAGAACACTCTCTTTTACTCCAAGACTATTTACATTCTTGTATTGTGTCTTTGTGAGTGTGTGAAAGTGAGGTGTGTGTGTGCTTATGCATGTCTCTCCTTTGTGTGTCTGGAATAAGACTTTCTTGTTCTATTGGTGTGTGAGTCCCATGGATCTTAATTGCTACCCGAATCAGATCTTTTGAAAGATAAAACTTCTTGTACGGGGGGTCATTTGCCAAAGATGGAAGAATGAAAGTTCTAGGAAAGTCCTTATTCTCGTAGGCCTAAAGTGTAGTTACTAGATTGTAGCATCTATAGAAATCAGGTTTGGACAATGGGTCACTAAAATATTCCATAAAACCTGCTCTAGCCCAAATGTGCTTTAACTCTTGTGAATTTTGAAGTGCTTCAAATTCTCTGGAGAAAAATTGATACTTGCCCCAATTAATGTTGTCAAAAGTCAACATGGTATCAAATATAAAGTCTGCATCCGCTAAAGGTCTTGATAGACCTTGGAACCAATGAGAATTATGGTGAAATTTTTCGGTATATCCGAGAGGAGGATCATCAATTGGCATTGGTCCTGGGAAGCCTTGAAACTCTCACGGTTGTAACATAGGATGTGGCTCAGCCAGTAAGTTGCCAAAATTTACCACAGGTGCATTGGGGCCAGCTACGGAGGGTCCTTTTGTCTGCATAATGAGTGATGCAAATGTCGAGGAGATCTGGTACAAAAGATTAACACATTAGTATGTAAATTAATCATGATCCCATCAAAGTGAGACAGCAATCCCTTTCCATAAATGATGTGTAACCCGTGTAGCCGAGTGTCGTGAGGTGGTTTATGGAATGATGTTTGCAAACTAATGCACGTCTCTAGACACCTTCATGCTTTAGATAGTGCATACATTGCTTGAGATGAAAAGTTATTATAAGTGATGGTGGGTTAGTGTGGGTGAATTGTACAACGTTCAGTTGTGAAAGAATTATTTCAAGGGGATTGGTTATTCAGGATAGGGGTGATGTTATACAATGGGTCATGAGGTAGAAGAAGGTCGAGGAGATGTTGAATATGGCCTCTGATTCTATTGAAACTCCATCTTATAATTGTCTGCATTGTTGAAAACTATCGATGCTTTCTGTCCTTTTGGCACCCATACTTGTCTCATGCTGCGTGCTTTGTGATGTTGATACTATTGCCTTCTTTGTGTCACTTGGTATGCTCATCGATTTGGGTTCCTCCGTCATGGGTGACTCCGTGGTTGGGGTTGAGAGGTTTGGTTGACACTCTGCTTTGGAAAAGAAGGGAGGTCCAACACTTGGGAAACTTGCCCATTAGGAAGTGCAGCATTCTGTACCATAGATCTAGGCAAGTCCACAATAAGTGTGGAAGGATGGGCACTACAGGCTCTTGTGCCCATTTGTCCGCAAATGTAGTCCACCTGACCACTGAGGTAACCCACCTGATCGCTGATGGTCCCCATTTGTCCCAACTGTTGGGTGGTGAACCCTTCTAATTTGCATGAAGACTGGGGAAAATTTGTTGATGTTCTTCTGAATGGCAACTATCTATCACCAAGCCTGTGTGGGTTGGTGTAGATGTAATGTGACTTATCTGGCCAAAGATCTTCCAGCCCTCCTTCGCATGCAGTTCATATGGTCTAGGGTTACATACCTCAAGCGGAGTGCTGATAGGGAAATCAAGCGATATCAGTCGCTGCTGGTCTAGGGTTCCAATATACAGGGAGTCTTGTCTAAGATTTAGTGCCATTGAGTGATTGTATAGCCAATCTTGGCCAAGAATTAGGGGTTCTATGAGGTCCTCATCATGGCACACAAGGAGCTTCACTGTCATGGTCACTTTGTGTATCAGGATAGGAAGGTCCACCTCACCCACACAAGGGGTTTCCATGCCTCCTAGCCCTATGAAGTATGCCTCAATTGACCGCATTTCTATTCTTGAGTCCTTATAGTGGGACCATCTAATTGCACTAGTTGCAACACCTAAATCAATTAAAGCCCTGAGATCATGGCAAGGGTTGCCCTACTCTAGCCTAACTGTAATGAATGGTCTCCTATCCACTATGCTATGATGAGTTATTGACTTTGCTTCACACATGGCCATGGGGTATCTGGGTGCTGTTTCCAGATGGTTATAATGTTCTCTCCCTAATCCTTGTCTTCTTAGATTCATGTGCTTAATGTGTTCTATAGCTTTTGCCTGAGCTTTCACACGTATTCTCTTTTATTCCTCCTTATGCATCTTTGCCAACGTGAGTTTTCTAAGAATATCCTCAGTAAGAGGTTCCTGATAAAGTTTGACTCTACAACCACTAATGTAATTAGGCATTATATCTCCTTCTAGGGTGGCTAATTGTACTGCTCCACTTGTCGAGAGTCTGTTAATGATCATAGGTCCATAACCTCGCTTTTCTAATTTCGGTGCATGCTATTTTAGCATATACACTAGGACTAAGTCACCTTCTTTTAAGCCTTTGTCTTTCAAATGTGCATCGAAATAGGCTTTATATTGCTTCTTTGTTGCATATATGCCTACTGTTGCTTTCAGTCGGGTTTCTCCTAATTGTTCCAAATCCATTATCCTTGATGATAATTCATGGCCGGTCCACTGATGTTCGTGCGCGACCTTAAGGGTGGGTATCAAAAAGTCCAAAGGAAGCACAACGTTTTGACCAAAAACCATCGGAAAGGGAGTTGCATTGAGTACGGTCTTGTAGGCCACTCGATATGCCCAAACAACATGATGTAACTGTTTGTCCCAATCTGAATGTTTGTTGTTCACGAGTTTCATCAATACAATGCAAAGGATCTTGTTAGTTCTTTTAGCTTGACCATTGGCCTGAGGATGATATGGTGCGGATTTCTTGTGAATCACCATAAAATCATGTAACAAATATTCATTGACCTGGTTTAGAAAGTGAGTTCCTCGATTGCTCACTAGCTCTATAGGCAATCCATATCTTGTAAAGACATTTTCAAATAAGTTGTGTGTGCATCATTCTTTTTTCTGGCCTTAGCCTCTACCCATTTGGTAAGATAATCTGTCGCAACTATGATGTATTTAGCATGAGTACCTTTTGCAGGGGGTTAATGGGTCCTACAAAGTCTATACCCCACTTGGAGAATCCAGGTCATCCCATCATGAGTTTCAGTGGCATTTCATCTCTGCGAGTAGGAAACTGAGTTCTTTGGCACACATCACATCTCTTAACATAGGTATGTGCATCCATGTGAAGAGTGGGCCACCATAATCCTGCAAATAGTATGGCTTTGATTATCCTATCAGGGCCGAAATGACCTCCTTTAACACCTTGGTGTGCAGTCTCTAGTACACTCAAATAATCGCTCTCATGAACACATTGTCGTAGGTATCCGTCTTGTCCTCTCTTGTATAGGTTGTCACCAATAAGTGAATAGTCTTGAGCTTCCTGCTCTAGACTATGTTGTCATGCTAAAGTCATTCCTTGAGGGAATGTTTTCGTCCTCAAGTATGTCACTAAAGGTTCACTCCATTTTGGTGTGAGAGAAATGTGATATAACATGGCATGTTCTACTGGTCGTCTCTCACAACAGACAGAGCAAATACATACTTGTAGACATTTGCTTCCATAGAAGGCCAATGTACTCCTAGTCTATGTAGAGTTTGCAATGCATGATGTTTTGAATGGTCTTGCTTTGATGCACTGACATGTGCTAATTGCAACCAATTTGCGTGTTCTGATTCGTCTACACAACAAGCAAGAATCTTCTGATTATCCTGTTTATATATACTTCCTATTAGTATTTGATATCTTTGTGACTTGGTGATTTCTCCTTTTGTGACCCTTATCCTAGGATTCTTGGGTCCATAGGTGAGAATAGGGACAATAGGCTTAGCCCATTCTTGTACTATCTCAAGGTTAAATAGGTATGCATCAAGAAGTTCATCTGCTATTCCTTGAGGAGCTTCTCTCGTGGTTAATCTTGAGAGATGGTCAGCTCTAAGATGGGTTTTCCCTTCCTAACTACTACTTCAAAGTCATACTCCATGAGTAATAGAAACCATCGTATTAATCGTCCGGTATTAAAAGAAATTTGATTTTCTGACAAAATGTGTTCTAGAATTCTGCCTTGTCTGAACATGAAAACACACTTTTTTGGGTTCAGACAAACCTAATATTCTCAACATTTGTCAAATATTTGCCTTAGTTCTGGGATATGAGTCTACCTCATATTCGAATGAGTACATATATCATCGACATAAACTTCCAAATTCTTGCACCTTTAAAACATGACACATAAGTCATTGGAAAGTGGCGGGTGCATTTGTTGGCCCAAATGGCATCACATGAAATGCAAATATGCCCCATTCTATGGCAAAAGCCATCTTGTGTTGATCTTCTCGAGCAATGGTGACCTGATTATAGCATAAGAAACCATCAAGAAAGCTAGAAACTTCCTTGCCCGCAACTCTTTCCAATAAATGTTCCGTGATAGGAAGAGGATAACTGTCTCTAATCATGGAGGCATTAACTTTTTTAAGATTAATAAACACGTGCAACTTTCCATTTTTCTTGGGCACAACCACAATGGGGGATACCCATTCTGTATGCTCAATTTCGTAAATGCGTAGCGTAGCTATCATTGTATGTGTATGGTTTCTGTTTTGTAGGTTTGGCATCTGGAGTCATAGGAATTCTATGGGAGTATATATCTGGGTCTACTCCTTTCAAATCTTTGTAACTCCAAGCCAACACATCTCTATATTCTCGTAATAGGGAAATTAACTCTTCTTCTTCTTCATTCGTCAAATCATGCCCTATGTATGTACATTTTTCTTCTTCTCCTTCTATGGTAGCTATGGTTTTTTTGGTTTCTCGATTATCCTATACTTCTCCAATGTCAGCTTTCCTTTTAGGCAATTGTACCATGATTTTTCTATCTTCTATCTCATACTTCTTGAAATTCTTGGGTACTTCCATGAGTGGTTCTTTTTCTTCTTCTGTCTTAGGTGATTTATTTCTCTTCTTTTGTTTGCTCTCTGTATCTTTCATGAATGACTCGTGTCGTTCCATTTGATTTTCCTTTTTCTCTTCAAAGGTTTTGGCCTCTACAAAATAAAGATATTTCTCTTCTGTGGAACAGAAGGGTTCCATGATGATGGATTCTAGGTCCTCGTCACTACTCTCATCCAGTTCTTGGGTCACTTCCATGCGTTCTTCTAGGATAAGGTCGTCCTTGATAGGTTCAATCATAGAAATGGAAATGTCATATCTGTCCTCATCACAATGAGGGGTCCATTGTTCTTCATTCACCGTGATGTCCATCGTAGCTACGATTTCTACCCAACTATGAGGCTCAAATTCCTTGTCTGGAAATACTATAGGTGCATAAGCTGGGTCTTGAAGAGTTCGTGGATGTCGTTTTGAGCCTAAGGCCCTGGCTTCTAATCATTCTTCCTCTTGTTTTGCTACCTTACACATCCATAGATGAGTGTCCTCGTGCAACCATGAGGGTCTGATTCCAATGAGTGTACAAACTATGTTTCTTCTTATTTTTCTTATGGATGGTGTTCCATTGTATTGGGGGTACATATCGATGGGAATAATCTTTAAGATTGACTTTAGTAGTCACACCCAAATGTTGAAAGTACAAAGAATTAGTTCCCCAATCTTGTACGATTTGCAACTGGCGCATGAATGGTCGTCCTAAGATCATCTCGTAAGCATGATTTTCCCCAAATTCACAAATGGAAAAATTATGTTCAAACTCCACACCACAAGTGACGAGAGATATGCCTTCAAGTAAGCATAATGGTTTTTCTATATGTCCATCAGCCATTTGTAGCTTCATCCTGGTGGGTCTTAATGTTGGCTTCCCCAAGGTTTCCATAAAGCAGTGGTAGCAATGGCTACTCCGGCTCCTGAATCTAAGATGGCTTTGGTGATGTAGCCCTTGTGGGTTAAAGGAAGATAAGTGTTACCTTCCTCTCCCTTTCTCATATCTCCAATTCATTCTACGGGTATCTCTAGTACCTTCTTGTGTGATCCTATCTGGGAGGGAGCTATAGCAGCCTCAGGAAATTGGTTTGCTACATGCTTCCACAATTCAGGTTTAATCTTTACCAACTCCTCGAGAGTGAGATGGCACTGTACTTTAGTGTTCTTGATCACTTTTGTGTTTCTAAGGATTACAGATTCTTCATTGCTCACTATTATGATGGGTGCTCTCATGCTAATAGAATTTGTTTCCCAAGGTCTTGTGAACTTAGGTAATTCTTGCAAAAATTTAGATTCAAACTCCATTTGTTCACTCAGTTGCTCTTCCTCTACATTGTCATAGATAGAGGGGATGTCTTGGGGAAATTGTTCCTACAAGTCATCTATTTCTTGAATAGGAGGATGGGTTTCTTGCTCTCTTCTCCACTTCTCTTCTTGGATTTCTCTTAAAAATTTGTGTGAATATTTGTGTATGGAAGCCAAGTTGTCTTCAACCTCTGTATTTGGTACTTGCGACAGGGATGGTGCATTCCTTTCCTGTATCTCAGAGTCAAGAGGGTTCCTATGCAGATTTTTCTCTCGTTGCTATTGATCAAGTATTCTAACCTTTCTAGTAGTCCTTGAAAGTGTAATTCGGGTTTTGCCATGTTGTGATTAGGGGAAAAAATGAACCCTGGATGGGCCTTTTGGATTAAGGAGTGATTAGGGATGGACCAATGAGAAGAGGGTGGTGGACACAGTCTAGTCCCTTAATCACATAGGCTAGGCATAGGCTTCCCTTGTTTTTGTGTGGACAAAGAGGAAAAAACTAGCTGGAACTAGTGGTTTTGGTTTCTATAATGGTTTTGAGAGCCTTATGAATTAATTATAGCCCTTGGATTGGCTCAAACATCCAAAGGATGATGTTGAATGGAAAAATTCAAGACATCAAGGCATCTAAGCCCTTAGATTAGATGGCTACTCAATGGTTTAGATTGAATCAGGTCGAAAAATGGGCGCCTTTGAATGGTGGCCATTCGATTTGGCCTTAGATCCAATAGTATTTGATCGATCCCAAAAAACAAAGGCGCTTTGATTGCTAGCCTTTGGATTGATCAAGCATCCAAGGGTGGATTTTGAATGAGCATGTAGATCAATCAATGATCCATGCGCCTTTTCGCCTCCTCCATCGGATGAACCAATAATCGAATGGCTCACATCAACGCGCGATTCAGGATCAGCCCCAAACGCGGGCAGCCATTAGATTTGCTCTCCATCCAATGGCTGATAAATATGCAGAGGTTGTGAAAAAATCCTGCTCACAACGTGCCAAACTCCCACGATTTTTTTCCATTCTCTCTCTAGAGGAGCATTGAATGAATCTAAGCCATTGAATTAAAGAATCCAAAGGCTCTAAAGCTTCCCATTTGATAAATCAAACAACAAATTCAAGAAATAATATTTTATTTGGGAATACCACTAGTGGTATTATATGCCCCCCTAATCCACTAGATTAGCCATTTTAATCCCTAAAAATTAGGAATCCTTACAAGGCCCATGCAAGGTTCACTTTTTCCCCTAATGTTCCAATTAATATAACGAGAGGCTTCAAACATAGCTTGTGCTAATTCTACCATCTTCATGCAAAGTTTAGTCCTCTCAATTTCTAAGTCTACTCTCGGATAGTTCTTACTCAATTCAGCTACCTGGTGTCCTTTTAATCTCGCTCGATATGCATGAAACATCATTTCTAGATCTTCTAGTATGGGTTTAGCTAGAACTGATCCTGATCTCTGAGCTAAGTTCTCCTGATTAGATTCTTGAGAAGTCAGTTCTAGGATTTTGGCTCTAGATTCCTTTAGACTTCCTTCCAACTTAGTTATCTTTTTACTCCACTTTTTCTTAATTTTTTCTATGGAATCTTTCCAAGATTTTGTCTTTTTTATTACTAGACTCTCCAACTTCACTAGTTCCGACTATTTTTTCAAGATTATGCTATTGATTCTATAAGAGCGCTTGGGCTCGTGCTATAGCTTGAATAGGCACATATGTATGGTTGGATCTGTCTGAGTTATGTACAATACCTATCACATGATGGGTGTTACTTTTGAAGCATTAGTAGGGTTCTTGGGACAATCTTTAATGACATGCTCTTTACCACACTCGGCACAAAAACCTTGAATGTTATAGTATTGTGATTGTTCTACTATCGAAAGATGTGGAAAATCCTTAATGAAATGATCCCCTTGGCATCTAAAGCATGGTCCTCTAGGGGCCTGTGGTCTTTGTTGTCTTAATTGGGGTCGTAGATTAGGGTTGCATACATCACATTGGCATAGTTGGGCTCCCAACTAGGCTCCAATGGTGGACTATCGTATTGATATGTTTCCATATGTTCTAGTGACTCTATATAATATGCAGGTGGACTATCTACATGAGTAGAGCCAAAATTGTTAAAATTAGGGTCACTTTCAGTGATCAAGGGTGAAGAAGGCACTAAAGCCCTATTGAGGTTCTCTTCTACAACAGCATATTTGACTAGGATGACGTTCGCTGGTGGGGGCAGTCTTGGGCAGTGTGATTCGTATATCATCTCTCAATTGTATAGTATTGGCCACTAGGGTTGGCTTGCCGGTATGTTACATTGGGACACACATTTGCCATATGATCACCACCATAGGTGTAACAACATTTTTTTGTTGTTAACCTAGGCATCTGTTTACTAGGAACTCCTAGTTTCTGGGCCACTTTTTCTACTAGGTCTTCTATCGAGTTAGAAAGTTTTGAGGATGCTAGAGATGAACAATCTGAGTCCTTATAGACTTTTGAGAGTTCCAACTCATCTCCTAGGTTGTCCTCAATGTCTATACAAATTCTTACACATTTCTCTAGTGTTCTGGGTTCCTTCAAATATACATAGGGGCATAGTTTAGAGCTTAAGAGGCCATCTAAAAACAATGACACTTGCTTGGCCTGTGAGGGTAACTCTTGCATCGGACATCTCTCAACGTATTGTCTAAACCTACATCTTGCAAGTATGACTATTTCCTATGGGGTCTGTTTGAAGCTATGAACAACAAAGAAGTATCATGTCTGATTCCACTTTTAGAGAATTTCATGATGAATGACTCTAACAAGTGATGGATATCCCTAAATTGCCTTTATTGCAATGGTTGGAACCAAGTTAAAACATTATTCTTTAACATCACTTCTAATGCATTATATTGCATGAACATGTCTTCTACTTGCTTTGCTTGTAGCACTTGCTTAAATTATGTAACATGGTCATAGGGATCTCTTGTCCCATCAAAGGAATTTTTCATTGACTTTACTAATTGACTGGGTCTTAATATCCTTGGGTGTTCATGTGGTCTAGGTAGAGGAAAATCTTCTCTACCACCTGGTATTCTTGGTTCCCTTTGTCTCTCCAATCTATCAACATCCTTGGTCGGTCTATCTCTCCCTATGGGATGAGTGAAACTCACTTCTGGTTTCTCTTTGTTCTTCTCTCTTTGAGTACCATGGGCTAAGGATGTCCCCGCACCCTGATGGCTAGTGTCTAAATTTGTTCATGATGGAGGGAATATTAACTCGCCTCTCCATGTGTAGACAAGTCTTGCATGGTCCGACACTACAAATACTCATTCTGAAGTATCATCCAGGTATACAACCTTTCCAGGTGTATCTGGGTCTTTGAATTCATAAATCATGGTGGAGCCTACCTCACTAGCTTGTTCCATTTGGTACCTCCAAAATGCTTCATCTGTGTCCTTATTCAGGAATAGTTATATGCTTCTATTGTCCTGAGGGATCCATTCCGGGTTTAGTACTCTTATTAGTATAGATTTCCCTCTAGGTGTCCTAGGTTCTTCTCCTAGTGGTCCTTTTCCTTGGGTTCTTGCTTCCATATCGAGATGAACTACACCAAACTCATTGGTATTATTATGTTGAGTACTTATGATGTACATTGTTCCTTCTTTGTCTATGTATGCGTCTTTCTCAAATTTCACCACTAGATGTTCCAATCCAATGGGTTGGTCAGGGTTGTGCAATTACACCAGTGATCTTCGCAAACCATCCTCATAGATGCGAGCACCTAACTGGTTGGTTCATACATATTCTAATTGGGTTTTTTAGGGTCCTTGAGGTCTTTCCAAATATTCTATGTTTAACCCTCCTTGTGGTCTTTCCATGTTAAAAGCCATTTTCGATTCACTAGTATCTGAGCCCAACTCGTAAGGGTAACTATTGTTGAGCCCACAAATGTGCAGTAGCTCCTACACTTGCTTCTGATGACCTAAGGCTTTGTCGATCAGGCTTACCTATATGCTTGGCCAATCTAAGGTTCATGAATTTACTTCCTGAATCACTCAATACACACTCTAATTGTCAATGTTTCTTTGTTCTTAATTGCTTGTTTCGTTTTTCATTCCTTTAGATTCTTGTCTTGTCTCAATGTATACTTCAGGAATCGACTTTTCATTTTACTTTTGAGTTCTCGTTCCATAAGACTTAAATTCTTTCCTTTAGGTTTTCGTATTGCACACTTTTATCTTAGTCTTGGACTTGAAAAGTTTAACTCTCTTGGACTTCATGTGTTCCTATCATCGTCCTAATTTAATCCACAATGCTAGATGTTTAGCCTAAGCTAATAAATGGCTGAGGGGGTTGAATATTCTTCCAACCTCGAGTTAGCTTCTTTGATAGCTCTAATGCCCAAGAAGTCGCACTTCCCAAGCCTTGCGTTCTTCTCCTGCCTTGCTTCAATTGCCCTTGGGTGGCTCTTGCTAGGCCTGTCAAAATCCAATGTTTAGAACAATTCTTAAATTGATGATCAACCACTTTGATATATACACCTTTAAGGGTTCCTTTTTCCTTTGGCCAAATTTCTCCAATGCCCCCCTTCTTTTCTAGTCCCACCAATGGGTCAACCTCAAAAAACAGACTTCGAAAGAAAAGGATATGAATGTTTAGGCCCTTGGGGGTAAAAATTAACAAACAAGTTTTTCTTCAAATATGAGCTAAGGGATCTCCAATAAGCTTAATCAACCAAAAATTTACTCAAAATAGCCTCAAAATAGCCCAAAAAATCAAACCCTAATTTTGGCGTTCTAGGTGGACAATCATGATGGTCTGAGACAATCGTGATGGTCTCAGACCATCGCGATGGCCCAATTGAATTGTCGCGATGGTTCGATGGTTTGAGGCGTCATGATGGTCTAAGGTGAACCATCATGATGGTTTGTCTAGCGAGCAGTCACGATAGCGTGAGCCTGTCGCAATGGTCAATGGTCAATGCAATCGTCGTGATGGCATGAGCCCATCGCGATGGTCATGAGGTGCGATGGCTTGAGCCAATCGCGATGGTCCAAACTTGAAGCATTGCGATGGTATACCTGGTATCGTCGCGATGGTCTAATTTGACACGTGGCAAGTGAGTCGTCGTGATGGCTTGGGCCAATCGCGATGGCATGGGGTCAACGGGATCATCGCAATGGTCAGTGACTATCACGATGGTCCTAGTGAACCATCGCGATGGTGTGAGACCATCGCTATGGTCTGGCCGAGCCATCGGGATGGCGTGAGCCAATCGCAATGGTGTGACACAATTGAAATGGCATGAGCCCATCGCGATGGTCCACCAAAATGCAAATTTCCAGAATGTGTTTGTGGATTCGTGAGTGCGCAAGGATCACCTACACCGTGCTATACACGCTTACCAAAAAAGTCAAACTTGTCAGACCATCGCGATGGTTTGACACATACGGAAGATGTGATAGAGAATTGGTTTTCTCACCTTTTGGAAGCTTTCCTACTGCTCTGGAGCACTGTACCTGCAAGAAAATGCAAAAACACACACAACACAACAAGCAAAAAAGCTCTCTCTCTCTCTCGCATGCGCAAATGAGGGAAATGAGGGGGATAGGTGGATATGGTGAATTTTCTAATTTTTTTGGAGTGGAAGAAGATGATGCGGTGGTGAAGAAGGAGTGTAGAGGAGATGAAAAACTCAAAAAACTACTTAAAAACAACAGAAAAAACTGAAATTTTTACCTTCCAACACCACTTCTTGCTATACTCTTACCATCACACATTGGTCTTAAAACTCGATCGCTAGCAATGACGTGAAATTTGGTGTTGCTCTAGCACAATGGTAATCACCATGTTAAGAAGCTCCACCTCCTTAATGTCAATCTGCAGAAGAGATAGGATACGAAGATTATGAAAGCGAGATGTAGTGAGAGTGAAGGTGAGAAGCATAGAGATGCACTCACACATACACACACACACAAGGAAGAGACAAGCAAGACACAATGGAAGGTTGAAAGTAGACTCTATTACTCAAGAACACTCTTACAAGCTCAATCTCTCACAAGTCTACACTATCTCATGCTATCTTACCCCAAAAATGAGCTCTCTTTATTGTTTTTTGACTAGTTTTGACCGATTTCACATCTAGCGTTCGGCATAGTTAAAAAATAGGTTCTAGGTACTATTTGGAGGTCTAAATGAGATTTAAAAATAGCCAAAATTGGTATGCTTGTTCTACCTAAGCTACTCAAGCTTGAGGACTCCTCAGGTTGCACAAAATTGAGCTACTAATTACAAGAGTGGTTGTTCTATCATACATATGGTACAAAAGTGATGAAAATCACAGGTAGTGATGCCAATGGAATCAAACAAATAAAAAATGAGATGTTGCAGGAGTTCAAAATCAGTGACCTAGGGTTTTTGAAATATTTTCTTGGACTTGAGTTGAAATACACTAACTCTGCAATCTTTATCCTTGAAAGGAAATATGTGCAGGACATGTTGAAGAAGTTCCATTTGGAGAATGCAAAAGAAGCTAGCGTGCCTATGGAGGTAAATCATAAATTGAGTTCCCATGAAGGTGATTTGCTTGAAGACAATGCAGCTTTTCAAAGCATAGTAGGGAGTCTAAACTATGCAACATTAACTAGGATTGACATATGTTATGGAGTAAGTATTCTGAGTCAATTCATGCATAAAACTAGAGTGCCTCATTTGGAAGCTGCTAAAAGAATTTCGAAGTATCTCAAAGGTACTCAAAATCAAGGACTTTACTTCCCATATACATCAGATTTGGATATAAAGGTGTACTTGGGCAGGATGTAAGGATGATAGAAGAAGTACTTCTAGATATTTATCTTTTGCAAGTGATAAACTTATTTCATGGTCTTCAAAGTAGCAACCAACTGTTGATCTATCTTCAACAGAGACTAAATACAGGGGATTAGCAAATGTTACACAAGAAGCCATTTGGATTAGATTGCTCTGCACAGATTTGGGACTTCACACTCATTCACCTATGATCTTTGGTGATAACACTAGTTCTTTGCATCTTACAGCCAATCCTATTTATCATGCAAGAACCATGCATATAGAAGTGCACTATCACTATGTTAGAGAGAAACTTTTGAGTAAAGAGATTCAATTAGCATATGTATCTACAAATATGCAATGTGCTAATTTATTAACCAAAGCACTTGATGGTACTAAGCTTTGCAGGTCTAAAACCATGATTGGATTGTAGGATATACAAGAAGATTGAAGAAGCAATGCTAGCCAAGATGTTTGGCTTGAGGGGGAGTTTTTTGTCCAAATATACAAGCCTTCACATTTGGCTTAGCATGGAAAGCAACATGAGGAAGCATTTGATGAAGCATGAGAACCTTAGCTTGTAACATTTGATCATTTACCATTGTAAAAGGTTTCTACCTTGAGACAATCTTATAAAAGTCAAAATCTCATGGAGTTAGGAAGAACAATAGCTAGGAATCTCATTTGATGAAATAACTCCTAAATTGGAGGAATCAATTTTAAGGTGGAGCCAAGTTTGAATTCAAATTCAAACTTGGAGGAAAACTCCTTATAAAGAGGCATTGTAAAAGTTCGCGGCTATGGTCCCTCTTTCTGAGCTTATTGCTTGATCATTTGTAGAAGCTACGTGATTTACATCATAGCTCAAATAGACCACCATCATTGAGCATCATTAAAATGCCAATGATCTTGTACAATCATGTTTTATAATAGATATACTTCATTGATCATCTCTGTCTACTTCTCTGTTATGACTACTCAGAATAGTGAACTTTCTCTGGTTATATCTCACTGAATTCACAACCATTTTGCATGTTCTATAGCTTGTTGGAACCAGCTTAAATTCTACTCTATGATATCAAAGGTATAAAGAATTTGGTCTAGCCATCTAGGAGAAATCATCATCGAAGTGCTCACTGGTCATCTACTGGTTAGTCCCTAAAAAATCGGGGGTAAGTTTTTGATTGCTAGACTTCTTTCTTAGTGCATAGTACATCATTTTAGATGATTCCACTTGAAATCATTAGCTTTCTAAGCTAATTAAATTCCCTCAAAAGGATTTATCAATTGTTACTGTATTGTGAGTATTGAGCAAAAGAAGCAACAGGTGTGTGGAGTTAAATAGCAAGTTTTGTGACACTAGCAACTCATGAAGTAGTTTGTTTTGATTCAATTGTTTCAAGCATCAACTCCATAGTACATAGGTACTATTTTGGTGTCATTTGCAAGCTAAAATGGCCTACTATCAAACTCTAAAGTGATTTAGGGCAGGTACAAAGCAGGTTCTAGTAGTACCACCTCACTTTCTTGAGGTGTCCATCCATCTCCTTTAACACATTTCCCTCCACCGATGACCTTCTCACTAGTATCCCCTCCCATCCCTACTATATCACCTTTGCCTTCTCCTCTACTTCAAACCATCCATGAAACTCAATAGGTCATATATTCCTCCTCCTTTCTAAATCCTATGTTCACACCCACTCATGAACCCACCATCACAACACTATTCATGGTTACAGTAAGGAACGCCATGCGAATATGAAATATGGGACTATTAAGATGCCATCTTGGAGCCGCTAAAGAAGAGAACCAAAGGCTATAAGAGCAAAATTGTGAGAACTTCGAAGCTGCGATGGATTGACCAGATGAAACATTAAGTCCTAGCAAATTCAAAGTGGTCCCCTTTGAGACTATGCAAGTATTATTGGATGCTCACGCACGATTATGTGATGACTACGACAAAACCAATGAAGAATATCAGAAGCTATAGGCAAATCACAAAGCCTTACTACTAAAGGAACCTGCATAGCCCCAACAAGTCCTCAAAGTCACACCCCTAGAAATCCTAGATGAACTCACTACTTTACAGGCACGTGTACTTGATCTTCAAGCTCAGGTGGTAGCTCGCTCAGAACCCCCCAGGCTAGATTCCCCGCTAGAGATTCCTATTGAAGAAGAAACTATTTCTATCCAAGCGGAGGACACATATGAAGAAGCATATGAACCACAACCGGTCCTAGGTGGTCGTGTCACAGTAGAAGGGCAAGACACATTCAAACTTCCTATTCGTGCATGGCTCAAATCGATCAAAGATCTAGGTAAGAATCACTCTACACATGTAGAATCCCAACTACATGCTATGACTCTAATTGAGGAACAAATTCTATAATCGCCATATTTGCTCAATTGGAATCCTCGAGGTATATCTCCATTAATAAACTTCAATACAAACCCTACTTCCTATACATGATAGAATACCAATTAGCTATTGAAAAGGAAACCGAGAAGAAACCAACTCATGCCACCCAGTTTGAGCCTGAAGACTTGCCCTTGAAGCGAAGAAAGGAAAAATCTTTCAACTGAATTCGTGCATGGAACTCCTTCAAGAATACCCAAAAATGATGCACACCTAGACAAAAGCACCGCTGCACTTGAAGTACAATTTGTGCTTGGGTCTGATGCCATGACACTACTCCTGGAAGGCATTTGCGATCAAGGTTCAAAATAACAAGCAATGCCAGGATTGGCTAAACTACCCCTATCTAGCACCACTACGTGGACCTCCAACGGTTGGATACATGATGGCAACCATCCGCCACTAGCTCCCCTGACTACACTGCATGGATGACAGTGTCGCATATATGACCATTAAGATCTTTGATATGATGCAAACGGTTTTCAAGATCTTTCGTCGTGTGAAAGCAGCACATGTCAATACCCTGGCTTTGAGCATGGAAACCAAGACCTCGCATATGATATGAGCACCACATCCTCGCATATGATATGACCATTAAGATCTTTGTTATGATGCAAACGGTTTTCAAGATCTTTCATCGCATGAAAGCAGCACATGTCAATACCCTGGCTTTGAGCATGGAAACCAAGACCTCGCATATGATATGAGCACCACATCCTCGCTCCGGGTATGTTATGCATGGCATTATCGCATCAAGTATTTACCTCCATGTTACAAGATGAATTTTGAAGAGATGTTCACGATGGGCTTGTGGGAATACCATTATGACAAACCTCAAGTGATAAACTAGGAAAAATTAGAAGCTGATCTCGCATGAGGCATTTGAATCGCAGAACACACCCTTGCACAAGACCTCTTGCAAAACTACATTCTGTAGACCCCACAACAAGGATCTATCAAGGACGACACATGAGAGAGGGAGGGGGGTGTTGGCAGTAGCCAAAGGCATCGACACAAAGGCAGTATGTAAAGGTGGACTACAAAGAGTTGCGGGGAGCGAGATACTTCATTTTTTTAAGAAATATATTTTATGATGTTCTCTTCAAACACCAAATAGTAATTTTCATCACTTTTGTAATGTATGTATCACAAAACACCCACTTTGTATTTAGTAGCTCCATTTTTTGCAATCCGAGGATTCCTCGAGCTTGAGGAGTTAGATAGAACAAGAATACCAATTTTGGTAATTTGTAGATCTTTTTTTTATCTCAAAATGACCCCTAGAAACTATTTTTTAACTATGTCAAAAACTAGATGTGAAACCGGTCAAAACTAGTGTAGAATCTATAAAAAGAGCTCGAGAGCATGTTTTTGGGATTAGCTAGTGTTGGATTGTGTTAGTTAGTGTGAGCTTTGAGCTTGTAATAGTGATATTGATCAATAGAGTCTACTTTCTACCTTCCATTGTGTCTCGCTTGTCTCTTCCTTGTGTGTGTATGTGTGTGTGCATCTTCATGCTTCTCACCTTCACTCTTACTACTTCTTGCATTCACAATCTTCATATCACTCCTATCTCTTTCGCGGATCAACATTAAGGAGGTGGAGCTTCTTAATGTCGTACCTACCATTGTGCTAGAGCAATAGAGCTCCAAGAAGTGTATGTCAAATTCTCAAAAGAAGCCCCTATAAAAAAAGTGATTTTGATCACTAAAAACCATTGTAAATATCATTTTACATTTTTCCAACTCCATTTTCTTGAAGCCAAGGAGTCCTTGAGCTTGATGAGTATTAGAAGTACCTATGTATCAAATTTCATAATTTTTTTATTCCATTTGTGCCCTCAACTAAGCCCTGGAACCTAATTTTTAATCAGGCCAGACAGTAGGTCTGGAGAGGGCCAAAACTAGTCCAAAAACTATAAAAAGAGCTGGAGAGCTCATTTTTGGGGTTAGCTTTTTGGTAGCTTGTTAGAGAGTTGGCTTAGTAGAGATTGAAACTTCTGTAAGAGAGTTCTTGTGTAATTGAAGCTTTCCATTGTTCCTCTCTTTGATCTTGCCTTGTGTGTGTGCACGCATGTATGTGCTTGTCACTTACATTTGCTCACCACAATTGTTCACGATCTTCATATCCTCCTCACGTCTCCATGGACTGACAAGTAAAGGAGGTGGTACTCACGCTTGAGCTACAAATAATCACAATATGTTCTATCATCTTGTTAGCTTTTAGAAGGTTGAGTCAAGTAACATTGGTACTTGTCTTCCAAGGACATTCTTTTTGGTTGCACATGTGGTGGTGATGAAGGTAGAGAGGGTAAAAAATATGTGCCCTACAATTATCCACTAAGTTGATGATCAACTTCCTCTTGTGAAGGGCCATGTTGAAAAGACAATTGGTCTACCACAAGACTCAGCCCCCAGTGGGAGATACCAATACTAACTAGGGATTTTCAATGTCCTCGAGAAGATTCTCTCTTGATTTCTTATAAATCTCACTTTTACCCCAAAGAGAACCCTTCTCAATTTCTCAATCTAGAGCACTATCGGTGATGCTAACTTATAATGGACACCGTTATGTGGGTTCTAGCAACTTCCCCAATTTTACGTGATGCTCTGTGATGCCCGTACCCCTATTGGTCATGGTTTCAAAAGGAATCCCTTGATGGTTAAGATAATATTGTAGAAATCAAGGGACCTTGTTAGTGCATCACTATTCCCTTAAGATCCAAAAAAAGGGGATGGAGTGTTAAATCAAATTGTTTTTGTTACATCACCACAAAATCGGTGCAAAGGCGATTGGTTTTGGTTGAATGAATCGGTGCTTCCCAAGTAGGACGCAGTCGCCACGATGTGATTTGCTTTCTTATTTGCTTTTTGGAAGTCAATGGAAAACTCTCTTTCAAGGATGTAAGGCGGTCTCCAAAGCTCATGAAAGCGTTGCCAAAAGCTCCATTGTTTTTCCGAGGTTACACGACAATCCGACGCTTTTTTCCATGGATAGCCAAGCTTTACACAAGTTCCGCGGTGCTAAAAAAACTCCATCACCAAGCTTTGTCCATATCACCTCTTTTGGATGCATTGAGAAACTAGAGTAAGTCAACCTTCTTTGTTGTTGCTTTACCTCATTCTTTGTGATGCAACGGTGGACTTATTCATTGATGCAATGTCAAAGGGATATTCGTTTGATTCCTTAACTAGGCCTCTTTATTGATGCAATCACCGAGACATGAATGCCAATTGATGATACAAGCATCGAAATTAGTGACTGCATTACTAAGATATGACCACGATGATGGAAAGTCCAATTTTTCGTGATGCAATCATCTCTTTGAACTTTGGGATGCTATCTAAAAATCTCATGTGAAGATGCCATCCCTAATCACTCCTTGAGCTTCACGAAGATATTACTCCAAGTTGAAAACACACACTTACAAAGAACACACAGACAATAGTAAAGGAACTTGAACAAAAAAACAAAAAAAAAAAGTGAAAAGAGAAGCATACTTCCTAACTTACTGACCTGTGATGTCACAAAGCTATGTGTATCACCCACCAAAGATGGTCTCCTGTTCTAAATTTCATCGCTTGGCTAGCATCATCTCTTGAGGGAAAGTTTTCGTCTTTAGAAAGTCAACCAAAGGATTGCTCCAGTCAAGCATTAGTGATACTTGATATAGAGTAGCATGTTCTATCAATGGTCTATCGCAATAGGTTGGACATTCCTTACACATACTATGGACATCTACTTCCATGGTTGGCCAATTTACACTTATTCTTTGTAGATTCTGGAAGATTCGATGTTTAGAATGATGTTGCTTTAGTGCATCTACACATGCTAATTGCAACCATTTCATGTACTCTTCTTCTTCTTCCACACAAGAAGCCAATATGCATTGATCTATATGTTTGTACACACTTCTTGCCATTATGTGATATTTTTGGGATTTCACCACTTCTTTATCTTTTGCTTTCATCATCGGTGCCTAGGTCCAAAAGTTAGAATAGGCACGATAGCTTTGGCCTAGTTAGGTGCAATCTCAAGGTTGAATAAGTAAGCATCAAGAAGTTCATCTAGCACTCCTTATGGGGACTTGCCTAAGGTAATTCCAGATAGGTGATCCACTCTAAGGTGGGTCTTATGCTTCTTGACAACCACCTTGAGGTCATATTCCATTAGTTATAGAAACCATCTTACTAGTCTGCAAGTATTGGTAGGTTTATTCACCAAATAGAGTAACACTTGATGGTCTGTAAAAAATGTAAACTTATTTCCAAGCAAATAATATCTAAATTTTTTAACCGCACAGACCATGCCTAATCCTTCCCTTTCTGTAATGGTATAATTTTGCTCGCTTGCATTCAACTGCCTACTTGCGTAAGCAATTAAAAGTTCAACATTG
Source organism: Ceratopteris richardii (assembly GCA_020310875.1). Lineage (NCBI taxonomy): Eukaryota > Viridiplantae > Streptophyta > Polypodiopsida > Polypodiales > Pteridaceae > Ceratopteris > Ceratopteris richardii. Next base: position 199,961,962 of record CM035408.1, on the reverse strand, counting down.
CCTTCACTAGCACATGGTGCTAGCACACACCCAATAGCATAATTGGATGCATCCACATGAACATGGAATGGCTTATTCCAATCTAGTGTAGTCAAGATTGGTGCTGAACCCAATCGTTGTTTGAGTTCATAAAAAGAGTTCTTGCACTTGTCGATCCACTTAAAATTAGTTAGAAGGTTGTAGGGAGGCTTTGTAGTTATTGCATACATGTGGATAAAATGTCCTTAATAACCACAATATCCCATGAAAGCTTGTAATTCCTTGATATTCTTTGGTCTAGGTAGCTTGGAAATGGCTCTAACTTGGTCCTCATCCATTGAGACTCCATTCTTTGGAACTATATTTCCTAGAGTCTTGCCTTTCTTGACCACAAAAATGTCACGAGGAAGGACATAAGGAAGAGAGCTCACACACACACACACTCTCACAATCAAAGAGAAGCACACACACACATTGAGGCAAGGAAGAATGATCTTCTTCTTTGTCTTCTTCTATTACATAAAAGGAATGTAGAAGAATGACCTAAACAACAAGAATACAACAAGTACAATATATAAAGATCAGCACATAAGGAAAAATCTAATGTCCGCAAATGAGTGAGCTAGCAAGAAACAAATGTGCCATCACTCTCGGTAGATAAATCTAGTATAGCTCAATGAAGTATCCCTGACATACATCGGCGTGACCACTATACATGTCAAAGAAATGAAAAACTGATACGTGTCATCCTGGATCATCACATGTTGAGCTTGATATCTCGACACTCCTGTCACTCCAGCACAATGGTGAGTACCAACATGAGGAGATCCACCTCATAATTGTCAATCCGTGGAGACATGAGGACTAGTATGAAGACTATGAGCAAGTGAAGGCACAAGTGCGTGAGTGAGAAGCACACAAACATGCACACACATACACACACACGCGCACACAAGGCAAGAATAAGGAGAGGAACAATGGAGTTCTTTTCATTAGTCAAAAAGTCTCTTACATAAGCTCAATTCACAAACAATCTACCTCAAAATGAGCTCTCTAGCTCTTTTTATAGTTTTCTGACTAGCTTTGGCCTTGTCCACACCTAGTGTCCGGCCTAGTTAAAAATTAGGTTCTAGAGCCTATTTGAGGGCTCAAACGAAGTCTACAAATTATGAAAATTGGTATGTAGCTAATTCCAACACTCCTCAAGCTCAAGGACTCCTCAGATTGAACAAAATGGAGTCTATTCTACCAAAAACGAAATTTACAACGTGTGTGTAGTGATGACAATCACTTGAAAAAAATGATTAGGCCTTGTTCCCAAAAGTATGCATGACTGCTCCGTTGTGCGTCTATGCTCTTCACAAGACCTGTATGCCAACACTCCCCCCTTCCTAGTGTCTGTCGCCCCTGACATACCTCTGCTCTATAGGGTGGTCGATATAGTATTGGATGACATTGGTGGCTAATTCATGTTCTCCTATCCTTAAGCCTCTTGCTAGGTCTGCTTCCAATGCATCCCAGTTTATTGCACCGGGGACCTCTGGTTGCGGTGTGGTGTAGTACTCGGAGTACATGGCTTGTTCACAAGCAAAGAGATGGAGCAGGTGTGTTGGCTTCGGTGCGAAGACCTCCGAGTGATACTCCCAGAAACCTGATCTGAACATTTCTTCGAATGTCTGTTTGTAACATGCAGGGAGGTATTTGATGCGTGCATGCCAGGCGTAAGCCACACGAATACTGGGGGTGGTGCTCATGTCATACACCAAATCGTAATTTCCATGGGTAAACCCCGGTAGACGTACCTGTGGTGGTGCTGCATTTCTAAAGGTTTTCAGTACTACCTGCATCATATCTAAAATCTTAAGCATCATTTGAGCTGCCACATCTGGCATGGGCTTCCATCGAGGCATCCAATGTCGAATTGTGGCCATCATGTATGCTATCGATGGTGGTCCCTGCGGTGGCGCTATGTACGGGTAGTTTAGCCATTCCTTGCATTGTGCATTGTTCTGAACTTTAATGTTGAATGCTTTCCAGGACCCGCGACGTGGAACTGGACCGTAGCATGGATTGTATAGGAGATGTAAAGGCGCATTGTTCCATGTCCGCAACATTTCAGGATATGTCTCTAGAAGTTTCTGCCGCCACGTTGGTTGACGAATTTTGCCTTTTTGCACTTCTGGAGGAAGGTCTTTGGGTTGAAACTGGGTAGCAAAGGTAGGAATCTTTCCTGTGACTCTCTGTATTTCTACGTTATAATCTACCAAAATGATATAGTACGGCCTGTATTGGAGTTCTGATGAGAGGATAAGGCGTCTAGATGACAGGTTCTTGAAGTAGTCGGATTGTAATATGGTTATCTTCTATGACTCTCATGGCCTGATTTTGCACTACGGTTCGCTCTTCATGTGAACTCCCAATTTCCTCCACTTGTCGTAGCCATGGGGGTCGTAGTGCTTCGAATGTATCCTGACCTTCTTCCATTTGTCAACCTCCAAGGAAGGGTCGTGGGTCATATTCTTCTTCAAATGTTTGTTCCACAGGAATTTGTACTGTTTCCTCATCGGTGGGAGCCTCTGGTGGGGATGGAGGTCTCTCATATTGTAGTAGGCGTGCTTGCAATTCTGTGACCTATTTCTGGAGATCTTTTAGAGCCTCTGAGTCTGTGAGAAGTGAAGCCGCTGAGGAGGTGGTTTGCGAGGCAGTCGTTGTGTCTTTTTGTTGTTTCTGCTTCTGTTGACCCAGCTCCTCTGATAACTGGTCATGTGCTTCAAGCAATCTAGCATAATCTTCCAAGATGATTTTCATATTGTCGGGGGTCACCGCTTGAAACTTTGAGGGACTAATGGGTGCCCCAGGTGTGCTTCGATCGCTGCTTCTAGGTTTTCTTGATTCTGTAGTTGCAGGCGTCGATTCTCTTCATGAGCTGCTACAAGGTGTCGCTTGAGTAGGGCCATATTTCGCTGAAGCTTTGAATTGCGTTCTAGCCGTGTCTGTAGATGACCTTCTACCACTTGTATTGCTTCCTGGTCAGTGTTCTGTAACTGTACTTCTAATATGCTATGAGCCTCTTGTAAAGTGTGGAATTGTGTATGGAGGTGAGCATTCTCCTCTTCTACTGCAGCAAGACGATGTTGTAGCATCTCGGAGTGCTCTTGCAGTTGTACATTATGTTGCTCGAGCTGATTGTACTCTATCCTTAACTGTGATATACATGTGAGCATGGTGTCTAATGCCTTTCCTATGGAAGATGGTGTGGTTTGTACAATGGAGGATGCATGGGGAGGGGATTGGGGAAGGGGAAGAGTGAATGTTGTGTCTATACACCATAGAACTTTGGTCAAGAGTAGCACGGTTCATTTCAGGTGGACTCTTGGAAGGACCAGGATTCGGTGCCTCTTCTAGCGGCCTATGTGCTTGATTTTCTAATTCAATCCTGATGTGGTTTTGGCCTACCCATGCCTGAAGAAGTCCACTTCTTAGGTTGAGGCTGACTGCATGATCATAGATCCAGTCTTGGCCCAGGACAAGAGGTTCAGTAAGATCCTCGTCTTCACACACTAGCACTTTGACTTCCATTAGCAACTCTTGAATGTAGAGGGGAAGTTCCACCTCACCAATGCAAGGGGTTTCCACACCTCCCAATCCTATGAGATATGCCTCTATAGGATTGATTTGTAATTGGAGCTCTTGGTAGTAAGAAAGTCGAACTGCACTAGTGGCTGCCCCTGAGTCAATTAAAGCTCTCATTGTCCTTACACTCTCTCCTTGTCCTACTTCTAGGGTTACAAAAGGCCGTCGGTCGATTATTCTATGGGAATGTCCACCTGAAGCCTCGCACATGGCCATGGGATAGCCTAGAGATTCTTGAGTGTCAGGCATAGGCTGGTCTCTACCTTGTCTCCTCAATTTCATTCGTCGGATGCGTTCTAAAGCTTCTGCCTGTGCTTCTTCTCGAATTGTTTCTCTTCTTCTTTACGTTTCTTGGCAGTGTTGAGTCGATTTAGCATCTCTTCAGTCAGGGGTTCTTGATATAACTTGACTCTGCATCCACTTATGTAACTTGGTAGAATTTCACCCTCTAGAGTGGCTAGTTGAACTGCTCCACTTGTGGAGATCCTATTGATAATCATTGGCCCATAACCTCTCTTCTCTAACTTCCATGCATGTTGCTTCAAGGTGTAGACTAGGACTAGGTCTCCTGCTTTCAAGCCCTTATCCTTCACGTGTGCATCGAAATATGCCTTTTGCCTCTTCTTGGCTGCATAAATTCCTACTGCAGCCCTCAATCGTGTTTCACCTAATCGTTCAAGATCGAAGATTCTAGAGGACAACTCATGGCCTGTCCAATCATGCTCTTGTGCTACTTTCAAGGCTGAAAGGGCGTAGCTTGGAGTACCGTTTTATAGGCAACTCTGTATGCCCAAACAGCATGGTGTAGTTGTTTGTCCCAATCAGAGCGTTTGTTATTCACTAATTTGGTTAGCACATTGCATAGAATCTTATTTGTGCTTTCGGCTTGTCCATTAGCTTGTGGGTGATAGGGGGCAGACTTCTTGTGTATCACCAAGAACTCTTGAAGAAGATTTTCAATGACTTCATTCAAAAAGTGAGTCCCTCTATCACTTACTAGCTCTATGGGTAGCCCGTATCGAGTGAACACATTCTCAAATAAGAATTTAACGGTTGTTTGGGCATCATTCTTTGATGTGTCTTTCACTTCTACCCACTTGGTTAGATAATCCATGGCCACAATGATATACTCAGCATGTGAACCCTTAGCTGGGGGATTAATAGGACCAACAAAGTCTATTCCCCACTTAGAGAATGCACGTCCACCCATCATAGGTTTCAATGGCATCTCATCTTTACGTATAGGATACTGAGTTTGTTGACACACATCACACCTCTTCACATAGGTATGTGCATCCATGTGAAGGGTTGGCCACCACAAGCCTGCAAATAGGACCGCTTTGATTACCCGATCTGGTCCAAAGTGTCCTCCTGCTACACCTTGGTGAGCAGTCTCTAATATCTTCAGATACTCGCTCTGGTGGACACGTAGTCTCAGGTAACCATCTTTACCACGCTTGTATAGATTATCACCAATGAGTGAGTAATCCAAGGCTTCTTGTTCTAGACTTCTTTGTCTGGCCAATGTCATATCTTGAGGGAATGTTTTCGTCCTCAAGAATGCTACTAGTGGTTCACTCCAATCTGGCACTATGGATACCTGATAAAGAGTTGCATGTTCCATAGGTGGTTTAGTGCAGCAGATCGGGCATTCCTTGCACAGCTTATGGACAGCAGCTTCCATACTTGGCCAATACACTCCAAGTATCCTTAATGTCTGTATGGTTTGTTGCCGTGAGTAATGTTGCTCTAATGCACCTACATGTGCCAATTGCAACCATTTTGCACACTCATCTTCTTCCACACAACAAGCTAGGATGCCTAGATCGGTATGCTTGTACATACTCCCTACCATGATGTGGTACTTTTGAGCCTTTACTACCTCCCTATCTTTAGTGCTTATGACAGGGTGATTAGGCCCGTATGTCAATACTGGCACTAGTGGCTTAGCCCACTGAGGTACCACTTCCAAATTAAACAGGTAAGCATCAGGAAGTTCATCTGATACTCCTTGTGGGGCTTCTCCAGATGTGAGCCTAGAGAGATGGTCTACTCTCAAGTGAGTCCTCCCTTTCCTCACCACAACTTCAAAGTCATACTCCATTAGCAAGAGGAACCATCTTACCAATCTACCTGTATTGCATGGCTTGTTTACCAAGTACAACAATGCTTGGTGGTCAGTAAAAAATTTAAACTTACTTGCAAGCAAATAGTGTCTAAACTTCTTAACCGCATACACCATGCCTAAGCCTTCTCTCTCAGTAGTGGTATAGTTCCGTTCAATAGAATTTAGCTATCTACTAGCATAGGCAATGGGAAGATTCATATTACCTTCACCAGTAGGTTGTGCGAGTACACATCCAATAGCATAATTGGATGCATCCACGTGAACATGAAACGCTTTATTCCAATCTGGTGTGGTCAAGATTGATGCTGAACACAATCTTCTTTTGAGTTCATTAAAGGAGTCCTCACACTCATCGATCCACTCAAAGTTAGTCAAAAATCCATACAGAGGCTTTGCAATGATGGCATACATGTGTATGAAATGCCGGTAATAACCGCAATGCCCCATGAAAGTTTGTACTTCCTTGACATTATTTGGCCTAGGTAACTTTGCTATGGCTCTTACTTTCTCTTCATCAGTGGATATGCCATTCTTTGATACTATATGTCCTAGAATCTTGCCTTGCCTGACCATGAAAACACACTTTTCTGGGTTCAGGCAGACTTGATATTCTCTACATTTGTCAAAGATTTGTCTAAGTTCAAGAAAATGGGTTTGTCTAATGTTGGAATGAGCACAAAGATCATCAACATAGACCTCTAAGTTTTTCCTTAGGAATTCTTTAAATACATGACACATTAGCCTCTGAAAAGTGGCTGGCGCACTGGTGAGACCAAAGGGCATTACTCTAAAAGCAAATATGCCCCATATGTGGCAAAAGCCGTCTTATGCTGATCTTCTGGAGCAATGGCTACCTGATTGTAGCCCGAAAATCCATCAAGGAAGCTGTACACTTCCTTGCCTGCTACTCTTTCTAGTAGATGCTCCGTGATGGGAAGTGGATAATTATCTCGGATAGTGGCTGCATTAACCTTCTTCAAGTTAATGCACACACGTAGATTTCCATTCTTCTTGGGCACCACTACAATGGGGGATACCCACTCAGTGTGCTCAATTTCATAGATAAATCCAGCTTCCACGAGTCTATCTATCTCCTCCTTGATCTTAGCAGCATAATTATCGTTATATGTATATGGCTTTTGCTTAGAGGGTTTAGCATCTGAGGTCATGGGAATAGTGTGTGAATATATGTCAGGGTCCACACCTTTCAAATCCTTGTAGCTCCAAGCGAATACATCTCTGTATTCTCTTAGCAAGGCTATCAATTCATACTCCTCCTCCTTGGTGAGGTCGTGTCCTATGTAAGTGCATCTTTCTTCTCCTTCTTCTATGGCTACCACTACTTTCTTGGTGGTTTCTTTGTTATCATAGGCCTCTCCCAATTGTGCCTCACGTTTAGGCATTCTCACCATGACTCTTCTATCGTCTATCTCATACTTTTAAAGTGTTCAGGGACCTCAAACAAAGATTCTTCCTCCTCAGGTGTGACTTCTCTCTTCTTTTTTTTCTTACCTTCATTCTTGGTAGTCACTTGTGTGGTTAACCTCACATCATTTATAAGTTCTCCATGTCTCTAAGGATAAGCTTCCACTTCGTAGAAGTATTCTTCATCTGATGCAAAAGGTGGGTCCATAATGATTGACTCTAGATCAGAGTCACTCGCATCCTCAAATGCATCAGGGCTAGGTTCGCACTCTTCTAAAACTGCCTCTCCCATGATTGGCTCTATGGAGAAGACTAAAATGTCATAGCCATCCTCATCACAGTGGGGTGTCCATTGTTCTTCATTGATGGATACATCCATTGTTGCTAGAATTTCTGCCCAGCCGTGAGGTTCAAATTCTTCGTCCGGAAATACTACAGGTGCATAGGCTGGGTCTTGAATTGATCTATGTGTTTCCTTTGCACCTACCTCTCTGGCTTTTTCCCTCTTCTCTTCTTCTACTACTACTTTGCACATCCATAAGTGGGTATCTTCATGCATCCATGAGGATCCTGATCCTATGGAATGCACCGATTCCGTATCATCTTTGGCTCTATGGATGGGGTTCCATTGGATAGGAGGGACATCTCTATGAGAGTAGTCCTTGAGATTCACTTTGGTCGTAACACCTAAGTGTTGCAGGTACAAGGAATTGGTTCCCCAATCTTGTACCACTTGCAACTGTCGCACAAATGGTCTTCCCAAAATCATCTCATAGGCATGATTTTTGCTAAAGTCACATATGGCGAAGGTGTGCTCAAACTCAACACCACATATAGTGAGAGTTATTCCTTTTAGCAGCCCTAAGGGTCTCTCTATGTGACCGTCAGCCATCTGCAATTTCATCCTTGTGGGCCTGAGTGCTGGCTTGCCCCAACGCTTCCATAGGGAAGTGGTGGCAATTGCAACTCCTGCACCTGAGTCTAGAATGGCCTTGGTGGTGTATCCTTGATGGGTGATAGGAAGATATGTGTTTCCCTCTTCGCCCTCACTCATGTCTCCTATCTTGTCCAAGGGCATTTCTAGCACTGTTCTCTGGGATCCTACCTGGGAACAAGGTTTTGCTATCTCTGGTACTTGTTTGGCTACATGTTTCCATAGCTCTGGCCTAACCTTGAGTAGTTCTTCTAAAGTGAGATTGCACTGCACCTTAGTGTTCTTCACTACCTCCGTGTTCCTAGGTATGACTGAATCTTCGTTTCTTACCATGACTGTGGGTGCTCTCATACAAGTGGACTTTGCTTCCCATGAGCCTGTGAAATTGGGTAGTTCCTGTAAAGAATTAGACTCGAAGTCTAATCTCTCTTGAGATTGGGCACTCTCCTGCTCTCCATAAATGGAAGGAAGGTCTTGTGGGAATTGATCATGTGTGTCATCCACAAGTTCAATGGGAGGAGGAACTTCACTCTCTTTAGCCCATTTCTCTTCTTGAATCTCTCGCAAGAATTCTGGTGTGTATCGATTCATAGAAGAAGAGGTGTCTGGTTCAATGGAGTTAGGCACATAAGCTTCCTTGGGAGGAATGCTTATTCTATCACTTGCCTTCTCCTTAGCCTGGGAGTTGGCTCCTTTTCCAGACTTTGCAATTAACATCTCCAATCTGTCTAACAGACCATCAAAATGCAACGGTGTTCTAGTGGAGCTAGAGCAAGTGAAAAGGCGACTGGTCTCAAACATGGCTTGAGCCAATTCCACCATCTTGGCACACAACTTAGTTCGTTCAAGCTCTAGGTCAGCTCTAGGGTAACATCTTTCATGATCCGTTACATTTGGTCCTTCTTGGATCCTGGCCTGATATGCTTTGAGCATCATATCTATGTCTTCGGGAGTGGGATCTGCTAAAATTGATCCTACTCGGGGTGGTGGGTGGGTTATGTGTGGTGGATTAGATGGTTGAGGAATGGGGGGTGAAGGGGATGGTAGTGGTGGGGATGTGTGAGAGTGCGTTTGAGATGTGATTTCTATGATTTTGGCTTTGGTTTCTCGTAGGCTTTCCTCAAGTTCGCTCATCTTTTTTGCCCATTGCCTTTTCCTACGTTCACGGCTATCTCTCCAAGCTCTTGTTCTCTTCTTATTCTGACTCTCAGTCTCGCTAACCTCCGCATTCTTTTCCTGGCCTAAGTCTTGGTTTTCTTGCAACGCTTGAGCTCTAGTGACCACTTGTATTGGCACGGTGGACGTGACGCTTCTTGTAGAGTCTACTACTAACCCAATAACATTGATAGGAGTAGTTTTTGGCATATTATTGGGATTCTTTGGGCAATCTCGTAAGAGATGCTCTTTTCCACAGTCTGTACAAAAGCCTTGGATTGCCACTGACTGGGGTTGTGTAGGTGGAGGTAAGGGGCAATCACGAATGAGGTGATCTCCCTGACATCTGTAGCATGGTCCTTTAGGGAATGGGGGTCTTACTTGCCTAGGTTGAGGTCTAGTGTTGGGATCTGTGTACATGAGATTTGCATATTCTGGCTCCCAACTAGGTTCACTTGGCTCTTCACTGTAGTAGGACTCACCATGTTCAGGAGATTGCATGTAGTAGGCCTGGGGGCTATCTATATGTGTAGAATCAAAGCTATGGTCGCTTGGGTCACTTTTTGATAGCAATGGCGTTACTGGCACTATGGCTCTATTCAGGTTCTCTTCTGCAGCTGCGTACTTTACAGGAATTACATTAGCTGGGGCAGGGGGTTGTTGTGCTAACACAAGCTGAGCCTTTTGTTGGTTTTGGTATTGTGGGTGGTAGGTTTGTTGAGGCCTAGCATACTGCTGCGGTGGGTACTAGTTTTGGTACCTGCCCTGTTGAGGGTATGGTTGTGGGTACGTCTGCCTAACTGCTTGCTTATTGTAGGGGCAATCTTGCGCAGTGTGATTGGTGTACCTCCGTTCTATGGTGTAGTTTTGACTACTGGGATTCACTTGGGGTTGAGCCATGATGGGACATATGTTCGCCATATGGTCACCTCCGCAAGTGTAACATCTTTTCACAGGGGCAAATCTTGGAATCTGCTTGCTAGAGACACCTAATTTCAGAGCTACCTTTTCTGCTAGATCCTCAATTGATGTGGATTGTGAGGAAATGAGGCTACTAGAACTATCTGAATCTTTATAGATTTTTGAGAGCTCTAATTCCTCCCCTAGGTTATCCTCAATGTCGATGCACATGCGTACACACTCTTTTATGGTCCTAGGGTCTTTCAAGTACACATATGACCTCAGTTTGGTACTTAGCAATCCATCCAAGAATAAAGCCACTTGTTTGGCTGGTGTGGGTAACTCAGGCACAGGGCATCTCTCCAGATATTGCCTTACTCTTGTTCCTACAAGTCTCACGGTCTCTTGAGGGGTCTGCTTGAAGCTATGTATCAATGAGGAAGTATTATGCCTTATCCCACTCTTAGAGAATTCCGTGATGAAAGCCTCCAAGAGTTGGTATATGCTCGTAAACTGTCTCTCATTCAATGGTTGAAACCATGTAAGGGCTGTGTTCCTAAGGGTTAGACCAAAGGCATTATACTGCGTGAATAGGTCCTCAACTTGTTCAGCTCTCAAGACTTGCCTAAACTCAGCCACATGATCATATGGGTCTCCTGTGCCATCGAAGTAGTTCTTCATGGACTTAACTAGCTGGGTAGGTCTCAAAGTCCTCGTGTGCTCTCTAGGTCTTGGTAGAGGGAATTCATCCACATTCCTTTGGTTCCTTGGAGCTCTAAGTACCTCAGGTTCCCCTCTATTTGTTTCCGTTCTCGTTCTTTCTCTGCCCCCTGGGTTGGCAAAGCTTACCTCATGTCTAACTCTACTTCTGTCTCTCTGAGCTCCATGAGCTTGGGATGTTCCAGCTCTTAGGTGACCAAAGGACACATTAGACCTAGGTTGGGGGAAAATAAATTCTCCTTTCCAAGTGTAAGCATGCCTATCATGTTCTGTAACCACAAAGATCCGTTCTGATGCATTGTCTAGGTAAGTCACTTTGCCTAGGCTATCCGGGTCCTTGAACTCATATATCATGATTATTCCTACCTCATTTGGCTGATCAGATTTATACCTCCAAAAGGCTTCATCAGTCTCTTGGTTCAGGAGCAGATCTATACTCTTATTGTCCTGGGGAACCCACTCGGGATTAAGGATTCTAGTAAGAACAGATTTTCCTCGAGGGGTCCTCAACTCTCCTCCTATGTTCCCTTGCTCTAGGTCACCTATGTCCGTCTCAGGGATCACATTCCCGAATTCATCGGTCTTGTCTGGGTGACTAGTGACTACATATATGGTTCCTTCTTTGTCCAAGTATGCTCCGTTTTCAAACTTGACTGCTGGGTGTTCCAGCCCAATGGATTGATCTGGGTTTTTGATCTGTACCACAAACCTTCCTAGGCCGTCCTCATAGATGCTAGCACCTAATCGGTTGGTCCTAAGGTATTCCAGCTGTGTCTTGTAGGGGCCTTCCACCCTATACAAATATGGCACACCTGAACTCCCCATAGGTCTTTCCATACCTTGAGACATCTCTGATTCACTAGTCTCAGAGCTAGGGTAATGTGAAAAGTGGCTCAGCTACTGGGCCCAAGACCAAGCAGTGTGATTGACACTAGCCTCTGAAGACCTAAGACTTTGTCTATCTCTCCCTAGATGTCGTCCTGATCTAAGGTTCATATGCCCTTTGTACGTTGCTGATTTCTTTGGTACCAGTCACTTGTTCCTTTTAAGTTCCTTTGGATGTGTTTCCTTGTTTTTAATTAAGCGTCGTCAGGAGCAATTTAGTGTGTCGTACTTGATGTTCTGCGTCCGCTTAGTTTAAGTTCTTTTCCTTTAAGTTATCCCTTGACTGCAATTTAGACTATTCTTGGACTTGAGAAGTTAAAGACTCTTAGAACTTGAGTATTCCTATCGTACCTCTATTCAAACAAGACAACTACTCGCACTTAGCCTATGCTAAGAATAGACTGAGGGGGTTAAGAGATGTTCCAACCTCAAGACACTCCTCCTTGCTATGCTTCTCTGCCCAGGAAGCAAGTTCCCAAGCCTGCATACAATGGCACTCGCTTTGATTTCTCCAAGAGCTCTCGATAATCCTGTAAAAAATTCCCAAGTTTAGCTCCAACTTGATCCTTCAATTGACAGACAATTTATCACAGACACTTTTAATGACCCCTTTTTCCCCCTTTGCTATTGTCAAAATTTTTTTCCTCTAGAGCTCTCTTGGTGTACCTACCCCTCAGTAGGTCAACTTCAAAATACCCTATCTGAAAATCAATGTAGTATATGCCATGAGCTTTCTGACAAGCCCTAGAGCTCAAAAAACGGATTTCAAATGAAAAAGTTATGACTGTTCAGGGTTTAGGGGGTTAAAACTGACAAACAGGACCTTTCAGGGTTCTGGGGCATTTTTTTCCAAGGCCTATTAAGTGTATGAGTGAGTGGGTATGTAAATATGCCCAAAATTTAGCCTAAATTTCCAAAAAATTACCCCTTTATTTTTTGCCGAGAATGTCTGTCTATCGCGATAGACGGTGTCTGTCGCGAATTTCCAAAAAATTACCCCTTTATTTTTTGCCGAGAATGTCTGTCTATCGCGATAGACGGTGTCTGTCGCGATAGACACTAACTCTCGCGTGGGGCTGTCTATCGTGATAGACAGGTGTCTATCGCGATAGACAGGGTCTATCGTGGGTCTCTGTCTGTCACGATAGACGGGTGTCTGTCGCGATAGACGGGGTCTATCGTTTGTCGTGGTTTTGGTCTGTCGCGATAGACGGTGTCTGTCGTGATAGACTGAGTTTATCGTGGGTCTCTATCTATCGCGATAGACGGGTGTCTGTCGCAATAGATGGGGTCATCGTCTGTCGTGGTTTTGGTCTGTCGCGATAGACGGTGTCTGTCGCGATAGACTGAGTTTATCGTGGGTCTCTGTCTGTCGTGATAGACGGGTGTTTGTCGCAATAGATGGGGTCTATCGTCTATCGTGGTTTTGGTTTATCGCGATAGACGATGTCTATCGTGATAGACTGAGTTTATCGTGGAATTTGGTCTGTCGCGATAGATAGGTGTCTATCGCGATAGACGAGGTCTATCGTGGGTCTCTGTCTGTCGCGATAGACGAGTATCTGTCGTGATAGACGAGGTCTATCGTCTGTCGTGGTTTTGGTCTGTCGTGATAGACGGTGTCTGTCGTGATAGACTGAGTTTATCGTGGAATTTGGTCTGTCGCGATAGATAGTGTCTGTCACGATAGACTGAAAAAACGCAAATTTTTTAGAAACTTCTAGTGATTTGGAGTGCTCTAATGGTGTAGGTTACCGTGCGAAACATGCATTCAAAAAATATCAAGTTTTCCTGTCTGTCGTGATAGACAGAGGTAGTCGTCCCGAGACTTGTGCAGAGTCTGTCGTACCTGCGCAAGCTGTTGGAGATGGTGGTACAGCTAGTTCCTGCAACAAAGGCTCAAAAAACACACAAAAACAGATCGCATGCAAGCTCTCTCTCACAAATGAAATGAGGGAGATGAGGTGGGGAGTGGGATATGACCAAAAAACTGAAATTTTTGTGGAGATGGAGATGGAGGTGGGAGATGGTGGGGATGATGATGGTGATGATGGTGATGATGGTGATGATGGTGATGATGGTGATGCAAAAATAAGAAAAAATGAAGAAAAATAAGGAAAACAAAGGATATTACCTATAACTCCAATGTCTCAACTCGACGTCTTACCATTCACGCTTGTCCTTGAAGCTCTTTCCCCGGCAACGACGCCAAATTTGGTGTCACTCTAGCACAATGGTGAGTACCAACATGAGGAGATCCACCTCATAATTGTCAATCCGTGGAGACGTGAGGACTAGTATGAAGACTATGAGCAAGTGAAGGCACAAGTGCGTGAGTGAGAAGCACACAAACATGCACACACATTATACACACACGCGCACACAAGGCAAGAACAAGGAAAGGAACAATGGAGTTCTTTGCATTAGTCAAAAAGTCTCTTACATAAGCTCAATTCACAAACAATCTACCTCAAAATGAGCTCTCTAGCTTTTTTTATAGTTTTCTGACTAGCTTTAGCCTTGTCCAGACCTAGTGTCCGGCCTAGTTAAAAATTAGGTTCTAGAGCCTATTTGAGGGCTCAAATGAAGTCTAAAAATTATGAAAATTGGTATGTAGCTAATTCTAACACTCCTCAAGCTCGAGGACTCCTCGGCTTGAACAAAATGGAGTCTATTCTACCAGAAATGGAATTTACAATGTGTGTGTAGTGATGACAATCACTTGAAAAAAATGATTAGGCCTTGTTGCCGTAGTATGCATGACTGCTCCATTGTGCCTGTATGCTCTTCACAAGACCTGTATGCCAACAACTCCCCCTCAAGCTCAACATCATATCCTGTAATCCAAGCATCTCCCCAAACATCTTCAACTTCTCAGCTCCAAGTGCTTTAGTGAAAATATCAGCAACTTGCTCATTTGTTCTCACATAAACAAGATCAATATCACTTGCCAATATCTTCTCTCTAATGAAGTGATAATGTACCTCAATATGCTTTCTTCTAGCATGAAAAAGAGGGTCTTGTGCTAGTTGTATGCTGCGAAGATTGTCATAATAGATGGTGATAGGCTTTTGCACTACCACACCTAAACCTACAAGTAGCATCTCCAGCCATGATGCCTCACATGCTACCATTGCAGCACCTCTATACTCAGCCTCTGTACTTGACAAAGCAACATTGGGTTGCTTCTTATTGCTCCATGTATTAGCTGCACTCCCAAGTGAGAATAGAAAACCACTAGTAGATCTTCTATCTAGAATGCTACCAGCCCAATCTGCATCAGTGTATCCATGAACCTGCAAATCTACATCAACTTCATAAAACAATGCATAATCCAAAGTGGCACTCACATAATGTAGAGTGCGCCTCAAAGCATCCAAATGTGGCTTCCTGGGAACCTGCATAAATTGACTTTCAAATCCAACAATGGATCTAAGATCAGGCTTCGTAATTGTAAGATATATCAAACTTCCCACAATTTTCCTGTACATAGTAGCATTTTCCAATGCCTCACCTGATGTAGTATCTAACTTCAAATTTTGATCTTATGCCATAGAAATTGGCTTGCAATCAGCCATACCATACTTTTGCAACATATTCAAGGCATATTGCCTTTGCAACATCCGTATATGTGTTTCTATATGTATAAACTCAATGCCCAAGAAATAGCACAACACACCAAGATCATTCATGTCAAATTTTTGCATAAGAAGTTGCTTAACCTCTTTTATGCTTTCTTCATTATCACCACCTATAATCAAGTCATCAACATGAATAGCCACAGTTGTGATGCGATCATCACCCTTCCTTGCATATAGTGAATGATCGACATCACACACAAAAAACCCAATGATGGTTAAGTAATCAACAATCCTTGCATGCCATGCACGAGGAGCTTACTTAAGCCCATACAAAGCCTTTTGAAACCTGCAAACATCTTTTGAGTGCTTTGAATCTTCATATCCTGGTAGCTGGTCCATGTATACTTCTTCCTGTAACTCACCATGTAGAAAGGCATTCTTCATATCCATCTGATGCAGAGTCCATCCTTTTGTTGTAGCTAATGCAACAAGTGTTCTAACATTCTAACAGTAGACATTTTAGCTACAAGGCTGAATGTTTCCTCATAATCAATGTTGTATGTTTTGTTGGAGTTAGACGTCTGCGGAAGCACGCAAACAGCACAAGGAAGAAGAAGAAGCTTGGAGCACAACACACAAGACTGAATATATTACTAGAGAATGTACAAAGATAAGTAGCCCATTAGGGCAATAGGCGTATATACAAGCCGGGGGAAAAAAACCTCCTAAAGAGGGAAAAAAGTGCCCCGGCAGTCCTAGAGTGTTCACACACATCACTACCTAAATACATCAACAAATCCCCCCTGGGAGTGATGCGGTGAACAAGGAGCTGGCACTCATGTATAAGGAAGTGCCAAGCTATGTGGAAATCACTCCACAAAAGGAAGTAAGCCCAAAGCTTTGCGGAAAGCTTCAAACTTCTCCCTAGGCAGAGCCTTCATGAAAAGGTCTGCAATGTTCTCCTGCGTGGGCACATATGCCAAGCTGATCTCCCCAGCAGAGAACCTCTCCCTGACATAGTGATAATGCACCTCAATGTGCTTAGTGCGAGCATGGAACACAGGGTTCCTCGCAACTGCCAATGCGCTCTGACTGTCAGTGAAGATGGTGGTGGCAGAAGACTGGCCAACACCCAAATCAGCCATAAGGCGTCTGAGCCACACACACTCAACAGTCGCTGTGAAAGCTGCCCTATACTCAGCCTCACAACTGGAAGTGGCCACAGTAGGCTGCTTCTTGCTCAACCAAGATATACATGAGCTACCAAGCATGAAGCAAAAACCACTGGTGGACACACGAGTGTCATAGCAGCCAGCCCAATCTGAGTCAGAAAAAGCATGCAAATCTCGCGGTAGTGATCCCCCCTTGGGATAAAACAACCCAACTAGCCGAGTACCACTCAAGTAGCGAAAGATGCGCTTAACCGCTTTCCAATGCGTGACTCCTGGGCAATGCATGAACCTGCTCATCTGTGAGACAGCAAACTGAATATCTGGCCGAGTAATGCATAAGTAAATCAAGCATCCAACAGCCTGCTGATAGAGAACAGCATCAAATGCATCTCCAGCATCATGAAGACTCAATCGTAAACCTGTCTCCATAGGAGTGGCAATAGGCTTACAGTCTTCAAGGCCAAAACGCTGCAATAATGTGTCAATATATTTCGTTTGACACAAAGCCATTCCACCATCAACATGCATAAACTGAATGCCCAAATAGTGATGCAAATGCCCCAAATCAGACATCTCAAATGAGGCATGCAAATCAGCCTTAAAATCAGCAATATGTGTCTCAATAGGACCAGTGAGCAGCATGTCATCAACATAGACAACAATGATTAGAAGCACATCATTAGCACGCTTAACATATAAGGTGCTTTCAGTTGGACTGTTCTCAAAACCATGTGCAATCAGATAGGCATGTATCTTCTCATACCAAGCACGTGGTGCTTGCTTTAAACCATATAACGCCTTCTTTAACCTGCACACCTGGTTTTCATGCCCTTTTTGCATAAAGCCACGGGGCTGAAAAACATACACTTCTTCATGCAAGTCACCATTCAGAAATGCTGTTTTAATGTCCAACTGATGTACATTCCAACCATGATGGGCTCCAAGTGCACAAATGCTCCGAACACTAGTCATACGGCATGTAGGTGCAAAGGTCTCATCAAAATCAATGCCTCTTTCCTGCGCATAACCCTTTGCAACAAGCCTAGTCTTATACCTGTCAACTGTACCATCAGGTTTACGCTTCAGCTTGTATACCCACTTAGTGCCAATGGCCTTCTTGCCAGGAGGCAAGTCACATAAAGACCATGTACCATTCTTCATTATAGCATCATATTCAGATTGCATAGCAGCCATCCAATTTTCTGAATTTTGTGCTTCATCAAAAGAAACAGGCTCATTCTCATCACAGAGACTAGAGGCAGCCATAGCATAGCAATCTGATGCAAAGGAGGCACTATGCCTGCTCAATATCAGCTCTCTCATCAACAAGTGCATCATGTAAATCTGCATCAGAAATGGAATGATCTGCATCATCATATGAAACCTGCAAAGGCTGAGAAGTTGCCTCATTAGGACCAGCACTAGCCTGTCCACCTGTAAAAAGAGGCATCAAAGTATCATACATGTCTTTGGAGCTAACAGATGTCTCCTTAGTACATGAAAGCAATGGCTGAATAGCATCTTCCACAAAGACAACATCACGGCTAACCAGAATGCGTTTAGTCTGTGGATGATACAGACGATAGCCTTTACTTTCAGAACTGTACCCAACAAAAATACATTTTACTGCCTTATCATCCAATTTTCTGTGATGTTGTTCAGGCACTAATGCATATGCCAAACAACCAAAAACACGTAGATGAGCAACAGATGGCTTGCGGTCATGCCAAGCCTCATATGGAGTGATAGACTGCAATGCTTTAGTGGGACACCTGTTCAGTACATATGCTGCACACATGACAGCCTCAAGCCAGAAACTATGTGGTAAAGCCTGACTTTTGACCATGCACCTCGCCATCTCCATGAGTGACCTGTTCTTTCGTTCAGCAACTCCATTCTGTTGAGGTGTATATGGCAGTGTACATTGGTGTTTTATCCCACGTTCAGCCAAAAATGCATTAAAATCTGAAGACATATATTCCCCCCCTCGATCAGAACGGAGGGTGCCCATTTTACATGCTGACAGATTTTCAGCCAAAACCAAAAACTGTTTGAAGCACATGAACACTTCGGACTTTGCTTTGAGTGGATATACCCATGCATGCCTGGAAAAATCATCAATGAAAGTCACGAAGTAAAGGTAATTTCCAAAAGAGGGTGTTTGCATAGGACCACAGACATCACTATGTACAAGCTGTAATTTCTGCGTAGCCCGAACTGAACCATCTTTTGGAAAGGAAGAACGCTGCATTTTGCCCAAAATACAGCCTTCACAAACATGTTTTCTAGGTGCCTCAAGTTTGGGCAAAGAGGACACCATTTCAGATTTCTGCAGGCGTAACAAACTAGCAAAATTCAGATGACCAAAGCGTGCATGCCAAAGCTTTGCATCTGACATAGCCTGAGAATCATGAACTGCACATGCCGAATCATTCACAGATCTTTCATAGTCTATGAGCTTATACAGCCCACGACATAAAATGCCAGAAGCAATAATCACATCGCCATTTGAGAGATCATGGACTGTACACCTGTCATCAACAAATTTCACAACCAAGCCAATCTTGGCTAATGCAGAAACTGATAACAGATTCTTTTTGATCCCTGGCACAAATAAAGCATCTGACAAAGTGAAAGAACTACCATTAGCAGTAGTCAGAATGATCTTACCAACTCCCATAACAGGATAAGAGGAGTTATTGGCGCATGTGACAGTATTCCCTGTAGGAGCAGGCTCAAGTGAAGAGAAGAAACTGCGCTGCGAGGTAATATGTTTGGTCGCCCCACTGTCAAAGTACCAAACATCTGAGTCTACTGCAGACATGCACTGATCATGAGAAGATGGGTCAAAACTGCAGACAGTAATAAACGCCCATTCTTCTTCCTGCACAAGATTTGCAGACTCTGTTTTTGGTGTAGAGGCCTCTGCAACAACCATTCCAGCCTCTTTCTTCTTTGCCTCTTTAGCAGCCAGCTTTGGACAGTTCTTTATGATATGATCATTGCCTTTACAATACTTACAAAACAATTTCTGCTTTTCTGATTTTTTCTCATCTTTGTCTTGGTTCTTTGAATGTGCAGCATTTGCAGATTTTTGCTTACTAGTAGAAGAGCTCCATTTTCCTTTGCCCTTCTGACTAGCCAGGAAAGCTTGATCTGCAACACGCATAATGGACCTGTTCTGCCTGGACTGATCTTCCTGCAACAGAACAGAGATTAATTCCTCAAATGACAAGGCATTCGGATTGCCTTTCATCATCAACCGAAGAGTAGAGGCAAAACTCTGATATGAATCAGGAAGACCATTCAGAACGGTCTGCACAAGTGAGCTATCTGGTATAACCTCATCAGCAGAAATCAATTGTTCCTTCAGGTCTTTGATCTTTGTAAGAAAACTGTCCATAGAATCACCTTCATTCATGTGCTCACTCTCCAACTGTTTTCGGAGGTAAGCAACACGAGCCTCATTCCTAGCCTGGTACAAAGTGGTAAGTGTATCCCAAGCATCCTTTGCTGTTCTGCAAGAGCGAATGTGAGGAATAATGGCACGTTTGACAGACAAAGCTATCAATGCATGTGCCTGGGCATCTCTGCCATCCCAACGAATCTGCTCTGCAGTAGGTGCAACAAAAATAGCAGCACGAACAGGAATCTGTGGAATATCATCTTCGACACCATCTTCATCAGCTCCAACACCTGTATTTGCAGTACCTGTCATTACAGGTGTAACAGGACGTCTTTCAACACCCTGCACAATGTTCCACAATCCTTTTGCAACCAGTACATGTCGCATCATATAAGCCCATAATGGGTAGTTGGTACCATCCAACTTATCCTCAACAGCCAACATACGGAATACATCACTGCTTTCAGCCATGGCCGGTGACTAAAATACCTTGATGCAGAAAATTGACTGTATCTAAAAAAGTTGAACGGAACTGCCCAAACGAGTTCTGCTAGACCTGTAGCAGACTTCGAGACGCTTAAACTAGCGAACAGAAACTGGTATATACCTTTGGCACAAAAGGACGAAATAGCCTGCACAAGCGCTGCGATAGTGCGTTCGGAGGCCGAAACGAGCTCAAATCGCGATTTTGGCACCACAGAGCAAAGCGGTTTTGATCTCGGAAACACCCTGAGTATGCTCACCAAATTTCGTGCGAATCTGAGACTGCAAACGGAGGAGTGTCGACGGCGCCCTAGAAGAAGCGACGACCTGCTCTGATACCAATTGTTGGAGTTAGACGTCTGCGGAAGCACGCAAACAGCACAAGGAAGAAGAAGAAGCTTGGAGCACAACACACAAGACTGAATATATTACTAGAGAATGTACAAAGATAAGTAGCCCATTAGGGCAATAGGCGTATATACAAGCCGGGGGAAAAAAACCTCCTAAAGAGGGAAAAAAGTGCCCCGGCAGTCCTAGAGTGTTCACACACATCACTACCTAAATACATCAACATGTTTGTGCATATCCTTTTGCTACCAATCCAGCTTTGTACCTACTTATGCTACCATCAGCATTGTGCTTTACCTTGTAAACCCAGTTGCAGCCTATGGGTTTCTTCCCTTGTGACAAAGGAACTAGCTTCCATGTATCATTTCCATAAAGTGCAGCCATTTCCTCATCCATAGTTTTTTCCCAATATGCATTTCCAATTGCATCTTCAAAACAAGAAGGTTCAGCATCTTGTATTACCTTGGTCATGTAGGCACCATGATGAGCCATATAATTGTCATACATCAATCGTTTCACTGAATTCCACATCCTCCTAGATCTTCTTGGTCATGGGTCACTTCTCCTTGTATCATCTGCATGTGCTTTTCTTACTCTTGGAGTCTTCATAGAGGGAAATCCAAGTTCCTCATCAAGACCTTCTTCTGAACCGCTTGAATCTCCATCAACGTCTTCAAAACCTGCACATGTTTTACTACTAGAAGAAAGCTTTTCATTACCTTTCTTGGATGTATTTGATGAATTTTTTGGACTCTAATTTCCATGCAATCTTCCACTCCATGGATTTGAATTGGAACTATTGCTTGGTGATGCATGCGGTCCACTCAAAACTTGAGATTCTGCACTTGATTGTTCAACATTTTCTTTTTCATTTGGTTCAAGATGCAATCCTTCTTTGGAATCTTCATAGAAGCTTGACATCTCATCAAATACCACATCTCTGCTTACCTTCACCTGTCGTGTGAGTGGGTTATAACATTTATACCCCTTTTGCTCAAGGGAGTATCCAATGAAGATAAGATTTTATACTTTTGAATCAAGCTTCATCCTCAACTCATCTAGAACATGTACATATGCAATACAGTCAAATACTTTCATATGTGATAAGTTTGGCTTTTTACCTGTGAAAATCTCTTTAGTATAACTTGATGTACAACAACAATTGGAGTTCTGTTCATGATGTATACAATAGTATGCATGGCTTCTACCGAGTAAAAATGAGGCATATTCTTCTCAACCATCAAAGCTCTTGCTATTTCTAAAATATGTCTATTTTTGCATCCAGCAATGCCATTCTGTTGTGGTGTGTACCTACATGAAAATCGACTTCGAATTGCATGATTTTTAAGAAAGTTGTTGAACTCATTTGACATGTATTCACCTCCTCCATTAGACCTTAATGTCTTAATATACTTCCATGTCTATTTTTCTAGTATGGCTTTAAAATTCTGGAAGTGAGTGAACACCTCGCTCTTCTCTTTCATGAAATATACCCATACTTTTTGTGTATGGTCATCAATGAAAGTAACATAAAGCCTGCAACCACCCATAGATATGGTCTTTGCGGGATCCCAAACATCTGTATGCACTATTTCTAGCACATTCTCACTAACATGCTTATCATACGGAAATGATGCTCTTGACTATTTTCCAAATTGGCATGCTGCACATACCTTTTGCATCTCTGCAACCTTCAAATTTGGTAGTCCATTGACAATCTCCTTTGACTGCATCAATTTCGGCCTCTCAAAATTTGCATGTCCAATTTGTTTGTGTCAGATCTCCATATCAGCAATAACACTTGCACCTTTTTAAAGCATGGCTACATTCATTTCAAGAATTTTCACATTTAAGGTGAACATCCTACCCACTTTGTTTCCTTTGGCAATCAATCTTCCATCCAATTTATACTCCTCTACATATAACCCATCACCATTGAACCTGACTTGTAATACTTGGTCGACCATTTTTCCAATAGAAACTAGATTCTTAGTTATATTTGGAAGATGCAGCACATCAGCAAGGTGTTCTACCTTCCCATCCTCCATAGACAATGTTATTTTCCTATATGCTCAATAAGGTGTGATGTGTCATTACCCGTTTCAACATATCCAAGAACTGGCAATTTTTGCAAAGTACTAAACCATTTGGCTTGACTGATCATGTGATTTGAAGCACCTGAATCAACATACCAGACATTATCATTCGGTTTTGAAACATCAACAAACATCGCATTCATCATGTGATGTTGAACCATAAACAACTTCTCAGAATTGTCTACACTTGTGGATGTGTAAGCCGCCGGATTGGCATTTGTAATTCTTTACTTTTCATATTCCGCACGAACTGAAAGGTCGTTGCGAAGAGTTGTAACTACTTATAGATCAATGAAAGGACGCTCCGGTGACGATGAGGAGAATCGCCAGACTATTTGTCTACGCGATTGCATTCTGTGACGTTGCCGTGGTGCAGTGTTTGAGAAATCTGAGTAGTACTGTGTTTCGTCCTTGTTTGGTTACGTTAACTTGTGATTAATTTAGCTCCTTTAATTTAAGGATCTTAAGTCTGTGTTACGGAAATATTTGTTGGTGCTGTGTACTGAGAAAGTAGTAACCAGAGTACGAACAGTAAGTCTGTAAGAGAACGAACCAGAGTATTGATAGTAATTCATATTAACAGAGTACTTTGAATATTAGTGTACTGCGATGTGAATGAGTTAATTGGGAA
This sequence comes from Ceratopteris richardii, assembly GCA_020310875.1. Lineage (NCBI taxonomy): Eukaryota > Viridiplantae > Streptophyta > Polypodiopsida > Polypodiales > Pteridaceae > Ceratopteris > Ceratopteris richardii. The sequence goes on along the minus strand of CM035408.1, from coordinate 199,938,486 downwards.
AATCAAGTTATAGGGCCTCTGATTAGCAGACCCCTTCCACTCTCGAGAACCCGAAAGAGTTTAAACGCACCTGCGACGGCAACGTGCGTTTAACATTGGCGCCGTTTGTGGGAAGGTGGCCACATATTATGAATCGACAGTAAGGTGGAGCAGTACGCAGTTGGTACAAAAATGATATATGCCGGTTACTCGGTCTGGTGAGTCATATCCGAAGTACAGAAGAAACCAACGTCCTTGGGCGGTACCAAAATTGTTAGGGCCACCCCCCGGAGGCAGAAACACAGATCGGTTAAACCCGGTCGTCGAAGAAACGAAGTACGTTAGCAGTGATTCCGGTAGTATTCCGGTAGAACATGCTACAATTTCGATAGATTCCGGTGTCATTTCGGCACAGTTTGCAGAAGGTACAGTAACTTCGGAGTGTCCAAGGACGCAGTGTGCAGTTGACCCGACACCGTCTGGTCAGGATTCAAATTCGTCTGAGGATAGAGGTGTCTTGCACAAAGAGATTATTGAAGGTGAAACAATACCCTATTTTGGGGAAAGTTCGACAAATTCCGGTGACATGTTGGTCCCAATTGGAGACAATTTCCAGTTTTTCGGTGACCGTGTGATACTTCCTGGTGAATCCTCATTCCGGACACCACTGTTCGGAGTAAGTTTGCCTACGTTTGATACCAAAGAGGAGGATAGGCTATTTGAATTAGAGATCCATAAGAGGTTGAACGATATTTTTGGACCGGAAGGTGAGCAATCTAACCATACAGACTCCGAAGGACCAGAAACACCTCAGAACTTAGGAGACAACAACAGTAGCGCTACTAGCGCCATGAGTAATCAACAACAGCAACGACAGCAACAACATTAGCAACAGCAACAGCCACTTCCACTTCGACCGGTTCCAACAGGGGTAACATACACCAAGTTTGGAGGATTTCAAGGGGACGATCTTGATGCTCATGTACGCACCTTTGAAATAAGTTATGCAGTGCTAAACCATCCGCCCGATCTGGCATACAAGGCTATCATATTTCAGTCAACATTAGTTAATGAAGCAGCTCGATGGTTAACAGAGTATGATTTCAATCATTTTGTTATCTATGAGGCGGTAAGGGATGCATTTTTACAGAGGTTCCAGTTGAAGAAGAACCCTGCCGAAATCTTCGATTACTTGCAGAACAATAGGCAGAAGCTGCACCAGACTGTGCAGGAATATGCCACATTATTTAGAACTCATTTGAGACAACTGCCGCCGGCACATGCCAACCTGCCGGATGATGTGATAACTCAGTGGTTTATTAATGGGTTAACCCCACAATTAAGACAAATTATGATCATTCATTGTGTGGGAGCTATGACACTGGATGCGGTTATTGCGATGGCCTTGCAACTTGAGCATAAGGTGGGAGGATTCACTGAAGACTTGGAATGGCTGAAAGCCAGTAAAAACGTTGCAGAGGATCAGGCAAAACAGATGTACTGCACTAAGTGCAAAAATTCTGGGCATACCAGTGCTACCTGTGCCCTTAATCAGGTGTATTGTGCTATCTGCAATACCACCGGACATTCCACTGAAAATTATGCGTATAATGCCAAAGTGCAGGGACAAGCAACTGTGAATGCCATCATACAGGAACCAGGGCAGCCAGCCACTCACTACGTGCCATCGCAGATGCGAAACAATTAGTCACAAGGATACAGGAATTATCAGGGACAGCGGAATACCAACTTCAATGCAAATCGATGGCAGGCCAGTACATCAGTAGAGAATACTTCTCTGCCACCACCTCGATGTCACTTTTGTGGTGAACTTGGACACATCCGGAGATTCTGCAAGGATGCAGCCGAATACGACCAACGAAAGAAAGAGCGTCAGAACCCAATGACCAATATGGTCTATATTTCACCAGTGGAAAATCAAGCAACAGTGGTCCAGACACGATCTGGTAAGCAATTGCAACTAGCAGCGGAAGTGTTTGAACCTGGCATCCGTGAACAGTAGAGAATGTATAACAAAGCTAGCCAATGGACCACCAAAGAGCCTACGGTGTTCCCTGATCCAGTTCCGGTGACATAGGTTCCCCTGCCAAAGGTGGGAGCACATGAACAATATTGTACCCCAGTAATAGGAGAATCATCATCAGAATCGGGGAAGAGTACAATTCCAGCAGATCAGGTATGGGATATTCTCTTTAAGGCCTCCATTACACTTCCCTTGGGACAGCTACTCACTTTAGTGCCAGGAGTTAGGCAGCAATTCCAACAACATGTTAGTCTCGGATCTCCCAATACTCCGGTGACAGCCGCAATACAACCGGAAACTGATACTACGGTGGATCATTCTGTTCCCTTAATCACGGTCTGGCATAAAAATCACAAGATTACGCAAGTGTTAATTGATGGTGGTTCCGGTGTGAACGTAGCAACTGCAACCCTCTGCAAGAAGTTAGGGTGGACCCAAATTGAGCCTGTTCAATTCTTTGTCAGAATGGCAGATCAATCCCGAGTTCATCCAGTGGGACTCGTAAGGAATATCCCAATCACTTTGCAGGGTACCACGTTTAAAATGACTTTTGTAGTCTTAGAACTACCAGAATCCAGCCTCGATTACAATCTCCTTTTCGGTCGACCATGGTTGAAACAGGCTAAAGTTATACAAGATTGGTCAGCGCAGGAACTGACTTTCAAGGATAACCACCGTAAATATGTTGTCAAAGTGGATGCCATTCAGCCCTGTGAACTTCATGCCAGACCATATGTAGCAGAGCCGGTCCACATGATGGATGGCTTATCTGACGATGAAGAGGAAGCATTTCTGAAGAACAATGAAGATCTGATTTCCTTAGGTACTGTAGATCTGTAATTTGTCGTAGAAACCTAGAGTCCGACAGCATGTACAGTTGTTCTCGTGACCCGAGAAGCGGATACAGATGATACTAATGCTATGAATGAAGCCCCTCTGCAACACCTTTTACAGTCAGCCGACGATCTAGGGAAACCTTGTCAATTCTATGTCTCGGAAGACCAGTTAGTAACCTATAATTTGGGTGATGAAAGCAACCCGCGTCCTGTTAAGATTAAGGCAGGATTGTCCGAGGCATTTTAAGATGATTTGATCCGACTCCTGCGTGAGTTTTTTGATGTTTTTGCATGGGACTATCGTGATGTGAAAGGTCTGGATCCACGGATCTATCAGCATCGGGTTGTGCTGAAGCCAGAAGCGAAGCCAATTAAACAATCCAGTTACCGAATGAACCCCAATTATGCAGTAGAGGTTAAAGCAGAACTCGATCGATTATTAGAGGTTGGATTCATTGTCCCAATCAAACACGCTGAATGGATCTCCCCGATCGTGATCATACCGAAAAAAAACAAGCAGCTCCGAATATGTGTAGATTACCAGAAATTGAATGCAGCCACGGTACCTGATCCATTTCCTCTTCCCTTTCTCGATACAATGCTAGACAGAGTGGTTGGGCATGAGATGTACTCCTTTTTGGACGGTTACAGTGGTTATAACCAGGTCCGAATGGCTGAGCAAGATATACCAAAAACAACGTTTATTACGAATTGGGGTGTTTACGCTTGTACGGTTATGTGGTTTGGCTTAAGGAATGCTCCCAGCACATTTCAGCGGTGTATGCAAGAAATCTTTTCACCCTACCTCACTTCTTTTATGCAAGTATACTTAGATGACTTCTCGTTATTCGGCAAGATTGTGGCACACTTGTATCATTTATGGTGTTTTTTTGAAAAATGCCGTGAATACCGACTCTGCTTAAACCCGACCAAATCTGTCTTTGCGATTTCTTGTGGTAAACTCCTTGGCCACATTATCTCTGCACAAGGTATACAAGTTGATCCGGACAAAGTTGCAGCTGTGTTGGAAGCACCTGTGCCTATTACGCCGAAAGAAGTGATGCGCTTCTTGGGTCAAATCCGGTGGCATGGTAGACATTTACGGTGGTTAGCTCATCTTGCCACACCACTTAATCGACTCATGACGAGCGCTCCACGATAGTTGGAATGGACCCCAGAATGTCAAACTTCATTCGATCGTCTAAAAGAATTATTGATGCAGGCTCCAATTCTGCAACCTCCTGATTGGGAACGCCCATTTCATGTTTTTGTAGACACATCAGATATAGCCATTGGAAGTGTTTTAATGCAGCAATCTGATAAGTGCTTTCGGCCTGTCTATTATGCAAGTCGTCGACTTGCTCCTGCTGAAAGGAATTATTCAGTGACTGAAAGAGAATGTCTCGGTTTAGTGTATTCTGTAAAGAAATTCTGGCATTATTTATTAGGCCAAAAATTCACCTTTCATGTAGATCATGCTGCGCTGATGTATCTCGTCCGACAGCAGCATTTAGGTGGTCGCTTAGCGCGTTGGGTTCTATTGTTACAAGAGTTCGATTATGAAGTGATTCATTGACCTGGCACTGCACATGCATTAGCAGATTTCCTCTCTCGATTGGATTTTGGTAAAGCTCCGGTGGGCGTTGATGATACCACACCAGCAATTTACATTACTGAATTGACTAGTGACGAATCTGCAGAACCTCCTGTGACACCTACCTACTATGATCAGTTATTAACCTTTCTTACTGATGGATGTCTTCCCCCTCAAACTTCTCATGCGATGAGGCAGAAAATTGCAGTTTACAGTCGTAGATTCCGGTTGATTGCCGGACAGTTGTACTACATGGATCATACTGGTGTCTTGCTTCGTTGTATTCCTCCACATGAAGTAAAATCGGTTATTGCTATGGCACATTCAATACCTTCCGATGGACATTTTGCTGCAGATTTAACGCACCAAAAAATTCTGCACAGTGGGCTCTGGTGGTCTACTATGTATAAAGATGTGACTCAATTTATGCAGCAGTGTGACACTTGTCAGCGATCTCGACAACCTTTACAACGCCACTTCTTCCCTCTACAACCTATATTACCTTTGGAACCTTTTCAGAAGTGGGGTCTTGATTTTATTGGACCCATCACACCTCCAACAACCCTTAGCAACAATCGCTACATACATTCTGACCTGCACAGATTATGCTACCAGATGGGCGGAAGCTTGGGCCTTACGGTCCGCCACAGCTGTTTCGGTGGCAAAATGCCTGATGAAGGATGTTTTCCCGCATTATGGATTACCTCTGGAACTTGTGACAGATCAAGAAACACACTTTGTCAACAATTTAATGCGAGTAATAACGCACTCTTTTCAGATTCTGCATAAATTCAGTTCACCGTACTATCCTCGTGCCAATGGATTGGCGGAAAGCACTAATAAGACCTTGTTAAGTATGCTACACAAATTGGTTGTGGAATCATCAGAAAGATGGGATCAGTTACTACCTACAGTTTTATGGGCATACCAGACTACATACAAAGTTGCAACGGGAATGACCCCTTTCAATCTTGCTTATGGACTGGAAGCAATCGCACCACTGGAAATTGTAGTGCCAAGCTTACGCGTGGCCATCACTCAGAAATTGTTACCTGAAGACTCTTTGCCATTTCGGTTGGACACACTCAGAGATTTGGATGAACATCACTGGGAAAGTTTTTTGGTCCTTCAAGAAATGCAATTGCGAGAAGCACTACTCATGATCGGTATCTCAAAACTCCAGTTTTTACGGTGGGGCAACTTGTGCTGTTTTATAATGCAAAATCAAATCGTGCGGCTGGAAAATTCAAATTACGGTGGTTTGATCCTTACCGAATTAGTAAACAAGTGAGACCAGCTACTTTTCGGTTGACTACCTTGATCGGAATTTCTCTTCCTAAAGTAATCAATGGTTCAAAGTTGCGGCCGTATCACCAAGCACCTGATTCTCACTGACGTGTTCTTCGTGTTATTTACTTTCTTTGTATTTTTGCATGTTAGTTGAATAAGCCTGTAAATATCCTCGTTTTGCTATCTCATTATGATTAAAAGCCGCCATGTATTATCGATCTGCACATGCATGCACGACATAGTTATGAAGGTTATCATCTCAACACCGCATGATGATTAAGGTTTTTGATCGCCTCCCGTTGCCAAGTATCTACTTAATCTTCTTCTTTTCGCTGTTAATCGCTATTGTGTCTATGTGCTCTGTGTGCTTTGTGTTTTCTGTGATCACTGTGTATTCATGTCTTTGTGTTTTCGCGTACACATCATGGAAGCTTTAGCAAATTTTGCTACCTTTCGTGAAGGACTCCCTCAAGACGTGAGTGAATTCTTGCGTATCCGAGGTTTGTCAAATTTTGTTGAATTGCCTTGGCATTCAGTGGAATGTCATCCATATTACGCACAAATTATTGCTGCAATTGCCGCCACTCCTGCTACGGAACAGAGTTGGCCAATTACATGTTTACCATCTTGTGTAGTAATCACCTTAGAGTCATTTGCTGCAGTTTTTTGACTCTCTCTGGAAGGACGAGAGAATGGTCTTAACCTTCCGATAGACACTATGGTTGAATTGTTCCCAAGACACTCCTCGAATGAGTATGCTATCTTGTGTCGCCCTGATCCTGAACGAACAACTTTGCAATTCTTAGTGGCCATATTGAATCTACAGAAACGCACTTACGTGATTTCACACCCGTTCTACTCAATGATTGACATGGCTTCTCAGGAGCCTGTTAATTTTGCTTCCTATTATTTCCGGCGCATTCACCGTGAATGCATTACGGTCATTAAGCATGTTAACAAAGGAGATCTACTGTGTTCTCGTCTTCTGCATATCCTTACATTTTTGTTTCCGGCCCTCCAAGCAGCGCAACTGCTTCCAAACGCTCCAATATTGTTCCATGAGGAATATGTTCACGTGCTCGAGGATGAAGAAGAAGATGATGATGATCTCTTCCAACTTCTCCACCGGAAACACAGACGGATAAGTCCCTCAAAAAGTCAAGTACAAGGCTCCACCGCCGGGCAGGAGGAAGAAACCTTTCACGACACCACCACTTCAATCCATATTGAATCTTCTGGTCAATCTTCTCCGGATAACCAGTAGGAACAAAGTGTTTCCACCACCGTTTCTAACGCAGTTTCCTCTCGAGAGGCGTCTCAACATCAATCCCAAGAAGATGGGCAAACTCTTGTTGGGGGCATGCTCGATGAGGTAATCGCTTTGGTAGAGTCTATCAGTGTCAGTACTAAAGCCACTAAACAACAATCTATCGAAAAAATGTTGGTGGCCAACACTCTTCTACCCACTCCTGCACCCATTCCTCCGATTAAGCCCATTGTCCCTGTTTCACCCATTGTTCCTGAAGAACCTGCTACTTCTTCTTCTTCCCCTAATTATTCTCCACCCTCTTCTCATCACCTCTTGTCAGCCTCATCATCCCAACCACTCCCTCCTCTTTTTCCTCCGATACCTATGTTTACAGGACTAGAATCGATGGGACGTATGCTGATCCATTTGTCGCAGCCACTACCAGTGCAGATGAAGAAGGTTACTGATAATATCCGACATGAATTACAACACAAAGTCGATGTCCTTGAAGCAGATATTACTCCACTCCAGGAAGAGATAGATGTAGTAAAGGCAGAAAATCATGCTCTGCACGAACAGATTCAGCACCTTCAAGCACAACTTGCTGAACAAGAATCATTGATCAGCCAAAGAGATGCTGCGTTGGCTGAACTAAGAGCCAAAGATGATTTATTAAGTGCTACTGATGCAGAGATTCTCCAGTTAAAACAGTTCATCCAGGATAAAGAAGATGCTTGTATAGCGCTCGGGAATTTATTGGAAGAAACGCGAGTTCAACTAGATGAAGTTGTGCAGAAAGGACAGGAAATGGAAGATTTAGCAAAGCAAACTAATACAGAACTCCAGCTCGCAAACACCAATCTGTTTGAGGCGAATTCTGCTCTTAAAGCTCATATGAATTCAACCAATCAATTGCAGAAGGAGATAACAGGGATAAGAAAAGAAAGAGATGCATATTACCGGACAATTCAATATCAGGCTCAGGAATTGGAGAGAAGAGAAAAGCAGCTTGGTTGTCAAGCAGAAAGATTATCTAGAATTGATAAACAAATTCAAGACATGAAATTGAGCCGTGATGCAGCCCTGGCGAACGATTTTTATTTATAGGAAGCATTTTTGCAGACACAGGCTGACATTTTGATGACACAAGTAATTGCTGCAAGCTCTGTTCGTACTAACGCCCAATTAGTCGAACAAGACACTTTAAAGAAAATGCTGGATAGCCTAAAGCAAAAAATTGCCAGAACCTTTAAATTAGCTAGAACCATGTATATCCAGGGTATAGTCGATGAGACCTAAAATTTTTGTATCAATGCGGGTTCAAGTCCACCACGCGTGCTAGTGTAAGCCGCCGGATTGGCATTTGTAATTCTTTACTTTTCATATTCTGCACAAACCGAAAGGTCGTTGCGAAGAGTTGTAACTACTTATAAATCAATGAAAGGATGCTTCGGTGACGATGAGGAGAATCGCCAGACTGTCTGTCTACGCGATTGCATTTTGTGACGTTGCTTTGGTGCAGTGTTTGAGAAATCTGAGTAGTTCTATGTTTCGTCCTTGTTTGGTTACGTTAACTTGTGATTAATTTAGCTCCTTTAAGTTAAGGATCTTAAGTCCGTGTTACGGTAATATTTAACGTTGGTGCTGTGTACTGAGAAAGTAGTAACCAGAGTACGAATAGTAAGTCTGTAAGAGAACGAACCAGAGTATTGATAGTAATTCGTGTTAACAGAGTACTTTGAATATTAGTGTACTGCGATGTGAATGAGTTAATTGGGAAAATCAAGTTATAGGGCCTCTGATTAGCAGACCCCTTCCACTCCCAAGAACCCGAAAGAGTTTAAACGCACCTGCGACAGCAACGTGCGTTTAACAGATGCGTAGTTGTTTTGCTGCCTTCTATTATTTTGATTCTTCAACCTACAATCACGTTCAAAGTGTCCAAGTTTACCACAATTCCAACATCCTTTACTGTTATTACCTGAATCATTTCTTTGGAAATTTTGCAACCTCTTTGGGTCTCTCTGCCTCGAAATTGTCCTCTTCCTCGTGCATGATTCTGTTGTTGACCTTGGTCTTGGTTATTGTGTCCTCTTCCACTTTCAAAGTCTCTACCTCTGCCTCTTCCTCTACTAGAGTAGAATACCTACTCTGAGCTAGGTTTTCCTTGGGAGTTCGAGTCCTCACCAAGATTCTTTTCTTCAATTATCACCATAGATACCAGATCAACAAAATTCAGAATATTTTCCGTGGTCTGTATAGAAGTTTTGAACTGCTTATATATAGCTCCTAAACCAAGAAGGCATACCTCCAGATTATCATCATCATCTACATTCACGACAATAGATGCAAGTGAATCACATATGCTTTTGATTTTCAGGATATATTCACTTACCGACATGCTCTTTTTCTCCAATGTATGGAGCTCGTTCTTGAGTTGCAATTTCTGTGGCTTTGTATTCGTCTCATACAATAAGACCAAAGTGTTCGAAGCCTCTTTTGGATTCTTAGCATCTTGTATGTGGCCAATCATGCTATCCTGCATGCTTATAGATAGCGAGTACTGTACCTTTCATGCTCCTTGATTCCATTCTTCATATGCTCTTAACTTGTCTATAGTCTGATTTCTCTCTGGTAACTACAGAGCATTTTCATTCTCTCCTTCGATGTACTTCCACTAGCCTTTTCCCATCAAGAAATTCATCATCTTGAATCTCCAAGCATGGAAGTTGTTCTTGTCCAATTTATCACTCATAAGCTGACTCATTCCATCTGCATTTGCCATTTCTGCAGCTATTCACAACACTGCAAAACACTACAAGTAGCACTTCTGCTTGAACACTGTTGCACTATGACGTGATAATTCAATCTCAAAAACACATAGTTTTCATGTATCAATAGTACATGGAATCACTTGAAATTCTGGATCTGGAATATGTTGCCAAACACGATGAAAGTTACAATCTTGCAAATTGACCTAGTTTTTCTATGGGCCCCACCTTGTGGGCTCAAAATGGAGGTCGAGATGGTTCTGAAACTTTGATCTAACAAAAATGAGGTACCTTAAAGGAATAACTCCCAAAAATATTTTGAGGTCCTCTACCTTCACGCCAATTTTTGTAGCAATCTAAGGTCATTTGTGAATCGTGCTTTCTCCATGCCTTTTCGCGTACTCTTCACCGTCGCCCTTCTCCATGAGCTCTCTACAACCACACTAGCTCTAATACCATGTCATGAGGAAGGAGATAAGGAAGAGAGCTCACACACACACACTCACAATCAAAGAGAAGCACACACACAAATTGAGGCAAGGAAGAATGAGTGAGCTCGCAAGAGAAAAATGTGCCATCACTCTCGGTAGATAAATCTAGTACAACGCAATGAAGTATCCCTGACATATACCGACATGACCACTATACATGTCAGAGAAATGAAAAATTGATACGTGTGATCCTGGATCACCACATGTTGAGCTTGATATCTCAACAAAAAACACACTTTTCTAGGTTCAAGGAGGCCTGATATTCTCTACATTTGTTAAAGATAGATCTCAATTCGGGAATATGTGTTTGTCTGATGTTGGATTGAGTGTGTAAATCATCAACATAGAACTTCAATTTCTTCCACAAGACCTCCTTGAACATGCGACACATCAGCCTTTGAAATGTAGCACGAGCATTGATGGGCCCAAAAGGCATCACATGAATTGCAAAAATGCCCCACTTTGTGGCAAAATCCATCTTATGTTGGTCTTCTAGGGCAAAAGCTACTTGATTGTAGCCAGAAAATCCATCAAGGAATCCGTAGACTTCTTTTCCTACTACAGATTCCAACAAATGTTAAGTGATAGGAAGTAGATAGCTATCTCTGATGGTGGTGGCATTGAATTTCTTCAGGTTAATGCACACATGTAGCTTTCCATTCTTTTTGGGCACTACCGCAATGGGGGATATCCATTCAGTATGATCAATCTCATAGATAAATCTAGCTTCTATCTAGCCATCTATTTCCTCTTTGATATTTGCCGCATAATTATCATTATATGTATAGGTTTTCGGCTTAGAGGGTGTGGCTTCTAAGGACATCAGAATTCTATGAGAACTGATGTCCAGGTCTACTCCTTTCAAGTCTTTGTAGCTCCCTGCAAACACATTTCTGTACTCTCTTAATAATGCAACCAACTCTTTCTCTTCTTCTTCGGTTAGGTCATGTCCTATGTACATGCATCATTCTTCACCATCTTCTAGGGTTACAATAATTTTCATAGTTTTCTCTTTATTATTGTATGCCACTCTTGTGAGTGCTTCTCTATTAGGCATCCTAATCATGATCTTTTAATCTTCTATTTCATATTCTTGAAGTTTTTTGGAACATCAAAGGGGTTTTATTCCTCTACTGGCTTAGTTACAAGTTTCTCTTTTCTTCTTCTTGGCTAACATCAATGTCTCTTTTTCTTTTGATCTTTCCTCTTGAGTTTCAACTTCTATTAAATAGAGGTATTCTTCCTCTAAGCATACAAAGGCTCCATGAGGATGGACTCTTCATCTTTGTCACTATCTTCCTTGAATCCGCCCATATTAGGTTCACAATCCTCAATAATGGTATCACACATGATTGGTTCTATCGTGAAAACTGAGATGTCATAGCCATCTTCATCACAATGGGGAATCCATTCTTCTTCATTGATTGATATGTCCATGGTGGCTAGAATTTCAAACCAACTGTGGGGTCCGAATTCTTCATTAGGGAAAACCACTTCTAGTGCATAGGTTATGTCTTGTATTGTTCTAAGATTCTCCTTAGCACCTACATCTCTAGTGATTGCTCTTTTTGCTTCCTCCACTACAACTTCACACATCCATAAGTGGGTGTTTTCATGCATCCAAGAGGATCCTAATCCCATGGAGTGTATTGACTCTGTGTCATCTGATGCTCTATGGACGTGGTTCGATTGTAAGGGGGATACATCTCTATGGATGGGGTTCCATTGTAAGGGGGATACATCTCTTAAATATTTCAAGTACAAAGATTTGGTTCCCCAATCTTGTACTATTTGCCATTGTCTCATGAAGGGTCTACTTAAAATCATCTCATAGACCTGGTTCTTGCTAAAATCACATATGGCAAATGTATACTCAAACTCTACACCATAAGTGGTGAGAGTTACCCCTTCTCGTAATCCTAGAAGTTTCTCGATGTGTCCATCTACCATTTGTAGTTTCATCCTCATTGGCCTGAGTGTCAACTTTCTTAAATGCTTCCGTAAGGAGGTGCTAGCAATGGCAACTCTTGCACCAGATTCCAAAATTTCTTTGATGGTATAGTCCTGATAGCTAACAAGGAGATAGGTATTTCCTTATTCTCTTTCACTTATATCTCCTACCTTATCCAAGGGTATCTCTAGGAGTGTCTCATGTGTCCCTACCTGAGAGGGTGGCTTAGCTACTTCTGGCATTTGATTTGCTATATGCTTCCATAGTTCTAGTTTCACTTTCAATAGCTCCTCTAAGGTGAGATAACATTGTACCTTAGCATTCCTTACCATGTCTATGTTCCTAGGTATGATTGACTCCTCATTTCTTACCATGATAATAGGGGCTCTTATTTGAATAGACTTAGAATCCCATCGGCTTGTGAATTGAGGTAATTCCTTCAAAGTATTGGATTCAAAGTCTAATCGTTCACTAGTTTGAGCATCTTTTTATTCTTTGTAGATAGAGGGAATGTCTTGTGGAAATTGAGCACAAAGATCATCCACAATCTCAATGGGAGGAGGATTTGTGCTCTCCTTGGCCCATTTCTCCTCTTGAATCTCTCATAAAAACTCCTGTGAATAGTGATTTATGGAAGAAGACATTTCTAGATTAGTGGAATTAGGAACATAAGCTTCCTTGGGAGGAAAGCATATCCTTGCACTTCCATCGTTACTTACCTTTGATGTAGCTGACTTCCTAGATTTGGCTATCATTCTCTCTAGTCTCTCTAACAATCTATCAAATTGTAATTGAGTCTTTCCTGAGTTAGTGCAAGTTGAAAAGACGGTTGACCTCAAACATGGTTTGAGCTAGTTCAACCATTTTCGCACAAAGCTTAGTCCTTTCCATTTCTAAGTTGGCTCTAGGATAACACTTATCTAACTCTGCCACATTTGATCCTTCTTGAATTCTGGCCTAATATACCTTGAACATCATGTCAAGATCTTCTAGAGTAGGATTTGCTAGGACCGATCCTACCTGGGTGGTGGTGGTTTGGTGGGATGGTTTCATATGGATGGTGTCATATATCTACCTTGAAGAATAGCACTTATGTACACACCTTTTATTGTAAAATTTGATTGATCACTTATGATCATTTCTTGTAAGGTTCAAAGCATTTATCCTTGTTAAAGGGAAGAGTAAAAGAGCCCAAAATTCATATACATAGATAGATAGACAAAAATATAGATAGATAGATAGATAGGTAGATAGATAGATAGATAGATAGATAGATAGATCGATAGATAGATAGATAGATAGATAGATAGATAGATAGATAGATAGATAGATAGATAGATAGATAGATAGATAGATAGATAGATAGATAGATAGATAGATAGATAGATAGGTAGATAGGTAGATAGATAGATAGATAGATAGATAGGTAGGTAGATAGATAGATAGATAGATAGATAGATAGATAGATAGATAGATAGATAGATAGATAGATAGATAGATAGATAGATAGATAGATAGATAGATAGATAGATAGATAGATAGATTGTTGGTAGTAGCTAGGGCATTCAAGGTGTTACAAGATAGGGAAGCCGTCAGAGAGAGTTAGAATAGAGGGAAAGTCAAGCAGGACCAAGCAGGCAGAGTAGTCAACAAAGATCTCACAACTAGGCCTATACAATTTACAAAGGGTAAATCTTTTTCAATTGTGATTTTCATCACTACATCAACATTGTAAATACCATTTTCGCTATATTAAACTTCATTTTGTTCAAGTAGGTCTTGAGCCCATAAAAGTCATATTGGTCAAAGTCAACTACAATCAAAGTCAACCACAGTCAAAGTCAAAAGGTCAAAGTCAAACCAATCAAAGTCAACAAGGTCAAGGTCAAAGTCAATAGGGGCAAAGTCAAAGTGTTCGAGTGTAAGTGTCAAAGTGCACAGGTATTGCACAATTAATTGTCCACAAAGGGTAAATTGGAGAAAGTGGGTTGCAGGTTGCAGAGGTATTTCTCTAATTTCCCTAAGGTTCAAAGTGTTTTTAACGTGGTTTGAAAGGTTCAAGTTAACCCTCTCTTATGTGCAAAAGTGAAGACTTAAAAGAAAAATGTGAAGGTATGTGAAGCGACAGCGTACGCAGAAGTGAAAGCATGGCCCCCCAATTAAAATTTTTGTTTTAGACTAAATTCACTACAGGATAAAACAAGGATTTATTGGCTGTCACTTGTGGAGACAATCTTGGGACATCAAAGTGAGCACCAAGATACTCTTGCAGTTAGGAGCGTACGTGAATCGAAACTCAAATGAAGGCATGGACTATTCTAACTGTAAGGAGGAGTGAGCATAGTCTAAGCAGGGCAAGAGAGAGAAGTGGAGGAGACACACAGTGTGCGACACAGAGAAGTGAAGTGCAAGGTGTGCATGAAGAGTGACTAAGGAAGTGTGTAGAGAAGTGCTAAGCTAATCCCCCAAGGATCCCAAGGTCTCATTGCAGTGTGCGCGTGCCGATAGAAGTGTCCATCCCTCCCCCTTATTGGAAGCTTGGTGCAAGGTGTGCACAAGTGCAGGCTTGGAGAAGGTGGAGGTTTGGTGCAGAGGAGTCCAGCAGCAACAAGACCTTGGGTATTTGGTATTTTGTGATTAAGAACTCTGTGTGGGATTCTACACAGAAGCATTGGGTTGTATTATTGGATTGTATTGTGCATCACCCTTATATTTGACTTCTTATAATCAATTGACAGAGGCTTCCAGTGTGTATCTTTCTTCTTGTCTTTCCATTTTCCCCTACAAACACTCGAACTCCTTCTTGTCCAAGAATCCCCCAACAAAATTTGGCACGCACGGTGGGACTTCAAGGAAGTTTGAGCTTAGGAGAAACCAAGTGCAAAGTATAGAAGAGATCGTGTCGACAGACGATAGTGCTACTTCATTGAGCCAAAAGGTAAATATTCTTATCAAGTATCTCATATTAAGTGGACTATGAACAGCCCATGACTGCAACCCGGTCCCAAACATTAAGGGTCACCTGTAAGCAAACAAGAAGGAAGGTTGTTAGAAGATCATCTAGTCCACTTTCATCAACTTCATCAGTAAGGAGCATGGCAGGACAGGTAGACTTGGAAACCCTACTATCAAGATTAAATATAAAATTTCCTTCTTTCAAAGGTTTAGCTCAGGAAGATCCCGACGAGCATATTAGAAGGTTTTTAGCACTATGCAAAACTAGAGGCTTAATGGGAAGATAGGATGCCTTTTTGATACTCTTCCCTGCCACATTAGAAGGGTTGGCAGATAAATGGTTCAGTCAATTTGCTGAGAACCATTTTACAACTTGGGACTTAATGAAAGATGCATTCAAAAATCAATTCGTGCATGGAAATACTGCAGAGATCATCATAGAGGAATTAGAAAACTTGAGATTGGGTCCAGGTGAGAAATTTCCAGAGTTTGTAACTAGGGCCAAAGCTCTAATGGCTAAGTTGCCAGATCCTCCGCATGATTTTTTTGTTAAGAAATGGTTAGCTAAGCCACTTCCAGTGACCACCCAATGCAAAATCAAGGAATTAGTGTTGCCCACTGCTTCCATAGAGGGGTTCATCAACACAGCTACACGACTGGAGCAGATAAGACAACAATATGGAGAAAATTCCTCTCAACTACCCTATTCCATAGAAATCGAGCATCCAGTGATCCAATTAAGGAGAGAATTGGAGGGCTTAAGAAGGAATAAGCCCCTCAAAGAGGAGGAGAATGCTGTTACTCAATTGAGAAGGGAGATTGAGGCATTAAAGCTCCAAAAAGAGGAGGAAGCCCAAGCAGAGGAATTGGCTCAGCTACGATAGGAGTTTGTTGGAGTTAGACGTCTGCGGAAGCACGCGAACAGCACAAGGAAGAAGAAGAAGCTTGGAGCACAACACACAAGACTGAATGTATTACTAGAGAATGTACAAAGACAAGTAGCCCATTAGGGCAATCGGCGTATATACAAGCCGGGGGAAAAAAACCTCCTAAAGAGGGAAAAAAGTGCCCCATCGGTTCTAGAGTGTTCACACACATCACTACCTAAATATATCAACAAATCCCCCCTGGGAGTGATGCGGTGAACAAGGAGCTGGCACTCATGTATAAGGAAGTGCCAAGCTATGTGGAAATCACTCCACAAAAGGAAATAAGCCCAAAGCTTTGCGGAAAGCTTCAAACTTCTCCCTAGGCAGAGCCTTCATGAAAAGGTCTGCAATGTTCTCCTGCGTGGGCACATATGCCAAGCTGATCTCCCCAGCAGAGAACCTCTCCCTGACATAGTGATAATGCACCTCAATGTGCTTATTGCGAGCATGGAACACAGGGTTCCTCACAACTGCCAATGCACTCTGACTATCAGTGAAGATGGTGGTGGCAGAAGACTGGCCAACACCCAAATCAGCCATAAGGCGTCTGAGCCACACACACTCAACAGTCGCTGTGAAAGCTGCCCTATACTCAGCCTCACAACTGGAAGTGGCCCCAGTAGGCTGCTTCTTGCTCAACCAAGATATACATGAGCTACCAAGCATCAAGCAAAAACCACTGGTGGACACACGAGTGTCATAGCAACCAGCCCAATCTGAGTAAGAAAAAGCATGCAAATCTGGCGGTAGTGATCCCCCCTTGGGATAAAACAACCCAAGTAGCCGAGTACCACTCAAGTAGCGAAAGATGCGCTTAACCGCTTTCCAATGCGTGACTCTGGGCAATGCATAAACCTGCTCATCTGTGAGACAGCAAACTGAATATCTGGCCGAGTAATGCATAAGTAAATCAAGCATCCAACGACCTGCTGATAGAGAACAGCATCAAATGCATCTCCAGCATCATGAAGACTCAATCGTAAACCTGTCTCCATAGGAGTGGCAATAGGCTTACAGTCTTCAAGGCCAAAAGGCTGCAATAATGTGTCAATATATTTCGTTTGACACAAAGCCATTCCACCATCAACTTGCATAAACTGAATGCCCAAATAGTGATGCAAATGCCCCAAATCAGACATCTCAAATGAGGCATGCAAATCAGCCTTGAAATCAGCAATATGCTTCTCAAGAGGACCAGTGAGCAGCATGTCGTCTACATAGACAACAATGATTAGAAGCACATCATTAGCACGCTTAACATATAAGGTGCTTTCAGTTGGACTGTTCTCAAAACCATGTGCAATCAGATAGGCATGTATTTTCTCATACAAAGCACGTGGTGCTTGCTTTAAACCATATAACGCCTTCTTTAACGTGCACACCTGGTTTTCATGCCCTTTCGGCACAAAGCCACGGGGCTGAAAAACATACACTTCTTCATGCAAGTCACCATTCAGAAATGCTGTTTTAATGTCCAACTGATGTACATTCCAACCATGATGGGCTGCAAGTGCACAAATGCTCCGAACAGTAGTCATACGGCATGTAGGTGCAAAGGTCTCATCAAAATGAATGCCTCTTTCCTGCGCATAACCCTTTGCAAGAAGCCTAGCCTTATACCTGTCAACTGTACCATCAGGTTTACGCTTCAGCTTGTATACCCACTTAGTGCCAATGGCCTTCTTGCCAGGAGGCAAGTCACATAAAGACCATGTACCATTCTTCACTATAGCATCATATTCAGATTGCATAGCAGCCATCCAATTTTCTGAATTTTGTGCTTCATCAAAAGAAACAGGCTCATTCTCATCACAGAGACTAGATGCAGCGATAGCATAGCAATCTGATGCAAAGGAGGTACTATGAGAGCCTGAACGAGTACGATATGACAAAGGTGCATCTAATTTGCTGTCACGCAAAGTCTGCACCAGCCATTTTGGCATAGTTTTTGCCTGTTCAATATCAGCTCTCTCATCAACAAGTGCATCATGTAAATCTGCATCAGAAATGGAATGATCTGCATCATCATATGAAACCTGCAAAGGCTGAGAAGTTGCCTCATTAGGACCAGCGCTAGCCTGTCCACCTGTAAAAAGAGGCATCAAAGTATCATACATGTCTTTGGAGCTAACAGATGTCTCCTTAGTACATGAAAGCAATGGCTGAATAGCATCTTCCACAAAGACAACATCACGGCTAACCAGAATGCGTTTAGTCTGTGGATGATACAGACGATAGCCTTTACTTTCAGAACTGTACCCAACAAAAATACATTTTACTGCCTTATCATCCAATTTTCTGCGATGTTGTTCAGGCACTAATGCATATGCCAAACAACCAAAAACACGCAGATGAGCAACAGATGGCTTGCGGTCATGCCAAGCCTCATATGGAGTGATGGACTGCAACGCTTTGGTGGGACACCGTTCAGTACATATGCTGCACACATGACAGCCTCAAGCCAGAAACTATGTTGTAAAGCTTGACTTTTGACCATGCACCTCGCCATCTCCATGAGTGACCTGTTCTTTCATTCAGCAACTCCATTCTGTTGAGGTGTATACGGCACTGTACACTGGTGTTTTATCCCACGTTCAGCCAGAAATGCATTAAAATCTGAAGACATATATTCCCCCCCTCGATCAAAACGGAGGGTGCCCATTTTACATGCTGACAGATTTTCAGCCAAAACCAAAAACTATTTGAAGCACATGAACACTTTAGACTTTGCTTTGAGTGGATATACCCATGCATGCCTGGAAAAATCATCAATGAAAGTCACGAAGTAAAGGTAATTTCCAAAAGAGGGTGTCTGCATAGGACCACAGACATCACTATGTACAAGCTGCAATTTCTGCATAGCCCGAACTGAACCATCTTTTGGAAAGGAAGAACGCTGCATTTTGCCCAAAATACTGCCTTCACAAACATGTTTTCCAGGTGCCTCAAGTTTGGGCAAAGAGGACACCATTTCAGATTTCTGCAGGCGTAACAAACTAGCAAAATTCAGATGACCAAAGCGTGCATGCCAAAGCTTTGCATCTGACATAGCCTGAGAATCATGAACTGCACATGCCGAATCATTCACAGATCTTTCATAGTCTATGAGCTTATACAGCCCACGACATAAAATGCCAGAAGCAATAATCACATCGCCATTTGAGAGATCATGGACTGTACACCTGTCATCAACGAATTTCACAACCAAGCCAATCTTGGCTAATGCAGAAACTGATAACAGGTTCTTTTTGATCCCTGGCACAAATAAAGCATCTGACAAAGTGAAAGAACTACCATCAGCAGTAGTCAGAATGATCTTACCAACTCCCATAACAGGATAAGAGGAGTTATTGGCGCATGTGACAGTATTCCCTGTAGGGGCAGGCTCGAGTGAAGAGAAGAAACTGCGCTGCGAGGTAATATGTTTGGTCGCCCCACTGTCAAAGTACCAAACATCTGAGTCTACTGCAGACATGCACTGATCATGAGAAGATGGGTCAAAACTGCAGACAGTAGTAAACGCCCATTCTTCTTCCTGCACAAGATTTGCAGACTCTGTTTTTGGTGTAGAGGCCTCTGCAACAACCATTCCAGCCTCTTTCTTCTTTGCCTCTTTAGCAGCCAGTTTTGGACAGTTCTTTATAATATGATCATTTCCTTTACAGTACTTGCAGAACAATTTCTGCTTTTCTGATTTCTTCTCATCTTTATCCTGGTTCTTCGATTGTGCAGCATTTGCAGATTTCTGCTTACTAGTAGAAGAGCTCCATTTTCCTTTGCCCTTCTGACTAGCCAGGAAAGCTTGATCTGCAACACGCATAATGGACCTGTTCTGCCTGGACTGATCTTCCTGCAACAGAACAGAGACTAATTCCTCAAATGACAAGGCATTCGGATTGTCTTTCATCATCAATCGAAGAGTAGAGGCAAAACTCTGATATGAATCAGGAAGGCCATTCAGAACGGTCTGCACAAGTGAGCTATCTGGTATAACCTCATCAGCAGAAATCAATAGTTCCTTCAGGTCTTTGATCTTTGTAAGAAAACTGTCCATCGAATCACCTTCATTCATGTGCTCACTCTCCAACTGTTTTCGGAGGTAAGCAACACGAGCCTCATTCCTAGCCTGGTACAAAGTGGTAAGTGTATCCCAAGCATCCTTTGTTGTTCTGCAAGAGCGAATATGAGGAATAATGGCACGTTTGACAGACAAAGCTATCAATGCATGTGCCTGGGCATCTCTGCCATCCCAACAAATCTGCTCTACAGTAGGTGCAACAGAAACAGCAGCACGAATAGGAATCTGCGGAATATCATCTTCGACACCATCTTCATCAGCTCCAACACCTGTATTTGCAGTACATGTCGTTACAGGTGTAACAGGACGTCTTTCAACACCCTGCACAATGTTCCACAATCCTTTTGCAACCAGTACATGTCGCATCATATAAGCCCATAATGGGTAGTTGGTACCATCCAACTTATCCTCAACAGCCAACATACGGAATACATCACTGCTTTCAGCCATGGCCGGTGACTAAAATACCTTGATGCAGAAAATTGACTGTATCTCAAAAAGTTGAATAGAACTGCCCAGACGAGTTCTGCTAGACCTGTAGCAGACTTCGAGACGCTTAAACTGGCGAACAGAAACTGGTATATACCTTTGGCACAAAAGGACAAAATAGCCTGCACAAGCACTGCGATAGTGCGTTCGGAGGCCGAAACGAGCTCAGATCGCGATTTCGGCACCACAGAGCGAAGCCGTTTTGATCTCGGAAACACCCTGAGTATGCTCACCAAATTTTGTGCGAATCTGAGACTGCAAACGGAGGAGTGTCGACGGCACCCTAGAAGAAGCAACGACCTGCTCTGATACCAATTGTTGGAGTTAGACGTCTGCGGAAGCACACGAACAACACAAGGAAGAAGAAGAAGCTTGGAGCACAACACACAAGACTGAATGTATTACTAGAGAATGTACAAAGACAAGTAGCCCATTAGGGCAATCGGCGTATATACAAGCCGGGGGAAAAAAACCTCCTAAAGAGGGAAAAAAGTGCCCCGTCGGTCCTAGAGTGTTCACACACATCACTACCTAAATATATCAATAGAGTTACAGGAACTCAAAGGGGGTGGCATCAAGAGTGGACTTTGGTGTACTATGTGCAGCAAGCAAGGTCATATAGTAAGTGAATGGCCTTTGTTAAGTGAGACTTGTCAACTATGCAGGAAAGTTGGGCATGAGGCCTAGGATTGTCAATCAAGAGGACTACCTGCAACAACATATTGGACATAAGGAGGACCCTTACCACCAGCAAATGTGATGGTGGCTGCACCCAATCAAGGTAACAATTACAACCCTAGACATAGGAATAACTTTGGAAATGGGCCTAGGAGGCCAATCATTTGTTTCGTGTGGAGAATGTGGGCACTATCAAAGTAGGTGCACTCTACCAGAAAATGCCCGTCCTTGTAGAAACTGCCCAGAGGCCAGAGACCACTATACAAATTGTTGTCCTAAGAATCAAGCCTCTTCATCCGGGCCCCATATTCAAATGATTTCTGTGCACAAAGAAGAAATGTGTGATCAAGTCAATGAGCCATCACCATCTACCAGGGTGGTGCAGTTAGAAGAAATAGACTCTTTGACTGTGCAGACAAGAAGCAAGGGGAAGGTTCAAGCAGACATAGGTCAAGGAACAAAAATTAATGAATGGAATCAAGATAGAGAACCATCTGAAGATAAAGCCACCACAGATGCAGATACAAAGCAAAAAGGAAATCGCATATGTACCAGTGATGCCATTTGACATGCATTCAACAGGGCTCATGAGGAGTTTGATAATTCAATTGGAGCCCAGGCTCTTAAGGAATCAAAAACTTCAAAACTACTCAAGTCCATGAAAAAGGAGGTTAGTATTTTTGATTTAATAAAGATGGATGGGAAATTCAGGTCAGAACTCTTGCAAATAATTGATGAGGCTTCCACTACAAGTTTGGTGGCAAAGACTGCTGTTATATATAAAGGTAAAATTGTAGGGGAAGCACCCCTTACATATTATAAGAGTCCTCGGCTGACAGTATCTATCAAAGGTCATGAGTTTCAGGGAGTTATTGTGGATGGTAGTTATGGCATTAACTTGATGCCTGAACATACAATGGAAAAGATTGGACTACACCATTCAAGGCCTGAAAATTTCACTGTTACGTTGGTAGATCAAAGCAAAGTAAGGCCCTTGGGAGTGATCCCAAAATTTCCACTTGAAGTACAAGGTAATCTCTTCATTCTGGATTTTGTGGTTTTAAGAATGCCCCAGGTTGAAGGAGGATTTCCCCTCTTAATTGGAAGACCATGGCTGAGGCATGCAAGTGTCATCCATGATTGGGGTAAAGACACTATGTGGGTACAAAAGAAAGGGCAAGAGCTGACACAGATACATTTAGAAGAGGGCCCAAATAATCAAGGGAACACCAGCATGATGCAAACAGTTGGCATTTGCATGGAACCAGAAACAGAGGATCAACCCCAAATAGATTTCGAGGAAGAAGAGGATATTCTAAATTGGCTTCAAGCAGGCAACTCTTCCTCTTGTTTTGGAATTTTTCTTAATAATTCTTGCACAGCTAAAGGTTCTTATGAAAATCAGAAGAAAGTTCAGGTTGATGGATTGGGAGAGCCCATCACAGACCACAGAAGGGGCAGGAAGACACCCCTCAAATATAACTTGGAGGAGGATGTAACAACAATAGAGAAGGAAGTTTCTAAAACTAAAGACGAGGTAAAACATACTAGTGATGAATGCTCTTTCCCAATTCAAGAAATCCCTGCGGGATGGATGCAGGATAAGGAGGAATGCATCGAGATCCAAAATACCCCTGCTTATGAAACAATGCACGAAAAGCTAGTGGAAGAAAACAAGGATGGAGATGAGCACAAAGATAATATGGTAGAGAGAAACCTTGTCAAAGAAATGCATTTAGGCACTCAGGATAATAATCGTCCAGTTCTGGTGGCCACTTGGTTGTGAAGCCACTCAGGGCTCCTTGAAAAGATAAAATCCTTCTTGACCCACTACACAGATGTTTTTGCATGGCATTATAAAGACTTAGAAGGAGTGCCTGCCAATTATGGAGAGCATAGAATCCCCCTGGTTGAAGGAGCCAAACCAATATGAGGGAAGAGTTATAGACTTAACCCAAAATATGCTGAAGATGTTTATGTGGAAATACAGAAGATGGAGGATGCAAGAATCATCATTCCTGTGGAACACTCAGAGTGGCTCTCACCTATGGTTATAGTACCAAAGAAGAATACCAATAAAATCAGAATTTTTGTTGACTTTAGAGCACTTAACAAGGTGACCATTCCAGATGGATTCCCAATGCCATTTGCAGAGCAGGTCATTGAAGAAGTGGCTGGACATGCATTATATAGCTTTATGGATGGCTTTAGTGGCTATAATCAAATTTCAATACACCTAGAGGATCGTGAAAAGATTGATTTTATCACACCTTGGGGAACATATGTGTATGTAAAAATGCCATTTGGACTCAAAAATGCTTCAGCCTCATTTAATAGAATTGTCAACCTCATTTTTGGTCCCTTATTGCTGGAAACACTGAGAATTTTCATGGATGACTTCTCTTCATTTTTCAGGTTCTCATAATGAGACCCCTTTAGATTGCTTGGACCATCACTTGCGATAGCTGCAGAATGTTTTTAAGAGATGCAGGGAGACTAAGCTAAAGCTCAACCCAAACAAATGTCATTTCCTTATGACAGAAGGAACGCTCTTGGGACATGTGGTTTCGGCTAAAGGTATGGCCCCAGATCGTGATAAAATTATCTCTATATTAAAGTTGCCTAAACCTAAATCTCCTAAAGAGATTCAAAGTTTCTTGGGGCATATTGGATACCATAGAAGGTTCATAAAAATGTATGCAGAAATAGCCAGGCCTCTGGCTAGACTTACAGGTAAAGAAGTGCCCTTTAAATGGGCAGAGGAAGAAGAGAACGCTTATCAAACATTAAGGTCCAAATTGGTGGCTGCACCAATTCTTATCACCCCAAATTGGTCAACCATTTTTCATGTGCATGTAGATGCAAGTGCATGTGTAGTAGGTGCAATATTGGCTCAACATAGTGAAGAATTCAAACTTGACAGGCCTATTCAGTATGCTAGTAGAATTTTGACTAAAGCTGAAAAGATTTATAGCACAACAAAAAGGAAAGCTCTAGCAATGGTTTTTCCAGTACAAAAATTTTGTCATTATTTGCTAGGTGTGAAGTTTGTCATCATCACTGATCATCAACCACTCAGTTATTTATTGAATAAGCCACAAGCAACTAGGAGGATATGGAGGTGGTTACTTTTGTTCCATGAGTTTGCTTTTTTTGTAGTCCATAAATAAGGTAAAGAAAATGTTATGGCGGATCACCTATCCAGGATCAATATGATGGATCAAGCTAGTGGAGTCAATGATGATTTTCCAAATGCTAATATGTTCGCTATACAAGCCCAAGGTTGGTATTATTATATCAAGAATTTCATTAAAACTGGAGTGTATCCAGAGAAGGCTAATACTGTGCAAAGAAAGAGACTGCTAATCAAGAGCAGACCTTATACTTTCATTGAAGATAAATTATATAGACAGGGAAAAGACAACAGATTTAGGAAGTGTATGGAAGAAGAAGAAGAAGAAGAAGTGAGGGAAGTCCTTCAATCTGCACATGCAGGAACATGTGGTGGGCACCTTCCAGGACATATTAAGGATGCAGAGATGAATGGGGAAAGGCATGTGACGTTTGCCAGAGGTGTGGACCTAAGCTAACAAAACAGAGGCATAACCCCTTGATTATTTCCACTTCGTGGAAACCATTTGAGAAGTGGGGGCTAGATTTTGTAGGGCCAATCTACCCTCCGTTGATTCCAAAAAGAGAGAAGTATCTATTGATAGCCACAGATTATGCGACAAAGTGGGCTAAAGCTATTGCTTCCCCTGACTGCACTGCCCAAACCATTGCTGATTTCATTTACGGTAGCATCATTTGTAGGTTTGGATGTCCACTTGAAATTTGTACAGACTAGGGTACTCATTTTGTGAATAAGGTCCTACAAGAAATTTTCAACAGGTATAGAATCCTACATAGGACCTCTTGTGCCTACTATCTAAGAGCCAATGGACAGGCTGAATCAACTAATAAGGTATTAATTTCCATGTTAAGGAAGGAATGTATGTTACAGCCCACTTCCTAGGGCATTGCTTTTCAAGATACCCTATGGGCATACAGGTTAGCTTACAAAGAGGCCACGGGATATTCTCCATTCCAACTGGTTTATGGCATATTGCCAATTGAGCCCTTTGAATTTTTACATGGATGTCCTAAAGTAGCATTCATGCGGGGAAAGAAAGATTGTGATGTCTCTTAGAGACTTGGAGCACTACATAAAGTGGAGGAGATTCCTCTACTAGCAACAAAACAATTGATAGAGACTCAGATGAAGAGGACGGAGGCACATGATTGAAATCTGTGGAACAACAACATAGAGCCAGGCATGTTAGTTCTTCTCCATAGACCTCATCTTCAAACACAAGTGAGAGGAAAATGGCTTCCACACTGGGAAGGACCTTATGGAGTTAAAACAATGCTGAATTGGGGTGCTATGGAGTTAGAGACACTGAAAGGAAAGGCCTTGCCACTGGTCAACATATCAAGGCTCAAGGCCTACCATCAGCACACTTGAAGTAGTATGGATCACTTGGAACTGCAGAATCTGTCCAAGTTGTACATAGCTCTCTCATTTCATTTTGCTTAAGTTTTAGTCATTTTCTTTATCCATTTCATGATTTTCCCTTAAGTTTTTAGCAAAATTAGAAGGCATTTCATAACCTCTGCAAAAGTACAATTTCTCGGCATTTTTGGGAATTTTTTCAAGCATTTTTTAGAATTTTCTAGCATTTTTTTAATCCTTTTCCAATGTCATTTTCTTGCCAAATAGTAGGAATAAAGGAAGCTCTCTGTGGTTTTGAGTGACAAAATTGCCCTACAACTATAGAGAATTTTTTCAAAAATTTTTGAGATTTTTTTTGGATTTTTTTGCAATTTTTTGGGATTTTTTCTGGATTTTTCTCACATTTTGAGGATTTTCCAAAAAAAAGCCCCCCCTTGGCTTTTTTCGGAATATTTCCAAAAAAAAAGAAACTCCCCCCTCCCCCCGGCCCGCCACCCACCCGCCCCTCCCCCCGCCCGCCGCCCACCCCCCCTCCCTTTCCCCCCCCCTCCTCCCCCTCCCCCCCCCCCTTCCCCCCCTCCCCCCCTCCCCCCCTCCCCCCTCTCCCCCCCCTCCCCCCCTGTCTGCCCACCCACCCCCCTTCCCCCCCTCCCCGCCCGCCCACCTACCCACCCACCCACCTGCCTCCCCCGCCCACCCGCCTGCCCACCCCCCTTCCCCCCCTCCCCCCCTCCCCCCCCCGGCCCGCCCGCCCACACACCCGCCCACCCGCCCCGCCTCCCCCCCCCCCGCCCGCCCACACACCCGGCCCCCCCCACCCGCCCACCCCCCCTCCCTCCCCCCCTCCCCCGCCCGCCCACCCCTCCCCCCTGCCCGCCCGCCCACCCGCCCGCCCACCCACCCACCCCCATCCCCCCTCCCTCTTCCCCCCCTTCCCCCCCCCCCCCCCCCCCTCCCCCTCCCCCCCCCCCCCCCCCCTCCTCCTCCCCCCCCCCGCCCCCCCCCCCCCCCCTCCCCCGCATCCCCCCCCCCCCACCCCCCCCCCCCCTCTTCCCTTTCCTTTTTTATTTATTTTTATTTTATTGTTTTGGCTTTCTTTTTGTGTTTATTTTTTATTATTATTTTATTTTTATTTATTATTTTATTTCTTATTTATTTAATATTGGTTCTCATTTTTTCACAGTTCCGAGTGTTCAGCTTTACAAATATATATATATATATATATATATATATATATATATTAAAAAATAATAATAATAACATATAAAAAAAAGAAAGAAAGAAAAAGATCAAGACAAATTTTTTCTATTTTTTTATTATTTGTTTATTTTATTTTCAAAATATATATTTTTTTATTTTTATGGCTCAAACCCTTTTGGCTTTGGATCATGCCTCACATGGCCATTTTTTTCAAACCTGGGGTAGTTTTCATGTATCTTGGCACCTTTGGATTCACTTTTTGACTTAATTTTTTCAAAGTCCCTACTTTTCTCTGACTTTTGGTCACAACCCACAAGTTTTGAGCCCCTTTATCAAACGTTTTTATTGATCTAAATGGTCCACATGGTCTCTTCTCACTTTGTTTTACCTTATTTTTCACAATTTACCGTATGCCCCTCTGTAGCTCTCCTATTGATCATTTTGCCCCTCTCCAGGCCCCATAATCCTACTCCCTCAACCTCCCCTTACCCTTCTGCCTAGCCACATCCTTACCCCTCCCTGGCCTATCCATCTCAGCCCCCTCAGCCCTACCTTACCCCTCTATCTACCCTCTAATTGCTCTCCTTTGCTTTTTTCCTTTCAACAATTCCACTTTTGGGTTCTTCTCTGGTGCTTGTTCTCTCCTGTTTCTGGTGGACTTGGTGGCTGCTCAGGTGTCCTTTTGAAGTTTTGCAGCTCCAGAATCATGGTGTCCTCTATGCTCAGAGTTTTGTCTATAGCTCTCCGGGACGGAGAGCATATTAGGTGGTGGGCAACTGTTGAGCCCATAAAAGTCATATTGGTCAAAGTCAACTATAGTCAAAGTCAACCACAATCAAAGTCAAAAGGTCAAAGTCAAATTGATCAAAGTCAACAAGGTCAAGGTCAAAGTCAACAGGGGCAAAGTCAAAGTGTTCGAGTGCAGGTGTCAAAGTGCACAGGTAGTGCACAATTAATTTTCCACAAAGGGT
Source organism: Ceratopteris richardii (assembly GCA_020310875.1). Taxonomy (NCBI): domain Eukaryota; kingdom Viridiplantae; phylum Streptophyta; class Polypodiopsida; order Polypodiales; family Pteridaceae; genus Ceratopteris; species Ceratopteris richardii. The sequence continues at coordinate 199,910,489 of CM035408.1, read as the reverse complement.
AAATTGGAGAAAGTGGGTTGCAGGTTGTAGACGTATTTCTCTAATTTCCCTAAGGTTCAAAGTGTTTTTAAAGTGGTTTGAAAGGTTCACGTGAACCCTCTCTTATGTCCAAAAGTGAAGACTTAAAAGGAAAATGTGAAGGTATGTGAAGTGGTAGGGTACGCAGAAGTGAAAGCATGGCCCCCCAATTAAAATTTTTGTTTTAAACTAAAGTCACTACAGGACAAAACAAGGATTCGTTGGCTGCCACTTGTGGAGACAATCTTGGGACATCAAAGTGAGCACCAAGATACTCTTGCAGTTAGGAGCGTACGTGAATCGACACTCAAATGAAGGCAAGGACTATTCTTGGACTATTCTAAGTGTAAGCAGGAGTGAGCAAAGTCTAAGCAAGGCAAGAGAGAGAAGTGGAGGAGACACACAGTGTGTGACACAGAGAAGTGAAGTGCAAGGTGTGCATGAAGCTAGAGTGACACCGAATTTGGTTTCATTATCGGGGATCGAGCTTTGAGGACGAGTATGTGATGGTAAGACCTAGATACATGATGTTGGAATCATAGGTAATTTTTTACTTTTTAGTCTTCTACCTCCTTCATCATCATCACCACCATCTCTACTCTCCATCTCATTCCGTCATCATTTTGATCATTTTGGTCATATCCCCACATTCTATCTCATTTCACTTGTGAGCGTGAGAGAGAGAGTGAGAGATCAAATTTGTGTGCCTTGTTTTTGCATGTTTTTTGAGCGTTCTTGCAATTATGAGCATCTAGAGCAGTTGCAACAGCTCTAGCAGCTATAGAAAATCTCTACACAATCTCGGGGTGTTGATCTCTATCAATCGGTCTTTTGGTAAAACTCAGTGGACCACTAAAACTAGAGACTTTGCACATAAAAAATCCACAAAAATTTCAAAAAATTGCATTTGGTCTATCAATCATGATCGACACCATCCATCATGATTGACATTGTCCATCGTGGTGGACAACCTATCCATCATGATTGACAGACCACAACGAATACCTCTATCCATCGTGACAGACAACATCCATCGCGAAGGACATCCTTGTCCATCATGATCGACACAAATATCACGATTAGCACCTAGACACAATGAAAAATGTATCCATCATGATGCACATGATTGACACAAAGCTATGCAAAAAACTGAAAAATAGTATCCATCGCGATTGGCCCATCAATCATGATCGACACATCAATCGTGATCGACACCATCAATCGTGATTGACACATCAATTGTGATCGACACCATCAATTGCAACTGACAGGCCATGAGGAAAGCTCTCTCCATGGCGATTGACAGCCCTATCCATCGGGATTGATAGGCAATTTCAGCCAAAATTTTAGGTTCCTAATTTTTAAATTTTTTGTTGATATTGGCAAAAACTTTCAAGTAATTGGAGCATCATGAAGCCTCTATTACTCAAGTGTGATCCAAGGGATAAGCGACTTGAGGTTGGAGCATTCTCAACCCCCTTAGTCAATTCCTAGCTTAGGCTAAGCATGATTAGTGGTATTGATTAATTAGGGCTATGTTAGGCATGATACAATGACAAGAACCATAATTTATCAAGTGCAGGCATAAATAAGATAGTTTTGTGATAAAATCTAAAGTAAAAGGACATAAATCGAGTGATCAAGCTTCAAGTGCATTAAAACTCAAGTATTCGTCATGATGAAAGCTATTGGACAAGAAGTGATAGCCTTGTGAGGATGGATTTGTACTTGATGAAGATGAAGTGGTGCTTCAAAACTTTGGTGACTACACCAGCCAAATGAACTCCAAAGATATGTAGTGGGCCCTTTGAACTTGCTGATTATCACCGAAAAATCATATATGTAGCTTGGAAGATGATCCACTAATTGATGGATCAAAAGAGATATGTTAGAGTTGATCCAAGAACACTAAACTTGCTATTTTTGTTCTTACACATGTTCAATGTTTTGAACAATTCTCTGAGCAGAGTAGCAATTGGCTTAATTCCTTTTGGGGAACTCTAATTAACTTAGTAAGCTAACAATCATGAGTGATTTCATAAAAAATGATGGAATACATGCAGAGAAATGAGTTTAGCAAGTCATAGCTCCATCCGGACATTCACGGGCTGCAACAATCATCAGACTAGTGAGCAAAGATATGCTAATATCTGAGGATCCCAAGAAATAATGCTAATGAAAATTTGTAGCATTATAATATAAATTATTCTGATTCTATCATGCTTTAAATAATGGCAAATGATCAACTACACACTGAGAACAAGCTCTGAGAAGATCATTGTTTTGATGGAGTTATAACAGAGAAGTAAAGTGAGAATATAATGATCATATATGTATTAAACATGTACAAATACAATATCATTGGCAATCAAGCATTGATAATTGTGTGAGAGGTGAAAGATCTATGATGTGAGCTCTCACTTCACAATGGATGTACTACAAATGATCTCTCTCCTCGAGATACAGACAGGTCTTCTTGATCCTCTGCTTATAGTTGAACTTCGAGCCAAAGTTCAATTCAAACTTCTACCTAAAAGGTGAATGGTAACATATAGGATATATTCTATCATTTAAGTTAACATGACCAATGTGTAGGGAAGGTCCAAAAAGAAAGTTTGCTCTAGCACACCATAAACGCCTTCAAGAGGATAGTACAACAAGGGAGGTAAGGAAGCCAAAAAGGGGCAGATGGGAATTGAAGTCTTTTACCAGACCGCGAGCTTGGGAGTTTAACTAATAGGAGCAAAAATTGGAAAACCCAATGTGTAAGATCATCGATCATCTGAATCCTCTATCCTGAAGGTGGAACAAGACTGACACCTGCCTTGCAATTGTAGTAGCTGAAGCAAAACTCATTTAAATAATCAATGATAATATTCTGATTGTGCAAGTCTGATGGTAAATAGATGCAATACAAGGAGCATGGTTTCTGTATTTGGTAACCATAACCAGTAGATGACAAAAAGAAACCAAGCCCGACCCTTGAGATTGTTCTCCAGCCACGGTCCGATAAAGTATGAGAACATGAGTAACGGAGAAACACAACCCCGAGGAGTAACCACGCCCCGACAGACATTGCCCTCGCAGAGGCTAGACCAAGGAGCAGAGGCCCAACCCAAAGAGGAGACAAGGTTATCGAAAGGCATCTGAAAATAACAACTTCGAATGTGTAGCAGTAAAAAAAAATAACACACCAATTAAAAAGGCCATGGCCCCTTCGCACCGAAGTTCATTAATGATGGACACACATGTGAGTGTAAACCCCATAGTTCCAAGATTACACATAAACTGCAGTAGATAAAAAACAGACACACTAAGGAACTCTCTTCGCCAATATGCTCTGCCAAAGAAATGCACCAGCAAAGGTGGGTTTGAGAACCAGAGGTGAAAGTTATGACATAGAAGAAGGAGCATTAGTCCAAAAACTCCTCGGCCCGAGAGTACCTGACCAAGACCTGTCTGGATCTGCAGATAGCATTCCTTGACGGAAGTTTGTGGAACCGAGAGGCTAGGGAACACCAAGATTCTTGACTGGAGAGATAAAGAGAGCATCTCATACAGAGTTTCACCTATGCGGAGAATTTCGACACCAAAAAAACAGTGTAAAACCACAAGGAGGAAGCTTGAATGAGCAAGATCCCAGATCGGAGAAGAGATAAAGAAAGGGAGAGGTCGATACTTCCCTTCCTTTTCGAAGAGTAACGAAAGCAGAAGCTTGATGCGACTCTACCACAACTCCAATGTACCGAAGGGAGGAGAGGGAAAACCCTCCTCCTTCCAACGCAGATAAACCGCCTCGTACAGACATGATGGAGCATATGACCACGGCTCGCCATGGAAAGAACAGTGATCGAGATCTCCCTTGGTGGTGGAGGAAGTCCAGGTATAGGGCTAAGCATGGAGGAAGTCGGATCTCAGGAAGCTTGCCTTGCCCTTCTCACCCGAAGAGAGTGGGAGGAGGAAGAAGAGTTACTTCCATCAATGAACACGCATGGCCAGTCTATTACCTTAATGGCTGAAGGCAACGGATTAGTTCCCCCCCCCTCCCGACAATGGAGTTCTTCCCGCCCTGACGACTCTGATGAGGCGTGGAAGCACGTAGAGAGATCAATCCCAGATCCGTAGAAAACTGAAGAGGGAGGGAGAGGAAACTCCTCCCCCCGAGAAGCCTAGACTCAAGATATGACAGAGATTAATACCTTCCTCACATGCAGAGGTGTACGCACTATTCTAGAGAAGAGAGTGGGAGAATTACCCCTTCAACTCCAAACAGTATTCATGCGCAACAACTTTGAGTGTGAAAGAATAGTACAAAGTGCAAGAGCATTTAAGAGCAGAATTTAGATGCCCCCTTCCTTTTTTTTTTTTCATTCGTGGAGTATATCAAAAATATGAGAAACATGACATACGTTTCGACAGTCTACAGAGAACTTCATCTTTTTTTTTTTGTGGTGATTTTCAAGAAATTGAAGAGAGAGAAGGGAGCAGAGAGAGTACCACCCATCCCTCTTTCCAAGACATACACAAAAATAGAGGTGAATGAGATGGAAAGTGATGCCATTAAGTGAGTGTGTGAGAATTTCAGTGTATGTGAAAGAGAAAGAGAGAGAAGGAGGGTTAGGGGTGTTTTTATGCATCAAACAGAAATGAACTAAAATTACTCAAAAATTAAAAGAAGAGAGGTACCCTTGACCAACCGAAGGCCACACGTATTCATCCTTCTCCAAGTGTCAAGGTGCATCTCATGAATTATGGACACGCAAACTTGGAAAAACCAACGGCTAAAGGCCGACGTCCCCGGCAACGGCACCAAATTGTTGAGAAGTGGGGAACAACAAACCCTAACTACCTCACATGGAAGTGAGAAGTTTCTCCAAGTTGGGGCAAAGAATGAGAGGAGAGGTTCACCCACGCTCATGGAGCAATGGCAACAATGGCCAACGTCACAAGGAGCAAAGGGGAACATCCTCCCAACCATGCACACACACATGCAAATCCCTACACCAGGACCAACGCCATTACACACAAGGAGGCAAGAGAGTAACAAATGACACCTTCTTCCATTACCAAAATGGAGGCCAAGGCCATGGCCAAGGGGACCTCCTTTTTACAAATGAGGCTCTTCTTTATATAGAGAAGAAGAGAGGCATATGTGAATAAAACATGTGGTCAAAAGACCACATGTGCTAAATCAAAAAGAGAATCTCATGTGATATGGGAATTTCAAAAAGATAACTACCTAGAGAGAGAGGGAGCGCGTGGAGAATTCCTACGTGGGTTTTTTTGTACATATGCAAAAAGGCTACTTTATGGAGAAGGCTTCCATACCTTAGACTAGAGGAAATATCAAAAAAGGGGTTTTAGGAGAGTGTTCATATGGACATCTCCTAATTACAAAAAGGGGTTTTTTAATGAAGGGAAAAGGATGCCATAGCATGAGAAAAATTATGGGCAACCCTTAGAGCAACACACACTCACACTATAGCATATATCTACTCTTGTCAATGTGGCATAGCTCAAACTACCCACAAGACTTTGATAACCTGTGATATCTTCTATGAGTTCACCTTCATGTGAGCTCAATTTATGTTTAACCTCCATTGGAGTACCTGCAATCCTACAATCTTGCATCCTGAACTTTGTCAACAAGTCTTTAATGTATTTCCTTTGAGTAAGGAATATACCATGATCTCTGTATACTACTTCCAATCCTAGGAAGTATGTAAGTGCACCCAAGTCACTTACATTGGACTCTTCTTGCATGTGCTCCTTGATCCTCTTTATCCCATCTGCTCCTTGATCTTTTGACTTCATAATTACTCTTTTTTATGATAAGTGATGGATCTGCCTTGCGAGGTTCAAATCTTTTATCATGCAAGAATGAAACAAGCCTATGATTCCAAGCCCTAAGGGCTTGTTTGAGTCCATATAGAGCTTTATTAAGTTTACACACATAATTAGGATGTATTTGGTTCTCAAAACCAGCTAGTTGTGCCATATATACCTCTTCTATTATTCATCCATTAAGAAATGCATTTTTTACATACAATTGAAGTATCTTCCAATTCTTGGAAGAAGCAATACTAAGTAGGACTCTAATTGTAGGCATCTTTTCCACAGGAGAGAAAGTCTCCTCATAACCAATCCCCTAAGTTTGTGCAAAGCCTTTTGCCACAAGCCTTGCCTTATACCTGTTAATGGAGCCATCTGAGTTCTTCTTCAATTTGTAGATCCATCTTGAACCTATTACTTTCATTGATGAAGACTTGGGAACTAATTCCCAAGTGTTATTTTTACTCAAGAGCTTCAATTTCCTCTTCCATTGCATGCCTTCATTCTGATTTCTTCTTTGCTTCCTCAAATGTTGAGGGTTCCTCTTGATTTATGCCCTATGCTAGATAGATTGAATGTTTAGTAACTAGAGAAGTATCAAACCCATACCTCTTTGGTTTTCTTTTCTCCCTCATGGAACTTCTTAGGCCATGATGTGATGATTCTGCCTCTTGTCCAAGTTCCTGCATTTTTGTTTTATCCTTATACTTCCACATTTTGAGTTTTTCAATCTGAGTTGCTTCATTTTGTTCTGAGGTGTCCTGTTTTTCAATTTTAGAATGGTTATCCTTAAGCTTTGGAAAATCTTCTTCAAGATCATAAGGTAATTTGATCTTACTGCATGAGTCTTCATACCAAGAACTATTCTCATCAAATACTATATCTCTACTCACCAAAAATCCTTTGGTTGTTGGGTTGTATAGCATGTAGCATTTTTGGTTGTTGTCATATCCAATGGACACACATCTTTCAGCTCTTGGATCCATCTTGCCTCTAACCTGCGAAGGAACATGAGCATAAGCAACACATCCAAAAATCTTACAATGATCCAAGCTTGGTCTTCTTCCATTCCAAGCCTCATATGGTGTCATGCCATCAAGTGATTTTGAAGATAACCTATTAATCACATAAGTGGATGTGGATACAGCCTCAACCCATAAATAATTAGGTAAGTCTTTAATATTTAGCATAGACCTTGCAGCTTCAACAATTGTCCTATTCCTTCCCTCTACCACTCCATTTTGCTCAAGAGTGTACCTTGTAGTAATCTCTCTTTTGATTCCCTCTCTTCAAGAAAGGAGTCAAATTCATGGGAGGAGTACTCTCCCCCTCCATCTGACCTCAGCCTTTTTAGCGTTTTACCAGTTTGGTTCTCCACAAGAGCTAAATATCTTTTGAAGCATGAAAATACTTTATCCTTGTGTTTCATAAAGTATAGTATAGTCCATCTACTACAATCATCAATGAAGGAGACAGAATACCTTGATCTAGATATTGACGCATCCTTGCTATGTCCCCATACATCTGTATGAACCAAATCCAAGAGATCTCCATGCATATATCCTTTCTTCATGAATGGTAACCTATGAGAATTTCCAAACTGACATGCACTGCACTTATAAATCATGTGTCGCTTTGACAAATTAGGATTCCAAGTACACTTTGGTCCCTGTAAATTTTCTTTAATGATCTTTCACCAATATGTGCTAGCCTTTTGTGCCATATTTCCAATTATGTGAGTGTCGGACTACCATAATTAAAGAGAGAAATGTTCCTAGTGTCTTGTAATTCAAATGTGAATAATCTACCTGTCTTTTCACCCTTGGCATTTCTCTTGAATCCTTGACTTGGATCTTCAACAAATGATCCTCTTTTTGTGAACCTAACTTGTAGGCCTTTCTCCACAATCTGTCCTACACTTATCAAGTTCTTTGTGATGGGAGGGACATAGAGTACCTTGCTAAGTAGGTTGATGTTTCCATCAAGTGCTTTTACATTTCCTAACTTCTCCACCAGATGCCTTGTATCATCACCTGTTTGCACTTCATGCTTGTTCCTTGGATCTTCTAAATCTGATAGGAGGGCCACATTTCTTGCCACATGATTTGAGCAACCTAAATCTATGTAGAAAACATGCTCATCAGATTTACCTTGTGACTTTGTCATATTCATGAGAAGTAGAGAATCTTCTTGATTTGAGTCTTCTATGTAATTGTTATAATCTGTTCTCCCTTTATATCCTCCTTGGTTGTTCTAGTTGTTATGGTTGCCATGGAAATTGTTGAACGTTCCTATTGAATAGCCATAACCTCCTCTGTTGTAGCCTCTGCCTCTTTGATTCTTGAAATTCCTAAGGCAATTCTCAGTTGTGTGATTAGTTAATCCACGAATAGAACAAGGATTAGAGTCTTGGGGTCTCCCCCTCCCTTGTCTTCCTCCGTTGCCTCTACCTCTATCATGTCTTCCTCTACTTGCATATTTAGCTTGGTGTGCACCTGCTTCATCATCCACTTCTTTAGCTTTCTCTTGTTATCTTTGGCTTTACTTTTGTGAGTATACAAAGCAAAATATTGATCACCTTTGGAACCTTCTCCATTCTTCATGAGCTTGGACTCTTGAGTAAGTATTTATCCCATAAGTGTGTTGAAATCTGGTACATGCATATCCATGTATAGGTCCATTGGTATGGTGAATGCTTCCCACTTGTCATCTGCTTTTAGGCCATTGATTACTTGCCTTACAATTTTTTCTTCATCTATCACTTCTCCAATGCTTCCTAGCTTATTAGAAATATCTTTGATCTTTGTGACAAAATCAGCCACATTTTGCTTGGAAGGTTTCTTGAGTGTTGTGAAGTCCAACATAGTTGGTTCTTTCCAGCCTTTGTGCTTGAAGAGAAGAAGGCCTCAAGTGCATTCACCACTTCTTGTGATGTTTTACAACTTCTAATGCGAGGCAACAAAAAATCTAAGATACAGTTGAGGAGATAAGACCTTGCAAGTGCATCCTTGGAGCACCATGTTACACTTATGTGTTCCTCAAGTAGCTTTGATGTGAACCTTTTCCCTATACATGGGCACTTTTTACTCTAGTGCTGGCTAGAGGTTTTTCCCCATATTACCACATACTTGATACTCTCATATGTGGTGGTACTTTGTACTTAGGGATATTATTCATCTCTTACTTCAGTTCAGTTCATCGATCAATAGAGAGAGCCATTCCAACCATCGTCTTCTCCGTGTGTCTTGCTGCATTTGTGCTCCTTGTGTGTGCTTCTTGTGTGTCTCTCGCACTTCTACACACACCCAACAGTGGTATCAGAGCAGGTTCAGCTCCTTCTCAAGTTTCGATTTTTCGCTTTAAGAGTGCAAATCGACTTCGGAGCATAGAACTGTGAATTTCAGCAGCCCGGAAACATTTCCAGTAGGTGCCCTGGAGTTTTACCCCCATTTCGAAGCCATTCGTGCAGTCAGAATCGCCATCAGAGTGACAATTTGTGAGCTGAAATTTCAGCACTCATTTCAGTTTTCGTTGAAGTGAAGATTTTATCACATTCTTGTTCCTTAGTGAAATGGGGGGCAGCAATGACTTGTTTGGCATGCTTCAAGCTGAAGATAAGCTTGATGGGACCAACTACCCGATGTGGTCTTACATGATGAAGCATGTTCTTGTTGCAAAACAACTTTGGAGCATAGTGGCAGATGTAGATCGAAGACCGGCAGGTGCTTCTACTTCACAATCTACTGTCACAGATGGAGCTTCTTCTTCGAGTACAGTGGTTTCTCCTTCTCCACCTACATAGGAGCATCTTAGATGGGATGGAAAAGATGCTCAAGCTCATGCTTTGATTGCGCTTTTAGTGAAGCGTCATATAGTTCCACACATTCGGTCATGTTCTACATCGAGACAGGCATGGGACACTCTTGCTTCTTTGTATGCCGTGCGTAATGAAGCACGTGTTGCATACTTGAGGAAGCAACTTGAGGATGCATGTATGGATGAAAATGAGTCAGTGGATGTGTATGTGACACGCATCAAGGACTTGAAAGAGCAATTGGCAAACATAGATGAGATCATTCCGGATGCATCACTCATTTCTACATTGTTGAAAGGATTATCGGAATCTTTTCAAAGCTTTGCTACTACACGTCGTTTGGTTGCAAAAGGAAATCCTAATATGTATGCATTTGATGAGATTGTGTCTCTTCTTTTGCAAGAAGAGCAATCTAGAGTGAATAGGAGTGGTTTGATTGAGGGAACGCAAGCACTTGCTATCTCACAAAAGGGGAAAAGCAAGTATGGTTCAGCTTTGGGTTCATCAAAACCAAAGCCTCAAGCTTCCTCTTCCACTCATTCCTCTAATGATGGTGATTTGCAAAAGAAGAAGAGATGCAAATATTGCCGCAAGGCTGGTCATACTATTGATGAGTGTAGAAAGCTTGCTAAACGCAATGAAAAGAAGAACTAATCGGGCATGTCTATTGCTGAAAATTCAGCAAATGCAAAGAATGATGAAGCTAACTTGGCTCAAGATTTTTGGGCATGTGTTGTTACATGTCATTATGATGCTTCTTTACATTCTAAATGTATGGTTATGAGTGAGGCTGATTCGGATTGGTTCTTTGATAGTGGTGCTTCAAAGCACATAACATCATGCAAAATATTTTTTGCCCCTTTTAAAGATGCACCTAAAGGAGGACATGTGGCGTGTGCAAACAATGCCTCTTATCCTATCATTGGAGTAGGAGAAATTGAGCTTACGGCTGCAAATGGAGGTGTGATTCTCTTGAAAAATGCATTGTATGTGCCCGGTATCAAGAAGAACTTAATTTCAGTTCCGTTGATTGCCAAAGATAGAATTCATGTACACTTTGTTGATGATAAGTGTATGGTTCATGATTTCAGCAATGTCGATGTTATCATGATGTCTGGTACACTATGTAATGGTTTGTATCGCATGGATACATACAAAAGGGCTGCCTTGAATGCCTTAGTTGCTCATACTTCTTCCATGGCTGAAATGGAGCTTTGGCATGCTCGTTTTGGTCATTTAAACTTCAATAGTTTGCTCTACTTGCAAAAGAAGGACATGGTTATTGGCTTGCCTACACTTGAATCCATTGAAAAGCATGCATGTAAAGGTTGCATTCTTGGAAAAATGCATCATGCTTCGTTTCCAAAAGATAGTCACACACACACTACAAGAAAATTGCAACTTGTTCATAGTGATGTATGTGGTCCGGTCAAGACTCCATTTTTTGGGAAGCATGTATATTTTGTTACCTTCATTGATGATGCTACTCGCCATACATGGGTGTATCCTATGAAAGCAAAGAATGAGGTATTTTCTTTCTTCAAAGCATTTTTAGCTATGGCTGAAAATTTTTCTTCACAAAAGCTTTTGACTCTACGCACGAATCGTGGTGGTGAATACATGTCACATGAGTTTAGTGCTTTTCTTCGTGAAAAAGGTATTTCACACCAATGTACGGTGCCATATACACCTCAGAAAAATGGTGTTGCCGAGCATAAAAATAGAACTCTACTTGAAATGGCACGATGTATGGTTAAAGGAAAGCATCTTCCTCATAAGTTTTGGATGGAAGCGGTCATGTGTGCAAACTATGTGTTGAATCGCTGCCCTAGAAAAGCATTGAGAGTCATCACTCCTTATGAGGCTTGGAATGGTCATAAGCCTATGGTTAGTCATATGCGTGTGTTTAGTTGTTTGGCATATGCTCTTGTGCCATCACAACAACGTCACAAACTTGATGAATGGAAAAGAAATGTATATTTGTTGGTTATAGTGCTGAAAGTAAGGGATATCGGTTGTACCATCCATTGACAAACACAATTATTGTGAGTCGAGATGTGGTATTTGCTGAAAATTCAGTTTTCCCTCTACTTGAATGCAAAAAACTGCCAACAGTTAGCTCACAAGATGTGTTCGATACACTCATGCCTTTGTTCCAAAATGGTGCGCTTGACTATGGCCATGTAGACCAGACAACTGAGGTTCAAAGGGCTGAAAAATTCCAGCCAAATCGGGCTGAAAATGCAGAGAATTTCCAGTCAAACATGGCCGAAAAAATTCAGTCAAAAATTGTTAAAAGCGTTGGAAATATCCAGCCACATATAGCTGAACATTTGCGTCAAAATATGGCTGAAACTGAGCATGAAATTCAGCCCACGCATGATGTACATATTGAAGATGTTTTACATAATGAACGCATGTCTATCAAGAGTGCACAATCTATGCCAAAGTGGCTGAAACAAACTTTGCAGGATAGCAAATTGAGTGCACCTTTACTTGGTAGAACAAGATCAAGCTCTCACCATGCATCAAGTAATTTTGTGGATTATTCTCTTATTGCTACAACATGTAATGAAGAGCCACTTTCTTTTGAAGATGCATGTGACGATCCACAATGGATGAGTGCTATGCAATCAAAAATGGATTCCATACATAGGAATGGTACTTGGGAGTTATGTGAATTGCCAAAAGGAAAGAATGCCATTGGTACAAAGTGGGTTTATAAGATTAAGAGAAAATCTGATGGTAGCATTGATCGCTACAAAGCTAGATTGGTTGCCAAAGGATATGTGCAACAATATGACATTGACTATGAGGAAACTTTTGCACCTACTTCACGCATGATTACCATTCGTACCGTGGTTGCATTGGCTGCCCCTCGAGGTTGGAAAGTGCATCAATTGGACATAAAAACAGCCTTCTTGAATAGAGATTTGCAAGAAGAGGTCTATGTGAAGCAACCTCTTGGATTTGCTATGAAAGGGAAAGAGCATATGGTAGAGCATATGGTTTGTCGCTTGCATAAAGCCTTGTATGGTCTCAAGCAAGCTCCACGTGCATGGTATGACAAAATACATAAGCACTTGATTGCTCTTGGCTTCACATGTAGTCCGATTGAAAGCACACTCTATATACACAAAAATGGGGCTGATCTTATAGTGCTTGTTCTTTATGTCGATGGCATACTCTTGACTGGGTCATGTGATGCAAAACTTGACATTCTTATGGCTGATTTGCATCATACTTTTGATGTCACTTATCTTGGTATTTTGAGCTACTATCTTGGCATCTAGTTTGTATCCGTTGAGGGGGGAATTGTTATGCATCAAGCAAAGTATGTTGAAAAACTACTTCAATGTTTTGACTTTGAGGATTGCAAGCCAGTTTCCACACCAGTTGAGACAGGATTTAGATTCTCAGTTGAGGATTCCAGTGATGCATTTGACACTTCTCTTTATCAGCAGGCTGTGGGATGTCTTATATATGGATGCAACACAAGGCCGGATATACAGTATGCAGTTTCCCAATTGAGTCGATTCATGCATAGCCCTGGCACTAAGCATTGGCAAGTGGTGAAACCTGTGTTTAGATATCTTCAAGGCACTTTGAGCTTAGGTCTCTTTTATGGAAGAGATGTTTAGCCATGCTTGCATGCTTTTACATATAGTGATTGGGCTGGTTGTTATGATACTCGCGTGTCCACTAGTGGTAATTGCTTTTTCCTTGGAGACTCATGCATATCTTGGTTGAGTAAGAAGCAACCTACGGTGGCGACATCGAGTTGTGAAGCTGAGTACAGGGCAGTTTTCACAGCGACAGTGGATTGTATATGGCTGAGACGCCTATTGATGGATCTTTGCATGGAGATTGATGCTGCTACGCATATTCTCACAGATAGTCAGAGTGCTTTGGCTGTTGCACGAAACCTAGTGTTTCATGCATGGACCAAACATATTGAGGTGCATTATCACTATGTGAGAGAGCGACTTCATGTAGGAGATATTGATTTGGTATATGTGCCTACACAAGATAATGTGGCAGACATATTCACCAAAGCTCTTCCACGGGAAAATTTTGAAGCTTTTCACAAAGCTTTAGGCTTGTTACCTTGTGGGGGCTGATCTGTCACTCCCTGTATGTGTTCACATCATTCTCTCCAGGGGGGTTTGTTACACTTATGTGTTCCTCAAGTAGCTTTGATGTGAACCTTTTCCCTATACATGGGCACTTTTTACTCTAGTGCTAGCTAGAGGTTTTTTCCCCATGTTACCACATACTTGATACTCTCATATGTGGTGGTACTTTGTACTTAGGGATATTATTCAGCTCTTACTTCAGTTTAGTTCATCGATCAATAGAGAGAGCCATTCTAGCCATCGTCTTCTCCGTGTGTCTTGCTGCGTTTGTGCTCCTTGTGTGTGCCTCTTGTGTGTCTCTCGCACTTCTACACACACCCAACACACCATGTGCTCAATCTTTCTTGATCTTCTTGTCTATTTTGACCTTTGTTGATATATTTAGGTAGTGATGTGTGTGAACACTCTAAGGCCAAGAAATTTGGTAAGCATACTCAGGCCTCCAAAAGCACTATCACAGCGCTTGTGCAAACTATTTCATCTTTTTGTGCCAAAGTTATATACCAGTTTTCGTTCGCCAGTATAAGCATCTTGAAGTCTACTACATGTTTAGTAGAACTCGTCAGGGTAGTTCTCTTCAACTTTTTGAGATACAGTCAATTTTTTGCATCAAGGTATTTTAGTCACCGGCCAGGGCTGAAAGCAGTGATGTATTCCGTATGTTGGTTGTTGAGGATAAGCTGGATGGTACCAACTACCCATTATGGGCTTATATGATGCGTCATGTATTGGTCACAAAAGGACTATTGAATATTGTGCAGGGTGTTGAAAGACATGCTGTTACACTTGCGAATACAAGTACTGCAAATACAGGTGCTAGAGCTGATGGAGATGGTGTCGAAGATGATGATATTCTAAAGATTCCTCTTCGTGCTGTTGTTTCTGTTGCACCTACTACAGAGCAAACTTTTTGGGATGGCAGAGATGCTCAGTGTTGGCAGTATACGGGAAGAAGCAAGTACAAGCATACATGCAGATCTAGCACTAAGGCAACCCTTTATTTTTTTCAAAACCCTTACACCATTTAAAAGTGATTCTCATCACTAAAAAACCCCTGTAAATACCATTTTCACCTTTTTGTAGCTCCATTTTGTACAAGCCGAGGAGTCCTCAAGCTTGATGAGCCTTAGAAGTAGTTGCCTACTAATTCTCGTATTTTTTAGACCTCGTTTGAGCCCTCAAATAAGCCCTGGAACCTAATTTTTAACTAAGCCGGACACTAGGTCTGGACAGGGTCAAAGCTAGTCAAAAACTATAAATAGAGCTAGAGAGCTCATTTTTGGGGGAGCTTCTTGTAGTTTTGAGCTTGTATGAGAACTTTGTTGCAATAGAAGTGATTCCATTGTCTTACTCTCTTTGTTCTTGCTGTGTGTGCACGTGTGTGTGTATGTGTGTGCATGTTAGTGTGCTTCGCACTCACACATTTGTGCCTTCACTTGCTAGAGGTCTTCATACCATCCTCATGTCTTCCCGGATTGACATTAAAGGAGGTGCTACTCATCACTGAGCTACACCAAATTTTGGCGCTGTTGCCGGGGATTCGAGCTTTGAGGACAAGCGTGTGATGGTAAGACGTAGAGAGGACGCGTTGGAATGGTAAGTAGTCGGTAAATTTCTGATTTTTCTCCATCTCCATCTCCATCTTCACCTCCTTCTTCATCTCCACCTCCACCTCCTTCTTCACTACATATTCCCTCTTCCTTGTCATTCCCCTCATTTGTTGTGTGCGAGTTTGAGAGAGAGCGAGTGCGTGCATTTGTGTTGTGTGTTTTTTGCATGTTTCTTGCAGGTACCAGCTCCATCACCCTCTCCAACAAGCTCAGCAGGTACAGAATCCCTCTGCACAGGCCTCGAGGCATTGAGCTTGAGCTATCGCGACACTTCGAAAATTTTGACGAATCACGTTTCTGAGTGCACCACGACACTGCGCAGACCGAGAGCACCTAGGATCACAAGACAGAACCACAGAATTCACCATAGCTCGACCTATCGCAACACCTCGAGGTATCGTGACACTCACGACTTATCACGACACTCCCAAGTATCGCGACACTCACAAGTATCGCGACACTCCCAAGTATCGCGACACTTCCACCTATCGCGACACCTCGGAGTATCGTGACACTCCCAAGTATCCGACACTCCCAAGTATCGCGACACTCCCAAGTATCGCGACACTTCCAAGTATCGCGACACTCCCAAGTATCGCGACACTTCCACCTATCGCGACACCTCGGAGTATCGCGACACTCCCAAGTATCGCGACACTCCCAAGTGTCGCGACACTTCCACCTATTGCAACACCTCAGAGTATCGCGACACTCCCAAGTATCGCGACACTCCCAAGTATCCTGACACTTTGACCTATCGCGACACCTCGACCCGACCTATCGCGATACACGGCCTTAACGCATGAAAATTTTAGGGTTAATTTTGAGTGAAGTGAGGTATAGTTGGGCTTAATTGTAGGCACCTTAATATCACATTAGAGCCTTAGGAGTGGGCAAAAGACCTAGAAACCAGAGAGGGATCTCTTGAACCCTGAGAGCCTGTTTTGACCCCTAAGTGCCTGAATGGTCATAACTTCGCCATACGAACTCCGATTGATGAGATTTTGGTCTCGTTTGAAAGCTTGTTGAGAATCCTACGTGGACCTCGACTGATTTTTTGTAGAATCATATCTGGGTTTTAGAACATGTATTTTTAAGTTGGCCTTTAGGTTGAACTAAGTGGTCATAAGGATTTGGGGGTACAGTGAGTTACTCCAAGGGGGGGCCTGTAAATGTTGATGTGTGTCTTTCAATCCCTTGTGGTAATAGAGCTATATTGATTTGTGAACTTTTGCAGGAACATTGTGTGCAAGCAAGGCATTCCAAGGAAAGCTAGCAAGGGTGAGTACCAAGCTTGGGAGAAAGGCTTCCTGGGCTTGTGTAGCAGTCTGGTCAACCAGCTAATTGAGGTTGGAAGATCTCTCAATCCTCCTTTGTCAATTCCTAGCCTAGGCTAAGTACGACTTAGGTGTGGTAATTAATTAGGACAACGCTAGGCACACATCAAGTCCAAGAGAACTAAGCAACCCTAAGGGAAAACCCTAAGGGACAAAAGTAAACTTGAATCGATCACTTAGCAAGTGCAAAATTCACTTAAGCATTCCTGACGACGTGATACCAGAGAAGATCATAAACATAAAAATCAACTAAAAAGAATAAAGTGATTGGTGTCAATTAACCCGCAACGAGAGTGTACTTGGGATCAAGGGGGTAGAGAAACCAGGCATATGAACCTTAGGTCAGGTAGACACTTAGGAAAAGACAGACAAAGCCTCAGATCTTCTGAAGCTAGTGTCAATCACACTGCTAGGTCTTGGGCCCAGCAGTTGAGTGATTACCCATACACTCCACGATCAGAAACGAGTGATTCTGAAATGTCCTATCACATGGAGAGACCAGTAGGTAGTTCAGGGTTGGCTTATTTAGAAAAGCCAGAAGGACCTTACAAGACTCAATTGGAATACATCAGGACTAATCGTCTAGGTGCTCGCATCTACAAAGATGGCCTAAGAAGATCAGTGGTCCAGATTAAGAACCCCGATCAACCCCATGGACTAGAACACCTAGTAGTCAAGTTTGAGAATGGAGCATACCTAGATAAAGAGGGGACTATATATGTAGTCACCACTCTTCCTGATAGAACAGATGAGTTTGGAAATGTGATTGCAGAGACCGACATGGGTGATATAGAGCAAGGGAAGGTAGAGAGAGAGCCAAGAACCCCCCCTGGTAAATCTGTCTTGACCAGAATCATGACTCCAGAATTGATTCCACAGGATAATAAAAGCATAGATTTGTTTTTAAACCGAGAAACTGATGAGGCCTTTTGGAGGTATAAGCCTACCTTGTCTCATGAAGTAGGTGCTCTCACAATCTATGAGTTTAAAGACCCTGATAGCCCAGGCAAAGTAACCTACTTAGACAATACATCAGAGAGGATCTTCGTGGTCAGGGAGCATGGCAGACATGCCTACACATGGAAGGGTGAATTTGTTTTTCCCCAACCTCGGACTAATGTGTCATACAGTCACCAAGGAGCTGGGACCTCCCAAGCTCATGGAGCTCAAAGAGATAGAAGTAGAGACAAACCTGAGGTAAGTTTTGCCAACTCCCTGGGAAGAGAAAGAACGGGAACGGAAAGGAATAGAGTGGAACCTGAGGGACATAGAACCCCATGGAATCAAATGAATGCTGACGATTTTCCTTTGCCAAGGCCGAGAGAACACACTAGGACCCTGCGAGCAACTCAACTGGTGAAGTCCATGAAGAATTACTTCGATGGCACTGGAGACCCTTATGACCATGTGGCAGAATTTCGGCAAGTATTGAAAGCTGAACAGGTAGAGGACCTATTCACACAATATAATGCTTTTGGTCTAACCCTTAGGAACACTGCCCTTACGTGGTTTCAACCACTGAACGAGAGGCATTTCAGAAACATAGACCAGCTCTTAGAGGCATTTATCATTGAGTTTTCTAAGAGTGGAATCAGGCACAACACTTCCTCACTAATTCATAGCTTCAAACAAACACCTCAAGAGACGGTCAGACTAGCTGGAAGAAGATTTAGGCAATACCTGGAGAGATGCCCGATGCCGGAGTTACCCACACCAGCCAAACAAGTGGCCTTGTTCTTAGATGGATTGTTGAGCACCAAGCTCAGGTCATATGTTTATCTGAAGGACCCCAGAACGATAGAAGAGTGCGTGCGCATGTGCATAGACATTGAGGACAATCTAGGTGAGGAATTAGAACTATCAAAAATCTATAAGGATTCTGATAGCTCTAGTAGCCTCACATCTGGTCAATCCACATCCATTGAGGAACTTGTAGAGAAGGTAGCTCAAAAACTAGGTGTCTCTAGCAAACAAATTCCGAGATTTGCCCTAGTTAAGCGGTGTTACACTTGTGGCGGTGACCATATGGCAAATGTATGTCCCATTATGGCCCAACCCCAAGCGAATCCTAGTAGCCAGTACTGCACCATAGAGTGCAGGTACACCAACCACACTGCACAAGACTGCCCATATAACAAACAAACTGTTAGGCAAAATTACCCTCAGCCATATCCACAACAGGGTAGATACCAGAATCAGTACCCACCACAACAATACAACAGACCACAGCAAACTTATCAGCCACCTTATCAAGGGCAGCAGAGACCTCAACCAGTCCTAGTGCAGCAACCCCCTGCTCCAACCAATGTGATCCCAGTGAAATATGCATCTGCTGAAGAAAATCCGAATAGAGCCATAGTCCCAGTCACCCCATTGCTATCAGACAGTGATCCAAGTGACCATAGTTTTGACTCCACACATATTGATAGCCCACAGGCTTACTACATGCAGTCACCCGAGCATAACGATTCATACTATTATGAGGACCCAAGTAGTGGGGAGCCTGAGTATGCTAATGTCATGTATACAAACCCCAACTCTAGACCTCAACCTAGGCAGGTACGACCCCCATTTCCTAGAGGACCATGCTTCAGATGTCAGGGAGATCACCTTATACGGGATTGTCCATTGCCTACCCCTACACAACCTCAACCAGTAACAATTCAGGGTTTCTGTCAAGCCTGCGGGAAAGAGCATCTCCTACGAGATTGCCCAAAGAACCCTAATAACATGCCTAAAATCACTCCTATCAATGTTTTTGGGTTAGTTGTAGACTCCACAGGGAGTGTGACTTCCACTGCACCTGTGCAAGTGATCACAAGAGCCCAAGCACTACAGCAAAACCAAGGTGTTGGTCAAGAAAAGAGCCCCGAGGTGAGTGAAACAGAGAGCATAACCAAAAAAAGGACTAGAGCCTGGAAGGATAGTCGTGAAAGAATGAAAAGGCAATGGGCAAAAAAGATGAGCAAACTTGAAGAAAGCTTGAGAGAAACCAAAGCAAAGATAAGTGAACTCGCATCTCAAAACCACTCTCACACCACCCCTCCACCACCTCTCCCTTTACCCGCCAATCCACCTTCTTCCATTCCCCAACCTTTCAATACACCACCCTTAACCCACCCACCACCCAGAGTAGGATCCATCCTAGCCGATCCCACTCCTGAGGACCTAAACATGATGCTTAGAGCATATCAGGCCAGAATCCAAGAAGGGCCAAACGTAACTGATCATGAAAAGTGTTACCCTAGAGCAGAACTAGAGCTAGAATGAACCAAAATTTGTGCTAAGATGGTGGAATTGGCTTAGACTATGTTTGAAGCCAGTCGCCTCTTTAACATCTCTAGTTCAGCTAAGACGTAGTTACACTTTGATGGACTGCTAGAACGAATAGAGAGGCTAATTGCACAATCAGAAAAGGAACCCGCCTCTCAAAATAAGGGCAAGGCAAGTGAGAATGTGAGCCTACCTCCCCAGGAAGCCTACGTGCCTAACTCTACGGAGCCAGACACATCATCTTCTATGAATCGATTCACACTAGAATTCCTACGAGAGATTCAAGAAGACAAATGGGCTAAAGAAAGTGAAGTCCCCCCTCCCATTGAACTTGTGGATGATGCACACGATCAATTCCCACAGGACATCCCATCCATCTATGAGGAGCATGAGAGCACCCACTCTCAAGAGAGATTAGACTTTGAGTCTAATTCTCTACAAGAATTACCACATTTCACAGGCCCATGGGAAACCAAGTCTACTTGTCTGAGAGCGCCCACAGTCATGATAAGAAATGAAGCTTCTATCATACCTAGGAATACAGAGGTAGTAAAGAACACTAAAGTGCAGTGCAATCTCACTTTAGAAGAGCTACTCAAAGTTAAGCCAGAAGTGTGGAAACATGTAGCCAAACAAGTGCCAGACATAGCAAAATCGCGCTCCCAAGTAGGATCTCATAGAACAGTGCCTGAAATACCATTGGATAAGATAGGAGACATGAGTGAAGGAGAAGAAGGAAATACCTATCTCCCAGTTACCCATCAGGGTTACACAACCAAGGCGATTCTGGACTCTAGTGCAGGAGTTGCAATTGCTACAACTTCCCTTTGGAAGTGTTGGGGCAAGCCAGCACTCCGACCAACAAGAATGAAATTGCAGATGGCCGATGGTCATATTGAAAGGCCCTTAGGATTGCTAGAAGGAATAACTCTCACTACATGTGGGGTGGAGTTTGAGCATACTTTTGCTATATGCGACTTTAGCAAAAACCAAGCCTACGAGATGATTTTGGGAAGGCCATTTATGCGGCAATTGCAAGTAGTCCAGGATTGGGGAACCAATTCCGTGTATTTGCAACATCTAGGTGTTACAACCAAAGTCAATCTTAAGGATTAATCTCATAGAGACATACCACCTATTCAATGGAATCCCATCCATAGAGCCAAAGATGAGACTGAGTCTGTGCATTCCATAGGATCCGGATCCTCGTGGATGCATGAAGACACCCACTTATGGATGTGTAAGGTAGCAATAGAAGAAGAGAAGAGAGAGAAAGCCAGAGAGGTAGGTGCAAAAGAAAACCATAGATCAATTCAAGACCCAGCCTATGCACCTGTAGTCTTTCCTGATGAGGAATTTGAACCCCATGGCTGGGCAAAAATCCTAGCAACAATGGATGTAGCCATCAATGAAGAGCAGTGGACACCTCACTGTGATGAGGATGGCTATGACATTTCAGTCTTTTCAATAGAGCCAATCATGGGAGATGCAGTTTTAGAAGAATGTGAACCTAGCCTTGATGCATTTGAGGATGCGAGTGACTCCGATCTAGAGTCAATCATTATGGACCCACCTTTTGCATCAGATGAAGAATACTTCTATGAAGTAGAATTTCAACCCCAGAGGCACGGAGAGCTTACAAATGAGGTGAGGTTAGCCACACAAGTAGCTACTAAGAGCGGAGGAAAGAAAAGAAAAAAGAAGGAAGTCACTCCGGAGGCAGAAGAATCCTTGTTTGAGGTCCCTGAAAACTTTAAAAAATATGAGATAGACGATAGGAGAGTCATGATAAGAATGCCTAAACGTGAGGCACAAGCAGGAGAAGCCTATGATAGCAAGGAAACTACCAAGAAAATAGTTGTCGCCATTGAGGAAGGAGAAGAAAGATGCACATACATAGGTCATGACCTGACAGAAGAGGAAGAACAAGAGCTGATAACCTTGCTAAGAGAATACCGAGATGTATTTGCTTGGAGTTATAAGGACTTGAAAGGGGTAGACCTTGATATATGTTCACATACAATCCCCATGACCTCAGACGCCAGACCCTCGAAACAGAAGCCCTACACATACAATGATAACTATGCTGCTAAGATCAAAGAGGAGATAGATCGACTGGTTGAAGCCGGATTCATCTATGAAATTGAGCACACTGAGTGGGTATCCCCCATTGTAGTGGTGCCCAAGAAAAATGGAAAGCTGCGTGTGTGTATTAACCTTAAAAAAGTTAATGCCGCCACGATTAGAGACAGTTATCCGCTTCCTATCACTGAGCATCTATTAGAAAGGGTAGCAGGCAAGGAAGTGTACAGCTTCCTAGATGGGTTTTCGGGCTACAATCAAGTAGCCATTGCTCCAGAGGATCAACATAAGACGGCTTTTGCCACGGAGTGGGGCATATTTGCCTTTCGGGTAATGCCGTTCGGGCTTACCAATGCACCGGCTACCTTTCAAAGATTAATGTGTCACGTGTTTAAAGAGTTCTTGAGGAAGAATTTGGAAGTCTATGTTGATGATCTTTGCGCTCATTCCAACATTAGACAGACCCATATACCCGAACTCAGACAGATCTTTGATAAATGCAGAGAATATCAAGTCTGCCTGAACCCAGAAAAGTGTGTTTTCATGGTCAGGCAAGGCAAAATTCTAGGGCACATAGTGTCTAAGAACGACATATCCACTGACGAAGAGAAAGTGAGAGCCATCGCAGAACTACCTAGGCCAAAGAACGTCAAGGAAGTACAGGCTTTCATGGGACATTGTGGTTACTACCGTCGGTTCATCCACATGTATGCTCTCATTGCAAAGCCCATGTACAGACTTCTAACTAACTTTGAGTGGACTGAGGAATGTGAGAATTCCTTCTAGGAGCTTAAACGAAGATTATGTTCAGCACCAATCTTGACCACACCAGATTGGAGCAAGCCATTCCATGTTCATGTGGATGCCTCCAATTATGCTATTGGATGCGTACTTGCACAACCTACGGGTGAAGGGAACATGGATCTCCCTATTGCCTATGCCAGTAGACAATTGAATGCTGCTGAACGGAACTATACAACCACCGAACGAGAAGGATTAGGCATGGTATATGCAGTTAAAAAGTTTAGACATTATTTGCTTGCAAATAAGTTCAAATTTTTTACTGATCACCAAGCTCTATTGTACCTGGTAAACAAGCCATGTAATACAGGCAGATTAGTAAGATGGTTTCTCTTACTAATGGAGTATGAATTTGAGGTAGTAGTGAGAAGAGGCAGAACTCACCTAAGAGCAGATCATCTCTCAAGGCTCACATCAGGAGAAGCCCCACAAGGAGTGTCAGATGACTTACCTGATGCTTACTTGTTTAACTTGGAAGTTGTACCGCAGTGGCCTAAGCCATTAGTGCTAGTATTAACCTACGGGCCTAACCACTCAGTAATGGCCACACAGGATAGAGAGGTAGTAAAAGCCCAAAAGTATCACATCATGGCAGGAAGTATGTACAAGCACACGGATCAAGGGATCTTGGCTTGTTGTGTAGAAGAGGATGAGTACGCTAAGTGGTTGCAACTAGCACATGTAGGTGCATTAGAGCAACATTACTCAAAACAACGAATACCCTACAGACCCTGAGGAGACTAGGAGTGCATTGGCCGACTATGGAAGCTGATGTCCAGAAGTTGTGCAAGGAATGCCCAATCTGCTGCACTAAACCACCTGTGGAACATGTCACTCTTTATCAAGTGTCCATAGTGCCGGATTGGAGTGAACCCCTAGTATCCTTCCTAAGGACGAAAACATTCCCTCCAGACATGACTATGACGAGGCAAAGAAGTCTAGAACAAGAAGCCCTAGATTACTCACTCATTGGTGATAATCTATACAAGCGTGGAAAAGATGGTTACCTAAGACTATGTGTCCATGAGAGTGAATATTTAAAGATCTTGGAAACTGCTCACCAGGGTGTAGTAGGAGGACACTTTGGTCCAGATAGGGTGATCAAAGCAATTCTATTTGCAGGATTTTGGTGGCCCACCCTTCACATGGATGCACATACCTATGTGAAGAGGTGTGAGATTTGTCAGCGAACCCAGTATCCTATACGCAAAGATGAGATGCCACTGAAGCCCATGATGGGCGGACGTGCATTCTCTAAGTGGGGAATAGACTTTGTAGGTCCTATTAATCCCCCAGCTAAGGGTTCCCATGCTGAGTATATCATCGTTGCCACGGACTATCTAACCAAGTGGGTAGAGGTAAAAGCCACAACGAAGAACGACGCTCAGACAACTGCTAAATTCTTGTTTGAGAATGTATTCACAAGATACGGGCTACCTATAGAGTTAGTAAGTGATAGGGGCACTCACTTCTTGAATGAAGTTATTGAAAATCTGCTCCAAGAATTCTTGGTAGTACATAAGAAGTCTGCCCCCTATCACCCTCAAGCCAACGGGCAAGTCGAAAGCACCAACAAGATCCTATGCAATGTATTGACAAAATTAGTGAACAATAAACGCTCTGATTGGGACAAACAGCTACACCATGCTGTTTGGGCATACCGAGTCGCCTACAAAACGGTACTCCAAGCCCCCCCCTTTCAGATGGTATTTGGCCAAAATGCCGTGCTGTCGTTGGACTTCTTAATACCTACATTGAAAGTAGCACAAGAGCACGAATGGACGGGTCATGAACTCTCCTCTAGACTTTTTGACCTTGAATGATTAGGAGAAACAAGACTGAGAGCAGCTGCAGGGATATATGCAGCTAAGAAGAGACAGAAGGCATATTTTGATGCACACGTCAAGGATAAAGGCTTGAAAGTGAGAGACCTAGTCCTAGTCTACACATTGAAGCAGCATGCACGAAAATTAGAGAAAAGAGGCTATGGACCTATGATCATAAATAGGATTTCAACTAGTGGGGCTGTACAAGTAGCCACTTTGAAAGGCAATATTCTCCCTAGCTACATAAGCGGATGTAGAGTCAAGTTATACCAAGAACCCTTGACTGAAGAGATGTTAACTCGGCTCAACACTGCCAAAAAACGTAAAGAGGAGGAAAAACAAATCCGAGAAGAAGCACAGGCAGAGGCCTTAGAGCACATCAGACGAATGAAGTTGAGGAGACAAGGGAGAGATCAGCCTATGATCGATGCTCAAGAGCCTCCAGGCTATCACATGGCCATGTGTGAGGCTTCAGGTGAACGTACCCATAGGATAGTGGATCGATGACCTTTTGTGACCCTAGAAATAGGACAAAGAGACAACACAACAAGCGTGAGAGCTTTAATTGATTCAGGAGCAGCCACAAGTGCAGTTCGGCTTTCTTATTGCTAGCAGCTGCAATTGGAGGTAAAACCCCTAGAAGCATATCTGATAGGATTAGGAGGTGTTGAAACCCCTTGCATGGGAGAGGTGGAACTTCCCCTCTACATACAAGAGGTCCTCATGCCAGCAAAAGTGCTAGTATGTGAAGACGAGGATCTTACCAAACCTCTGGTCTTGGGCCAAGACTGGATCTATGATCACTCAGTCAACCTCAACCTAAGAAGTGGACTTCTTCAGGCTTGGGTAGGCCAAAGCCGTCTTACGATTGAATTAGAAAATCAAGCACTCAAACCAATAGAACAGGCACCAACTCCTAGTCCCTCCAGGAATCCACATAAAGATAATGTTGCTCTTCTTGTCCAAACTTCTATGGTGCAGAGGATTGTCAATCTTACCAATGGTGCAGGAGTCAATGAGGAGTTCGCAACGGGGTCAAAGGAGATTCTAAACACGAAGACCAAACACTATACAACACGAAGGAGCCCATTGATCAAGAAGCAGGAGCGCCAACTAGTGCAACACGGAATACCTTGTGACACGAAGCAGATCTGGATATGCAAGGATGGAAAACCCACAACTCGAGTAGCAGACTCTCGAGGAGGCAACAAAAAAGCCACACCATCAAGAACACAAGTAAAGGAGTACCCTAGGCGACCTCCTAGGCACACCACGTCTATTTGGGTCCCCAAGCGGTCAATAAAGGCTAGCCCCAACGCTGGAATCATATGGGTGCCCAAGGCCTGCTTACGTGCCCAAATAGCTCCAACTCTAGTCACTAACATAATTCATCATCCACAAGTCCTCTCGAAAAACAACACAGGAACTCTACCTAAAGACCACCCTAACCCACACTCACCCAAATCGAGGAATATCTGGAAATGGGTGCCCAAAAGGCCCCAACTCCATCACACTCTAGTTCATAAATCTCTACCTGTCTTTAGCTCTAAGAGCTACGAACCCTCTATCAAAGTTTGGAGACTTAAACAATGTATCAAACCCCCTGACCCAATTTTTGTAAATCCATCCACTATGACATAGGTGCATTCTGAGTCCATTGCATAACCAAAGTAGGCATCTAGGATGATATTGACCTCTAAGCACCACTCACATCTATCACAAGCACTTCACCTCTGACCACTAACCTTCGAGATTGTCATGTTAGTATTGTGAAGGGAACACCATTAATTCCTGTTTCCTATGCAACACTAATGTGCCTTTCTTCTTCTAGCAGATAAGCACCCGATTCCCATGGCAGCAACAGGCATGAGTTCTCAGGCAGGCACCAGCACTCAAATCAATTGGGATACCATGACTGTGGAGGTTCTACTAACAGCTAGGCCGGAGGAGCTTTTGAACGTAAGAAGAATTCCCATTCCGGATCCACCAAGTGGCCTAACAGAAAGAGTAAAGGGGCATTCTCATTGGTTCAATGAGATGCCAGGAGATCTGGGAGACGCAGATCATATCTAGGAATCCAAGATGGAATGTGGAGGAGTGTGGTGGACCTTTCAGTTCTTCTCACGAGAATTTGAAGCATTGCAAAATGCAGCTCCTCTTCAGGATATTTGGCAGAAAGTGGGATTGCAAGATTACTTTAGTGCAGCTTTGCCCAGACCAGGTTTTCTTAGGTGCTACTACTTGATTGCCACACTGAAGCCGACAGGAGATAAAGATCATTCAGGCACATTCTGGGTGCCCTCCCTATCAAACGAGGAGGAAATGAAGAAGTTTGAGTTGAATGTTACTTTAATCAGGGAAGCTCTTCAGATGTATGGCACCCATGTGCCTTCCGATCGTGATCCCTTGATACCAGAGTCAATGAAGAGCAACAGAATCAAGAAGTTGAAGGACATGTGTGCCCTCACCCCTAACATCGCCATACCCCTACGAATGTGCCTGCAACACTTCGCATTTCCAGCTCAAGACCGCTTTACCCAACCTCACAAGAAAATATGGTATGGATTATATTTAGCAGAGACTGGAAGCTTGCCAATTAAGATGCCTGTATGGATTCTAGACCAATTGTATGAAGCAGGCAAGCGGGGTGTGAGGAAGCATACATTACATGGCTGCTGTGCGATCACCAGAATCATTTCTAGATGTCTTGCATATGACGTGCCAATAGCTAGGGCCCTTAAATACTCACAACTGGAGTTTTTCAAGGGGTGGAAGTCAGGGAACCAACCTGCGAAACGAATGCGTGGATCACTCTCCCAGGTCATGATCCCTCATGAGGCCACAGCCGACGCTCCCCCTAGAGAAGAAGCCCAAGTAGCACCTTTCACGGTACATCTCCAAGGAACTCAATCAGCGGGCATGGTACAGCCCACCCCATCCGCCCCTCCACTACCGACCGATGCCGAGTTTGCATCTATGGCCACCTTAACTGAGGATCCCAATTTTGATTTTGAAAGCTTCCTGCAGACGGCGCACTTATCTGATAGTGAAGATTTTCCTGACAATGCCGATCTGGGACCATCATTCCGAAGAGAGCAGCCACAGGGCGAGGCAAGCAGGGTACATTGGGGAGATGAGGCACAACATCCTCATGATCCAAGCACACAAAATCAGGAAGAAGAACGGGGAAATGAACCAGAGGAGAGTGAAGAGGAGGCCCCTGCCTACACGGCACAACTCAAACAGCTATACAAGACAATCAAGCAGGTACAGAGAAGACATAAGATGACAGAAGAGGCGAATAGAGCTCTAGTGAACCAAATGCTTCAAGCCGAGAATGTAGACTCACATTTTGTTGAATCATTGAATCTATTGGCGGAGACATGTGGGATCAGGGAAGCATTAAGGACAATGGTCTATCGGGAGAACCCTACCTATGATCAACGAAGGATTGATACACGGCCCCGATGAGGAAAAATGATTCAAATGGAAGTCTCTACTGCCTTGCCTACCACAATTTCAGAGGATGTTCACATGACTAGCCCAAGTCCCACTGAGGAACAAGATGTAAATACACTGGTACCATCTCCACCGTCACCTTCCATTCAACCCTCAAAACCCTTCTCCACTAGTCTTTCTGAACAACCGATATCCACCCATCATGAAACCATTGTACACACCTCCGTTTTTACATCCTTCCCTTTACCCACATCCATCACTTCCGCCCAAATTTTTGAACCTCACACCGGTCATCCTGCCACCGACCAAACCATAATAGGTCACCCTTCCTATCTCCCTGCCCTTGGACAACCACTTGCCACTAGCCAGACCTTATCCCATCCTTTTCCATTCACCCACACCCCTATCCACCACTTCCCTTGTAACTGCCTCAGGCTCAACCCAAGTCACACAACCGTCATTCTGGACAAACCTTGTAAATATACTCCAACAGGTTGAGAACTATAATAAAAAGTCCCTTTCCCAACCCCACTCCCCCACATTCACTGCCACCACTAACACACCACCTACCGTTCCCGTATTCACAATTCACACTTCACACACTCTCACATCCGATCCCATGGATATTTCACCATCCACAGAAGCACCCACCACCACGTCTGTTCCACCATCAGCACATTTCACTTCACTCATACGCACATCATCCACTTTTCCCTTTCCCACCTCCCGACCCTTTGCATGTTCCACCTCTACACATGCATCCACATCATTTAGTAATGCACTAGACACCATGGTTGAAGCGGCCACTCAACTTAAGCAAGAGTATAAGCTATTAGAAGAAAATAACACAGAGCTATGCAATCTCTCGGCTCAACTCCAGGCACGAGTCGATGCCTTGGAACTAGGTAATACAGCACTACAACACCAGGTGATTGCCCTCCAACAATCGAAGACAGAACTCGAAGCTAAGTATGCAGAGACAGGCAAAGCTATGGAGGAACAACTCAGAGAACAAATGGGCTGCAATGCGAGACTCCAACGCAACATGGCCCTACTACGTCGCCATCTAGCAGCTGCTCAAGAAGAAAACCGAAGGCTACAACAACAAAACCAGGAGAACCTAGAAGCGGCCATGGAAAACACCCTGCGAGCACCTATAGACCCTGCAAAATTCCAGGTTGTCCCCTCAGAGCATATTCAACAGGTTTTAGAAGGTTATGCGACACTCTTGGAAGCCCATGATCAGTTGGCAGACCAGATAAAGGAACTACAAGGATCCAAAGTACCGACAACACACCCACCCACACCTAAAGAGACGGTCGATGCCGCTACTTTGCCAGAACCTGAACCTTCTACCAACAGTGAGGTACTTGAGCTACGACAACAGATTGCAGAGTTGAAAATCAAGTTGTTACAATATGAACGACCTCCTTCCCCACCTGAGCAACCCATAGAAGAAGAAGCAGTTATTATTCCAGTGGAGGAAGCATTTGAAGGGAACTATGAGCCTCAACCTTTTCCAGGAGGCACAATCACTGAGGAGGGACAGGACACTTATGAGGAACCCCCATCGGCATGGATGAAACAGGTAGAAGAAATGGGGCAGACTCATGAAGAACGTATCTCCTACCAGATGTTGGCCATGAAGACCATTGAAGAAACCATACTTCAATCAGACTACTTCAAACATCTGGCCCCTAGAAGACTAATAACCAGCTCAGAATTACAATATAAGCCATACTTTGTACTGTTGGCAGACTACAACGCCGAGATCAAACGTAAGACCAACAAGTACCCAACTTTCGCAACACAATTTGAACCTGAGGACATTCCAGAGGAGGCGCGCAAAGGGAAAATACACCAACCCATCTGGAGGCAAAGGCTATTGGAAACCTATCCCGAGATGCTACGGACATGGGACCACGCGCCCATGCATTTGAAGTATAACAATTGCTATGGACCAGTGCAACGGAGAAGAACATGGAAGTCATTTGCCATCAAAGTCAAGAACAATGCCAATTGCAAAGAATGGCTCAATTACCCTGCCATTGCACCCCCAAACGGCACGCCTACTGTAGCCTACATGATGGCTACCATCAGACATTGGCTTCCACGCCTCCACCCCATGCCAGATGTGGCTGCCCAGTTGATGCTCAAGATCTTCGATATGATGCAGGTTGTGCTAAAAAATTTCCGCAATGTATGTCATATTCAACCTTCAATTCCCGGGTTTGTTAATGGTAATTACGACCTGCCATATGATATGAGCACCACCCCGAGCATACGAGTTGCTTATGCATGGCACGCACGCATCAGATATCTCCCTGCCTGCTACAAGCAAACTTTCGATGAAATGTTCACCACGGGGTTCTGGGAAGCACACTCAGAGGTGTTCGCGCCACGGCCCACCCATTTGTTACACCTCTTTGCATGCGAACAAACGATGCACTCAGAAATCTACACAACGCCACAGCCGGACATACCGGGCCTAGTCAATTGGGATACCCTGCAAAGAGACCTGATCCGAGGGCTGCAAATCAAAGAACATGATGTGGGAGCTGACATTCTCCAGGACTATATTGATCAACCTGCAGATCAAAGGTCTGTCAGAGGCGACAGACGCTAGGGGAGGGGAGAGTGTTGGCAGTATACGGGAAGAAGCAAGTACGAGCATACACGCAGATCTAGCACTAAGGCAACCCTTTATTTTTTTCAAAACCCTTACACCATTTAAAAGTGATTCTCATCACTAAAAAACCCCTGTGAATACCATTTTCACCTTTTTGTAGCTCCATTTTGTACAAGCCGAGGAGTCCTCGAGCTTGAGGAGCCTTAGAAGTAGTTGCCTACTAATTCTCGTATTTTTTAGACCTCGTTTGAGCCCTCAAATAAGCCCTGGAACCTAATTTTTAACTAGGCCGGACACTAGGTCTGGACAGGGCCAAAGCTAGTCAAAAACTATAAATAGAGCTAGAGAGCTCATTTTTGGGGGAGCTTCTTGTAGTTTTGAGCTTGTATGAGAACTTTGTTGCAATAGAAGTGATTCCATTGTCTTACTCTCTTTGTTCTTGCTATGTGTGCACGTGTGTGTGTATGTGTGTGCATGTTAGTGTGCTTCGCACTCACACATTTGTGCCTTCACTTGCTAGAGGTCTTCATACCATCCTCATGTCTTCCCGGATTGACATTAAAGGAGGTGCTACTCATCACTGAGCTACACTCAGGCACATGCATTGATAGCTTTGTCTATCAAACATGCCATTATTCCTCACATTTGCTCTTGTAGAACAGCGAAGGATGCTTGGGATACACTTACCACATTGTACGAGGCTAGGAATGAGGCTCGTGTTGCTTACCTTTCGAAAACAATTCGAGAGTGAGCACATGAATGAAGCTGATTCTATGGACAATTGTTGGAAGAAGCATTTTTTTGAAGGAAATTCTTTGTAATTAGACATTTTCATGAAGTTGTATTTATCCAAATGATGTAAACTTGAGGAAGAATTTTCCTCATTTATAGTAGAAGCATATATATTTTTCTTAGAATTTTTGGAAGCTCTAGAGTGGCATGTTTTTAGAATAGAAGGTAGAAGGACCAAATTTCAAGTGTGAAAAGGGACACTTGAAAAAGTATAAAGGATATTTTCTTCTACTTTGTAGAGGTTGGTTGTATTATTTCCATGCTATCCAAGTAATGTGAAGAGCTTCTTGCAGAAAAAAAACATGTTACTACTTCTCATGAGAATCTTCTTGATTTGTTGAGTCTTTCTATTGTGAAATCTATAGAATTTGTGAGCTTTTCTTGTGTATTTCTGAGTGAAGTGTATGAAGGGAGATTATTATTAGCATATTTGTTATAAGAGATCAATGCTGGAGATGGAAATTCTCAGTTTTTATAGAATCGTGATTGTCCCTTCATTGTGATATAGGTAATGTTTTTGAAATCTGACTTCATATTTGTAATCTACAGGAATAATGGCACACTTTTAGGCACAAAGATTGTTGAAAATGCTATTGTATAGCTCAAGATAATCAAAACCCTAGTTTCTCCATCTTCTTCTTCACTGATTTCTCAGAAATCAGCTACGATACCTCTTATTCTTGGATTCCATTAACTAGAAGGGGATGTGGTCTTTGCATACTTCCTGGATTGACAACATGTAGTTAATCGTTTATGCTATAATGATTGAAGAGGACAACTCCAAGGTTAACAACAAACATTTTTTGGTGTCATTGCCGGGGAACAAAGATGAAACTTCATTGAAGTTTTGGACCTTGCTGGATCTTCCATTGTTGATGGTATTTAAACACATTGGAAAGGTACTACTCTATCATCATGTAAGAAAATTTGAGAAGGTAGGTTTTTAGGCTTATCTTTTGGGAAAAGAAAGCTGGAATTAACTTTTTGAGACAAGTAAGTGTGTATCTTTATGCAAAATTGATAATTGCTCATGTTTTTCAAGAGTTAAGTGAAGGTTTTTTTCAAAAACATGACTTAATTTTCTGAAAGGAAAGTGAAATGGTTTGATCTTTGTATATTTAGATTTCTTTTGACAAAGTACTAAGCAATCTTGTTGATATTTGGGAAAGATAATATAGTTGCAGAAAGAAAAGTCATGAAAAGTAGCTATACACAAATTGATTGTTCCATTTTACTTGTCCTAGGAGAATTATTTGTCTTTTAGAAAGATTGTTTTGGTCATTTGAAGGAAAGGCATTGAGTTGATCTTTGCATAGATTGATAGTTGTACTTATTGACACATACTTTAATAAGAAGTCCTATTCCATGATGATATTGATAGTATAGTGTGTGCAACCAATCATAGTTCAAAGAAGATCAGGGAAACTTCAAGAAAAGAAAATCCTAGGTGAAGTGATGTCCTTGATTTAGGGTAAAATTACTAAAAAAATTAGAAAATTTTGAAAAGAAAGTACAATTTTTTTTTTCTTTTTTCTTACATGAAGTGATGCATGAGGTATGTACGGAGTAGTGGATTAGGATCATTTGAGGAAAAATACAAAGAAAATTCAAAATAGTTCAAGAAAAGTAAAAATAATTGTTTCTTTTTTAATTTCAATCTCTTTTGAATGGTTGAGTTTGGATAAATTGCAGGTGGCAATTGTTTTGGAGTGACTGAAGAACAATTGGAAAGATCAGGTGGAAAAAGATTCAAAGAAATTCAATTTCTGAGGACTTCCAAGAAAACACAATTTTCATCTCAGAATCGCAATTTTCAATAAGATGGTAAAATTGTTTCAATTATGTTTTTTTGGGCATACAGGCAAGTGAGTAAAGGTTTTATAAGTGATATTATAGAGAAGAATTAAAATTGAGTAAGCCTTGAGCATAAGAATATTAAAATCTGAGTTTTGGTGTAAAATCGCGATTTTCATCAGGGGGAGGAAGCAAGCAAATCATAGTCTTTCTTGTAAATCATAGTCTTCAAGGATGAAATATCATAGGTTAAGTCATGATTTTGCATGAGAGAAGGATTCATCAAATTTGGAATTAGTTTGAAAAAGAAAAAATCACTCACAATCGCAATTTTC
Organism: Ceratopteris richardii; assembly: GCA_020310875.1. NCBI lineage: Eukaryota > Viridiplantae > Streptophyta > Polypodiopsida > Polypodiales > Pteridaceae > Ceratopteris > Ceratopteris richardii. The sequence goes on along the minus strand of CM035408.1, from coordinate 199,876,751 downwards.
TAAGGTCTATATAAGCAAAAAATCCAATTTAGAAAAACATTGTGTGAGAGAGAGAGAGCTAGAGGGAAAGATGATCAGAATCATGATTCTCAGCAGCAAGAAAATACAGAGTAATTTCTTCAAGCCAATAATAGCGTACATGTGAATAAATCGATGATAGTATCCACAATGACCCATAAATGCTTGCACTTCCTTTGCATTTTTTGGTCTTGGGAGTTCTAGAATTACTTTGATCTTGTCTTCATCAGTGGATATTCCATTCCTAGATACAATGTGTCCTAGGATTTTTCCTTGTCTCACCATAAATACGCACTTCTCAGGGTTCAGGCACACTCTATATTGCCGACATTTTTCAAATATTTGCCGCAACTCCGGAATATGTTCTTGTCTCCAATCTGAGTATGTGCATAAGTCATCTACGTATACTTCCATACTCTTCCTTAGGAATTCTTTGAAAACATGACACATCAACCATTGGAAGGTAGCAGGGGTGTTCGTAAGCCCAAAAGGCATCACCCTAAAGGTATAGTCTCCCCATTCAGTCGCGAATGCGGTCTTGTGTTGGTCCTTAGTAGCAATAGCTACTTGGTTGTATCCAGAGAATCCATCCAAGAAGCTATAGACTTCCTTACCTACAACTCTTTCCAAGAGGTGATCAGTGATAGGTAATGGGTAGCTATCATAGATTGTGGCTGCATTGACTTTCTTCAGATTAATGCACACTCTCAGTTTCCCGTTCTTTTTGGCCACAACTACTAATGGTGACACCCATTCGGTGTGTTCTATCTCGTAAATGAATCCGGCTGCTAATAATTTGTCTATTTCTTCCTTAATTTTTGCTGCATAGACATCATTATAAGTGTAAGGGTGTTGCTTTGATGGTTTTGCATCAGGTTTCATTGGTATTCAATGAGAACAAATGGAGCATATGCTTCTCCTTCTCTAGCTTCTCTCTTACGCATCTGAATGGCTATTTTCCTTTCCTCTACTTCGTATCTTTTGAAGTGTTTTGGGACTTCAAATAGATCCGGGGTTGATTCGGTCTTACTTATGGTATCCTCATGGTTTGGTACTATCGGGGCTGCTTATATTGCTAACACCTTGGTTGTTCCTCCCTTGTCCTCAGCTTGGATGGCTTCTAAATATTGTTCCTCTGAATCAAATTCTGGTTCCATCTTTATGATCTCGTATTCTTCCTTCCATTTCTTTTCTAATACTTCTCCTGCTTCTACCTCCTGAAGGACTACCATGTAAAAGCTTACATCATAACCTTCTTCATCCACACATTCATTCATGGTCAATACTTCTTCATTTACACATACATCCAAGGTGGTTAGAATATCCATCCAACCGTGTGGTTCGAATGCTTCATCACGAAAAACTTGAGGCATATACATTGGGTCCTCTATGGGTCGATAATTTCAATGCCCTATGGGCCATAATTGAACTTTTTTATCTTCTCTCTTTGCTTCCTTACACATCCATAATTGTGCATCTTCGGGTAAGCTTTTAACTACATATCCAAATCGTCTGGTCTTGGCTCTGCCAAGATTGATCCTGACTTGTTTAGTTCTTGTGTTTGCATCGTAAGTGGAGTCTCTTATCATATTTCCATTTTCCCAATTTTCTTATTGTCTCTCATGTTCCTCTTGTCCTCCTTACTTTTGTTCTTCATCCGTTTGTCCCTAAGTTTTTCCCTTCTATCCTTCCAGCTTTGGGTCTTCTTTGCTTGGGTACTCTCATGTGGGTCTTCAGAATCTTCCACAACATGTATGTTAGGTTCCAAGTTTTTATTCTTTTCATGATATGGATCACTGTTTGCATACGATACCGATTCCTGCACTAGTGTCAAATGAACTAATTTTTTGGTTTTTATAGTTTTGTGGTGCCTGAGACCTACTCTAGACTAATTTTGGCAATTTTTTTGGGATTTTCCTTGATGTTTCCAACTTCCTCCTACTCCACCACTCTCTCTAAACTAACCCTAACTCTTCCCTCTCTTCCTCACTCCTAACCCTAAACCTAAAAACTCATTACACACACCTCAAGGATGTGAAGTAACAAGTGCTGAAGTGTCTGACTACTTGCCACTGAATGAATTCACCTCTACAAGTACGATTCCTTCACTCCAGAGCTATAACCATCACGAAGGCACCTTGGTTAAGTTTGTTCCCCTGCAACGGCACCAAAAACATGTTTACCCAAGTCGTGAAGTCTTCGGGACATGTGGATAAGACTAAATCTCAATCACCCCACAAGTGCGTATACTCGTGGATCGATACATGTTTAATTATTAATTCGAAGAACCACACGAACCAAGAGTATGAAGATGCATGCACACATGATGGAAAGTGAAGTGGCTAAGCAAAAATGCATGTGAAAAGACTAAACTACCTATCCAACTCCCTAAATCTCTGGAAATGTCTACAACGATACCACTTCACTAGTAAGCACAAAATCGAATGTTTCTCCCAGCTCCGAACTCCGAATATGGCCAATAGTGGGTTCATTTCGAAGCTCTCGATGAGACGCATCTATTCCTAGATTTTCACTTGAATCTAACAAACATTCTTCAAGTTATGTGTGAAATAGTGAATGGCGCGAAACACCTACACTCATTCCACAACTTGTAATGGTTCACACACACACTACAGTAGTTCAAAAGTGATGGGAAGGGGTAGACAACAATCCTACACAAACATTTCAAGCATTGCACACACACAAAAGATCATGAAGAAGGAGAAAATCAGAAGGAAAGAAGCAAATTCGAATTTCTCCTCTTCTTCTTCACAATGGCAAAAAGTTTTTTACAAAGAGTCACAAAGTGACTTATACACCTATGCCCTAAAAATGGTCCTTTCACACAAGAGACCGACACTTTATTCACTAGATTCTAGATTCCTACTATTTTACAAGAGTAATGTTACAAGGATTTGGGTTTATGCATCTAGAGGACTCCTCTAGTGCATTTACAAGGCTTCGAGAGAATTTCCTAGGATTTCGGAAGAAGAAAATTTGTGCTCAATAATTTGAAAATTTTGGGGCTCCCTTTCTGTGTCTCTTGCTTCTATGTCTATTGCTTCTGTGTCTCTTGCTTCTGCAACAGAAGAGGAAGAGGTGCTAGAGGTAGGGGGTAGAGGAGGTAAGCAAGGTAGGGGGAGACCCTACAATAATTCACCATGCAATATATGTGGTCTCAACAACTGCACTATAGAAGAATGCTACAAAGATACAAGGAACCAAAGGGGAAGAGGCTTTCATAGAGGAAGCTACGGACAAGCTAGAGGCAAGTACAACAATGGTGGAGGCAACTACAACCATAATTACAATCAAGGCTACAACAATAATAACTATCAAGGAAGCTTTAGAGGAAGAAGGGACTTCAACAATTATACTAAAGATCAAGAAAACTCTGTGCTCATCATGAATATGACATCCAACAAGGTAAAGATGATGAGCATCTTTTGTACATTGACTCAGGTTGTTCCAATCATGTGGTAGGAAATGTAGCACTATTATCTAATCTTGAAGAACCCAAGGGGAAGCATGAAGTACAAACAAGTGATGACACTAAGCATTCAATCAAGCAAATTGTAAATGTAAAACTATCTGATGGTAGTATGAATCTTTTGAGCAAAGTTCTGTGTGTACCTACTATAACCAAAAACCTAATTGGTGTTGGGCAGATTGTAGAGAAAGGTCTACAGGTCAGGTTCACTAAACATGGAGCATATGTGGAAGACCCCCTAACAAGGATTCAAAAGGATTACCAACGGGGAGAACTCAGGTAGATTGTTTACACTTTAAAGTTGAAGACACAAGGAACATAACATTATTCAGTTATAGAGATCAAACCTTATCTGAGTTGGAAATATGGCACAAGAGGCTAGGGCACATAGGAGAGAGAAATCTGAAGCAAATTTGTAGGGATCAAAGTGTGCTTAGCATCCCCAACGGGACCAAGCAGCACATGATATACAAATGTAGAGCATGCCAATTTGCAAAGCTCATAGGCAACCATTCAACAGGACAGGATACATCCATGAAGACTATTTGGATCTTGTGCACATTGGTGTGTGGGGTCCTAGCAAAGATCCATCCATCTCAGGCTCAAAGTGCTATGTATGATTTATTGATGTTTACAATAGGTGGACAATTCTCTATTTCATCAAGCATAAGGATGAGGTATTTACATGCTTTAAGAAGTGTTTGGCACTAGTTGAAAACCAAATAGGAAGGAGCTTGAAGAGAATCAAGTATGATGGAGGTGGTGAGTACTTTTCACATGAGCTTGATCTATTTCTGTAGAACAGAGGCATAAAGAGGGAAGTAACAACCAGGTATACTCCGGAATTGAATGGAGTGGCAGAGAAAAGGAACAAGTTAATTGTTGAGGCAGCTAGGTCTATGTTAAATGAGAAAAGATTACCTAATTATTTATGGGCAGAGGCTGGATCTATAACTACCTACTTGGTAAACATGCTTCCATCCAAATCATTGGATGGTATGACACCACATGAAGCATGAAATGGTAGGAGGCATCATTGGATCATTGCAAAATATTTGGGTGCATTGCCTATGCACAAATCCCATATCAAATCAGAGGGAAGCTTGACCCTAAAGCTAAACAATGTATATTTATTGGGTATGATCAAAGTCAAAAAGGGATATAGACTTTATAACCCCACTAACAAGGCATTCATAGTTAGTAGGGATATAGCATTTGATGAGTGTAATTCATGGTTTGAAGATGATTTCAAGAAATTCAGGTTACCATATGACTTGGAAAATGATTTTCCAACCCTCACTCAAGAAGATCAACACCAAGCAGATGACATCAACTCAGAAGATGAGGAGCATATTGATTACAAAGCTTGGAATTCAAAAGGCAAGTTCAAATACAAGCAATTAGAGGATCTACTTGAGTCTTCCAATCAAGCTTTAAGGAGATCACAAAGAGAAAGTAAGAAGCCCAAAAGGTATGGATATGATACATCCTTAGGCACAAAGAACTCTGTGTACATCACTAAAGATCATATGGCATAAGAGACTTCTTCATCTGAAGAGGCTAAGAAGAAGAAAGAATGGAGAGAAGCCATGCAGGAAGAAGTGGAAGCATTGCAAGAAAACCACACATGGGATCTACTTCCCAAGTAGCCAGATATGAAGGTAATTGGTTCAAGGTAGATATAAAAAATAAAAAAGGACTCTGATGGTTCTATAAACAGGTACACGACAAGGTTAGTGGCAAAGGTTTTTTCCCAAACACAATGAGTAGATTATGAAGAAAAATTTTCACCTGTGGCAAAGATGCCAACGATCAGGGTATTGGTAAGTCTTACGACATCCAAAATTGGAATTTATATCAGTTAGATGTCAAGAATGCATTTTTAAATGGTTGGATATCAGAGGAAGTGTATATGGCACAACCACCAGGTTTTGAAGATGAAGAAAAAGCATGTTATGTATGCAAGCTTAGAAAAGCACTCTATGGTCTCAAGCAAGCTCCTAGAGCTTGGAACCATAGGCTTGTTACCTATTTGCAAGATCAAGGCTTTATGGCAGGCAAGGCCGACTCTTCTTTATTTGTTAAGAAGAATAAATCAGAGGCCATCTACTTGTGTGTCTATGTAGATGATATCATCATTACAGGTAATGATTCTGATGGTATCAAGCAGGTCAAGGCTCAATTGATGAAGGAATTCAAAATCAATGATCTAGGGTTATTAACCTATTTCCTTGGCTTAGAACTTGTGTATACAAATTTAGGTATATTCATCACACAAAGGAAGTAAATACATGATATGTTGGTAAAGTTTAAGATGGGAACACTAAAGTTGCAAGTATCCCTATGGAGATCAACCAAGTGAGGTTCACATGAAGGTAAACTACTTGAAGATGTTACAAGCTATCAACAACTTGTGGGTAGTCTAAATTATGCTACTTTGATAAGAGTAGATATTGCATATGCAGTAAGTACATTGAGTCAATTCATGCATGTACCAAGGAAACCACACATGGAAGCTACAAAGGGGGTGCTTAAGTATCTTAAGGGTACAATGAATGAGGGACTACTTTATCCCTTCACTTTTGATATAGATATAAATATTTATTCTGATGCAGATTGGGTTGGACCCAAGGATGATAGGAGGAGCACTTCAGGGTACCTATCCTTTCCAGGTTCAAAACTCATATCTTGGTCATCCAAGAAGCTACCAACTGTGGTCTTATCTTCCACACATGCGGAATATAGAGGTTTGGCAAATGCAACTCAGGAAGCTATGTGGCTTAAACAATTGTATGCAGATTTGGAAATACATTCTTACACTCCAATTATCTTTGGAGATAATACTAGTTCACTTCATTTGGCTGCTAATCATGTGTACGATGCTAGGAATAAGCACATTGAAGTGCACTATCATTATGTTAGGGAAAAATTTCTTAGCAAGGATATCCAATTATCATATGTGTCAACTCACTTGCAATGTGCAGATACACTCACCAAAGCGATGGATGGAACAAAGATGAACAGGTTCAAACTGATGATTGGGCCACAAGAGATCAAGGAGGAATGAAGATCAAGCATGTTAGGCTTGAGGGGGAGTTGGTGGTGCAATTAAGCCCAAGCCCACATACTTGATCACTTCACATAAGCTTGATGTATTGGCATTACACTTGGAAAGCTTCATATGTACAACCTCTTGTAACTTAGCTTCATAATTGTTGGTGCATAGCAATCAACAATTGGAGTTTTGGAAGTCAAAGAATGAAGACAAGATCAAGTTTTGAAGCATAGAAGAAGTTTACATTCAGAAGTTGAAAGAAATGCACACATATGTACATTAGTTTAGATATAGATTACTTATACTTTTGATTAGTCATAAGTTTGTAAATATTTGCCTATAAGTACTATGGAAAATGTCGGGGCAAATATGAGAGAGCATGAGAGTAGAATATTGATAGTTGTATGAGTCATTTAGACATCCTAGAATTGAGTGAAGACTCTCTCATCACTCAGATGTAAAAATTTACAGAGATGAAGAAAATGTTGCGCCCGATGTTTCTGAGTTTTCTCCTTCTGTGGTAGATCATTGGTGAAATGCTTTTGTACAAGTCTAAGTCTATAGGTGTTTGACCTCTGTACAAATTTTTAGCCATCAATTGTAATCAGGCTGAGAGAATTATGTGTAGGAACATTTGTATGTGAAGAAGTGTTCACTGGTTCCTGAAACAGGCGCAAACGTCGAAGTCAATGATTTGATCATTTCTCACTCCACAGTTTAAAGTTTTGAGCAAGCAAGCACTCAATCTTTAAGTTGGAAGGTAAGCTACTTGTGGCTAAAAGCATTTGCTTAAACGGGTTCTATTCTTGGAGAACCATGTCTTAGAAGTTATAGGTGTCTAAATCGACTTCTCAGAAGTACAGTTTTAGACATAGGTGACTTGTCAAGTTGATTTCTCAAGTTATACTCAATGTTTTGGAGTGATTCAACTTGGAGGAGGTTTGCAATCTTTAGGCAACACCCCGTGCAAAGTTTTATCAAAAACTTTACACATTTGCTTAGTCAATGAGAAAGATAAATGCAGCAGACTTTCTGTAAATTCATCTTCTTCACAGATTTTTCAGAATCCTTATAATTGAAGGTTGATCCTCCAAATTGGTGAAGGTTTTGACTTACTCTTGATATAGAGGTGTTCTAATTTAAAGAGTAGGTTGTTCTTTTGGAGATTAACACTCTCCATCAGTGGTATCAGAGCAGGAAGCATCAGAATTGAAGGAAGGAGGATCCTGACTGCTGCAGGTGCAAAGAATTCAACATCTGAAGGTTCAAAAGGTGAAAGTTTGAGGATAAAGCTTGAGAAGGAGATCATACGACATCAAGGAAGTCAAAAGGAGTGTCATTCAAAGTAAAGGTAACCTTATACTTTATAAAGATTGAAGAATTCAATACACATGTGAAGAAAAGATGGGAGATTCTCTTCAGATAGAGAAATTGGATAGAGAGAACTATCCTACATGGTCAATGAGGATGGAAGCTCATCTTATGATCAAAGACTTGATAGCTTACATTACAGGTGAAGAAGAAAAGCCTCAATTAAGAGATCCTAGTGTTCCAACTAGGGAGGAATTGTCTAATTTGAATAATTGGATGAAGAGAGATGCTCAAGCTAGGAGCATTATCTATATGGCAGTCAATGACTACTTGCTACCTCACATTAGAGGTCTTGAAAGTGCAAGTGATATATGGAATGCTTTGGAAGAGCATTTCCAAAATACCACAAAGTCAAGGAAGGCATCTTTGTGGGCAGAATTTACCACTTTCAAGAAGAAGGCCTCTCAATCCATCTCAGATTATGTAACCAGAATGAAGGACATTGCAGATGCATTAGGAGCTGTTGATGAAGACATTGAGGAGGATAAATTGGTAAGGCAAATACTCACAGGTTTGAGAGGTGATGACAAATGGAAGCCATTTATTTTGTCACTAAATTATCACTTGATCATTTTACTCCTGACTTAAATCTGTGCTATGACATATGTTAACCTTTGAGCAGGATGTCAAAGGTGAAAGTGACAAGAGTACAGGTCATGCAATGTACTCAAAGGATAAGAAGAAAAATAGTAAAGGAAAGCAACAAGCAAATGAAGATGAAGGCACAAGTAGTCAAGCCAACTTCCTAAGAGGAAGAGGTGGTGGCAAAGGTAGAGGAAGAGGCAGGAGTAACAAAGATGGAGTGAAAGCTTGCTGGATTTGTGGTAAGACAAATCATTTAGCTAATGATTGTTGGAATAATAATCAGAGTAATGGTGGATATAATCAGAATTTTAATTCAAGAGGAAGAGGTGGCAGAAATCAAAGAGGTAATTTCAGAGGTAGAGGTAGTAGGGGTTACTTTGGAAGAAATGCAGGTAGAGGATTCCAAAGTCAACAATACAACAATACCTACTACAATTATGCTTCAGATTAGAAGGAGGATTAAACATTGATAATGAATGCAACTTGTGAAAGGCAAAGTGAAGACCAAAGAGACTTCTACATTGACTCAGGGTGTAGCAATCATCTGAGTGGTAACAGAGCATTGATGACTGATTTGGAAAATAAGGTAACTAATCATGTTGTTCAAACAGGAGACAATACAAAGCACAATGTGAAGTCAATTGGATCAGTAAAGGCCAAGGATGGTAGCACCTTATTGAGTAAGGTCTTGTATGTTCCTACAATTCCTAAGAATCTGATAAGTGTAGGACAAATTGTTGAAAAAGGTTATGAAGCGAGGTTCACTAATGAAGGAGTGTTTGTGGAAGACCCTAGCAATGGGTATAAACAAATTGTTTCAGGGAAGAAAGAAGGAAGATTGTTCACAATGAAGATTCAAGGTAATGTTGGTCATGCCTTGTTCACTTATGGAGGACATAAGATCTCTGAGTTGGATCTTTGGCACAAGAGGCTTGGACATTTTAATGAAAGAGGTATCAAAGACATGATTAATAATGGTGTAGTGCTTGGATTGCCTAATGTTGCAGGTCAACATATGACATACAGATGTGAGGCATGTCAATTAGGTAAGGCTCATAAGCAATCTTATTCCAAGCATGGTTTTATGTATTCAGAAAAGCTTGAGTTGGTACACACAGATGTGTGGGGACCATCAAAGGATTTCAGTATAAATGGATCAAGGTACTATGTGATTTATGTTGATGATGCAACTACATGGATCACTATCTATGTGATCAAAGATAATTCAGAGGTGTTCAATACTTTCAAACATTATCATGTGTATGCAGAGAGAATTACAGGTCATAAATTGAAGAGACTAAGGTCAGATGGAGGGGGAGAGTATTTCTCTAATGAGTTCAGTGATTACTTGTGGAATGCAGGTATAAAAAGGGAGGTTACTTGCAGGTACTCTCCTCAACAAAATGGTGTAGCAGAAAGGAGGAATAGGACTCTTGTTGAGTTTGCAAGATCCATGATGAAGAAGAAAAATTGCCCAAATTATTTGTGGGCTGAGGCTGTAAATATAGCTACTTATCTGGTCAATAGGCTACCATGTAAAGCCTTGCAGGGTATGACACCATATGAGGCATGGTGGGGTAAGAGACCTACATTAGATCATTGCAAAGTATTTGGATGTTTGGCATATGCATATGTGCCATCACAATTAAGACACAAATTGGAACCTAAAGCTGAAAAGTATGTGTTCATTGGTTATGATGATAAGCAGATGGGATATAGGTTGTGGAGTCCATCCACAAAACAATTCATTGTGTCTAAGGATGTTACATTTGATGAGCAAGGTACTTGGTATGCAGGTACTATTAGTATTAATACATGTGATGAAGAAGTTGTGAGTCAAAGGAAAGGTAAATCAAAGGTACATATATTTGATGAAGAGGAGAATAATGAAGTGCAAGTTGAAGTTGAAGAAATGCCAAGATTTGATCCTAAGTGTGAAGAACCAAAAACCTCAAGGAGTGGAGAACTTAGAAGGTCATCAAGGCACAAGTGGCAACCTACAAGGTATAGCTATGATACTTCTTTTTTGGCTACCAAAGATTATGCTTACATGATAAAAGCAGATGAAGACCCTTTTACATATGAAGAGGCAAAAGGTAAAGAAACTTGGGAGAAAGCTATGCAGGAAGAATATGATGCATTGATGGAGAATCAAACATGGGATTTGGTTCCAAAACCAAATAGCTAGAAGATCATTGGATGTAAGTGGGTCTACAAGACAAAGAGGTTTGCAGATGGAAGTGTGTCTAGGTACAAAGCTAGACTTGTTGTGAAAGGGTTTGCTCAAACATATGGTATTGATTATGATGAGACTTATAGTCCTGTGGCAAAGATGACAACCATCAGAACACTCATAGCAATTGCTCCATATAAAGGTTGGAAATTGTGTTAATTAGATGTGAAGAATGCTTTTTTGAATGGTTATATTTCAGATGATGTTTTCATGGAGCAACCTCAAGGATTCAGAGATGGAAGGCATCCAGATCATGTGTGTAAGATCAAGAGAGCTTTATATGGCTTGAAGCAGGCCCCAAGGGCATGGAACTATAGGCTTGTAAAGTTCTTAAAGGATCTTGGATTTCAAGTATCTAAGGCATATAGTAGCTTGCTTGTTAAAGCAAGTGATGATGGGTTCATTTACATGTGCATATATGTTGATGATATAATTCTTACAGGTACATATGAGAAAGGCATTCAAAGCCTAAAGAAGCAAATGGAGAAAGAGTTCAAAATCAATGATTTGGGAGACTTGACATACTTCTTGGGCATGGAGATTTCATACACTCAACATGGAGTGTATGTGACTCAAGAAAGGTATTTGAAGAACTTGTTAATCAAGTTTAAAATGAATGATTGCAGGGTAGCACCTACTCCAATGGAGGTGAATCACAAATTGAGCAGATATGGTGGAGAGGAATTCAAGGATATGAAGTTATATCAGAGTTTGGTTGCTAGTCTTATCTATGCTACATTAACTAGGCCTGATTTATCATATGCAGTTGGGGTTTTGTCCCAATTCATGCATTGTCCTAGGAAAGAACATTGGATTGCAGGTCAAAGAGTGTTGAGGTACATTAAGGGTACACTCAAAGAGGGTTTGTATTATGGTTTTACATCAGATACAAACATCAAAGTATATAGTGATGCAGATTGGGCAGGTAATCATGATGATAGAAGGTCAACCTATGGATACATGTGTTATGTGGGAGATAAGTTAATCTCTTGGTGTTCAAAGAAGCAACATACAGTTGCTTTGTCATCTACAGAAGCAGAGTACAAAGGAATGGTTGAAGCTGCAAAGGAAATAATATGGCTTAAGACTCTGATGAAGAGTTTTGACACTATACAGAGTACACCTATCATATATGGAGATAACATGAGTTCATTGTATCTAGCTGCTAACCCTGTTTTTCATGCCAGGACTAAACACATTGAGATTCAGTATCACTTTCTGAGAGAGAAGGTGATGGATAAAGAGATTGAAGTCATACATACTTCAACAAAAGATCAGATAGCTGATATGCTTACGAAAAGCTTGGATGGACCAAAGCTACAAAAGTTCAAAGACATGGTAGGTATAATGAAGACAGAGAAAACCTCAATTGATGATTGAGGGGGAGCTGTTGGTGCATAGCAATCAACAATTGGAGTTTTGGAAGTTAAAGAATGAAGACAAGATCAAGTTTTCATTAGGGGAAAAAATGAACCCTGCATGGGGCTTTTGGATTAAGGGGTGATTAGGGATGGACCAATGAGAAGAGGGTGGTGGACACAGTCTAGTCCCTTAATCACATAGGCTAGGCATAGGCTTCCATGGTTTTTGTGTGGTCAAAGAGGAGAAAACCTCCTTGAACTAGTGGTTTTCATTGTGTGAATGGTTTTGAAAAGGTTAAGAATTAATTGTAGCCCTTGGATTTCCTCAATGATCCTAAGGCTATGGTTTGCTGGCAAAAGTCAAGGCATCTTTGAAGATGGACCCTTGGATTTAAGAAAGGGGAACGGACGAGATTCGTCAAATCCAAAGAATTACGCATTCAAATATAAGCCCTTAGATTGGATGAGAAATCCAATGGCTGGGATTCAATTTTTCTGAATTTGGGCGCCCAAATTTTCAACCATTGGATCAAAGGATGATCTAATGGCTTAGATTGAACTGCAAAAAGCTAAAAGCGCCTTTTCCTTGGTGCCCTTGGATGAGTAGCTAATCAGACGGCTCAAATCTTCCCCGAAATTAAGCTCAGCCCAAATCCCGGATGACCGTCAGATCGACCTCTAATCGGATGGTGCCAATTGACTGCAAACTTTGTCTCAGCCCCAATCGCGGGCTGCCGTCCGATGGCGCTTCATCTAGTGGCCAGAAAAGCTGCAGAGAGTTTCACAAAAACAATCATGACTTCTTCTCTTTCTACTGCAGTAGCGCACGCACGTCAGAGCATCCCTTTCTACTTTTCTTGTCCAACAAATCTCGACCATTCAATAGAGCCATCGGAAGGCCACAAGAAAATCGTTTTCCAAATTCAAATAAAATTATACGTGAATTATTATTATATTCATGAATACCACTAGTGGTTTTTTGTGGCTTCTTAATCTCCTAGATTAACCCTTTTAATTCCTAAAAATTAGGAATCCTTACAAGGCCCATGCAGGGCTCACTTTTCTCCCTAATGGAAGCATAGAAGAAGTTTACATTCAGAAGTTGAAAGAAATGTACACATATGTACATTAGTTTAGATATAGATTACTTATACTTTTGATTAGTCATAAGTTTGTAAATATTTGCCTATAAATACTATGGAAAATGTCGGGGCAAATATGAGAGAGCATGAGAGTAGAATATTGATAGTTGTATGAGTCATTTAGACATCCTAGAATTGAGTGAAGACTCTCTCATCACTCACATGTAAAAATTTTCAGAGAAGAAGAAAATGTTGCGCCCGATGTTTCTAAGTTTTCTCCTTCTGTGGTAGATCATTGGTGAAATGCTTTTGTACAAGTCTAAGTCTATAGGTGTTTGACCTCTGTACAAATTTTTAGCCATCAATTGTAATCAGGCTGAGAGAATTATGTGTAGGAACATTTGTATGTGAAGAAGTGTTCACTAGTTCCTGAAACAGGCGCAAACTTTGAAGTCAATGATTTGATCATTTCTCACTCCACAGTTTAAGGTTTTGAGCAAGCAAGCACTCAATCTTTAAGTTGGAAGGTAAGCTACTTGTGGCTAAAAGCATTTGCTTAAACGGGTTCTATTCTTGGAGAACCATGTCTTAGAAGTTATAGGTGTCTAAATTGTTGGAGTTAGATGTCTGCGGAAGCACGCGAACAGCACAAGGAAGAAGAAGAAGCTTGGAGCACAACACACAAGACTGAATGTATTACTAGAGAATGTACAAAGATAAGTATCCCATTAGGGCAATAGGCGTATATACAAGCCGGGGGAAAAAAACCTCCTAAAGAGGGAAAAAAGTGCCCCGGCGGTCCTAGAGTGTTCACACACATCACTACCTAAATATATCAACAAATCCCCCCTGGAAGTGATGCGGTGAACAAGGAGCTCGCACTCATGTATAAGGAAGTGCCGAGCTATGTGGAAATCACTCCACAAAAGGAAGTAAGCCCAAAGCTTTGCGGAAAGCTTCAAACTTCTCCCTAGGCAGAGCCTTCGTGAAAAGGTCTGCAATGTTCTCCTGCGTGGGCACATATGCCAAGCTGATCTCCCCAGCAGAGAACCTCTCCTTGACATAGTGATAATGCACCTCAATGTGCTTAGTGCGAGCATGGAACACAGGGTTCCTCGCAACTGCCAATACGCTCTGACTGTCAGTGAAGATGGTGGTGGCAGAAGACTGGCCAACACCCAAATCAGCCATAAGGCGTCTGAGCCACACACACTCAACAGTCGCTGTGAAAGCTGCCCTATACTCAGCCTCACAACTGGAAGTGGCCACAGTAGGCTGCTTCTTGCTCAACCAAGATATACATGAGCTACCAAGCATGAAGCAAAAACCACTGGTGGACACACGAGTGTCATAGCAACCAGCCCAATCTGAGTCAGAAAAAGCATGCAAATCTGGCGGTAGTGATCCCCCCTTGGGATAAAACAACCCAAGTAGCCGAGTACCACTCAAGTAGCGAAAGATGCGCTTAACCGCTTTCCAATGAGTGACTCCTGGGCAATGCATAAACCTGCTCATCTGTGAGACAGCAAACTGAATATCTGGCCGAGTAATGCATAAGTAAATCAAGCATCCAACGGCCTGCTGATAGAGAACATCATCAAATGCATCTCCAGCATCATGAAGACTCAATCGTAAACCTGTCTCCATAGGAGTGGCAATAGGCTTACAGTCTTCAAGGCCAAAACGCTGCAATAATGTGTCAATATATTTCGTTTGACACAAAGCCATTCCACCATCAACTTGCATAAACTGAATGCCCAAATAGTGATGCAAATGCCCCAAATCAGACATCTCATATGAGGCATGCAAATCAGCCTTGAAATCAGCAATATGCTTCTCAAGAGGACCAGTGAGCAGCATGTCGTCTACATAGACAACAATGATCAGAAGCACATCATTAGCACGCTTAACATATAAGGTGCTTTCAGTTGGACTGTTCTCAAAACCATGTGCAATCAGATAGGCATGTATTTTCTCATACCAAGCACGTGGTGCTTGCTTTAAACCATATAACGCCTTCTTTAACCTGCACACCTGGTTTTCATGCCCTTTCTGCACAAAGCCACGGGGCTGAAAAACATACACTTCTTCATGCAAGTCACCATTCAGAAATGCTGTTTTAATGTCCAACTGATGTACATTCCAACCATGATGGGCTGCAAGTGCACAAATGCTCCGAACAGTAGTCATACGGCATGTAGGTGCAAAGGTCTCATCAAAATCAATGCCTCTTTCCTGCGCATAACCCTTTGCAACAAGCCTAGCCTTATACCTGTCAACTGTACCATCAGGTTTACGCTTCAACTTGTATACCCACTTAGTGCCAATGGCCTTCTTGCCAGGAGGCAAGTCACATAAAGACCATGTACCATTCTTCATTATAACATCATATTCAGATTTCATAGCAGCCATCCAATTTTCTGAATTTTGTGCTTCATCAAAAGAAACAGGCTCATTCTCATCACAGAGACTAGATGCAGCAATAGCATAGCAATCTGATGCAAAGGAGGTACTATGAGAGCCTGAACGAGTACGATATGACAAAGGTGCATCTAATTTGCTGTCACGCAAAGTCTGCACCAGCCATTTTGGCATAGTTTTTGCCTGTTCAATATCAGCTCTCTCATCAACAAGTGCATCATGTAAATCTGCATCAGAAATGGAATGATCTGCATCATCATATGAAACCTGCAAAGGCTGAGAAGTTGCCTCATTAGGACCAGCGCTAGCCTGTCCACCTGTAAAAAGAGGCATCAAAGTATCATACATGTCTTTGGAGCTAACAGATGTCTCCTTAGTACATGAAAGCAATGGCTGAATAGCATCTTCCACAAAGACAACATCACGGCTAACCAGAATGCGTTTAGTCTGTGGATGATACAGACGATAGCCTTTACTTTCAGAACTGTACCCAACAAAAATACATTTTACTGCCTTATCATCCAATTTTCTGCGATGTTGTTCAGGCACTAATGCATATGCCAAACAACCAAAAACACGCAGATGAGCAACAGATGGCTTGCGGTCATGCCAAGCCTCATATGGAGTGATGGACTGCAACGCTTTGGTGGGACACATGTTCAGTACATATGCTGCACACATGACAGCCTCAAGCCAGAAACTATGTGGTAAAGCCTGACTTTTGACCATGCACCTCGCCATCTCCATGAGTGACCTGTTCTTTCGTTCAGCAACTCCATTCTGTTGAGGTGTATACGGCACTGTACACTGGTGTTTTATCCCACGTTCAGCCAGAAATGCATTAAAATCTGAAGACATATATTCCCCCCCTCGATCAGAACGGAGGGTGCCCATTTTACATGCTGACAGATTTTCAGCCAAAACCAAAAACTGTTTGAAGCACATGAACACTTCGGACTTTGCTTTGAGTGGATATACCCATGCATGCCTGGAAAAATCATCAATGAAAGTCACGAAGTAAAGGTAATTTCCAAAAGAGGGTGTCTGCATAGGACCACAGACATCACTATGTACAAGCTGCAATTTCTGCATAGCCCGAACTGAACCATCTTTTGGAAAGGAAGAACGCTGCATTTTGCCCAAAATACAGCCTTCACAAACATGTTTTCCAGGTGCCTCAAGTTTGGGTAAAGAGGACACCATTTCAGATTTCTGCAGGCGTAACAAACTAGCAAAATTCAGATGACCAAAGCGTGTATGCCAAAGCTTTGCATCTGACATAGCCTGAGAATCATGAACTGCACATGCCGAATCATTCACAGATCTTTCATAGTCTATGAGCTTATACAGCCCACGACATAAAATGCCAGAAGCAATAATCACATCGCCATTTGAGAGATCATGGACTGTACACCTGTCATCAACAAATTTTACAACCAAGCCAATCTTGGCTAATGCAGAAACTGATAACAGGTTCTTTTTGATCCCTGGCACAAATAAAGCATTTGACAAAGTGAAAGAACTACCATCAGCAGTAGTCAGAATGATCTTACCAACTCCCATAACAGGATAAGAGGAGTTATTGGCGCATGTGACAGTATTCCCTGTAGGGGCAGGCTCGAGTGAAGAGAAGAAACTGCGCTGCGAGGTAATATGTTTGGTCGCCCCACTGTCAAAGTACCAAACATCTGAGTCTACTGTAGACATGCACTGATCATGAGAAGATGGGTCAAAACTGCAGACAGTAGTAAACGCCCATTCTTCTTCCTGCACAAGATTTGCAGACTCTGTTTTTGGTGTAGAGGCCTCTGCAACAACCATTCCAGCCTCTTTCTTCTTTGCCTCTTTAGCAGCCAGTTTTGGACAGTTCTTTATAATATGATCATTTCCTTTACAGTACTTGCAGAACAATTTCTCCTTTTCTGATTTCTTCTCATCTTTATCCTGGTTCTTCGATTGTGCAGCATTTGCAGATTTCTGCTTACTAGTAGAAGAGCTCCATTTTCCTTTGCCCTTCTGACTAGCCAGGAAAGCTTGATCTGCAACACGCATAATGGACCTGTGCTGCCTGGACTGATCTTCCTGCAACAGAACAGAGACTAATTCCTCAAATGACAAGGCATTCGGATTGCCTTTCGTCATCAATCAAAGAGTAGAGGCAAAACTCTGATATGAATCAGGAAGGCCATTCAGAACGGTCTGCACAAGTGAGCTATCTGGTATAACCTCATCAGCAGAAATCAATTGTTCCTTCAGGTCTTTGATCTTTGTAAGAAAATTGTCCATCGAATCACCTTCATTCATGTGCTCACTCTCCAACTGTTTTCGGAGGTAAGCAACACGAGCCTCATTCCTAGCCTGGTACAAAGTGGTAAGTGTATCCCAAGCATCCTTTGCTGTTCTGCAAGAGCGAATATGAGGAATAATGGCACGTTTGACAGACAAAGCTATCAATGCATGTGCTTGGGCATATCTGCCATCCCAACGAATCTGCTCTGCAGTAGGTGCAACAGAAACAGCAGCACGAACAGGAATCTGCGGAATATCATCTTCGACACCATCTTCATCAGCTCCAACACCTGTATTTGCAGTACCTGTCGTTACAGGTGTAACAGGACGTCTTTCAACACCCTGCACAATGTTCCACAATCCTTTTGCAACCAGTACATGTCGCATCATATAAGCCCATAATGGGTAGTTGGTACCATCCAACTTATCCTCAACAGCCAACATACGGAATACATCACTGCTTTCAGCCATGGCCGGTGACTAAAATACCTTGATGCAGAAAATTGACTGTATCTCAAAAAGTTGAACAGAACTGCCCAGACGAGTTCTGCTAGACCTGTAGCAGACTTCGAGACGCTTAAACTGGCGAACAGAAACTGGTATATACCTTTGGCACAAAAGGACGAAATAGCCTGCACAAGCACTGCGATAGTGCGTTCGGAGGCCGAAACGAGCTCAGATCGCGATTTTGGCACCACAAAGCGAAGCACTTTTGATCTGGAAACACCCTGAGTATGCTCACCAAATTTTGTGCGAATCTGAGACTGCAAACGGAGGAGTGTCGACGGCGCCCTAGAAGAAGCAACGACCTGCTCTGATACCAATTGTTGGAGTTAGACGTCTGCGGAAGCACGCGAACAGCACAAGGAAGAAGAAGAAGCTTGGAGCACAACACACAAGACTGAATGTATTACTAGAGAATGTACAAAGATAAGTAGCCCATTAGGGCAATAGGCGTATATACAAGCCGGGGGAAAAAAACCTCCTAAAGAGGGAAAAAAGTGCCCCGGCGGTCCTAGAGTGTTCACACACATCACTACCTAAATATATCAACATAAATCGACTTCTCAAAAGTACAATTTTAGACATAGGTGACTTGTCAAGTTGATTTCTCAAGTTATACTCAATCTTTTGGATTGATTCAACTTGGAGGAGGTGCACAATCTTTAGGCGACACCCCGTGCAAAGTTCTATAAAAAACTTTACACATTTGCTTAGTCAATGAGAAAGATAAATGCAGCAGACTTTCTGTAGATTCATCTTCTTCACAGATTTTTCAGAATCCTTATAATTGAAGGTTGATCCTCCAAATTGGTGAAGGTTTTGACTTACTCTTGATATAGAGGTGTTCTAATTTAAAGAGTAGGTTGTTCTTTTGGAGATTAACACTCTCCATCAATAATTACCCATTGTAAAAGTGGAATAAACCCACAAGGACTTAGGAAGCATATAATCTCGTATCATTTGGTAGTTGAGTCAAGAGAGAATCAATCCTATACTTTAGGATTCACTTTAAGGTGTAGGTTTGAATTTGAATTCAAATCCTTGGCTCCAACAAAAGCTATAAAAGAGGATATGAAATGCCGATGTGTATCTCGAGGTTCAAAGATCATTTTCATGTAATTTTGTTGAGTAGAGGAGCTCACCTCATAGCTCACTCTTTCCACACTCATTGAGCAATGATTTATTGCCAATGACATTGTACTTTTACATGATTTAATTCATACATGATCGTTACTTCTTACTCTCATAACTCTATCACACCCCATCAGAATAGTGACCTTGTCTGAGCTGGTTCTCACTATATATTTGATCATTTCTCTTGATTTAAAGCTTGATAGCTCAAACATATTGTCTACTTTAATCCTACAAAGTTTCATTAGTAATGCTTCTCGCGAACATTAGATATTAATCAATCCTTGCTCACTAGTCTCTGACAGTCAAGGCCCATAAAAGTCGGGATAGATGCTTAACTTGCTAAACATATTTCTCTGCATGCTGACTAGCTTTTGATCCTGCCGTGACCTAGAGTCCAGCCTAGTTAAAAACTAGGATCCTAGGCTATTTTGGAGGCTCAAATAAGAAAATTTGTAGATACTTGGATCTAACACTCCTCAAGCTCTAGGATTCCTCCGCTTGCACAAAATGGAGTGACAATGATCAAAAGCAGTCTTCACAATGGTGTGTAGTGATTAAGATCACTGTTGTAAAAGTGTTAATAATTGAAAAATAATTGAAAAATTAAGCAGGCCTAGTTGCTCGATTTTCATTGATTGCTTTGCCTACTTGGTCTTGCTTGGTCCTGCTTGACTCTCCCTCTGTTCTGATTCTCTCTGATGGCTTCCCTATCTTGTAACACCTTGACTGCCCTGGCTGCTGCCAAAACCCCCCTCTCTCACATTTGTGGTCCCTAATAGGCCCTTGTTGTAATGAGTGTTTGATGTAGTATTTGATGACATCTATGGCTAGATTATGTTTTTGTAAGTGCACTCCTCATGCAAGATCTGTCATCAATTGATCCCAATCTACTAGACCTGGAACGTCCATATGTGGTAGTTGTAGCTAATCGACATGGATTGCTTGTTCTACTGCAAATAGATGCAACAGGTGGATGGTTCTCGGAATGAAAATCTCAGAGTGGTGCTCCTTGAACCCTGTAGAGAACATCTCCTCAAACCTCTACTTATAGAAACAATGTAAGTATTTGATGTATGCATGCCCAACATAGATGGTGTTGATGAAGGAGGTTTGTCTCATATCATATATCAAATCACAATTTCCTTTAGAACCCTGGGGCCAAAATATAGGGAGCTTGGAATTTTTGGAAATTTTTGAACATGACCATCATTAGCTCAAAAATCTTCATACACATCTTGATGACAATGTCCAACACATTCTTGAATCTTGTCGACTAGTAGTGTATAGTAGATATCATATAAGCAATTGTGGGTGGCACTCTGGGGGGAGCAAAATAAGGATAGTTTATCCAAACTAAACACCCTTTATTATTTTGAACTTTGATTGCAAATGCCTGATAGGATTGGGGATGGACAACAGGACAATAACAAGGGTTATATTTAATGTAAAATGGCATATTTGACCACATGCGCATCATTTCACCATAATCTGTCAACAGGCGTGTGTGCCAGTTCGGCTTTAAAATAGTTCCTACTTGTGCCTTCTCAAGTAGGTCATTTGGCTCAAATTGAGTAGAAAACGTGTGTTCTTTTCCTATATGCTTCTTGATTTTTGCATTACAATCTGCCAATAATAAAAAATATGGCATGTATTGTTGTTCTGATGTGGTGATGAGTCGTGGATATGATAAGTTTTGGAAACAAGAAGACTTGAGATTCGTTTCTTCAAGATTGGACATTGATTGGGTTTGTACCGCTACCTTATCATCATGAGTCTAGCCTATCTATTCTACCCTCTTGAGCCAATCTAGTGCTTCAATTTCAAATGTGTCTCTGCCCTCTTCAATGATGCATGCTCTAGGTACTAGCATGGGTTCATATGGTTCTTCAAAGGATTCTTCAACAGGGATTTCCACTACTGTGTCTCGCTCTGGGTCTTCTATAGGAGAATGTGGCCTCATATTGTAATAGCTTTTCTTGGAGTTCTTCAACTTGTTTCTTGAGGGTTTCCACTTCCTCTGTAGTCTATGGGAGGGTGGTAACCTCTGGCGTAGGTGTGCTTACTGTGGTTAAATGCTTCTTGAGGTCTGTACACTCTATTTCCAACTTCTCATATGACTCTAGGAAGCTAGCATGTTCCTCGAGTAATATCTTGATGTCATCTTAGGGAAAAACTTGAAACCGTGTGGGACTAATCACTGTGCCCAGTGTCTGTTTCATAGCAGCCTCGAGATTATCTTGGTTCTATTGTTGTAATCTCTTATTTTCTTCGAACACTACAGACATATGCTTCATGAGAAGTCCTAGATTCCTTGTTAAACTTGCATTGGTTACATTTTGCTCGTGTAGCATGTCCCCCAAGTCCTTCAGAGCTTGGGCATCCACATTGGGAACCTTGGACTCCAATTCTTCATGAGCTTAGTGTAGTGTGAAGTATTCAGCCTGGGGTGTTTAATTGTCTGCTTCCAAAGCTATGACTCGTGCTTGTAATCTTTGGGATTCTATTTGGAAGGCAGCATTTCAATCTTCTAGCCACAGATAATCTTGTTGGAGCTATGATAGACATTGAATTATCATATTGAATGTAGTATTTACACTTGCAAATGCAAAGGGAATAGTGTTTAATGCAAGGGGAATGGGAATGGAAATGGGAATGGTGGATGCAATGCATGGTGGTACTAGTGATGTTGGTGGAGGGGGAAGTGGGGATGGTGGGAGTGTGAGAGGAGACGGATGTGCGATGGGTGGAGAAATGTCCATGGGGTTCGAAAGTGTTGTGTGTGTGGGAACTACCATGAAGGTGGGGATGGTAGGTGCGTTGATTGTGGTATCGTTGTGTAGTGAAGTGGATATAAGTGTTTGTGAGCCCACTGTCTATGTGGTGGAAACACGAGTGAAACTTTCTATGAATGATACATACTGGGGTGGGGCTATGGTGGTGATTCAGGTATATGGAAAGATTGATGAGGCGAATGGAAAGTTTGGGTCGGGGATAGCTAAGATGCCCTCAATGGCTCTCGGGTGTCCTTCTATACTAGGTATAATGGGGTGTCCAATGACGAGTTCTGCAAAGAAAAATGGAGAAGTAAAAAGTGGATTGGGGATAGAAAAAAAGAGGGTCACTTGAGGTCGGTTCATGGAAGGAAAAAGGGGTGAGATAGGCAAGGTTTGTACAAAGGCCTCCATAGTAAGATCTATGGTGGCCATTGAGGTAGTCGTTGGTTCTGTGGTTGCTATAGATATGGGAATACATATGTCTTTGGCCGTCCATGGCCTTGTCTCCACTCTATGTCTGTCGTACTGGATTGATTGGTGTAGTGTAGTGTGCACAACCTCTTGAACTCATGAGGATTCTGTTGATAATTTGAGTGTATTGATGAACTTAGGGTACATCCCTTCATCTGAAAGGATATGATCTTTCAAGGCCTTTCATGACGCGAATGAGACCCTATGTCGTTCTTGCACCACTTTAATTGTATTGTACAATCATTGTAACTGAGGTGTGTACGTGGGAGCATCTGCGAGTTCATGCATTTCTTGCTCTTCTTGATGTCTCTCCTTGTGTTCATCATCGTCCTCTTCTTCATCCTCATTGACTATGGTAACTGGCACTTGTGATGTGGTTGCTTGTGGTTATGAGTGTTCCAGAACTTGTTCCTTACCCGATTCAATATTCACCTCTCAAAGGATCTGCTCAAAATATTCATTGGTAAGTTCTTCCAAGTGTACTCTAGTAAGTGATAGAGGCTATTGTCAAGATCTTGCTCACGCTCAAACAGAGGTTACAAACGCAGAAAAACACACCCAAGAATAAACGCAACAAGAGACGAGAAAGTACGTAGATTGGGTGCAATCTCCCCCCATGCACTCTGTTTCGACAGTCCACAGAGTGCATGTATTTATAGGACTTTTGATTACGTCGAAAATAGTGGTTACATGAGGGCGGCTTCGAAAAGCAGACGTGAAACTAAAAGTTGGTAACTTTTACAGAAAGCCATTGCTTTCAATAACAGAAACTACGGTCTACAATGACCATTATTCTAACCATTACTTTTCTAACAATAGAACCTTCTACGCAGGTTTATTTACAAGCTAAATCATAATTATTCGGATTATTGATGTCCGCCCTTTCACGCCTTGCACGCTCCTCACGAACCTTCAGCTGTTATATCAAAAACATCAAAAACATATTAATACATTAATAATTTAACATTTTAACAATGCCTTGTTCAATAATATACAACATGCCTCTCAGTTGACAAGCAACTGACCTCAGTTGATAAAATAATTCAACACTCTAACAATTATAATGCAGTGTTCAACATATTCCATATTACTGTTACAATCCAACAATGCATTGGCCAACATATTTCATGTTACAATCCAACAATGCATTGGCTATTCGATATTTCAATCCAACAATGCATTGGCTATTCCATATTTCAATCCAACAATGCATTGGCTATTCCATATTTCAATCCAACAATGCATTGGATATTCCATATTTCAATCCAACAATGCATTGGCTATTCCATATTTCAATCCAACAATGCATTGTTCAACCTATTCCATAAGGTATAACATGCCCCTCAGTTGAACAAGCAACTGACCTCAGGTGATAAAAGAATAAACATGGATGGCCAGTCACATGTTTCATCACTGAATAAAGAAAATAGGCATGTGCCATGTAAAAATACATGCATGGAAATGTTCATGGAGCTGTTTAAGTTATTAAGAGTATCTGTAAGATGCTGACATAGTCTTTCGAATGAATTTGGGCAAGCAAAGCTTGAATATGCTCCTATAAACTAAAGTCAATATGTAAATGCATCACAATTATCAAACATGTAGGGTAAATTTTAAAGGTAGAAATGAATCCTTAAACTCTTCTTGAAAAGCCTTCCAGGTGCGTGGACAATCTGCACTATGACAAAGATCATTCCATCATTGCTGCGCTCTTCCTACCAAATAATTAATGGCAAACTCAATTTTCTTATTTTCTGAATATAACTCGTCGGAAAAGAAATCGTTGAATAGGGATAGCCATGATAAGACAAAGCGGCCATCTTTTCGTCCGTCGAATTGAAGCATAGCATAACGTCCTTGTATGGCTTGTTGAAGTGCTTGAAGTTCTTGGTTCATAATCTCTAACTCTTGCTCGAATGAAACTCCAGGTAAAGGTGAATTACTGTGATCCTCCATGGTGCTCTTGGACCCTTTCTCTCAACCTTGGTGTATTAAACCTTCTTGTTTGCAACCTTGGTGTCTCGATCCCGTGTTCTCAACCTTGCTTGGTATCTTGAATACTCAAACAAGTGCCACCCAAGGATTTTTTTGAAGGAATTCACACTTCCAAGCTAGCTCATTGGAAAGTTTGTTCCGAGAGCTTTCCAACGGTATATTACACACCTCAATCCGACCTACGGATTGAAAGTTACACTTAATTCTTTGTTGGGTCCATCCTTGAAATCGCCGCGAGTGCCTTCCACAAGTAAGAGAGAGAGAGAGAGACTTGAGTACAACTCCAAGAGATGGTGGAGTGGTCAAAGTACTTCCCTTGAAAATAGGAGGTTGTGGGTTCAAATCCTCCTACCTTAGGGACTCTAAACCTCTCTATTACCACTCAAAAATTAAAATTGCCTCGCGCGTAGCCAACGGCTGCCAACGGTCGCCAAGGGAGCCTTGGGTGCCAATGTTGCCAATGTATTGCCTAAGTTATTGCCTAAGTTATTTGCCTTAGTCAACGCGTGAAAAGGTAGGTGAAAACGTAGGTGAAAATGTAGGCTCTGGTTCTGGATCAGAATCAGAAACCGAAACCAAAACCGAATCAGAAACCGAAACCGAATCAGAAACCGAAACCGAAACCGAAGAGGGAGATGGAGATGGAATCGGAATTCAAAATCGCGAACAGAGAACAGAGCCCTCTGTATTGACACGTGCAGAGCTCTGATACCACTGTTGTCAAGATCTTGCTCACGCTCAAACAGAGGTTACGAACGCAGAAAAACACACCCAAGAATAAACGCAACAAGAGACGAGAAAGTACGTAGATTGGGTGCAATCTCCCCCCATGCACTCTGTTTCGAGAGTCCACAGAGTGCATGTATTTATAGGACTTTTGATTACGTCGAAAATAGTGGTTACATGAGGGCGGCTTCAAAAAGCAGGCGTGAAACTAAAAGTTGGTAACTTTTACAGAAAGCCATTGCTTTCAATAACAGAAACTACGGTCTACAATGACCATTATTCTAACCATTACTTTTCTAACAATAGAACCTTCTACACAGGTTTATTTACAAGCTAAATAATAATTATTCGGATTATTGATGTCCGCCCTTTCACGCCTTGCACGCTCCTCACGAACCTTCGGCTGCTATATCAAAAACATCAAAAACATATTAATACGTTAATAATTTAACATTTTAACAATGCCTTGTTCAATAATATACAACAGAGGCACTCACCTCTTGAATGAAGTCATTGAAAATCTTGTCCAAGAGTTCTTGGTGACACACAAGAAGTCTACCCTCTATCATCCACAAGCTAATGGGCAAGCTGAAAGCACCAATAAGATTTTATGCAATGTGCTGACCAAATTAGTGAATAATAAACACTCTAATTGGGACAAACAGCTACACCATGCTGCTTGAGCATATAGAGTTTCCTATAAAACGGTACTCCAAGCCACACCCTTTCAGATGGTATTTGGCCAAAATGTAGTGCTACCATTGGATGTCTTGATACCTACACTAAAAGTAGCACAGGAGCATGAGTGGACAGGTCATGAATTCTCTTAGAGAATCATTGATCT
Source organism: Ceratopteris richardii (assembly GCA_020310875.1). Classification (NCBI taxonomy): domain Eukaryota; kingdom Viridiplantae; phylum Streptophyta; class Polypodiopsida; order Polypodiales; family Pteridaceae; genus Ceratopteris; species Ceratopteris richardii. The sequence continues at coordinate 199,850,398 of CM035408.1, read as the reverse complement.
TGAGCGGTTAGGTGAAACAAGACAGAGAGCAGTCGTCGGGATTTATGCAGCTAAGAAAAGACAAAAGGCATAATTCGATGCCGATGTGAAGGATAAAGGTTCGAAAGCAAGAGACTTAGTTTTGGTATACACCCTGAAACAACATGCAAGAAAGCTAGAGAAGCGTCGCTATGGACCTATGATCATAAATAGGATCTCACCTAGTGGAGCAGTTCAATTAGCTACTCTAGAAGGTGATGTCCTCCCTAATTACATCAGTGGATGCAGAGCCAAACTATATCAAGAGCCCCTCAGTAAAGAAATGCTTAATCGACTCAACACTTCCAAGAAACGTAAGGAAGAAGAATCATGAATTTGTGAAGAAGCGCAAGCAAAAGCTTTAGAACACATCCGAAGAATGAAATTGAGAAGACAGGGTAGAGATGAGCCTAGATCAGATGCATATGAAGCTCGACGGTACCACATGGCCATGTGTGACACACCAGGAGTCCATTCCCATACAATAGTTGATGGACAACCTTTTGTAACCATAGAGGTAGGACAAGTAAATAAAGCAATGAATGTAAGAGCCTTGATTGACTCAAGTGCAGCTACTAGTGCTGTTAGACTTTCTTACTATCAAGAATTGCAACTAGAAGTCAATCCTATAAAAGCTTATCTTATAGGATTGGGAGGTGTGGAAACCCCTTGCATAGATGAGGTGGAGCTTCCCCTCTACATTCAAGATGCTCTTATGAGAGTTAAGGTACTAGTTTTTCAAGACAAGGATCTCATTGAGCCTCTTGTCTTGGGTCAAGATTGGATCTATGATCATGTAGTCAAACTGAACCTAAGAAGTGGACTTCTTCAGGTCTGGGTAAATCAGAATCACATTACAATTGAGTTAGAAAATGAAGCACTCAAGGAACTAGGAAGGGCACCAACTCTTGCTCCTTCCACGAGTACACATGAAGATGACGATGCTATTCTTGTCCAAAACTCTGTGATGTAGAGGGATGATGTTCTCAACAAAGAAGCCAAGGATACGATGGAACTCCCTTCTTTTCCAAAAGTGATAGAGACATGGCAACCAAAGGAGTATTGAACACAAAGGAAGGAGACGGCCTATGCTCAAAGCCAAAGGAAAGTGGACTTCTTTAGATCTGGGTCGATTAACACTACATCACAATTGAGCTAGAAAATCATGCACTCAAGGAACTAGGAAAGAGACCCACTCCTGGTCCTTCAAGGAACACACTTGAAGATAACAATGCTATTATTGTCCAAAGTTCTATGATGTAGAACAAGGCCACTTATGAAGGAGTTGTAGTAGCCAAAATGGAACTCCCTTCTTTTCCAAAGATGGCCCAGGGAAAACAAACAAGACAATCTAGGCATTGGGTTACACACACAACCAAGTTTGAGGCTCAATAGTCAAGGCAAAACAACACACACTCATAGAGTGAGGAAAATCTAGATATGCAAGGGCTAACAACCCTTTGCTCCAATGACAGAACCCCAAAGATGCAACAGGCAACCTACTCAATCAAAGACTACAATGAAGTAGTACTCCAGGAATCAATTGAGCTGGACTATTTCTATTTGGATTCCAAAGCAATGGATGAAGTTTGGCCCCAATGCATGACAAATTTGGGTGCCTAAGACTTGCTTACTAGCTCAAATAGCTACACATAGGCTCATAAGGTTGAATCACCACTCACAAACACTCACGCCATACACTTCATGGAAAACATCTACAATCAATACCTCCACACCTGAAACCACACATAGGACTATCTAGAAATGGGTACCCAAAAAGTCCCAAATCCAAGAAGACATATTTCAAAAACATATAAAGGTCATCACAACCAAAAGTTGCAATCCCATAAAGAAAATTTGGAGAGTTAACCCTATAATAAACCCCCTGACCCAACCATGTAAACTATTGTGCATAGGAATAGATGCATTTGAGTACAGTGCACAACCAAGGCATGCATATAGGAACATTACTGAATTCCTAACTCTCACTTGCACACAATACACCAATTTGACTAACCTCTAACCTCAAAGAAACATGTTGGTATTGTAGAGGGAACATGATATTATCATGTTTCCTACACAATGCTAATATGATTTTCTTCTTCTAGCAGATAATCAATGATTAGACACTACCAACAATATCATGGCTGATGCAGTAGGGACCAGCTCTTAGGCATGCACAAGTCAGCAACTTGCTGATATGGAAAGCTTATCCATCATGCCTAAGACGAATGAATGACAGGAAGACTTGCAGGCCATACAAATCATACCCATACAAGACGCCCTGAGTGGCCATACCATGCCAATTGGTGAGACCTCCCATTGGTTTAGTGAGGTAATAGGACCATTACGAGAGGGCTCTTACCTTTGGGAGGTAGAGATAGAATTCAATGGAAAATGGGGGGAGTACCATTTCTTCACTTGTGAGTTTTAGAAGCTACAGTATGCGGCAAAGCTATGTCCAGTGTGGCAGAGAGTAGGATTGGATGCGTACTTCAATGCTTATCTTCCCAAACCTAACTTCATGTGATGCTACTATCTCATCAACACCCTAACTCCCACGAAGAATCCCAAAGCTTCAAGCACATTTGTGCTTCCATCTCTAACGAGGGGAAACAAATTGAAGCAATTTAAGTTAACCAATAACCTAGTACGTGATGCTCTAGATATGAAAGGGATGCACATACCCACTAAGAAGGAGATTCTAGTGCTAGACAACATGAAAAATAGAAACTTCACAAAGCTCAAAGATATGGTGGCCATGATGCCCAACATTGTGGTTCACCTCAGAATGTGCATGCAACATTTCACCTTTCCAGCACAAGACAGGTTCACCATGCCACATAAGAAAGTATGGTTTAGTTTATATCTTGTCAAGACTTAGAACCTAACTATTAACCTACCACATTGGATCATTTATCAAATCCACTTGGTGCAAAAACGATCACGACACAAGTTAGTATTGTATGGATGTTATGCCCTAACAAGGATTATTTATCGATGTTTGGCTTATGACATTCCAACCCAAAGAGCTCTAATGTGGAATAGGGTACAACAATTCAAAGGCAAAACTTCCACAGGAACCCCATCAAAGAGGATGCGAGGAGTAGTACCATGTGCTCAACCTTGAGGAGCTACTTTAACCCCCTGAAATTATTCCTCCACCACAATGATGCATACATCCATTCACACTCCACATCCCCAGGCATAGCTCTAAAGGCCCAAGCTTAATATTTCCTCCAATCCCAGTGGATATTGAATTCCCTGGCGAAATAAGAACCTAGCTATCGTTTGAGCATCCTTCTTCATTGTGGCTTTCACTTCTACCCACTTGGTTAATATTCTCTGGCCACAATGATATATTCAACATGTGGACCCTTATCTGGGGGATTAATAGGACCTACAAAGTCTATTCCCCACTTAGATAATGCACATCCATCCATCATAGGTTTCAATGGAATCTCATCTTTACGTATGGGATATTGAGTTTGCTCACAAACATCACACCGCTTCACATAGGTATGTGCATCCATGTGAAGGGTTGGCCACCACAAGCCTCCAAATAGGATTGCCTTAATCACACGGTCTGGTCCAAAGTGTACTCCTACTACACGTTTGTGAGCAGTTTCCAAGATCTTAAGATACTCGCTCTCATGGACACATAGTCTGAGGTAACCATCTTTAGCACGCTTGAATAAGTTATCTCCAATGAGTGAGTAGTCTAGTGCCTCCTGTTCTAAGCTCCTTTGTCTAGCCATTGTCATCTCTTGAGGGAATCTTTTTGTCCTTAGAAAGGCTACTAATGGTGTTGAGAAGTGGGGAACAACAAACCCTAACCGCCTCACATGGAAGTGAGAAGTTTCTCCAAGTTGGGGCAAAGAATGAGAGGAGAGGTTCACCCACGCTCATGGAGCAATGGCAACAATGGCCAACGTTACAAGGAGCAAAGGGGAACATCCTCCCAACCATGCACACACACATGCAAATCCCTACACCAGGACCAACGCCATTGCACACAAGGAGGCAAGAGAGTAACAAATGACACCTTCTTCCATTACCAAAATGGAGGCCAAGGCCATGGCCAAGGGGACCTCCTTTTTACAAATGAGGCTCTTCTTTATATAGAGAAGAAGAGAGGCATATGTGAATAAAACATGTGGTCAAAAGACCACATGTGCTAAATCAAAAAGAGAATCTCATGTGATATGGGAATTTCAAAAAGATAACTACCTAGAGAGAGAGGGAGGGCGTGGAGAATTCCTACGTGGGTTTTTTTGTACATATGCAAAAAGGCTACTTTATGGAGAAGGCTTCCATACCTTAGACTAGAGGAAATATCAAAAAAGGGGTTTTAGGAGAGTGTTCATATGGACATCTCCTAATTACAAAAAGGGGTTTTTTTATGAAGGGAAAAGGATGCCATAGCATGAGAAAAATTATGGGCAACCCTTAGAGCAACACTCTTCCCCCTCCTAGACTTTGTCGTCCTCGACAAAGCTAAGAGAAGAGCATAGATAGCTGAACCGACCCAAGGTAGAGTCTTTCAAGTCTGAAAGACTGCAAGTCTTCAGTCTGCAAGTCTTCAATCTTTAGAGCTGAGCGACACAATCCCCTTGGGGGGCAGTCAGCCCAGTATTCCTCCCATTATGCAGTCTTTGGTTAGGCTGGAAATGTCTCTTCAAAAGCTCCCAAACCTGAAATGACATACAAAAGAGCAAGTAGGCTGCATTTAAAAATGAGATAAACATTCACTTCAAATTTAGTTTCCACTTCAGGGGACATCAAGTCCCAAAGGACTGGCTTACATCCACATGGAGAGCTAGTTATTCCTGCATTCTGTAAATCAAAGCACCAAAGGTGAAGAACACAAGTGGCAGTCCATATGACTTAAAATTTTGCCAAGTCACCAATACTTAAAGCACACTCACTTTTACAATCATCAAGAGCAATTTCTGCAAATCATAGTGTCACGTTATCTAGCAGAGGTATGAATGATTAATGCAGCAACTTAATAAGTGTAAGCCCGTAATGAAAAACTTATTTGATTAATCCAGCCATGACTAGTCACAAAGCTAAGATGATGACTGTATTATAACACACCAATATTTTTAGTGCCTGGAATTTTAGTCTCATGTGAGCCATTTCATATGAAAAAGATGTAGCGATTAATCAAGATTAGACTGTAAGATCAGGTGAGCGCCTTACTCAGGAATCATTTCGAGAGTGATAGAATATGTAGGCAATTTATCCATAAAAGAAGCAATGCTAGTCTGAGCCCCTAATCATGCTAAGTTTCTCCCAAAATCAGTATAGAGGGTAATTACACACCAATCCCATAGGGGTCAGTCACAAGTTTTATAAAACCTATGAGTATGCAATAAACACATCATTCACAAGAGAGCATCTATGGGAGCCCAAAGGAATCAATGCTAAGTTCTGTGTGTGTTAGCCTGCAATGTAAAATAATCCTTAGATGAGCAATGTGAAACTAGAGAGTTACTTCCCTAGCAAAAAACAGTCACTCCATCCTTGGAACAAGATGTACTCTAAACATTCTTCCCATTCAATGCCATGCAAAAATCTTAATTGTGTTAGCACATAAACAACAAAGAACAAACCTGCAAATCTTAAATATGCCACAATGAAACTTCTTGTGTTATCAAACAGGTGCAGGTGTGTTTGTTTCCCTACAAGTGTCTCTAGTGAGTGTGCTTGGGCGTGTGAATGAGTAAATGGCAATCTGTCATTGATGAAGATGAAAGCATAGAGACAGTAGAAGTGACAAATAGACCCCTTGTAATTCCTCGGCAATCATGCACTATGATTAGTCATTAAAAGATAGAGTTTTGTTGATGGCAATCATGAAAGCTCCCACTCATGTTAATGTACTTCATCCGTTCATTCCTTATTTCCAAAAGAGCAACCTTGGCCTGAACCAAGTGCCCTGAATCTAACAATGTTCAGTCCTGCAAGTAAGAAATATATAGGGCAACGACTAATTTGTGTTTGTCAAACATATGCTCGTAGACTTTAACTTTTAATGGTCCCTTGAGAAAATAGATTTAGAACCTGCTAGAGTTTTTCACCACTCCTCAACTCAAAGTGGGTTTATGTATCTCATCGGTCCTGCAATATCCATATTAGTAATTCCTCTTGCAGTGTAGCAACAATATAACCTGACACCTGGGAGCCTCCATCGGCCCTCCTGCATGCCGATCACAATTTATTCAGACTGTTGGAGGTTGCACCACAAATGCAAGGATGCATTTGATGCCTTCATAGAGAGAGCATCAACATGATGCTATTTCTGGCAATATTTCCATGCAAGAGCCAATGGAAACACATTATTTTTATAATAACTCTAAGCTCCCATCATCCTTCTGTAATACTCAGAGTTGACACTATCATGAGGAACTTAGACAATACTACAAGAGGTAGACACCCAGATAACCACCTCACCCAGATCATCATGTTTCCATGAAAAAATAGTGCTTCACTAGTGCAAGTAATGGAATAGATTATCCCTGAGTGAAAGAATAAAGAAATCTAAACAATGGGAGCACGAGGTCTGTAAGACTCAATTCTCCTTCATCAGACATGCAAAGAAACAATCCTTAACTTCCCACAGAGCATGCCCAAGTTCTTTTCAAAAGATCTATTACAGACTTAGCATGAGAGCATAAAAATTCATTGATCTTCATATCAAAGTCGTACCAGCTTGCTTGAAACGTTGCAAGAATTTAAAGAGTGCAAAAAAGAATCAATTAATCATTGTGATGCACCCAAAAATTTTAGACACCATCTGAAACGTAACAGAATCAGTAGCATCCAAGGACTCCAAGACCTGCAACATACATGAAAAAAGTCTTCCAAGAAGATGATACATCATACCTGCAAGTCATGACTTCAGAGGCCCAGTGATCACTATCATGATTATTAGCGCAGACATAGTGAATACAAGCACCACACGGAGCACAACGAAACCCACATTTTAGTAAGGTCATATGATTTATTGAAAAGAAAAGAAGATGGAGCGTTGACAAGGTCCCTCATGAACATTATGGATGTCTCGATCTGGCAGTCTGACAGCGACGAAGGTGTTTTGGACAGAGTCATTTCATATGAATAAAACACCAAGTTAACATGACCAATGTGTAGGGAAGGTCCAAAAAGAAAGTTTTCTCTAGCACACCATAAACGCCTTCAAGAGGATAGTACAACAAGGGAGGTAAGGAAGCCAAAAAGGGGCAGATGGGAATTGAAGTCTTTTACCAGACCGTGAGCTTGGGAGTTTAACTAATAGGAGCAAAAATTGGAAAACCCAATGTGTAAGATCATCGATCATCTGAATCCTCTATCCTAAAGGTGGAACAAGACTGACACCTGCCTTGCAATTGTAGTAGCTGAAGCAAAACTCATTTAAATAATCAATGATAATATTCTGATTGTGCAAGTCTGATGGTAAATAGATGCAATACAAGGAGCATGGTTTCTGTATTTGGTAACCATAACCAATAGATGACAAAAAGAAACCAAGCCCGACCCTTGAGATTGTTCTCCAACCACGGTCCGATAAAGTATGAGAACATGAGTAACGGAGAAACACAACCCCGAGGAGTAACCACACCCCGACAGACATTGCCCTCGCAGAGGCTAGACCAAGGAGCAGAGGCCCAACCCAAAGAGGAGACAAGGTTTTCGAAAGGCATCTGAAAATAACAACTTCGAATGTGTAGCAGAAAAAAAAAATAACACACCAATTAAAAAGGCCATGGCCCCTTCGCACCGAAGTTCATTAATGATGGACACACATGTGAGTGTAAACCCCATAGTTCTAAGATTACACATAAACTACAGTAGATAAAAAATAGACACACGAAGGAACTCTCTTCGCCAATATGCTCTGCCAAAGAAATGCACCAGCAAAGGTGGGTTTGAGAACCAGAGGTGAAAGTTGTGACATAGAAGAAGGAGCATTAGTCCAAAAACTCCTCGGCCCGAGAGTACCTGACCAAGAACTGTCTGGATCTGCAGATAGCATTCCTTGACGGAAGTTTGTGGAACCGAGAGGCTAGGGAACACCAAGATTCTTGACTGGAGAGATAAAGAGAGCATCTCATACAGAGTTTCACCTATGCGGAGAATTTCGACACCACAAAAATAGTGTAAAACCACAAGGAGGAAGCTTGAATGAGCAAGATCCCAGATCGGAGAAGAGATAAAGAAAGGGAGAGGTCGAGACTTCCCTTCCTTTTCGAAGAGTAACAAAAGCAGAAGCTTGATGCGACTCTACCACAACTCCAATGTTCCGAAGGGAGGAGAGGGAAAACCCTCCTCCTTCCAACGCAGATAAACCGCCTCGTACAGACATGATGGAGCATATGACCACGGCTCGCCGTGGAAAGAACAGTGATCGAGATCTCCCTTGGTGGTGGAGGAAGTCCAAGTACAGGGCTAAGCATGGAGAAAGTCGGATCTCAGGAAGCTTGCCTTGCCCTTCTCACCCGAAGAGAGTGGGAGGAGGAAGAAGAGTTACTTCCATCAATGAACATGCATGGCCAGTCTATTACCTTAATGGCTGAAGGCAACGGATTAGTTCCCCCCCCCTCCCGACAATGGAGTTCTTCCCGCCCTGACGACTCTGATGAGGCGTGGAAGCACGTAGAGAGATCAATCCCAGATCCGTAGAAAAATGAAGAGGGAGGGAGAGGAAACTCCTCCCCCCGAGAAGCCCAGACTCAAGATATGACAGAGATTAATACCTTCCTCACATGCAGAGGTGTACGCACTATTCTAGAGAAGAGAGTGGGAGAATTACCCCTTCAACTCCAAACAGTATTCATGCGCAACAACTTTGAGTGTGAAAGAATAGTACAAAGTGCAAGAGCATTTAAGAGCAGAATTTAGATGCCCCCTTCCTTTTTTTTTTTTCATTCGTGGAGTATATCAAAAATATGAGAAACATGACATACGTTTCGACGGTCTACAGAGAACTTCATCTTTTTTTTTATTGTGGTGATTTTCAAGAAATTGAAGAGAGAGAAGGGAGCAGAGAGAGTACCACCCATCCCTCTTTCCAAGACATACACAAAAATAGAGGTGAATGAGATGGAAAGTGATGCCATTAAGTGAGTATGTGAGAATTTCAGTGTATGTGAAAGAGAAAGAGAGAAAAGGAGGGTTAGGGGTGTTTTTATGCATCAAACAGAAATGAACTAAAATTACTCAAAAATTAAAAGAAGAGAGGTACCCTTGACCAACCGAAGGCCACACGTATTCATCCTTCTCCAAGTGTCAAGGTGCATCTCATGAAGTATGGACACGCAAACTTGGAAAAACCAACGGCTAAAGGCCGACGTCCCCGGCAACGGCGCCAAATTGTTGAGAAGTGGGGAACAACAAACCCTAACCGCCTCACATGGAAGTGAGAAGTTTCTCCAAGTTGGGGCAAAGAATGAGAGGAGAGGTTCACCCACGCTCATGGAGCAATGGCAACAATGGCCAACATCACAAGGAGCAAAGGGGAACATCCTCCCAACCATGCACACACACATGCAAATCCCTACACCAGGACCAATGCCATTGCACACAAGGAGGCAAGAGAGTAACAAATGACACCTTCTTCCATTACCAAAATGGAGGCCAAGGCCATGGCCAAGGGGACCTCCTTTTTACAAATGAGGCTCTTCTTTATATAGAGAAGAAGAGAGGCATATGTGAATAAAACATGTGGTCAAAAGACCACATGTGCTAAATCAAAAAGAGAATCTCATGTGATATGGGAATTTCAAAAAGATAACTACCTAGAGAGAGAGGGAGCGCGTGGAGAATTCCTACGTGGGTTTTTTTGTACATATGCAAAAAGGCTACTTTATGGAGAAGGCTTCCATACCTTAGACTAGAGGAAATATCAAAAAAGGGGTTTTAGGAGAGTGTTCATATGGACATCTCCTAATTACAAAAAGGGGTTTTTTTATGAAGGGAAAAGGATGCCATAGCATGAGAAAAATTATGGGCAACCCTTAGAGCAACAAATGGTTTGCTCCAATCTGGCACTAAAGACACCCGATAAAGAGTGGCATGTTCCACTGGAGGTTTAGTGCTATAGATTGGGAATTCCTTGCATATCCTATGGACATCTGCTTCCATTGTTGGCCAATATACCCCTAACCTTCCTAGAGTTGGAGGGTTCTTTGTTTCGAATGGTGTTGTTGTAATGCACCCCATGTGCTAATTGCAACCACTTCGTGCACTCCTCCTCTTCCACACAACAAGATAATATTCCTTGATTTGTATGCTTGTACATACTCCCTGCTATGATATGGTACTTTTGGGCTTTTACTACCTCCTTATATTGAGTGTTTATTACTGTATGTTTAGGCCTATATGTCAATACTGGCACTAATGTCTTGGCCCATTGTGGTACAACTTCCAAATTAAACAAGTAAGCATCAGGAAGATCAACTGATACTCCTTGTGGGGCCTCTCCAGATGTGATCCTCAAGAGATGATCTACTCTCAAGTGATTCTTACCTTTCCTCACCACTACCTCAAAGTCATATTCCATTAGTAAGAGGAACCATCTTACTAATCTACCTGTAATGCATGGCTTGTTTACCAAGTACAATAGAGCTTCATAATCAGTAAAAATTTTAAACTTATTTGCAAGCAAATAGTGTCTAAACTTTTTTACAACATATACCATGCCTAATCCTTCTCTTTTAGTCATGGTATAGTTCCGTTCAGCTGCATTCAACTGTCTACTAGCATATGCTATTGGGAGATCCATATTACCTTCACCAGTAGGTTGTGCAAGTACACATCGAATGGCATAATTGGATGCATCCACATGGACATGGAATGGCTTGTTCCAATCGGGTGTAGTCAAGATTGGTGTAGAACACAATCTTTTCTTAAGCTTGTTAAAGGAGTTCTCACATTCTTCAGTCCACTCAAAGTTAGTCAAAAGGGAGTATAGAGGCTTTGCAACGATTGCATACATATGAATGAATCAGTGATAGTGGCCATAATGCCCCATTGTTTGGCCTAGGTAGCTCTGTAATAGCTCTCACTTTCTCCTCGTCCGTGGATATGTCATTCTTTGACACTATGTGCCCTAGAATCTTGTGTTGCCTGACCATAAAAACACACTTTCTTGGGTTCAAGCAAACTTGGTATTCTCTACGTTTGTCAAAGATAGCTCTCAACTCTAGGATATGTGTTTGTCTGATGTTGGAGTGAGCACAGAGATCATCAACATAGACTTCAAAATTTTTCCTCAATAATTCTTTAAACATGTGACACATCAGCCTTTGAAAGGTGGCTGGTGCATTGGTAAGATCAAATGGCATTACTCGAAATGGAAATATGCCCTACTCCATAGCAAAGACTGTCTTATGCTCATCTTTTGGAGCTATGGCCACTTGACTCTAGCCAGAGAAGCCATCAAGGAAGCTGTAGACTTCCTTGCCTGCCACTCTTTCTAAGAGATGTTCAGTGATAGGAAGTGGATAACTATCTCTAATAGTGGCTACGTTAATTTTCTTCAAGTTGATGCATACACGTAACTTGCCATTCTTTTTGGGCACCACTACTATGGGGGATACCCATTTAGTGTGCTTGATTTCATACATAAATCCAGCTTCAACCAAGTGATCTATCTCTTCCTTCATCTTGGCAGCATAGTTATCATTATATGTGTATGGCTTTTGTTTAGAGGATTGGCATCTGAGGTCATGGGAATCATATGTGAGCATATGTCAGTGTTGAAGATCAAAGTCAAGGACAAAGCATGGAAGCGCATCAAAGAAGTGGATACACAAGAAAGAGGAGCAAGTAGGGAGATCCAAGAAGCACATGTCAAATTTTCAGAAGAAATCCCTATAAATATAGTGACTTTTTTCACTAAAAACCATTGTAAATACCATTTTCCATTTTTACAACTCCATTTTGTTCAAGCCGAGGAGTCCTCGAGCTTGAGGAGTATTAGAAGTACCATCCTACCAATTTTCATAATTTTTAGATTCCATTTGAGTCCCCAAATAAGCCTTGGAACCTAATTTTTAACTAGGCCGGACACTAGGTCTGGACAGGGCCAAAACCACTCAAAAAACTGTAAAAAGGGCTGGAGAGCTCATTTGAGGGGTTAGCTTGTTGTAGATTTCAGCTTTGTAAGGGAGTTCTTTTGTAGTTCAAGTACTTCCATTGTTCCACTCTTTGCTCTTACCTTATGCACGTGTGTGTGTATGTGTGTGCATGTTTGTATGCTTTCACTCACGCACTTGTGCACGTCACTTGCTCTTGGTCTTCATACCAGTCCTCACGTCTCCACGGATTGACATTTATGAGGTGAAGCTCCTCACGTTGGTACTTGCCATTGTGCTAGAGTGACACCAAATTTGGCGCCATTGCCGGGGAGAGAGCTTGGAGGACGAGCGTGTGACGGTAAGACGTAGAGTAACGACATTGGAAGGTAAAAAAAATCACCATTTTATGTTCTGTTTCTGAGTTTTCCTTCTTCTTCTTCTTCATCATCATCACTATCATCTCTTCCATCTTCATTTTCTCTGTTTTTTCCGCTTTTTTTCCTATACATTCCTAATTTTCGCCTCTTCTTCTTCATTCGTGGTGTGCAAGGAATTTAGAGAGTGTTAAGATCTGGAGCATGGAAGAAATACAAAGAATCGCGCAGTTAAAACTTCAAAAAACTAAGTGACTGTATCGCGGCGTGACCAAACCTACGTTTCGTATCACGGTGGTGATATCGTGCATTTGGAGGGTGGTTTCGCATCTACAGCTAATACGAGTGACAAAGAGAACCTAAGGTACACATATTTGCAAAAATTTTTGAATTTGGGCTTAAAAATCTCCACGTATCGTGTCCGGTTGAGTTTGGTATCGCGATACCAGAATTCCTGAGTATCGCGATACTTGTCGAGGTATCGTATCGTGCATGCCCACTTGAGGTATCGCGATACCATTTTGGTATCATATCGTCAAGTGCTAGTATCGCGATTGCTGTCACCTTGGTGGTATCGTATCGTGTCGATCACGGTATCGTATCATCGACCGAGTGGTATCGTATTGTCTAACCCTTTGGTATCATATCGTCCATAGAACCAGTATCGTATCGTGAGAGCTCCAGTATCGTATCGTATAAATTTTTGGTATTGTATTGTCTAACCCTTTGGTATCGTATCGTCCATAGAACCAGTATCATATCGTGAGACCTCAAGTTTTTGGTATCATATCGTCCCTTACCCTGGTATCATATCGTGAGCAATCTGGTATCATATCGTCCACTAACTTGATATCGTATCGTCGAATGCAGAGGTATCGTATCATGTGATTTCTGGTATCGTATCGTGAGGTTGGTATCGTATCGTGGACTTGGTGGTATCGTCTAGGGAGTGGTATCGTTTTGTCTAAGGTGGTATTGTCCATAGTGGTATCGCGTGGAAAATCTGGTATCGTATCGCTTGTCCTGAGGTACTCCTAGAGAGGTCTTGTTTCCCTGTTTTAACCCCCAGAACCCAGAACTGGCATAGCTTTCTCATACGAAATCCGTTCGGAGTGATTTTGGGCTCATTGGAAAGCTCGTGGGGAGTACTACCAAAACTTCCACTGGTTACGATAAAATTAATAAGAGGCTTATTAGATAGGGTATTTTGAAGTTGACCCTCAGGTTGGACTAGGAAGCAAGGGGTTCCACAAGATTTTGAGCAATTCAAAGGACAATTTTGGACTTGTAGACAAGGCTTATGAACCTAAGCTCAAGTTGATACTTCGGAAGAGATAGATAAAGTACCAAATCACTTGAAACTAAGGTCAACCGCAAAACCAAGTCAGGGACTCACAACTTAGTGGTTAACACTACGTGCTGAGTTCATAGACAAGTGAGTCAAAAATGTCATTTAACTGGGAGAGACTCTTGGCTTCTGAAGACATGCATGGATCCGTACCTAGGGAAGGTCTTATGTCTACAGTGGAAGGGGAATATAGGATGTCTCTTCAATACGTATCCACTAACCTGCAAGGAATACCCATCTACCTCGACGGTCTATACAGGTCAGTAGCAAGAATGAGAAACACTAATGAATTAGAAATAGTTCCAAGACCAACTATCAAGTACAAAGATGGAGCCTACATGGACAAGATGGGTCAAGATCTATGTAGTAACTGAAAACCCTGATCAGATTAATGAAAGAGGAGAGTTAGCTCGAGATCATCAACTACCTCACAAAACCCATTCGAGACCCAGCAAAGAACACAAAATGTGATGCCAGGACAAACGAACCAACATAGTATGCCGAACAGACCTCAGGTGCAATCCACCATGCCAGGAATTAACCCCCACGAACACACTAGCTAGAGAATGGGAAATATGAATAGACCTACCTTTAGGATAGAACCACACCAAGGTGTTCCCATCATCATTGAATCCCTAGAGCCAGGCAGAAGACTGAGACCCATTGTCACTCTAGCACAATGGTGAGTACGAACGTGAGGAGATACACCTCATAAATGTCAATCCGTGGAGACGTGAGGACCGGTATGAAGACCGTGAGCAAGTGATGGCACAAGTGCGTGAGTGAAAGCACACAAGCATGCACACACATACACACACACGCGCACAAGGTAAGAGCAAAGAGTGGAACAATGGAAGATCTTTGATTACACCAGAGCTCTCTTACAAAGCTGAAAACTACAACAAGCTAACCTCAAAAATGAGCTCTCCAGCCCTTTTTATAGTTTTTGAGTGGTTTTGGCCCTGTCCAGACCTAGTGTCCAACCTAGTTAAAAAATAGGTTCCAGGTCTTATTTGGGGGCTCAAACGAAGTCTAAAAATTATGAAAATTGGTAGGATGGTGGTTCTAATACTCCTCAAGCTCGAGGACTCCTCGGCTTGAACAAAATGGAGTTACAAAAATGGAAAATGGTATTTACAATGATTTTTAGTGATGAAAATCACTATTCTTATAGGGATTTCTTTTGAAAATTTGACAGGTGCTTCTTGGAGCTCCCTACTTGCTCCTTGTTCTTGTGTGTCCACTTCCTTGATGCACTTCCATGCTTTGTCCTTGACCTTGAGCTTCAACACTCCCCCCCTCTTGAGTCTGTCGTCCCTGACAGACCCTTGTTGTGGTGCTTGTCCCATGTAGTACGTTGAGAGGTAGTGTCATTTGTGTATCAACAGGAGCGGTCCCTCTTTCCAATGTAGCCTAGTCGTTTGTCTAATTCTTCACTCTACCACTGCTAGCTCTTGCAGGTTGTAGTCCCTTTGTATGTACGTCTTCCGTGTATTCCATCTTGATGGTGCATTTGTGAGCTTTCCAAAACTGCTAGCTGCTCAAAGGAGGTGGTCAATGTTGATTGTGAGCAAGTCTCGGTGGTGGATGGCTTCCTTGCTCTTGTTGTTGTCATCTTGATGTCGTCTGGTTCTTCCAAAGATGGCTTTCATAGTTTTCATGCCAAGTACTTGTAACCCATAATGAATGGTGGGTAAGTGCATTAGTGCATGGGTTGAACAAAATATGTGCCTTGTGCATGGCCTTGTAATGTGGCCCTATGGATGCGTACTTGGAAAATGCATGGGAAGAAGTCTGGTGCAAGAGATTGGATCTTGAGCTAAGTGCTCAAGGGTATGCTGACGAAGAGGCATCCTAATCTATCATGGTGAGCCTATTGCCAAAGTAGTTGGTGCTTACCATGGTGAAAGGTCGGTCGATTTTTGTCTCTTCTTGTTGTGTGCCCATCACAGTGGTTGACGATTGGCTTGTCTTTCTGGTTGATGAACGTCCTTGCAAATGGTTCACCGATGAGTGTCGTCGAGCGCATGGACCTGTTCTCTCTCTTTTTTTTTTGGAACAATTATAAAACAAGAAGAAGGAGGTTAGGATCAATAAAATATATTACATATGTCAAGTGTGTCTCATGTGCCTGGGATTTCTCAATTGTGTCTATGCACGGCCGTGTAATGTGGCCCTATATGGATGCATACTTTGGAAATGCATGACCTCAATGGTGCAACAGACAGGGTTATGCCAAAGGCACATGGTTGTTGCTGGTCGAGGCTTTGATGTTACTTGCATACTTGATGCATTCTTTGATTGGAGGTGTCGATTGGATCTCGAAATGATGTAATCCTCGTGATTGGAACCCATTTTAGAATAGGATTTGGCCCTGTAGAGATCACCTTAGGCCACTTCATCTTTGGATGCTTTCCCAACTTTGGTATCCAGTGTGGTTGGCCCTTTGGTTCTATGGATGTTGCTGGTGTTTTTGGCTTCCAAACCCATATCCTTGATGATTGCCTGCTTACTTTTGCAGAAGGGTTGAGATTATCTTCTTTTGGTCTTTGTGTTTTGTTCTTACCCTTTGCTTTCCTTGGCTTCTTTGTTGAGACCTTTTGCATGGTGGGGAGCATAGGCCGTTGTGTATGTAAGAGCTTCTTGGGTACCCACATCTGTAATCGCCCGTGTTGAGCTGTAGCTAATTTTTTAGGCACCCAAATTTGTACCTGATTGTGGTCAGCCTTCATTGATTGCTTTGGTACCCAAAGTTGTTGGATTCTTCGTGCTTGAGCATGTCGTAGGTTCTTGGTTCTTGTCTTCCAATGGTTGACTTGCCTGGGTGGGAATTGTGTTGGCAAGGCTGGTGGTTGCTCGCCTTTTTGTACCCAGATCTTCTTCATGTCTGGAACTACTTTCCTCTCGAAGTATCTTCGTCTATTGGATATAGCAGTTGTCATGTAGCGTTGTGCTTGCCTCTTTGGTTGAGTTGTGGTGACAACATTAGTCTTTGCACAAGAGGAGGAGTTCGCTCGTCTTTGATCCTGTTCTTCCATGATTGAGTGCTTTTGAAACATAGAGCCCTTGACACATACAACATCTTTTTTGCTAAGATTAGTCCTTGAAGAACTATGAGGAGGTGCTTCATCTGGATTTGTGATCATGCAATTTTCTAACTCTAATGTAATGCATTGTTCATGTACCCAAACGTAAAGAATTTGACTTCGTAAGTTCAAGTTGACTCCCTGGTCATAAATCCAATCTTGACCCAAGAAAAGTGGCGCTGTAAGGTCCTCATCATGACACACTAACATTTTGACTTTCATTGGAACATCTTAAAGGTAAATGGGAAGTTCCACCTCGCCCAAACAAGGGGTTTCCACACCTCCCAATCCTATGAGATAGGCTTCTATGGGCTTGATGTCCAATTGCAGGTCTTGGCAGTATGAAAGTCTAACTGCACTAGTTGCTGCACCTGAGTCAACCAATGGTCTCACAGTCTTTACACTCTTTCCTTGTCCTACCTCTATAGTCACAAAGGGCCGTCGATCAATTATTCGAGAAGTAGTTATGCCCGATTTTTGGCACATGTCCATGTGATATTTTGGAGCTTTTGTGTTGACATCTAGGCCTAGTCACCGTAACTTATTTCTTCTGATGCGCTCTCTAGGCTCTGCTTGTGCTTCTTCTCTAACCCTTAACTCCTCTTCTTTTCGCTTCTTAGCAGTGTTGAGTCTCATGAGCATTTCCTCTGTAAGAGGTTCTTGATATAATTTGACTCGACAACCACTTATATAGTTCGGTAAGATATCACCTTCTAAAGTGGCCAATTGAACTGCACCACTAGTGGAGAGTCTATTAATGATCATGGGTCCATATTCTCGTTTCACCAACATGTTGATTTAGCGTATAAACTAGCACCAGATCTCCTTCTTTCAACCCTTTGTCCTTCACATGGGCATCAAAGTATGCCTTTTGTCGTTTCTTTGCAACATAAATGCCTGCTGCTGCTCGTAGCCTCGTCTCACCTAAGCGTTCTAGATCAAAGATCCTAGAAGACAACTCATGTCCATTCCACTCATGCTCTTGTGCTACTCTTAAAGCTGGGACTAGGAAATCTAATGGTAGCACAGCATTCTGTCCGAAGACCATCTGAAATGGGGTGGCATTGAGTACCGTTTTGTAGGCAACTCGGTATGCCCAAACAGCATGATGGAGTTGTTTGTCCCAATCAGAGCGTTTATTATTCACCAGTTTTGTCAAGACATTACATAGGATCTTATTCGTGCTCTCGGCCTGTCCATTGGCTTGTGGGTGATAAGGGGCAGACTTCTTGTGTATCACCATGAATTCTTGCAGGAGATTCTCAATGACCTCATTCAAGAAGTGCGTACCTCTATCACTAACCAACTCTATTGGTAACCCATATCTAGTGAACACATTTTCGAATAAGAACTTAGCGGTCGTTTGAGCATCATTCTTTGTTGTGGCTTTTACTTCCACCCACTTTGTAAGGTAATCTGTGGCTACAATAATGTACTCAGCATGGGAGTTTCTAGCTGGGGGGTTGATGGGACCTACAAAGTCTATACCCCACTTTGAAAATGCACGTCCTCCCATCATTGGCCTTAAAGGCATCTCGTCTTTTCGTATCGGATATTGTGCACGTTGGAATGTGTCACATTTCTTCACATAGGTATGTGCATCCATATGAAGAGTGGGCCACCAAAGTCCTGAGAATAGAATGGTCTTGATTACTCGGTCGGGCCCAAAGTGTCCACCTGCAACACCACTATGTGCAGTTTCTAAGACCTTCAAATAATCTGATTCATGAATGCACAATCTTAGATAACCATCTTTTCCTCTTCGGTATAGGTTGTCTCCTACTAAGGCATATTCTTGAGCCTCTTGCTCCATGCTTCGTCTTCTTGCTAGACTAGCCTCGCTGGGTAGTGTTCCCGATCTCATAAATTCCACCAATGGCGCACTCCAATCTGGAATTAATGACATGTGATAAAGAGTGGCATGCTCCACTGGAGGTCTCTTTTGGCATGTTGGACAATTCTTGATCCATTCATGTATTTCTCTATCCATGCTAGGCCAATACACTCCTAAATGTTTTAGATTCTGCAATGTTCGTTGTTTAGAGTAGTGATTTCCTAGCATTCCTTCATGGGCTTGTTGCAACCAACTAGTATGTTCGTCGTCCTCAACACAACAAGCTAACACTCCCTCTGTATCTTATTTGTACATGCTCCCTGCCAAAATTTGATATTTCTGTGATCTCACTACTTCTTCTTTGTCCGTTTTCATGTTCTTATTTGTTCAACTTCTAGGTTGAACAAATATGCGTCAGGCAGTTCATCTGACACTCCTTGTGGTGACTCACCTGAAGTGATGCGAGACAGTTGATCTGCCCTGAGATGGGTTCTACCTTTCCTAACAACCACTTCAAAATCGTATTCCATTAGTAAGAGGAACCATCTTACTAAGCTTGGCCTGTATTGCAAGGTTTATTGGCCAATAGATAGTGTCTAAACTTCTTCACGGCATATACCATGCCTAAGCCTTCTCTCTCCGTTGTGGTATAATTTCGTTCAGCTGCATTTAATTGCCTACTAGCATATGCTATCGGCAAATCTAGGTTTCCCTCATCTGTGGGTTGTGCTAGCACACATCTTATTGCATGATTGGATGCATCCACATGGACATGGAATGGTTTACTCCAATCAAGAGTGGTCAGTATTGGTGCTGAGCACAAGCGTCTTTTTAGCTTGATAAAGGATTTTTCACATTCATCGTTCCACTCAAAATTTGTCAACAATCCATAAAGAGGTTTGGCTATGATGGCATACATGTGAATAAACCTACGGTAATATCCACAATGGCCCATAAAGGCTTGTACCTCTTTAACATTCCTTGGCCTGGGTAGCTCTGCTATTGCTCTTACTTTGTCCTCATCTGTTGAAATTCCATTCTTTGAAACAACGTGACCTAAGATTTTACATTGTTGTACCATGAACACACACTTCTCTCGGTTCAGACACACTCGATAATCTCTACACTTGTTGAAGATTTTTCTGAGCTCAGGGATGTGGTATCTTCTTTGTTGGGAATGAGCACATAAGTCATCCACATATACTTCTAAGTTCTTTCGCAAGAACACTTTGAAGACATGACACATGAGCCTTTGGAATGTTGCAGGTGCATTAGTGAGACCAAATGGCATCATGCGGAATGCAAAGATTCCCCACTCGGTGGCAAAAGCCGTTTTGTGTTGATCTTCAGGAGCAATGGCCACTTGGTTGTAACCTGAAAATTCATCAAGGAAGCTATAAACTTCCTTGCCTGCAACACGCTCCAATAAATGTTCAGTGATTGGAAGTGGATAACTATCTCTGATCGTAGCAGCATTAACTTTTTTAAGGTTAATACACACTCGCAACTTTCCATTCTTCTTGGGCACCACTACAATGGGGGACACCCATTCAGTATGTTCAATCTCATAGATGAATTCAGCTTCAATCAGCCTGTCAATTTCCTCTTTTATTTTGGCTGCATAATTGTCATTATATGTGTAGGGCTTTTGTTTGGTGGGTTTGGCATCCACAGTCATGGGGATCGTATGAGAGCAAATTTTTGGATCTACTCCCTTCAAGTCTCTATAGTGCCATGCAAACACATCCCTATATTCCCTTAATAGAGCTACAAGCTCCGCTTCTTCTTTTGCACTTAGGTCATCTCCTAGCCCAAATGGCATCACACGAAATGCGAAGACTCCCCACTCTATGGCAAAGGCCGTTTTATGTTGATCTTCTGTGGCAATGGCTACTTGGTTGTAACTTGAAAATCCATCAAGGAAGCTATAAACTTCCTTGCCTGCAACACGCTCCAATAAATGATCAGTGATTGGAAGCGGATAACTATCTCTTATCATGGCGGCATTAACTTTTTTAAGGTTAATACACACACGTAACTTCCCGTTCTTCTTGGGCACCACTACAACGAGGGACACCCATTCAGTATGCTCAATTTCATAGATGAATTCGGCTTCAATCAATCTATCAATTTCCTCTTTTATTTTAGCTGCATATGTGTCATTATATGTGTAGGGCTTCTGTTTGGTGGGCTTGGCATCTGCTACCATGGGGATCGTATGAGAACAAATCTTCGGATGTACTCTCTTCAAGTCTTTATAGTGCCATGCAAACACGTCCCTATATTCCCTTAATAAAGCTACCAACTCTACTTCCTCTTCTTTCCTTAGGTCATCTCCTATGTACGTACATCTCTCTTCGTTCTCTTCGATGGTGACTACGATTTTTTTTGTCTTTTCTTTGTTATCATATGCTTCTCCTGTTGTGGCCTCTCTCTTAGGCATTCGTAACAAAATTTTCCGGTCCTCTATTTTGTACTTCTTGAAATTTTCTGGTACCTCAAACAATGGTTCCTCCTCTTCTTGTTTTACTCCTTGTCTTTTCTTTTTCTTTTGTCCTCCTTCACTTCCCTCCTTTGAATTTATAGTTTTAATGCTTGTGAGGGGTTCTTCTTCCTTTTGGGTAAATACTCCTATATCATCTAGATAGTTCCTCTGAAATAAAGCAACTATCCATTACAATGGACTCTAGATCGTCTTCATTCTCTTCTTCTTCTATGAAGTCACTAGGTTCACATTCTTCTAGCAGGGGCTGACACATGAACACTGAAATATCATAACCCTCCTCATCACAATGAGGTGTCCATTGTTCTTCATTGGCTGCAATGTCCATGGTAGCTAAGATTTCTGCCCAACCATGAGGCTCAAATTCCTCATTCGGAAAGATCATCGGTGTATAGGCTGGGTCTTTAACTGGTCTATCTCTTGGAGAAGTTCCTTTTTCTTTGGCCTTTAAGCGTTTTTCCTCTTCCTTTGCGACCTTGCACAACCACACATGAGTATCCTCATGCATCCAGGATGTATCAGATGAACTTTTTGAATGCACAGAGATTGAATCTTCTTGCTCCTTGTGGATAGAATTCCACTGTAGGGGTGGTACATCTCAAAAGGTTTAATCCTTCAAATTGACCTTGATTGTTCAACGGGTACAATGAATCCTACGTTTAATAGGCGATCAAGTTCTGCTTTGACCTGTGCTGCATAGTTAGGGTTCATACGGTAGCTAGGTTGTTTAATCGGCTTTGCTTCTGGTTTGAGCACTACCCTATGTTGATATATGCGAGGGTCCAGACCTTTCATATCACGATAATCCCATGCAAAAACATCAGAGAACTCACGAAGAAGCTGGATCAAATCTGCTTGAAATGCTTCAGACAATCCTTCCTTTATCTTGACAGGTCGTGGATTTACTTCATCTCCCAGGTAATTAACTGATCTTTGAGAACATAGAATTGACTAGGTTTGCCTGGATCATCAGCTGACTGTAAAAGTTGTTGTAAAGTGGCTTCATCCATAGCAACAGTATCTTCGGTCTCCACTTCTTTGGTCACAGGCACCACCGTACAGGCTGTCGGACTCCAGTTATGTACAATAGATTGCAGATCTACAGTGCCTAAGGAAATCAGATCTTCATTGTTGTTCAAAAATGCTTCTTCTTCATCGTCAGATAAGCCATCCAACATATGGACAGGCTTTGCTACATATGGTCTGGCATGTAATTCATAGGGCTGAATAGCATCCAATTTGACAACATATTTACGGTTGTTGTCCTTAAAAGTAAGTTCCTGCGCTGACCAATCCTGTATAACCTTAGCCTGTTTCAACCATGGTCGGCCGAAAAGAAGATTATAATCGAGAGTGGACTCCGGTAGTTCTAAGACGACAAAGGTCATCTTCAACGTTGTACCCTTCAACGTTATCGGGACATTCTGTACGAGTCCCAACGGATGAACTTGGGATTGATCTGCCATTCTAACAAAAAATTGAACAGGCTCAATTTGCGTCCATCCCAACTTTTTACAAAGCGCTGCAGTAGCTATGTTTACACCAGACCCACCATCAATTAGTACTTGAGTAATCTTATGATTTTTGTACCATACCGTAATTAAAGGGACCGAATGATCCACCGTAGGATCAGCTTCCGGTTGTATTGTTGCTGTTGCTGGAATGCAGGAAGACTCAAGACTAAGTTGTTGCTGGAAGTGCTGCCGATCTCCCGGCACTAGTGCAAATAACTGTCCAAGAGGGAGAGTAATGGATGCCTTAGATAAAATTTACCATGCCTGATCTGCTTGAATTTTACTTTTCACCGATTCTGAAGATGATCCACCTATTATTGGGGTAGAATCTTGTTCCTGCGATCCTTCCTTTGGTAGTGGAACTTGTGTCACCAGAATTGAATCTGGGAACACTGTAGGTTCTTTGGTAGTCCGTTGACTAGCTTTGTTATACATTCTCTGTTGTTCATGGATGCCAAGTTCAAACACTTCTGCTGCTGGGTGTAACTGCTTACCAGATCTTGTTTGAATCACTGCGGCCTGAGTTTCTACTGGGGAGATATAAACCATACTAGTCATTGGGTTCTGACGCTCCTTCTTCCTCTGATCATATTCGGCTGCATCTTTACAGAATCTACGTATATGGCCTAATTCACCGCAAAAATAACAGCGAGGGGGTGGCAAAGAATTACCTTCCTGTGATGTTCCTGTCTGCCAACGATTTGTATTGTAATTTGTATTCCGCTGTCCTCGATAATTCCTGTATCCTTGCTGCTGATTATTTCTCATCTGAGGTAGAATATAATGGGTGGTCGGCTGCCCTGGTTCCTGTATAATGGCATTGACAGTTGCTGGTCCCTGCACTTTGGCGTTATAAGCACAATTTTCGGTGGAATGTTCGGTTGTATTGCAGATAACGCAATACATCTGATTAAGGGCACATGTGGCACTGGTATGCCCTGGATTCTTGCATTTGGTGCAGTACATTTGTCTACCCGGATCTTCTGCAACATTTTTACTGGCTTTCAACCACTCCAGGTCTTCGGTAAAGCCTCCAACCTTATGCTCGAGCTGCAAAGCCATTGAAATAACCGCATCTAATGTCATAACTCCCACACAATGGATGATCATAATCTGTCTTAGTTGTGGGGTTAACCCATAAATAAACCACTGAGTGATGACATCATCCAGTAAATTAGCATGTGCTGGCGGTAGTTGTCTCAAATGAGTTCTGAACAGCGTGGCATGTTCCTACACAGTCTGGTTCAACTTCTATCTATTGTTCTGCAGGTAATCGAAGATTTTGGCAAGGTTCTTTTTCAGCCTGAATCTCTACAAAAATGCATCCCTTACCGCTTCATAGGTGCCGAAATGGTTGATATCATACTCTGTAAGCCACCTCGCTGCTTCATTAACTAATGTTGACTGGAATACTATGGGCTTGTATGCGGGATCGGGTGGATGGTTAAGTACTGCATAACTAATTTCAAAGGTACGTACATGAGCATCAGGATCATCACCTGGAAATCCACCGAATTTTGTTTAGGTGACTCCTGTTGGAACCGGTCGAGGTGGAAGTGGTTGTTGTTGTTGTTGTTGTTGTTGTCCACTCATGGTGCTAGTGGCGGTACTATTACTATTTCCTGAGTTCTGAGGTGGTGTTTCTTGTTCTTCAGAATCTGTTTGGTCAGACTACTCACCTTCCGGTTCAAAAATAGCGCTTAACTTCTTTCGAATTTCTAATTCGAATAGCCTACCCTCTTCTGTGGTATCAAACGTAGGCAAGCTTACCCCGAACAATGGTGTCCGGAATGACGATTCACTGGGAAGTATAATACTGTCATCGGAAAATTGTAAATTTTTTGCAACCGGGACCGAACTGCCACCGGAATTAGTGGAACTTTCCCCATCCAGGGTATTCTTTCACCTTCAATGACCTCTCTGGACAGGACACTTCTATCCTCAGACGGGTTCGAATCTTGACCAGACGGTGTCGGATCAACTGCACAATGTGTTCCTGTAGACTCCGGAATTGTAGTATGTTCTATCGGAATGCTATCGGAATCACTGCTAACGCGCTTCGTTTCTTCTACTACTAGGCTTAACCGCTCTGTGCTTCTACCTCCTGAGGATGTTCCTAATAAATTTGATATCTCCCAGGGCTGTTGGTCTCTCCTGTACTTCGGATATGACTCACCGGATCGAATAACCGGCATATATCACCGTTACCACACGTGTACTACTCTACCTTACTATCAATTCACAATCTATGGTCACCTTCCCACAATCACTTTGCAACACTCTGTTGCCACCTTCCCACAATCACTTTGCAACAATCTGTTGCCACTTTCCCACAATCAATTTGTAATACTCGGTTGCCACTTTCCCATAGACGGTGCCAGTGTTAAATGCGCGTTTGCCATCAGAGACGCGTTTAAGCTCTTTTCCGGTTCTTGGGAGTGGAAGGGGTCTGAATAATCAGAGGCCCTATGTTTTATTTTGGACTCCAAGTTGTCCTCTCCAATCATGAAGTAACAAAGAATCAACAAATCATCTTTATTTTGTCAATCCTAGGAATATCCATATGACCACAGCCCCTTCAAGATAATAGATTCAAGGAAATAAGAGATGAATGGCTGGATTGCTGAGAAAAATTGAAGATGAAGAGAAATTCTAGGGTTTACCATATCTAAGGCAAATCTCCATCATTTTCTATGATCTTTGTGTCAAAACCATGCTATTTCATCAGCAGAATACAAATATGAACTCAAAATTGAAAAATATCACCTGTATCTCAGAGACGAAACAATCGCGATTCTGTGCATTCAGACGATTTTCACAATTTTGGAACTTTCTTCAGTCCTTTTCCACTCATTACATCAGTAAACCTCTTCCTTCATACAACTCACTCAGTAATACACAAATGTAACTCACAAATCTCCATGATTAAGCAAGAAACAAGCTCTCACATCCAAGAAAATACACTCAACAGGAGAAAACACGATTTTTGCAGAAATTCTCTCTTCTCTATTGATAGCATGAGCAAATAACTAACCAACCTCTCCAAATTAGAGAAAGTTGACTTATATACATTTTCAAGTGTCCCTTTTCACACTTGAAATTAGGTCTTTTTCTCTAATTTTCTAAAAATATGTTATCTAAGAGTTTCTAAAAATTCTACAAAAATTACATGAGGTCCTTGACTACATAAGGAAGACTCTTCCTTATTTTTACAATCATTGCATAAATATTTTACAAATTTTTTGGCTTTTTACTAATTTTCTTCATAAAAAATGCTTTCCAAAAATACTCCTTCCAACACCCTATACTTGATTTTCCCAATTAATCACTCATTCACAAAGCAGTACACGAGTATTCAAAGAACTCTGTTAATATGAATTACTACCAATACACCGATGGGTTCTCTCACAGACTTCCGACTCATACACGAATCAATACTTTCTCAGTACACAGCGCACAAGGTAAACACTACCGTAGTATAGTCTTAAAGTAATTAACTTAACGGAACAATGATTCGTGCAAACCTAGACAAGAGTTACCCTAGAGCGGATTTAGAGATTGAACGGATGAAAATATGCATGAAAATGGTAGAACAGACTCAAGCTATACTTGAGACTAGTCAAAAGTTCAATCAGACAAACTCTGTCAAATCAGATTTGCATTTCCAAGGCTTACTAGAAAGATTAGAGCAGTTGGTAAACAAACCACAAGTTTCTTTACCTCCACAGGCTCAACCAGTTATTGAAAGAGGAAGCTCACCACCAATGGGAGCTTATGTTCCTAATTCCATGGATGCTGGAATACCTCCTTCAATTCAACAGTACTCTCAAGAGTTCTTGCGGGAAATACAAGAAGAGAAATGGGCCAAGGAGAAGGGTAATTCCCCTCCTATTCCTGAGATTGATGATCTTCATGAACAATTTCCCCAAGACATTCCGTCTATTTATGGAGACCAAGTAGAGCAACATGAAGATGGAAGATTAGATTTTGAATCTAATTCTTTACAAGAGTTGCCTCAATTCACAGGCCCATGGGAATCTGAATCTCTTTAGATCAGAGCCCCCACAATATTGGTAAGAAATGAAGACTCAGTGGTTCCAAGAAACATTGATGTTGTGAAGAACACCAAGGTTCAGTGCCATCTCACGGTATAAGAGCTGCTCAAAGCAAAACCTGAGCTATATGATCATGTGAAGGATCAAGTTCCAGAACTTGAGTCCGCTATGCCCAAAGCAAGCTCTAAGCAAAAAGTTCAAGAGATACCTCTAGACAAGATAGGAGACATGAGTGAAGGTGAAGAAGGTAATACTTATCTTCCGATCACCTATCAAGGTTACACAACCAAAGCAATCGTAGATTCAAGTGCTGGTGTTGCTATTGCGACCACTTCTTTGTGGAAGCGATGGGGCAAACCTACATTAAGACCAACTAGAATGAAGCTTCAAATGGCAGATGGTCATTTTGAAAGACCTCTAGGATTGCTCGAAGGGATAACTCTAACCACTTGTGGTGTAGAGTTTGAACACACATTTGCTATATGTGACTTTGAGAAAAATAATGTCTATGAGATGATCCTAGGAAGACCCTTCCTACGACAATTGCAAATAGTACAAGATTGGGGAACCAACTCCTTGTACTTACAGCACTTAGGGGTCACTACCAAGGTCAATTTGAAGGATTACACCTTCAGAGATGCACCACCCCTATAGTGGAATCCTATCCACAAAGCAAAAGAAGATTCTATCTTTGTGCATTCTGAAAGTTCACCAGATCCATCCTGACTGCATGAAGATACTCACTTGTGGATGTGCAAGGTCGCGGAGGAAGAGGAAAAGCGCCTAAAAGCAAGAGAAGAAGGAGCTCCCCCAGGAGATAGACCAATTAAAGACCCAGCCTATACACCAATGATATTTCCAGATGAGGAATTTGAGCCTCATGGTTGGGCAGAAATATTAGCTACTATGGACATCGCAGTCAACGAAGAACAATGGACACCTCATTGTGATGAGGAGGGTTATGATATTTCAGTGTTCATGTGTCAGCCCCTGTTGGAAGAGTGTGATCCTAGTGAGTTCATAGAAGAAGAAGAGAATGACGATGATCTAGAATCCATTGTGATGGATACTTACTTTGACTCAGAGGAACACTATTTAGAAGACATAGGAGTGTTAACCCAAAAAGAAGAAGAACCCCTCACAAGTATTAAAATGATAAATTCAAAGGAAGGAACTGAAGGTAGTAAAAGGAAAATGAAAAGAAAAGCAGTGAAACAAGAAGAGGAGGAATCATTGTTTGAAGTACCAGAAAACTTCAAGAAATATGAAGTGGAAGACCAAAAAATTCTGGTATGAATGCCTAAGAGAGAGGCCATTATAGGAGAAGCATATGACAATAAAGAAAAGACCAAAAAAATTGTAGTGACCATTGAAGGGAACGAAGAGCGATGTACGTACAATGCACCTGCAACATTCCAAAGGCTCATGTGTCATGTCTTCAAAGAGTTATTGCGAAAGAGCTTAGAAGTATATGTGGACGATTTATGTGCTCATTCTCAAGAAAGGAGACATCACATTCCTGAACTCAGATAGATCTTCAACAAGTCTAGACAATACCGAGTGTGTCTGAACCCAGAAAAGTGTGTGTTCGTGGTACGTCAAGGTAAAATCTTGGGTCATATTGTTTCTACGAATGGAATATCAACAGATGAGGAAAAAGTAAAAGTCATAATGGAGTTGTCGAGGCCAAGGAGTGTTAAAGAGGTACAAGCCTTCATGGGCCATTGTGGATATTATCATAGGTTTATTCACATGTATGCAATTATAGCTAAGCCTCTTTATGCCTTTTTGACAAAGTTTGAGTGGAACGACGAATGCGAGGAGTCCTTCAATGAGCTGAAGAAACGCTTGTGCACAGCACCAATACTGACCACTCCTGATTGGAATAAGCCATTCCATGTGCATGTGGATGCATCCAATTATGCAATAGGATGTGTGTTGTCACAACCCACGGGTGAAGGAAACCTAGATTTGCCTATAGCATATGCTAGTAGGCAATTGAACGCTGTTGAACAAAACTACACCACAACGGAAAGAGAAGGTTTAGGCATGGTATATGCTGTGAAAAAGTTTAGACACTATCTATTGGCCAACAAGTTCAAATTTTTCACTAATCATCAAGCTTTACTATACTTGGTCAATAAACCTTGCAATATAGGATGTCTAGTAAGATGGTTCCTCTTACTAATGGAATATGACTTTGAAGTGGTTGTTAGGAAAGGTAAGACCCACCTTAGGTCAGATCATCTTTCTCACATCACCTCAGGCGAGTCACCGCAAGAGTGTCTGATGAATTGCCTGATGCTTACCTATTCAATCTAGAAGTTGTTCCTAAATGGGCAAATACGCTGGTACCAGTCCTAACCTTCGGACCTGCAAATAAGAATGTAAAATTGCAAAAATATCAAATATTGGCAGGAAGCATGTATAAGGAAGATACAGAAGGTGTTCTAGCTTGTTGTGTTGAGGATGATGATGAACATAGTAGTTGGTTGCAACAAGCCCATGAAGGATTTCTAGGAAATCACTATTCTAAACAATGAACATTGCAAAATCTAAAACGTTTAGGAGTGTATTGGCCTAGCATGGACAAAGAAATTCACGAGTGCATTAAGAATTGTCCAATGTGCAAACAGAGACCCCCAGTGGAGCATGCCACCCTTTATCACATGTCGTTAATTACAGACTGGAGTGCTCCATTGGTGGACTTTATGAGATCGGGGACACTACCTAGTGAGGCTAGCCTAGCAAGAAGACGAAGCATGGAGCAAGAGGCTAAAGTCTATACCTTATTAGGAGACAACATATATCGGAGAGGCAAAGATGGGTACTTAAGACTGTGTGTTCATGAATCAAACTACTTGAAAGTCTTGGAAACTGCACACCACAGTGTTGCAGGTGGACACTTTGGCTATTCTATTTTTCGGAATTTTGTGGCCCACCCTTCATATGGATGCACATACCTATGTGAGGAAATGTGACACATGCCAACGTGCCCAATACCCAATTAGAAAAGATGAGATGCCTTTGAGGCCAATGATGGGAGGACGTGCATTCTCGAAGTGGGGCATAGACTTTGTAGGTCCCATTGACCCCCCAGCTAGAAATTCCCATGCCGAATACATTATTGTAGCCACAGATTACCTTACGAAGTGGGTAGAAGTCAAAGCCACAACAAAGAATGATGCTCAAACAAAAGCAAAGTTCTTATTTGAGAATGTGTTCATGAGATATGGACTACCCATAGAGTTAGTGAGCGATAGAGGCACACACTTCTTGAATGAAGTCATTGAAAATCTTCTCCAAGGATTCTTGGTGATACATAAGAAGTCTTCCCCCTATCATCCACAAGCTAATGGACAAGCCGAGAGCACAAATAAGATCCTATGTAATGTACTGAAAAAATTCGTAAATAACAAACGCTCTGATTGGGACAAACAACTTCATCATGCTATTTGGGCCTACTGAGTTGCCTATAAAATGGTACTCAATGCCACCCCATTTCAAATGGTCTTCGGACAAATGGTGTGCTACCTTTGGACTTCCTAATCCCAACTTTAAAAGTAGCACAAGAGCATGAGTGGAATGGACATGAGTTATCCTCTAGGATCTTGGATCTAGAACGCTTAGGTGAGACAAGGCTACGAGCGGCTGCAGGCATCTATGCTGCAAAGAAAAGACAAAAGGCATACTTCGATGCACATATCAAAGATAAAGGATTGAAAGAGGGAGATCTAGTGTTGGTTTATACACTAAAGCAACATGCCCGTAAATTGGAAAAAAGAGGATACGGACCCATGATCATTAATAGAATTTCCACTAGCGGTGCAGTTCAATTGGCCACACTAGAAGGTGATATCCTGCCAAACTATATCAGTGGTTGTCGAGTCAAGCTATATCAAGAACCTCTTACAGAGGATATGGTAAAGAGACTCAACACTGCTAAGAAGCGAAAAGAAGAAGAGTTAAGGGTTAGAGAAGAAGCACAGGTAGAGGCTAGAGAACGCATCAGGAGAAATAAGTTAAGATGCCTAGGCCTACATATCAATCATGAGGGCCCCAGATACCACATGGCCATGTGTCAAACATCAAGTGAAATTTCTTCTCGAATAATTGATCGACGTCCCTTTGTGAACATCGTGGTTGGACAAGGGAAGAATGCAAGGACGGTGAGAGCATTGATTGACTCAGGTGCAGCAACTAGTGCAGTTAGACCATCCTACTGCCAAGACTTGCAATTGAACATAAAGCCTATAGAAGCCTATCTCATAGGTTTGGGAGGTGTGGAAACTCCTTGCTCGAGTGAGGTGGAACTTCCCATCTACCTTCAAGATGTTCCAATGAGAGTCAAAATGCTAGTGTGTGAAGATGAGGACCTTACAGAACCACTTGTCTTGGGTCAAGACTGGATCTATGACCATGCCGTCAACTTAAACATTAGAAGACAACTTCTTCAAGTTTGGGTACATGAACAATGCATCACATTAGAATTAGAGAATTGCATGAGCACAAAGCCAAGTAGCACGTATTCTCTTAGTCCCTCTAGGCCTAATCTGAGCAAATAAGATGTTGTATGTGTCAAGAAAGATGTGATCCAGACGGACTCAATCATGAAAGAACGGTCTCATAGGAGAGAGGACACCTCTTCTTTTTCAAAGACTCCTGCAGCCGCAACAATTCAACCAAAGAGACAAGTAAAACAGTACACGCACATAGCTACATCAAACAATCAAACCAAGTGCAAGAAGAAGGAAGCTCAAGGCACGAAACCTATTTGGGTATGAAAAGGAGAGCACCCAACAACTCTACCACAACCATTCCCATCAAAGCAAGCTAAACATGCTAAAAGAAGCACCCAAAAATGAGGACAAGCTCAATCCCAAGGTCTTCGATAGGTTTGGGTACCAAAGCAATTAATGAAGGCCGACCATAATCACATAGAAATTTGGGTGCCAAAGAAATTAGCTACAGCTCAACAAGGGCGATGGAAAATGTGGGTACCCAATGCACTCTTACATGCACAAAACCATATAATCTCTCTCACAAAAAAACTCTCAACCAAAACACCATGGAGAAGCAAGAGTCGACACCAAGGGCAGAGACCAAAAGAAGATAAATTCATCTCCTCACCGATAATAAAAATACAACCATCAAGGATATGGATTTGGAAGCCAAAAGCGCCAGCAGCACTCAAAAAACCAAAGAACCCACCACGAGGGCTACAAAATTTAAGCAACCACTCAAAGACGAAGAAGTCAAAAGTAACCTATACACAGCCACATACAGTCTTCAAATGGATCCCTATAAGAAGGATTACATCATTTCAAGATCCACTGGCTACCTCCAACAAAGACTACATCAGCATCTGCAAGAAACATTGAAAGCCTCGACGGGCAACAACCATGTGCCTTTGGCATAACCTTGTCTTTTGCACCATTCAGGTCATGCATTTCCAAAGTATGCATTAATATAGGGCCACATTACACGGACGTGCATAGACACAATTGAGGATCCCAAGCACATGCGACACATCTAACATATGTAAAATAATTATTGATGCTAACACCTTTTTTCATTGTTTTACTCCATTGTTCAAAAAAAAAAAAAGAGAAGAAGCAAAGGAAGAAGACGAGAGAAAAAAATAGGATTGTGTGTTTGAGGAATCCCCCAGGTGAACCATCAACGAGGACAACCATCAACAACGGAAGACAAGCTGATGGTCAATCACCATGATGGAAGTACCACACGAAGAGTTGAAGATCGATGAAACTTTCATAGTAAAAATTGTTCACTTCAACAACAACATAACCATGATGGATTAGGAAACCTCTTAGTCGGCATACCCTTGAGCACTTAGCTCAAGACCCAACTTCTTGCACCATAATTCTTCCAATGCAGTTCCCAAGTATGCATGCATAGGGCTACATTACAAGGCCATGCACAAGGCACCTATTTTTTCCAACCCATGCACTAATACACTTAACCATCAATCATGATGGATCACAAGTACTTGGCCTCATGTTTCAAAAGTTCAAGGATATCCATGGTACAACATCAGTACCTAGGAAGCAATCCACAGTAGATAGCTGCTCAAGATCAACATCGACAACCTCTTTTGAGCAACTACCAACCTTTGAAAGCCAATAAGTATACCCTCTAGCTCAAATCCAAGGAAGAAGTACATACATTGGGCACAACTCGGGAATAGGCTAGTAGTGGAGAACTGACGCACTCAACAACCGACCAGACTACATTGGGAAGATGGACCGCTCCTGCTGATACATGAAGGACACGACCTCTCAACGTACTACATGGAACAACCACTACAACAAGGGTCTGTCAAGGACGACAGACTCAAGAGGGGGGGGGGAGTGTTGAAGCTCAAAGTCAAGGACAAAGCATGGAAGCGCATCAAAGAAGTGGATACACAAGAAAGAGGAGCAAGTAGGGAGCTCCAAGAAGCACATGTCAAATTTTCAGAAGAAATTCCTATAAGTATAGTGACTTTTGTCACTAAAAACCATTGTAAATACCATTTTCCATTTTTACAACTCCATTTTGTTCAAGGCGAGGAGTCCTTGAGCTTGAGGAGTATTAGAAGTATCATCCTACCAATTTTCATAATTTTTAGATTTTGTTTGAGTCCCCAAATAAGCCTTGGAACCTAATTTTTAACTAGGCCCGACACTAGGTCTGGACAAGGCCAAAACCACTCAAAAAACTATAAAAAGGGTTGGAGAGCTCATTTGAGGGGTTAGCTTGTTGTAGATTTCAGCTTTGTAAGAGAGTTCTTTTGTAATTCAAGTATTTCCATTGTTCCACTCTTTGCTCTTACCTTGTGTGCGTGTGTGTATGTGTGTGCATGTTTGTATGCTTTCACTCACGCACTTGTGCACTTCACTTGCTCTTGGTCTTCATACTAGTCCTCACGTCTCCACGGATTGACATTTATGAGGTGAAGATCCTCACGTTGGTACTTGCCATTGTGCTAGAGTGACAGTCAGGTTCTACACCTTTCAAGTCTTTGTAACTCCAAGTGAATACATCTCTGTATTCTCTTAGCAAATCTATCAACTCTTGCTCCTCTTCCTCTGTTAGGTCATGTCCAATGTATGTGCATTTCTTCTATGGATACAATAGTTTTCTTGGTGGTTTCTTTGTTATCATAGGCCTCTCCTGCTTGTGCATCACGTCTAGGCATTCTCCTCATGACTCTCCTATCTTCTATCTCGTACTTCTTAAAGTTTTTCGGGACCTCAAACAAGGATTCTTCCTCCTCTAGTGTGAATTATCTCTTCTTCCTCTTCTTGCCTTCATTCTTAGTGGTTACCTATGTGGCTAATCTCATGTCATTTGAAAGTTCTTCATGTCTCTGAGGGTGAGCTTCTACTTCGTAGAAATATTCCTCATCTGATGCAAAAGGTGGGTCCATAATGATTGACTCTGGATCAGAGTCACTTGCATCCTCGAATGCGTCAGTGCTAGGTTCACATTCTTCAATAACCAAATCACACATGATTGGCTCTATTGTGAAGACTGAAATGCCATAGCCATCCTTGTCACAATGGAGTGTCCATTGTTCTTCATTGTCGGTTACATCCATTGTTGATAAAATTTCTGCCCAGCCATGAGGTTCAAATTCTTTGTCAGGAAATACTATAGGTGCATAGGCTGGGTCTTGAATTGATCTATGAGTTTCCTTCACACCTACCTCTCTAGCTGTTTCTCTCTTCTCTTCTTCTATGGCTAGTTTGCACATCCATAAGTGGGTGTCTTCATGCATCCATTGTTGGGAGTAATGGTTGGATGCACTCAAGAGATTGAGTTGGTGCTGCTAAACCTGCTTCACACCAGCCCTCCTTTGATTCCAGATATGCTTAGTACACTTGATTAGCTTCCAAATGATACCAAGAAAGCATATATGTACTTTGTAAATGATATGTGTAATGATCAAATCAAAACAGATAACTTTGCACTTGACAAATCCAACAAAACTTGCTATTTTGGTATTGACACCTGCTGAGTCTTTCACTCAGTGTGTCCAGCACACTTACAATTGATCTAATTCCTTCTGGACGTATTAAATTAGCTTAACAAGCTACCATTTGCAAGTGGAATGAGATAAAATGATGGACTATACTCAGAGAAAGATGTTTAGCAAAAATATAATTACCCCCGACTTTTTAGGAGGTGTGCAGAGAAATACCAGAGACCACTTCGAGCGAGATTTCTCCACGATGGCTGATCCAATGACTTTGATATTTTGTAGGCGTGTAGTATGCTTGGATCTGAATCTACCAAGCTTTGAATCACTTCATTTGGTTCAGTAGATCCTGAGATATGCCTCTTTGAAGTTGACAGACTTGGAGTAGAAGACTCTGAGACAACAGAGATAGTGAATGTGTATACTTCTATTGATTAATGTGTTTGTACAATCTCATTAGCTTGACAAGCATAGCTAAATGAGGTATTGTGGTGTTGGCTATGAAGTAGCACACACACACAATGAGTTACAATGATAAAATGCCTCGGAAAATGAGCTAGAATGAGTGACACACCCGCGACTTTTCCACTTCATCTTTTATAGAAGTTTTGTGATCATTTGAATTTGAAATTCAAATCTAGGCTCCCTAGAATCTCTCCTCTAAAAGTATGGAGATATTCTCTCCATTTACATCATTCAATTTCCATGACTAATCAAGTAGGTAAGTGATTTCAGGTAGGTGCCAAGTCACTAAGACTTTTACAATGAAAGTAAAAATAATAAATCATAGGTATGGGTTCCTATGCCATTTCCTCCAAGTGAAGCTTTGATGAAATTTGTCCAAGCTAATCTTCCAAGGTTCCAAGCCAAGTGTGAAGGCTTGAAATGCACCAACAGCTCCCCCTCAAGCCAAGCAGTTTGGCTTAAGTCTTCATCTTTAGTCTTCAATTACATCATGTAATCCAATCATGGATTTGAATCTGCATAGCTTGTTTCCATCCAATGCTTTAGTGAGTAAATATGCACATTGCATATTAGTAGACACATAAGTCAATTGAATGTCTTTACTAAGCAACTTCTCTCTCACATAGTGGTAGTGAACCTCTATGTGTTTGGTTCTAGCATGATATATTGGATTAGCTGCAAGGTGAAGAGAGCTAGTGTTATCTCCAAAAATGATTGGTGGTCTAGTGTATAGACCTAACTCTGTATACAAGAGCTTTAACCAGATAGCTTCTTGAGTGGCATTGGCAAGCCCTCTATACTCTGCTTCAGTGGATGACAATGCCACTGTAGGTTGCTTCTTGGATGACCAAGAAATAGGCTTATCTCCTGCAAAAACAAATGTACCCTGATGTGCTTCTCCTATCATCCTTGCATCCTGCCCAATCTGCATCTGAATATACTTTAATATCAATATCTGATGTATAAGGAAAGTACAAACCATGACTTTGAGTTCCTTTGAGGTACTTCAAGATCTTCTTTGCTGCCTCTAGATGAGGTACCCTTGGTTTGTGCATGAATTGACTAAGCACACTAACTCCATATGCTATGTCAATTCTTGTCAAGGTAGCATAGTTCAAACTGCCTACCATGCTTTGATATCCTGTAATGTCTTGGACTTCTTCCCCTTCATGAGCACTTAGCTTTAGGTTGACCTCCATTGGAGTAGTTGAGTCTTTAGCATCCTGTAATCCAAACTTCTTGACCATATCCTGTATATACTTCTTTTGAGTGATATATATACCTGAGTTGATGTAGACTAACTCAAGTCCTAAGAAGTACTTCAATAATCCAAGATCATTGATCTTGAATTCTTTCATCATCTGTCCTTTGATGTGTCTAATCCCATTGACATCATTGCCTGTAATGATGATGTCATCAACATAAACACACAAGTATATTACCTCTGTACTACTCCTCTTTATGAATAGAGAAGTGTCAGCTTTGCTCATCACAAATCCTTGGTCTTGGAGATAGGTTGTCAACCTGTAATTCCATGCTCTAGGTGCCTGCTTCAAACCATGTAGAGCCTTCTTCAATTTACAAACATAGTTTACCTTCTTGGGGTCTTCATAGCCAGGTGGTTGTGACATGTAGACTTCTTCAAATATCCATGTTGATATATTTAGGTAGTGATGTGTGTGAACACTCTAGGACCGCCGGGGCACTTTTCTCCCTCTTTAGGAGGTTTTTTTCCCCCGGCTTGTATATACGCCTATTGCCCTAATGGGCTACTTATCTTTGTACATTCTCTAGTAATACATTCAGTCGTGTGTGTTGTGCTCCAAGCTTCTTCTTCTTCCTTGTGCTGTTCGCGTGCTTCCGCAGACGTCTAACTCCAACAATTGGTATCAGAGCAGGTCGTCGCTTCTTCTAGGGCACCGTCGACACTCCTCCGTTTGCAGTCTCAGATTCGAACGAAATTTGGTGAGCATACTCAGGGTGTTCCCGAGATCAAAACAGCTTTGCTATGTGGTGCCAAAATCGCGATCTGAGCTCGTTTCGGCCTCCGAACGCACTATCGCAGTGCTTGTGCAGGCTATTTCGTCCTTTTGTGCCAAAGGTATATACCAGTTTCTGTTCGCCAGTTTAAGCGTCTCGAAGTCTGCTACAGGTCTAGCAGAACTCGTCTGGGCAGTTCTGTTCAACTTTTTGAGATACAGTCAATTTTCTGCATCAAGGTATTTTAGTCACCGGCCATGGCTGAAAGCAGTGATGTATTCCGTATGTTGGCTGTTGAGGATAAGTTGGATGGTACCAACTACCCATTATGGGCTTAT
Organism: Ceratopteris richardii; assembly: GCA_020310875.1. Taxonomy (NCBI): domain Eukaryota; kingdom Viridiplantae; phylum Streptophyta; class Polypodiopsida; order Polypodiales; family Pteridaceae; genus Ceratopteris; species Ceratopteris richardii. Next base: position 199,812,813 of record CM035408.1, on the reverse strand, counting down.
ATAATGCGACATGTACTAGTTGCAAAAGGATTGTGGAACATTGTGCAGGGTGTTGAAAGACGTCCTGTTACACCTGTAACGACAGGTACTGCAAATACAGGTGTTGGAGCTGATGAAGATGGTGTCGAAGATGATATTCCGTAGATTCCTGTTCGTGCTGCTGTTTCTGTTGCACCTACTGCAGAGCAGATTCGTTGGGATGGCAGAGATGCCCAGGCACATGCATTGATAGCTTTGTCTGTCAAACGTGCCATTATTCCTCACATTCGCTCTTGCAGAACAGCAAAGGATGCTTGGGATACACTTACCACTTTGTACCAGGCTAGGAATGAGGCTCGTGTTGCTTACCTCCGAAAACAGTTGGAGAGTGAGCACATTAATGAAGGTGATTCTATGGACAGTTTTCTTACAAAGATCAAAGACCTGAAGGAACAATTGATTTCTGCTGATGAGGTTATACCAGATAGCTCACTTGTGCAGACCGTTCTGAATGGTCTTCCTGATTCATATCAGAGTTTTGCCTCTACTCTTCGGTTGATGATGAAAGGCAATCCGAATGCCTTGTCATTTGAGGAATTAGTCTCTGTTCTATTGCAGGAAGATTAGTCCAGGCAGAACAGGTCCATTATGCGTCTTGCAGATCAAGCTTTCCTGGCTAGTCAGAAGGGTAAAGGAAAATGGAGCTCTTCTACTAGTAAGCAGAAATCTGCAAATGCTGCACATTCAAAGAACCAAGACAAAGATGAGAAAAAATCAGAAAAGCAGAAATTGTTTTGTAAGTACTGTAAAGGCAATGATCATATCATAAAGAACTGTCCAAAACTGGCTGCTAAAGAGGCAAAGAAGAAAGAGGCTGGAATGGTTGTTGCAGAGGCCTCTACACGAAAAACAGAGTCTGCAAATCTTGTGCAGGAAGAAGAATGGGCGTCTACTACTGTCTGCAGTTTTGAACCATCTTCTCCTGATCAGTGCATGTCTGCAGTAGACTCAGATGTTTGGTACTTTGACAGTGGGGCGACCAAACATATTACCTCGCAGCGCAGTTTCTTCTCTTCACTTGAGCCTGCTCCTACAGGGAATACTGTCACATGCGCCAATAACTCCTCTTATCCTGTTATGGGAGTTGGTAAGATCATTCTGACTACTGCTGATGGTAGTTCTTTCACTTTGTCAGATGCTTTATTTGTGCCAGGGATCAAAAAGAATCTGTTATCAGTTTCTGCATTAGCCAAGATTGGCTTGGTTGTGAAATTTGTTGATGACAGGTGTACAGTCCATGATCTCTCAAATGGCGATGTGATTATTGCTTCTGGCATTTTATGTCGTGGGCTGTATAAGCTCATAGACTATGAAAGATCTGTGAATGATTCGGCATGTGCAGTTCATGATTCTCAGGCTATGTCAGATGCAAAGCTTTGGCATGCACGCTTTGGTCATCCGAATTTTGCTAGTTTGTTATGCCTGCAGAAATCTGAAATGGTGTCCTCTTTGCCCAAACTTGAGGCACCTGGAAAACATGTTTGTGAAGGCTGTATTTTGGGCAAAATGCAGCGTTCTTCCTTTCCAAAAGATGGTTCAGTTCGGGCTACGCAGAAATTGCAGCTTGTACATAGTGATGTCTGTGGTCCTATGCAGACACCCTCTTTTGGAAATTACCTTTACTTCGTGACTTTCATTGATGATTTTTCCAGGCATGCATGGGTATATCCACTCAAAGCAAAGTCCGAAGTGTTCATGTGCTTCAAACAGTTTTTGGTTTTAGCTGAAAATCTGTCAGCATGTAAAATGGGCACCCTCCGTTCTGATCGAGGGGGGGAATATATGTCTTCAGATTTTAATGCATTTCTGGCTGAACGTGGGATGAAACACCAGTGTACAGTGCCGTATACACCTGAACAGAATGGAGTTGCTGAACGAAAGAACAGGTCACTCATGGAGATGGCGAGGTGCATGGTCAAAAGTCAGGCTTTACCACATAGTTTCTGGCTTGAGGCTGTCATGTGTGCAGCATATGTACTGAACAGGTGTCCCACCAAAGCGTTGCAGTCCATCACTCCATATGAGGCTTGGCATGACCGCAAGCCATCTGTTGCTCATCTGCGTGTTTTTGGTTGTTTGGCATATGCATTAGTGCCTGAACAACATTGCAGAAAATTGGATGATAAGGCAGTAAAATGTATTTTTGTTGGGTACAGTTCTGAAAGTAAAGGCTATCGTCTATATCATCCACAGACTAAACGCATTCTGGTTAGCCGTGATGTTGTCTTTGGGGAAGATGCTATTCAGCCATTGCTTTCATGTACTAAGGAGACATATGTTAGCTCCAAAGACATGTATGATACTTTGATGCCTCTTTTTACAGGTGGACAGGCTAGTGCTGGTCCTAATGAGGCAACTTCTTAGCCTTTGCAGGTTTCATATGATGATGCAGATCATTCCATTTCTGATGCAGATTTACATGATGCACTTGTTGATGAGAGAGCTGATATTGAGCAGGCAAAAACTATGCCAAAATGGCTGGTGCAGACTTTGCGTGACAGCAAATTAGATGCACCTTTGTCATATCGTACTCGTTCAGGCTCTCATAGTGCCTCCTTTGCATCAGATTGCTATGCTATGGCTGCATCTAGTCTCTGTGATGAGGATGAGCCTGTTTCTTTTGATGAAGCACAAAATTCAGAAAATTGGATGGCTGCTATGCAATCTGAATATGATGCTATAATGAAGAATGGTACATGGTCTTTATGTGACTTGCCTCCTGGCAAGAAGGCCATTGGCACTAAGTGGGTATACAAGCTGAAGCGTAAACCTAATGGTACAGTTGACAGGTATAAGGCTAGGCTTGTTGCAAAGGGTTATGCGCAGGAAAGAGGCATTGATTTTGATGAGACCTTTGCACCTACATGCCGTATGACTACTGTTCGGAGCATTTGTGCACTTGCAGCCCATCATGGTTGGAATGTACATCAGTTGGACATTAAAACAACATTTCTGAATGGTGACTTGCATGAAGAAGTGTATGTTTTTCAGCCCCATGGCTTTGTGCAGAAAGGGCATGAAAACCAGGTGTGCAGGTTAAAGAAGGCGTTATATGGTTTAAAGCAAGCACCACGTGCTTGGTATGAGAAGATACATGCCAATCTGATTGCACATGGTTTTGAGAACAGTCCAACTGAAAGCACCTTATATGTTAAACGTGCTAATGATGTGCTTCTGATCATTGTTGTCTATGTTGATGACATGCTGCTCACTGGTCCTATTGAGACACATATTGCTGATTTTAAGGCTGATTTGCATGCCTCATTTGAGATGTCTGATTTGGGGCATTTGCATCACTATTTGGGCATTCAGTTTATGCACGTTGATGGTGGAATGGCTTTGTGTCAAACGAAATATATTGACATATTATTGCAGCATTTTGGCCTTGAAGACTGTAAGCCTATTGCCACTCCTATGGAGACAGGTTTACGATTGAGTCTTCATGATGCTGGAGATGCATTTGATGTTGTTCTCTATCAGCAGGCTGTTGGATGCTTGATTTACTTATGCATTACTCGGCCAGATATTCAGTTTGCTGTCTCACAGATGAGCAAGTTTATGCATTGCCCAGGAGTCACGCATTGGAAAGCGGTTAAGCGCATCTTTCGCTACTTGAGTGGTACTCGGCTACTTGGGTTGTTTTATCCCAAGGGGGGATCACTACCGCCAGATTTGCATGCTTTTTCTGACTCAGATTGGGCTGGTTGCTATGACACTCGTGTGTCCACTAGTGGTTTTTGCTTCATGCTTGGTAGCTCATGTATATCTTGGTTGAGCAAGAAGCAGCCTACTGTGGCCACTTCCAGTTGTGAGGCTGAGTATAGGGCAGCTTTCACAGCGACTCTTGAGTGTGTGTGGCTCAGACGCCTTATGGCTGATTTAGGTGTTGGCCAGTCTTCTGCCACCACCATCTTCACTGACAGTCAGAGCGCATTGGCAGTTGCGAGGAACCCTGTGTTCCATGCTCGCACTAAGCACATTGAGGTGCATTATCACTATGTCAGGGAGAGGTTCTCTGCTGGGGAGATCAGCTTGGCATATGTGCCCACGCAGGAGAACATTGCAGACCTTTTCACGAAGGCTCTGCCTAGGGAGAAGTTTGAAGCTTTCCGCAAAGCTTTGGGCTTACTTCCTTTTGTGGAGTGATTTCCACATAGCTTGGCACTTCCTTATACATGAGTGCCAGCTCCTTGTTCACCGCATCACTCCCAGGGGGGATTTGTTGATATATTTAGGTAGTGATGTGTGTGAACACTCTAGGACCGTCGGGGCACTTTTTTCCCTCTTTAGGAGGTTTTTTTCCCCCGGCTTGTATATACGCCTATTGCCCTAATGGGCTACTTATCTTTGTACATTCTCTAGTAATACATTCAGTCGTGTGTGTTGTGCTCCAAGCTTCTTCTTCTTCCTTGTGCTGTTCGCGTGCTTCCGCAGACGTCTAACTCCAACAATCCATCCATTCAAGAAAGCATTCTTGACATCTAATTGGTACATGTTCCAATTCTTGGATGCAGCTACACTCACCAATATTCTGATAGTTGGCATCTTAGCCACAGGAGAAAATGTCTTCTCATAATCAATGCCTTGGGTTTGTGCAAAACCCTTGGCTACCAACCTAGCTTTGTACCTGTTTATGGTTCCATCTGAATTTCTCTTTAGCTTGTAGATCCATCTGGACCCTATCACCTTCATAGAATCTTTCTTGGGTACCAAGTCCCAAGTATCACTCTCCTTGAGAGCTTCCATTTCTTCATCCATAGCTCCTTTCCATTCTGGTTTGGTGATTTCTTCCTCATAGGTACCTGGTTCTTCATTCAACAAATCCTTTGCAAGATATACAGAATGTTTAGTTACAAGTGATGTGTCATACCCAAATCTGATAGGCTTCTTCTTTTCTCTCTGAGATCTTCTCATTGCTTGAGTTGAGGATTCTGGTGTATCCTCTAATTGCTTCATCTTCATCTTTCCTTTGGACTTCCATGCCTTGAATTCCTCAAGGTTTATTGTATCATCATCATCTGAGCTTGATTCATCTTTCTGGATTGGTTCCTCCTTGGTGAGCTTTGGGAAATCTTCTTCCATGTCATAGGGTAGACTAACCTTCCTGCATTCATTCTCATACCATGAGTCATTCTCATCAAAGATGACATCTCTGCTTACCTTGAAGCCTTTGTTTGTTGGGTTGTAGAATCTGTATCCCTTTTGGTTCAAATCATAACCAATGAAGATACATTTTTCAGCTTTTGGATCTAGCTTTCCCCTTACCTGTGAGGGAATATGCACATATGCTACACAACCAAAGATTTTGCAATGATCCAGAGAAGGTCTCTTACCATGCCAAGCTTCATAAGGTATCATGCCATCAAGTGATTTGGATGGCAACCTATTGATGAGATAGGTGGCAGTAGATACACTCTCTGCCCAAAGATAATTTGGCAATTTCTTTTCATTAAGCATAGACCTAGCTGTTTCTACAATGAGTCTATTCCTTCTTTCAGCTACCCCATTTTGTTCAGGTGAGTACCTTGTAGTAATCTCCCTTTTGATGCCTCTTTCCTGCAAGAAATCTTCAAACTCATTTGAGAAGTACTCTCCTCCTCCATCTGACCTTAACCTTTTCAAGCTTCTTCCTGTTTGGTTTTCAACAAGTGCAAGATACCTCTTGAAACAATTAAACACTTCATCTTTATGCTTCATAGAGTATAAGATAGTCCATCTGCTATAGTCATCAATGAAGGACACATAATACCTTGATCCTGAAATGGAAGGGTCCTTGCTAGGTCCCCAAACATCTGTGTGTACCAAGTCTAGGTAGTCTTCATGCATGAAACCTTTCCTTGAATACGGCAACCTGTGAGACTTACCAAACTGACATGCTCCACACTTGTAAATCATATGTTGCTTGGATACATTAGGTATCCCAAGCACACATTGATCCCTGCACATTTGCTTTAGTGTTCTTTCACCTATGTGACCTAACCTCTTGTGCCATATTTCTAACTCTAAAAGTGTTTGATCCTTGTAATTATATAAAGCAATGTTCTTGGTGTCTTCTAGCTCAAAAGTAAACAATCTACCTGATTTTTCTCCCTTGGCTATCCTTCTGAATCCATGTCTTGGGTCCTCTACATATGCTCCATGTTGAGTGAATCTGACCTGCAAACCTTTCTCCACAATCTGGCCAACACTCATTAGATTCTTGGTGATGGTTGGTACATAGAGTACCCTGCTCAATAGGTTCTGGTTACCATCACATGTTTTCACATTTCCAATCTTAACAACAGAGTGTTTAGTGTCATCACATGTTTGTACCTGATGTTTGCCCTTGGGTTCTTCCAAATCAGGAAGTAGTGCCACATTGCCAGCTACATGGTTAGAACATCCTGAGTCAATATAAAATAAATGATCATCATTTGTACCTACCTTGGAGGTCATATTCATGATCAATAGGGAGTCATCTTGCTCCTCTGTGTAATTGTTGTAATCCCTTCTATTTCTGAATCCACCTTGGTAATTTCCATTGTGGTTGTTGTTGTAATTGTTGTTGTATTGATTGTTGTATCCATTGTAGCCTTGGTGTTGGTTGAACCTGCCTCTCCCTTGAGAGTATCCACCTCTTGAGTAGCCTCTCCCTCTCTGATTCTTGTAGTTCTTGTAGCATTCATCTGTGGTATGATTGGACAATCCACAAATGTTGCATGGTGATGAGTTGTAGGGTCTCCCCCTACCTGACTTACCTCCTCTGCCTCTTCCTCTTGATGATCTACCTCTCCCTGCATAATTAGCTTGGGAGGTAGAGCCTTCTTCATCCTGTTTCTTCCCTTTACCTTTATCCTTAACTTTCTTATCAGTATATAGAGCAGAGGGGTTGTTACCTTTTGATTGATCTCCTGCCTTTGTAAACTTTGCTTCATGTGTGAAAAGTTGGCCCATAAGTGTTGTTAGATCTGGGGTATGCATGTCCATGTAGAGGTCCATTGCAGTGGTGAAACTTTCCCACTTATCATCTGCCTTGAGTCCATTTGTTACTTGCCTGACTATTTGTTCCTCTTCAATCTCCTCTCCAATGCTTGCTAATTGGTCTGCCACATCTTTAATCTTGGTTACATACTCTGAGACTGATTGCTTGGGCTGCTTCCTAAGGGTTGTGAATTCAATCCATAGTTGATTCTTCCTGGCCCTTGTGTTGTAAGAGAAATATGTTGACAGAGTTTCCCAAGTCTCTTGGGAAGTCTTACAGTTCCTTATATGAGGTAAAAGGAAATCAGATATAGAGTTAAGAAGGTAAGACCTTGCCAAAGCATCCTTTGCACACCATTGGTTGAGCCTCTCATGTTCATCCTTTGTGGGTAGTCCTCTAGTTTTGAATGAGGGCAATTCCTCATCTCCTGATATGTATCCAAATAAGATCCTTCCTTGTAGATAGGTCTTCATCCTTAGAGACCAAGCTTGGTAATTGTTCCTGTCCAATTTGTCAATGAATGAAGGAAAACCATCTCCCATGTTTACCTTATTTGCTCTGATACCACTGTTGGGAGTGATGGTTGGATGCACTCAAGAGATTGAGTTGGTGCTGCTAAACCTGCTTCACACCAGCCCTCCTTTGATTCCAGATATGCTTAATACACTTGATTAGCTTTCAAATGATACCAAGAAAGCATATATGTACTTTGCAAATGATATGTGTAATGATCAAATCAAAACAGATAACTTTGCACTTGACAAATCCAATAAAACTTGCTATTTTGGTATTGACACCTGCTCAGTCTTTCACTCAGTGTGTCGAGCACACTTACAATTGATCTAATTCCTTCTCGACATATTAAATTAGCTTAACAAGCTACCATTTGCAAGTGGAATGAGATAAAATGATGGACTATACTCAGAGAAAGATGTTTAGCAAAAATATAATCACCCCCGACTTTTTAGGAGGTGTGCAGAGAAATACCAGAGACCACTTCGAGCGAGATTTCTCCACGATGGCTGATCCAATGACTTTGATATTTTGTAGGCGTATAGTATGCTTGGAGCTGAATCTACCAAGCTTTGAATCACTTCATTTGGTTCAGTAGATCCTGAGATATGCCTCTTTGACGTTGACAGACTTGGAGTAGAAGACTCAGAGACAACAGAGATAGTGAATGTGTATACTTCTATTGATTAATGTGTTTGTACAATCTCATTAGCTTGACAAGCATAGCTAAATGAGGTATTGTGGTGTTGGCTATGAAGTAGCACACACACACACAATGAGTTACAATGATAAAATGCCTCGGAAAATGAGCTAGAATGAGTGACACACCCGCGACTTTTCCACTTCATCTTTTATAGAAGTTTTGTGATCATTTGAATTTGAAATTCAAATCTAGGCTCCCTAGAATCTCTCCTCTAAAAGTATGGAGATATTCTCTCCATTTACATCATTCAATTTCCACGACTAATCAAGTAGGTAAGTGATTTCAAGTAGGTGCCAAGTCACTAAGACTTTTACAATGAAAGTAAAAATAATAAATCATAGGTATGGGTTCATATGCCATTTCCTCCAAGTGAAGCTTTGATGAAATTTGTCCAAGCTAATCTTCCAAGGTTCCAAGCCAAGTGTGAAGGCTTGAAATGCACCAACATCCATGAGGATCCTGATCCTATGGAATGCACTGACTCTGTATCATCTTTAGCTCTATGGATGGGATTCCATTGAATAGGGGGTACATCTCTATGAGAGTAATCCTTGAGATTGACTTTGGTTGTAACACCTAAGTGTTTCAAATACAAAGAATTGGTTCCCCAATCTTGTACCACTTGCAACTGCCGCATAAATGGTCTTTCCCAAATCATCTCATAGGCCTGATTCATGCTGAAGTCACATATGGCAAAAGTATGCTCAAACTCGACACCACATGTAGTGAGAGTTATTCCTTCTAGAAGTCCTAAGGGTCTTTCTATGTGACCATCGGCCATCTACAATTTCATTCTCGTTATCCTGAGTGTTGGCATGACCCAACGCTTCCATAGGGAAGTGATAGAAATTGCTACTCTTGCACCTAAGTCCAAAATTTCCTTGGTGGTGTAACCTTGATGGGTAATTTCATTCTCATGTCTCCTATCTTGTCGAGGGGTATTTATGTCATCGTTCTATGAGATCCTACTTGGGAACAAGTCTTAGCTATTTCAAGCACTTGGTTGGCTACATGTTTCCACAGTTCTAGCTTAACCTTGAGTAGCTCTTCTAAAGTGAGATTTCACTACACTTTAGTGTTTTTCACTACCACTTTGTTCCGAGGTATGATTGAGTCTTCATTTCTTATCATGACCGTGGGTGCTCTCATACAAGTAGACTTAGCTTCCCATGGGTCTGTGAAATGGGGTGGTTCCTGTAAGGAATTAGACTTGAAGTCTAATCTCTCATGGGATTGGGCACTCTCCTGCTCTCCATAGATGGAAGGAATGTCTTGTGGGAATTGATCATGCGCGTCATCCACAAGTTCAATTGGAGGAGGATTTTCACTTTCTTTAGCCCATTTCTCTTGTTGAATCTCTCTTAGAAATTCTGGGGAATATCAATTCATAGAAGAAGATGTGTCTGGTTCTGTGGAGTTAGGTACATAAGCTTCCTGGAGAGGAGAGCTCATTCTTCCACTTGCCTTATCCTTACCTTGAGAGGCAGGGTCCTTTTCAGGTTTTGCAATTAGCCTCTCCAATCTTTCTAGCAGTCCATCAAAGTGAAATTGTGTCTTAGCTGAACTAGTGAAGTTAAAGAGGCGACTTGCTTCAAACATGGTTTGAGCCAATTCCAACATCTTTGCAAAAACTTTAGTTCGTTCGAGCTCTAGTTTAGCTCTAGGGTAACACTTTTCATGATCCATTACGTTTGGCCCTTCTTGAAGTCTAGCCTGATATGCCTTAAGCATCATGTCTAGGTCCTCGGGAGTGGGATCTGCTAAGACTGATCCTACTTTAGGGGGTGGTGGAATTGTGTGAGGTGGTTTGGAAGGTGGTGGATTGGAGGGATATAGGAATGGTGGTGGTGGATTAGTGTGAGAGTGAGTTTGAGATGTGATTTCAATTATCTTGGCTTTCCTTTCTCTCAAGCTTTCCTCAAGTTTGCTCATCTTCTTTGCCCATTGCCTTTTCATTCTCTCTCGACTATCCCTCCAAGTTCTTGACCTTTTCTTAGCTAGGCACTCAGTCTCTCTAACCTCATAACTCTTTTCTGGGCCTAAGCCTTGGTTGTGTTGTAATGTCTAAGATCTAGTGACCACTTGCACTGGGGTAGTGGAAGTTACACTTCCTGTAGGGTCTAGCACTAACCCAATAACATTGATAGGAGTGATTTTTGGCATATTGGTGGGGTTTTTAGGACAATCTCATAGCAAGTGCTCCTTCCCACAATCTGGCAGAAACCTTGAATTGTCACCGATTGGGTTTGTGTAGGTGCATGCATAGGACAATCACGAATGAGGTGATCTCCTGACATTGGTAGCATGGTCCTCTAGGAAATGGAGGTCTAATCTGCCTAGGTGGAGGCCTAGAGTTAGGATTTGCGTGCATGACATTTGCATACTCTGGCTCCCAACTAGGTTCACTCGGATCTTCATAATAATATGACTAATTATGCTCAGATGATTGCATGTAGTAAGCATGTGGGCTATCAATATGAGTAGAGTCAAAACTATGATCACGTGGGTCACTTTCTGAAAGTAATGGAGTTACTTGCACTAAGGCTCTATTCAGATTTTCTCCTCTTGTTGTGTACTTTATTGGAATCACATTAGCTGGAGGAGGGGACTGGTGCACTAGAATTGGTTGAGCTCTCTGCTGCCCTTGATAGGGTGGTTGATAGGGTTGTTGTGGCCTGCCATACTGCTGTTGTGGTATTGATTCTGGTATCTCCCTTGTTGTGGATAATTCTACATAACCCCTTGCTTATTATATGGGCAGTCTTGTGCAGTGTGGTTAGTGTATCTCCACTCTATGGTGTAGTATTGGCTGCTAGGGTTCGCTTGGGGTTGATCCATGATAGGGCACACATTGGCCATATGGTCTCCTCCACAAGTATAACATCTTTTCACGGGGGCAAATCTTAGTATTTGTTTGCTAGAGACTCCTAACTTCTGAGCTACCTTCTCTGCAAGTTCCTCAATACATGTGGATGGATTTGAATTGAGGCTAGTAGAGCTATCTGAATCTCTATAGATTTTTGCTAGCTCCAATTCCTCCCCTAGGTTATCCTCAATGTCGATGCACATACGTACACACTCTTCTATGGTTCTAGGGTCCTTCAAGTACACATAAGATCTCAATTTGGTACTCAACAATCCATCTGGGAATGAAGCCACTTGTTTGGTTGGAGTGGGTAGCTCTGACATTGGGCATCTCTCTAGGTATTTCCTAAATCTTTGTCATGTTAGTCTGACTGTCTCTTGAGGTGTTTGTTTGAAGTTGTATATCAGGGAGGATGTGTTATGCCTAATACCACTCTTAGAAAACTCAGTGATGATACTCCTGAATTGACCTTGCTGAAGTGGTTGAAACCAAGTCAAAGCGGTGTTCTTGAGAGTTAAGCCAAAAGCATTGTATTGAGTGAACAAGTCTTCAGCTTGTTCAGCTCTTAAAACTTGTCTAAACTCTACTACATGGTCATATGGGTCTCCTGTGCCATCAAAGCAATTCTTCATGGACTTAACCAATTGTGTAGACCTCAAGGTCCTAGTGTGTTCTCTAGGCCTTGGTAGAGGGAATTCATCTGCATTTTTTTTATTTCTTGGATCTCTATGTCTCTCATCTTCCATTCTATGAGCCTCCGTTCTCATTCTTTCTCTTCCCAATGGGTTAGCAAAGCTTACTTCTAGCCTATCTCTATTCCTGTCCCTTTTAGCTCCATGAGCTTGGGAAGTTCCAGCTCCTTGATGACCATAAGAGACATTAGATCTTTGTTGGGGGGAAAAACTTCACCCTTCCAAGTGTAGGCATGCCTACCATGCTCTGAGACCACAAAGATCCTCTCTAAAGTATTGTCTAAATAGGTCACTTTGCCTGGGGTATCAAGATCTGTAAACGCATAGATTGTGAGCATTCCTACTTCATTAGGTTGGTCAAGCTTATACCTCCAAAACTCCTTGTCAGTCTCTCGATTTAAGAGTAGATCTATGCTCTTATTGTCCTAGGGAACCCACTCTAGAGTGATGATTCTAGTCAGGACTAATTTGACTCGAGGAGGTTTGGGCTCTCTTCCTAAGTTCCCTTGCTCTATGTCAGCTATGTCTGCCTCTAGCATCACATTACCAAATTCATATGTTCTATCCGATTGGGTGGTGACTAGGTACATTGTTCCTTCCTTGTCCTCCATACCATAAGACATCTCTAATTCACTAGTCTCAGAGCTAGGATAGTGTGGATAATTGCTCAACTCTTGGGCCCAAGACCTAGCAATGTGATTGACACTAGCCTTTAAAGACCTAAGGCTTTGTCTATCTCTCCCTAGATGTCGTCTTGATCTGAGGTTCATATGCCTAATTGAACAGTCCGAATTTTACCCCAAATACAACCTCGTTGCAAATCAATTTGTATCAGTCACTTGGTACTTTTTTAGTGGGTTATCCTGTTTATGCTCTTGTTTGATATCATGTCATCAGGAATACTTGAGTGAATTTATGCACTTTAAGTTGATCATACCACATCAAGTTCTTTCATTTTAAGTTATCGATCACAAAGAGATTATATTTCTACTTCAACTGGAGTGTTTAAGTAGTCTTAAACTTGATAGATGCATATCATCACCCTAACTTACTGTGAAGAGATGGATAGGTATGTGCTTGAAGATGAAGAGGCGTTGCAAAATCTTTGATCTACACCAGCCAAATGAACTCCATGAGTATATGGTCGGCCCTTTTAGCTTTCCAATGAATGTATTAGACACCCTATGTACCTTGGAAGATCACTCTAAAAAAGATAGATCAAAACAGATAAGTTGGAGTTAGCTCAGAGGTGAAGAACTTGCTATTTTAGTTCATACACATGTCTAGTGTTTTGCATAATTCTCTGAGCACAGCAGCAATTAACTTAATTCCTCTTGGGGAAGTCTAGTTAACTTAAAGAGCTAACTTTCAAGAGTAATCTCATAAAAAATAATGAACCATACACTGAGAATTATGTTTAGCAAGTGATGACATCATCCAGATTTTCACGGGCTGCTACAGTTTGAGACCAGTGAGCAAAAAAATAAACATAACTCCAGATTTAAGAATCCAATGATTATGAAAATTTGTATGCTTATATTGGACAGTAAGTTCAATCTAACAAGCTTTAAATAATTGAATTTGGGTAAGTACACACTGAGAAACAGCTCTGACAAGATGAGTAAAAAAGTCAGGTACCTGACTGAGAAGTGAAAATGCACAGACAGTGTTGACTTCAACTGAACATAACTGACGATTGCAATATCCAAAAGAAAAAAATTGGTGAGAATATAATAGACTGATAGAGATAACTTTATCAAGTTAAATCACTAAAAATGATGCACCAAGCTCAGAGAAACCATCTCTGCAATCTGACTAAGAAAATTGAGAGATATGGCAGTGAGTAGTACCCTTCACAAGAACATGGAAATATGAACTCAAATGATCATGAAAATGAAAGTATATTCCTTGTACAATACAATGGACTTACTGATACATATGTGTGCCTTGGAATCACACCTTGATATGGCATAAAGCTCAGCTCTTGGAGGTCTTCACATAGGTCTCTCTAACCACGACTAAAATTGCCATCTATTTATAGTTGAGCTTGGGAGGCTAACTTCTCTCAATCACTCTCCAATCAACTAGTGATTGATTTGATTCTCTACCTACCACAAATCACGAATTCATGGCTCCTTTTTCCCTTTTTGATCAAGTGGACTCAACCACTTAAGATTCTTTCACTTTTACATTAAGTAAAGTCTTCAAAAGTTACAAGAGGTAGTTCACAAGTGAACTTTACATTGTCTTCATTTTAAGGCTTCTTCTATGAATTTGTGGGACTCAAGCCACTACTTAGGCTTGTCATAGACTTGCTCCAACACTTACTTCTAGCACGACTCACACTTAGCCTAAGCTAGGAATTGATTGAGGGAGTTGAAAATGATCCAACCTTAATTGCTTATCCCTTGCTCTTGGGTGCCCAAGAACCTCGTTCTCAAGTTTGTAGTATGCTAGTGCTCTGGATGCCCTTTGATGCTCTCAATGGACCTGTAAGAGTCCCAGAGTTAGCTCAAGATTTAACTTTAATTGGCTCAATAGACCACGTCCATGCATGCACTTCAGAGACCCAAATTTTTCTTTGTTTTAATGAAAATTCCCTTAGAGATCCCTCAACTGTATCACCCTTGTAGAAGGTAAATTTCAAAATAACCTATCTATAATGCTTTGAAGCAAGCTTTCCAACAAGCCCAAGATCACTAGAAACAAAGTTCGTATGAAGAAGTTATACCAGTTTAGGGTTCTTGGGTTAAAAACAGGCTAACAGGCAAACATGATCTTTCTAATTATTCCCTCAGGGGCCTCACTATGCAACACTTGCTTGAAATGTATGCCCAAAATTGCCCAAAATTTTGAAAATTAAAGACTCTAAAAATTTGGCCAAAAATACTTGTCAATCGCGATCGATAGGGCTGTCAATCGCGATGGACAGAGCTATCTATCATGGCCTATCAATCATGATTCACAGAGTCAATTGCGATCGACAGAGTTGGTCGTGAGGGCTATCAATCAGGATCAACGGTGTCAATCATAATTGACAATTTTTTCACAAATTTTGGCATGATTTCAATCAATAGAGGGTGTGTCCGTCACGATGGACACGTACGTATGCAACTTTTGTGTCAATCATCAAATTTCAATCGGTCTCGATGGATGGTATCAATCGCGACTAACAGAGGTATTGATCATGGCTTTCAATCGTGATCGATAGGTCAGTCGCGATTGATAGGATCTTTTGGTCAATTGTATCAATATGTGACTGATAGAGGTGTCGGTCGCGATCGACAATGTCAATCTCGACTCACAGAAAATCATGGAATTTTTTTACTATAATTAGTGATTTAGGATGTGCTAATCATGTGCTTTGTGATGGTCCACTTTGTTTTATCAAAAGTCAAACTTTTCTATCAATCCGGATCGATAGAGATCAACACCCCGGAACCTGCACAGATAATTTTCTCACCTGCTAGAGTTGGTGCAGCTCCAATGGAAGCTCGTACCTGCAAGAACACTCAGAAAAACACAGAAAACAAGTGTGCATACAAGCTCCCTCTCGTTCTTGCTCTCAAGTGGAAATGAGGAAATGAATGGAGATGGAGGTATATGCTTGTGGTGGTGAAGATGATGATGAGTGGATATGGTTTTTAGAAGTGAAGAGGAAGGTAAAGAACAAGTAAAAGAAAATGCTTACCTACTCTTCCAACATTTCTACTCTACGTCTTACCATCACACGCTCGTCCTCAAAGCTCCATCCCCAGCAATGGTGCCAAAATTTGGTGTAGCTCAGTGGTGAGTAGCACCTCATTTAATGTCAATCCAAGAAGACATGAGGATTGGTATGAAGACCTCGTGCAAGTGATGTGCACAAGTGGTGATGGAGAAGCACACAAGCATGTACACACATACACACACACAAGTAAGAACAAAAAGACAATGGAAGCTTTGATTAAGATCAAAAGCCAATTACAAGAGCTCTTCTTAGTTCAAAACTACAAATTGTTCTCCCCAGAATGAGCTCTCTAGCTCCTTTTATAGTCTTTTACTAGCTAGTGGTCCTGTCCAGACCTAGTGGAGGCTCAAATGAGCTCTAAAAATTATGAAAATTGGTACATAAATACTTCTAACATAAATACTTCTAATACTCCTCAAGCTTGAGGACTCCTTGGCTTGAACAAAATAGAGTCTAAGCTACCAAAAGCATTATTTACAATGTTCATGTAGTGATGAAAATCACTATTAAAAGGGGATTACTTTGGGAAAATTGAATGGCCTATTTGCCAGATCTTGTTTGACTGCTTTGCCTGCTTGGCCCTTCTCTTTGCTCTGATATGTCAACTCCCTTGTCTTGAGATGCCATGACTGCTACCAACATAGGGCCAATCAATTTATGCATACTCTATGAGACCACGTTGCAAAAACCAATCGATATGATGGTTTGGGGCATACGTGCTAATATCTAAAGAGGGCTCATATCTATCAACTTTACTGTATTTGACAATACAAACCCTATCATTGTCACAAGCTGAATAGTAAGCTTTATTAAACAATAGTTCCATAGATGCAATAGCTTCCATATCGTATACTAACTTGAAGGGTGTAAATCCAATTGAAACTTTATAAGAAGTCTGGTAAGCACATAACACTAAAGATAAATATTGCTCCCATTTGGTAGGATACTCAAGGAGAAATTTTTGAAGCATTATAAGTAGAACTTTGTTTGTACTTTCTATCACTCCATTGGCGTGAGGATAATATGATACTAAACTTATGTTCAATACAAAAATAATCAGCAATGGATCTTATTATTTGATTTAAAATGAGTACCTCAATCAAAGACTAGCTCCAATGAAATTCCAAAACATGGAAATAACTCCATGATTAAAATTGTAGCCACACTAGCTGCTGTAGCATGCCACAAATGCCAAGCTTCAGTCCATTGAGTGCAGTAATCTGTGCAAGAAAGATTGAATATTTTTCTTGAAATGGGTGGAAGAAGAATAGGACCAATAAACTCCAAACCCCATTTTTGAAATGGTTCCAAAGGTAGTACAAGTTTTAATGGGAAATGATGAATGTCTCAAGGTTCACCCATTCTTTGGCAAGGATCACAAAGTTGCACATGATCATGAACATCCTTGTGGATTGTTGGCCACGATAACCCACTTTGAAGGAGTTTTTTCACTATTAATTATCTGCCACAATGACCTCTAGTCATTCCCAAATGGGCCTCCATAATGATTGCTGGTACTTCATGAGGAGCTACATATCAATGCCAAATTTTGGTAATATCCTTGAAATAAAGTTGATCTAAAATAATGGAAAAACGTCAACTCTATAAAGCTAATTTTTGTTGGGTTGTAGACTGTAAGTGTGAAGGAGGAACACCACTTGTAAGAAAAGATACCATTTCATCGTACCAAGTTGGAGTGCCCAGCTCCAATTTTTACTATCTACCTCATGAAATAAGTCTACATCTAGAAAAGGATCATCAATCCGATCTTAGGGTTCTCCATTATCAAGGCAAGATAGGAAATCAGCAATAGCATGGGAAGAACCTGGTCGATGCACAACTTCATAATCATATTCTTACAATAGTAATACCCATCTGGCCAATCTTCCCACTAGATTTTACTTCTTCACCAAATATAACAGAGCAAAATGATCCATATGAAAAGGGAAAGAGCATCCCAACAAATAATATCAAAACTGCTTAATGGAATAACTCAACCTCAAATATTTATACTCTCTTATTGAGTAATTGGTTTAGCTTAGTAAGGCATCTTCTAGCATAATAAATAGGTCTGAACCATGAATGACCTGCTTTCTACATTAAGACAAAACCAATAACAATATTTGAAGCATCAAGGAATGCATGAAAAGGTTGAGACCAGTCGGGAGCCTAAAGAATTAGTGCTTATGTGAGAAGAGTTTCTAATCATCAAAAATCTAGGTCACATTCCGGAGTCCATTTGAATGTTATCTACTTAATGTGAGCAAGCGCATTAAGAGGCATTGCAATATGGGTTAAACAATGCAAATGCCTTCCATGCCAATGGATTTGACCTAAGAAGGGTAATACGTCTTTAAGAGATCATGGTGGAGGTACTTCCAACACTACTTTGAACTTATCTAGATCTACTACAATTCTCGTACTAGAGATCACATGTCCAAGTAGTTTCCCACATCTCACCCCAAAAATTGATCTAGTAGGATTTAAACTTAAACCTACCTCTTATTGAAACATAACCGTAAATGTTGTTGGTGATCAACTTGTTTTCCAGAAACTAAAAAATCATCAAAAGACACCTGCATCAAACTGGTTAAATATGGGGTGAATATTTGTTGCATACAACATTGAAAAGTGCTAGGAATAGTTTCCCACTTATTGAAACATGTCCAAGTAGTTTCCCACTTATTGAAACATAACCGTAAATGTTGTTGGTGATCAAATTGTTTTCTAGAAACTAAAAAATCATCAAAAAACACCTGCATCAAACTAGTTAAATATGGGGTGAATATTTGTTTCATACAACATTGAAAGGTGCTAGGAGCATTCTGTAGTCCAAACCACATTACATTACAGGCAAATACTCCCCAATTAGTAATGATTTTTTTTTTTAGGAACATCATTTTTGTCCATTTGCACCTGATTATAGCTACTGCGCCCATTTAAGAATGAGTACATTTCTCTTCGAGGAACTTCATCTAGCATCATTGTGAAGATTGAAGAAATTAATGCTATTTTTGATGATGCTGATGTGTTGATGCTTGATAGTAATATGGCAACTGAGGCTCTTATGGCTGATTCTCTTTCCCACACGTGGTACATGGTTCGTAGATTTTGGTGCTTCTTTCCATGTGACACCACACAAACAATGGTTCTCTAATTATGCAACAAAGTCTTTTGGTACTATGAGACTTGATGACTCTTACCAATGTGACATTGTGGGGATTAGAGATGTGGTTGTGCAGTTCACTGATAATTCAAAGTTTACTATGCATAATGTATGCCATATATCTTAGTTATCACACATTTTGAAGTCAAGGTTTCAACTTCATGACCTTGGTTACAAGATGGTCTTCTATACTCGGTCCTTTCACATATCAAAGGGCAATATGGTTATTGCAAAAGGAAGCAAATTTGACTCACTTTATCCTTTATTTGTAACATAGAAAGAACACTTTTTAGATGTTACTAAATAGCCCATGGCTTGTATTTGGCATGGTCGTTTGGGCCTTATATCACATAGTGGAATGGAAAATCTTTCTTGCTATGGCTGCTTACCTATGTTATCTGTCTCTGATTTTTCATTTTGTGAGCATTGTCAACATGGAAAGCAAACTAGGAATGTGCACAAAATGCACATTAACTCTTCAATTCGGCCTTTAGATCTCGTTCATACAGATGTGTGTGGTCCTATGCCCACAAGTTCATTGGGGGGTTCTCTTTATTTTGTCACTTTCATAGATGATGCTTCTAGAAAATTTTGGGTATATCCTATCAAAGCACAGGATGAGGTATTCCCTACTTTCAAAAAATGGATTGCTTTAGTTGAGATTGAGGCTTTATGTTCAGATAATAGGGGTGAGTATACCTTACATGAATTCAACCTTTTTTGCCAGTCTAGAGGAATTCATAGAGAGCTTTTAGCTCCCTAAACCCTAGTACAAAATGGTCTAGCTGAAAGGATGAATATAACTATTCACGATAGAGTAGTTTCTATGCTCCATCATGCAAACCTTTCACAAGGCTTTTGGGCAAAAGTAGTATTGACTGCCGTTCATGTGATTAACCTTTCACCTATTATTGCCAAAGGTCTGAAAGTGGCACAAGAGTTATGCACAAGGAAGCCACCATATTATGATTATCTTCAAGTTTTTGGGTGTGAAGCATATGTTCATATACCAAAGAATCTTAGATAAAAGTTGGACCATAAGTCAAAGAAATCCATTTTTCCTGGATATGGTTGAGAAGGGAAATTTGGATATCGTTTATGGGATCCCGAATTGCGATCAATAATCAGAACTAGTGGTGTCATTTTCAATGATTCTAAGATGCATAAACAACCCATTAAGGAGGTTGAAGTGAGAAGAGTGATGTTTGAGGATACTAGTCCTCTAGTTAGCATGCATAAAAATGCTGGACATAGGGGCGTTCAAGAGAAGGTCTGATCATATCAATCTGGAAATGTTCTTGTTCAATGACCATTGAGATGCTCTACATGTGTGTCACATCCACTTGATAGATATGTTCCTGGTTTGGATTTTGTAATGCTAACAGATGCTGGTGAGCCTTCTTGCTACAAAGAGGCTATGCAGATAACGGATCATGTTAAGTGGGAGCGTGCCATGAAGAGCGAGTTGGATTCTATTCAAAAGAATGGTACATGGGATTTAGTACCTTTGCCAAAGGGTAGGAAAGCTTTACCAAGTAAATGGGTATATAAGCTGAAATTCACATCAGCTAGTGCTTCTCCAAAGTATAAAGCAAGTCTTGTTGCAAAGGTTTTTAAGCAACAACATGGTGTTGATTTCAAGGAAATCTCCTCTCCAGTGGTCAATATGACTACCCTGCACATGTTGCTTGGATTTGTTGCAATGGATGACTTAGAACTAGTCCAAATGGATGTGAAAACTTCTTTCTTGCATGGAGATCTTATAGAAGAGATGTATATGGAACAACCAGAGGGGTATGTAGTTCCTTGCAAAGAAAGTCTAGTTTTTAAGATCAAGAAGAGCTTATATGGACTTAAACAGTCCCTTAGACAATGGTACCAAAAGTTTGAAGCTTTTATGAAGTCCCAAGGCCTAGAAACAATGAGGATCATTGTGTCTACACAAAAAGATACTCAGATGGCAGCTTGATATGCTTGATTCTTTATGTGAATGATATGTTGATTATTGGGAAGTCCTCTTATGACTTGTCAATTCTCAAGAAGAACTTGAGTCAGACATTTGATATGAAGGATTTGGGGGATGCCAAACATATTCTTGGCATTCGCGTTAATTGTGTTAGGAGTAAAAGATGCATGTAGTTGTCTCAAACTGAGTACATATCCAAAGTACTTCAGAGGTTCAATATGTAGGGTGGAAAGGTATCGAGTACACCTTTAACCACATATGTGAAATTGAGCAAGGATGATTGCCCCAAATCAGATGAGGAAAAAGAATTCATGAACAGAATTCATTATTTGTCTACTTTATTAGTCTCATGTATTCTATGGTAGCTACAAGACCAAAAATTGCATTTGTAGTGGGAGTTGTGAACATATATATGTCTAATCCTGGCAAGAAACATTGGGAAGCGATCAAGATGATTTTGAGATATCTGAGTGGGACTAAGGACAAGTGTTGAGAAAAGGGGAACAACAACCCTAACCGCCTCACATAGAAGTGAGAGGTTTCTCCAAGTTGGGGCAAAGAATGAGAGGAGAGGTTCACCCATGCTCATGGAGCAATGGCAACAATGGCCAACGTCACAAGGAGCAAAGGGGAACATCCTCCCAACCATGCACACACACATGCAAATCCATACACCAAGATCATCGCCTTGCACACAAGGAAATAGGAGAGTAGCAAATGACACCTTCTTCCATTACCAAAATGGAGGCCATGGCCATGGCCAAGGGACCTCCTTTACAAGAAATGAGCCTCTATTTATAGGCTCTACATAATTCCCCATGTGCTCATTTGGAAAAGTCAAAAAGTAGCACATGGTCATATCTCTCTAGATTCTTCCTAACACCCAACTTTTAAAGAAATGAGCACGTGAGATTTCCTACGTGGGAATTTTTCTATATATGCAAAAAGGTTATTTTATGGAGAAGGCTTCCATACTTTAGACTAGAGGAAATATCAAAAAAGGGGTTTTAGGAGAGTGTTCACATGGACATCTCCTAATTTACAAAAAGAAAGTATTTTCATGAGGGCTAAAGGATGCCATAGCATGAGAAAAATTATGGGCAACCCTTAGAGCAACAACAAGTGTCTATGCTTCTATAGAGGGAAATCATCCATTATTGGTTACGCAGTTTCTAACTATGTTGGTTGTGTAGAAAATCATAAGTCTACATCAGGGTACATTTTTTATTTTTCTGGAGGTGCTATCTCTTGGAGATCTCGTCTTCAAGAATGTACAACTGTTTCCACCACAAAAGTAGAGTATGTTGCAGCAAGTGAGGCACGTAAGGAACTATTGTGGCTTTCTTGTCTTGCTTTTGATATGGGTATACCTCAGCATGTACCTCATTTGCTCAGTCATAGTTAGAGTGCAATTGCTTTGGCTAAGAATCTAGTTTATCATGCAAAGAACAAGCACATTGAGGTGAGGTATCAATTCATTAGAGATTGCTTAGCCACAGAGTGCATTATCCTTGAAAAGGTTCATACTCGAGATAATGCTGAAGATGCTTTGACTACACAAGATAGCTTTCGACACTATTGTAACTTGATGGGGGTTGTTGGGGTTCCGATTCAACACATCTCTACTAACTTTAATCACACTCACGTAGAAAATAAACTTGGCCCTGTTCTTACTCACACAGAGTGAATAAGCACACTCAAAAATTCAGGTTCACCATGTTCTACTTTAGACAATGCTAGATAAAACAACTGCACAAGTATAGGTAACCTTCGCACACTTGCGCTAAATGTTTATAAGAAAAAATACTTCAGTACGTCTTCAAAACTCTCTTCACGCGACATCGGTACCTAACTAATATTGTAACTATCTATTAAAATTTCGATTAAGCAAAACACAGATTCAGCAACACTGCGATGCATTATACTTCCGATATAACATATTCCGACTAATCAGCTTACCTCTTAACACCTAGCACTGCCCGATGGGTAATTTTTATCAAAACTTGAACTCGTTCCCACCCTTGAACATACACAATAATTTCCAACTCTCTATGATGAACTTTTGTTTCCTGTTCAACTACCTCTTCAACATGTACCTGATTCTAACATGTCTCTGTCTGTTCATTCTTCTCATCCAATACTGTATCTAATATTATCTATTGTTGTTGTACCAATTCATCCAACTACACCTTGCTTCACCAACTGCTCTTTAAGCTCTTTAATCATCTACAACATTTCTTCATTCTCCACCTTATAATTTTCTATCACCTAAAGTAGTTCATTTTCATGCAGAGAAACAAATCCGTCCTGCAATTGCTCATAAGGAAATCAAATTACATCTTGTAATCCATCCTTAATGACATCCCATAAATCCTGTACATACTTATGTATTTGCTGCTTTATCATGCTCATATCTAGTCATGACATCAAAACTGCATCTAGCTCAACTTCTTCATTCTTAAGAGTCTGTCTCTCCAATACTAACGAAGGTTTCAATTTAGACTTAAGAACTACAATCTTCATTTGCAAGCTTGAATTCAGGGTTGACAAATTTTTCATCTCAGATTCTCTCTTTTCTTGCATTTGAACTGTCCATAACTCAAATTCTTGCAATGAATTTTTTACCTTTTTTTTCAACTGTCTGCTGCTGCTTACATTGAGTGCTTATCTCCTCATACTTTTGACTTTTCCTTTGTAATTCCTCTTGAAGATTTAGAACTTGTACCTTTAGTAGTTGATGTTCTTTAGTACTTATTGTATTTGCATGTTGCTTATGTTGTGTCAGTTGTTCTTCCTTCTTCAGTAAGAACTTAGAGACTTCCTCCAACTTCATCTGCATCATCTTCACTTCTCAACCTATTTCAGTCTTTGTTTGTTGAATCTGCTCACCTGTAGATTTATCGACGATTGTTTGCAATTGAGGCTCTAACCTCCTTTTCTTTGATAGCTTGAATGTCCTGCCAAACACCCTTGGTTGCTCCTCACTGTCTGAAATATGAACCAATGACTCCTAAAAAATTAATCCCTTAGTAGATTCTCCTTTTAACTTTTGAGCAACTGAAGTTATTTCTTTCGTCTTGTAGCCAGCTTTAAACAAATCATTGTATACATCTTCATGCTGCTCTGTCTCCTTGCCAAACACATGTTCTTGCTTTTTACCCACTGATGCATCCAATTGACTTATACTCTCTTTTGGCCATACCACTTCCTTCTTGTCAACTTGTTGAACAAATTGAAACAAAGTAGCCAAGTATGCTTCAATCCTGCTATTTACTAGTGTTTTACGTCTATCCTCTGCAAAAATATCACTATGCATTCTCTCGTACACCCAATGTGCCCTATTTACTTCTGCACACACTAAAGGAGCAAAATTCTCCTTTGACATATAGTCATACTTAACGATGAAACATAGATGTTCTAAATACCACTTTAATTGCTTGCATCATGCATATGTACATTCTTTATCATGTAATATTGTCGACCACCCTCGCATGGTGCAAACTCCTTCTTTAACATCTCCTCTCAACACTTGGGAATTATGACGTCCTTATGCAGAGGTAATTTAAACACCTCAATAATAAGCTATGGAGAAAATTTTACCTGCATAGAAAGTTGGCCTTTTGTCTTCTTGATGATCGCTAGACTCTTCGCATAGTAGTTACATCGCCATGTTGACCAAGGAAGCAAGGCAAATTCAAAGAGAGAAACATGCTTCAACCATATAACATTCAGAGGCGAACTGATATCGATCTCCATTTTGAAATCCGTGAATGGGTCCATTAGTGGTTGCACAAACTTGCTGGATGAAGTTGGTCTCAAAATGTCCTCCTCTTTCTCTTGCAGTACACTATCGCTTTCCTCAAAAGTGGACTCATCTTTCTGAGCTGCAACCTCCCTGTGTTTCCCTCGACCTCTCATTTCTATTGTAATGGTAGTTGGAACAATAGAGGTAACACTGACTAACTTCTTTCTCAGCATGAAGTAGCATTCAACAAATACAAAATGCAAGTGCCAAGCTTCAAATCGTATCTCAAGTACCTGTACGACAGCAACTTGCTTGCACGTAACAATGACTATTGATAATGCCTGTCTATAAGTGAGATTTAAATCTAATAATGTCACATCTTCTTGCAAAACAATGAACTCACTTAAAAAGTGTTTACTCATATGTTTTTCCTTGACCACTTTAGTGTGCGAAATTATTTCAAAAAATAGCATCCTTACAAACTTTCTCCAAATTCTTGCTTTCTGATCCAGCAAACTCCAAGAGAGGAAACTCCAACAGAGAAAATTCTGATCCCATCTGCTATGAACCGACAAATTTTGAGCCATGAACAACGGACTGAAGAAAATCCGATTTGATGATATCCGACTAATAAAACTCCGAGAAAGAAAAATTCTTCTATTCTTGCCCAACAAAATCTAACTAAGTCAAACATTTTGGAATCCTTTTCTACTAATATACCCCAACTTCTAAAGCTATCATAAGAGCACCAACATAATCTTACAAAGGTACCTAGTGAAACCTTGAAAGAACTATTCTTCAGAAAACATACCATTACTTATCCGAATGTAGAAAAATAAATTTTCCTACAATGATGATATGAAAGGGTGCCCAATCGCACATCTAGATTCATTAATACCTGAATGAAATTTGATGATAACCAATCTATATGAGGTGGATTCCCTTGAAACTTTTTTAGAAGAAATCCATTGATTGGTTTTTCCATTCTTGTACCAAACACATAAGCTAGTGCCTTGACCTATGTCCTTTACAATCTGATACGGACCTTTATATCTCAATATAAGTTTCCCTAGATGAGGCCCTAACTTGGAATTTTACACCATCACCCAATCTCCAACCTGAAATATCTTGAATTTCACATTCGTATTCACCCAAGCCTATCTCCTTCTATGAATAACTTGTGTTGTATATGCACTAACTAAACAATCCTCCTCCATTTGAAGAAGATACTTACTTCTATGCTTAACTGAAACTTTAGGAGACATCTTTTCAGCTTTTACTCTCAAACTTGGGACCACAAACTCCATGGGAACTACAACTTCCAATCCATAAACTAATATGAATGGTCTCATACCTCTTGTCACTTTGAAAGCTGTCCGAAATGGCCATAATGCTGAATCAAGTAAAAATCCCCAATTTTTCTGACTATCATGCACTAGCTTTATAAGAATACACATCAAGGTTTTGTTAGTACTTTCTGCTTGACCATTTTCTTGAGGATGATAGATTGTAGACTTTTTATGAAAAAATGAGATGTGTTCTTGTTAACTCTGAAATTACTTCATTGAGAAATTGAGCACCTCTATCTTTTACCAACTCTACCGGACAACCAAACGTGGTCATAATGTTGTGGTAGAGGAGCTTTGCCACACTTGCAGCCTTGTTGTCCTTCAATGCTACTGCTTCCACCCACTTTGTGCAATAATCTGTAGCTACTAAAATATATCTATTACCACACTAAGTAATAGGCTTAATAGGCCCAAAAAAATCCATACCCCACTTTTGAAATGAGTCCAAACGTAAAACAAGATGATCAGACATCCGGTCTAAATTATTTGGTTGGCCTGTTTTTTGACAAATCACACATCTCTTAGCAAACTCATGGGCATCCTTTAATAGACTAGGCCACCAAAAACGTGCATGTAAAACCTTTTTCCCTATAATATCTCTTGACAAGTGTCCTCTTGCTGGACCTGAATGTGCTTCTTATAACACAGCTGGTTGCTCAAACTCCGGTACAGACCTCTTAATGACCTGATCCACTCCCTTCTTATACAATGCACCAGCTATAACCAAATATGGTCTACTTTTGAGAGCAAACTTCCTCCTTTTATGAGCTGTAAAATGTGAAGGTAATACTCCATCTGTCAAAGACACTAATAATTGATCCTACCGAGAATCAGATTCAACAATTTGTGCATTAAACAACTCCGCATCATGAAATTCATCATTTTCACCTGTAGGTGCTTCACCTTCCAATCTACTAAAGTAATCTACCAGTGCATGCTCTTTTCCTAGAGTATGAATAATAACAAAATCAAATTCTTGCAATAGAAGCATCCACCTTGCCAACCTTCCTGTCAATAAAGGCTTCTTGATCAAATACACCAAAGCCTGATTATCAACATGAAAAATCACTTTATTACCCAATAAATAATTTCTAAACTTGTTAAGACCATACACCATTGTTAAAGCTTCTCTTTCAGTCATCAGATAGTTTCTTTCGACCGAACACAACACCCTACTAGCATAATACACTGGTCTATACCATCCTTTTTCTTTCTGTTGCATCAAAAATGCTCCTACAAACACATCTAATGCATCAACAAATATATCGAATGGTAATGACCAATCTGGAGGTTGAAAAATCAGTGCTACTAAAACCATCTTCTTTAATAACTGAAATGCTTTTTCTTGAGCTTCAGCCCATACAAATGGAACATCTTTCTTTGTCAAATGTGTGAGTGGTAAAGAAATATTGGCCAAGTACCTTAAGTACTTAGCATGCCACTTAATCTGACCAATGAACCTCATTACTTCTTTGACATTTGTGGGAGCTTTTTTAGTCCTTATAGCTTCAATCTTCTTAACATCTATAGCCATTCCTTCAGATGCAGCAGGTGTTGTACCTTTTTTCCAAACATTGAAAAGTCCTCCACAAAGACTTGCATGAAATCTTACAAATAAGGTTCAAACACTTTATGCACCACATAATTGAAGGAGGGTGGTCCATTCTTCAGCCTAAAACTCATCACTATAAAGAATAAGCACCAAATTTTGTAATGAATGCAATTTTGTGTTGATCCTCCTCAGCAAGACGAATTTGATTATACCTTGAAAATCCATCCAAAAACCTATACATCTCATGTCCCGCTACTGCATGCAATATTGCATCACAAAACGGAATAGGGAAGGGATCCGTAATTGTTGCTGCATTTAAGTTTCTATAATCAACACAAATTCTCAACTTCCCATTCTTTTTAGGGACCACTATAATAGGAGATAACCATGTGACCTGATTGGCCAATTTAATAAATCCTGCTGCCAACAACTTATCAATTTCTTCCTTAACGTGCTTAGCAAAATTAGGATTCATCCGATACCTTTGCTGCACAACTAGAACTGCATCTTTCTTTACATTTATCCTTTGCTGATGTAAATCAGGGTCTATTCATTTCACCTATGGGTAGTCCCAAGCAAAAACATATTCCTTTAATAAGAAAATCAGGTCTTCCATGAACTGACCCTCTAATTCTTTGTTTACTCTCACCATCTTTGGTACAGTCTCTATCCCCAAATTAATTTCTTGAAGTTTGTCCTCTTTTCTGCTAGAACTTGCATATTTTTGTTCATAAATATTTTCAACCAAATTAATTACCTCTTTCTCTTGCTCCTCCAGTTGGACCTGGCTCACGTGGACCTGGCTCACTTGTCTTCCCCAATAGTTCTTCATCCTTTGTTAACACACCTTCCTACTTCCAAAACTGGTACAACAGTTGGGTTTGCTTTTAGAAATTCTTCCTCCTCATCATCTTCTATCTCATCTTCCAAACTAATGGTCTTAGCCATCAATGATTTCTCTCATACTGACATATTTCTTCTACCTTTCATGGGAACTATCACTTGATTTTTACCTTTTGTAATCACCACTGTTGATATATTTAGGTAGTGATGTGTGTGAACACTCTAGGACTGCCGGGGCACTTTTTTCCCTCTTTAGGAGGTTTTTTCCCCCCCACTTGTATATACGCCTATTGCCCTAATGGGCTACTTATCTTTGTACATTCTCTAGTAATACATTCAGTATTGTGTGTTTGTGCTCCAAGCTTCTTCTTCTTCCTTGTGTTGTTTGCGTGCTTCCGCAGACGTCTATCTCCAACAATTGGTATCAGAGCAGGTCGTCGCTTCTAGGGCGCCGTCGACACTCCTCTGTTTGCAGTCTCAGATTCGCACAAAATTTGGTGAGCATACTCAGGGTGTTTCCGAGATCAAAACAACTTTGCTCTCTCGTGCCGAAATCGCGATCTGAGCTCGTTTTGGCCTCCGAACGCACTATCATAGCGCTTGTGCAGGCTATTTCGTCCTTTTGTGCCAAAGGTATATACCAGTTTCTGTTCACCAATTTAAGCGTCTCAAAGTCTGCTACAGGTCTAGCAAAACTCGTCTGGGTTGTTCCGTTCAACTTTTTGAGATACAGTCAATTTTCTGCATCAAGGTATTTTAGTCACCGGCCATGGCTGAAAGCAGTGATGTATTCCGTATGTTGGCTGTTGAGGATAAGTTGGATAGTACCAACTACCCATTATGGGCTTATATGATGCGACATGTACTGGTTGCAAAAGGATTGTGGAACATTGTGCAGGGTGTTGAAAGACGTTCTATTACACCTGTAACGACAGATACTGCAAATATAGGTGTTGGAGCTGATGAAGATGGTGTCGAAGATGATATTCTGCAGATTCCTATTCGTGCTGTTGTTTCTGTTGCACCTACTGCAGAGCAGATTCGTTGGGATGGCAGAGATGCCCAGGCACATGCATTGATAGCTTTGTCTGTCAAACGTGCCATTATTCCTCACATTTGCTCTTGCAGAACAACAAAGGATGCTTGGAATACACTTACTACTTTGTACCAGGCTAGGAATGAGGCTCGTGTTGCTTACCTCCGAAAACAGTTGGAGAGTGAGCACATGAATGAAGGTGAATCTATGGACAGTTTCTTACAAAGATCAAAGACCTGAAGGAACAATTGATTTCTGCTGATGAGGTTATACCAGATAGCTCACTTGTGCAGACCGTTCTGAATAGTCTTCCTGATTCATATCAGAGTTTTGCCTCTACTCTTTGGTTGATGATGAAAGGCAATCCGAATGCCTTGTCATTTGAGGAATTAGTCTCTATTTTGTTGCAGGAAGATCAGTCCAGGTAGAACAGGTCCATTATGCGTGTTGCAGATCAAGCTTTCCTGGCTAGTTAGAAGGGCAAAGGAAAATGGAGCTCTTCTACTAGTAAGCAGAAATCTGCAAATGCTGCACAATCGAAGAACCAGGATAAAGATGAGAAGAAATCAGAAAAGTAGAAATTGTTCTGCAAGTACTGTAAAGGAAATGATCATATTATAAAGAACTATCCAAAACTGGCTGCTAAAGAGGCAAAGAAGAAAGAGGTTGGAATGGTTGTTGCAGAGGCCTCTACACCAAAAATAGAGTCTGCAAATCTTGTGCAGGAAGAATAATGGGCGTTTACTACTGTCTGCAGTTTTGACCCATCTTCTCATGATCAGTGCATGTCTGCAGTAGACTCAGATGTTTGGTACTTTGACAGTGGGGCGACCAAACATATTACCTCGCAGCGTAGTTTCTTCTCTTCACTCGAGCCTGCCCCTACAGGGAATACTGTCAAATGCGCCAATAACTCCTCTTATCCTGTTATGGGAGTTGGTAAGATCATTCTGACTACTGCTGATGGTAGTTCTTTCACTTTGTCAGATGCTTTATTTGTGCCAGGGATAAAAAAAAACCTGTTATCAGTTTCTGCATTAGCCAAGATTGGCTTGGTTGTGAAATTCGTTGATGACAGGTGTACAGTCCATGATCTCTCAAATGGCGATGTGATTATTGCTTCTGGCATTTTATGTCGTGGGCTGTATAAGCTCATAGACTATGAAAGATCTGTGAATGATTCGGCATGTGCAGTTCATGATTCTCAGGCTATGTCAGATGCAAAGCTTTGGCATGCATGCTTTGGTCATCTTAATTTTGCTAGTTTGTTACGCTTGCAGAAATCTGAAATGGTGTCCTCTTTGCCCAAACTTGAGGCACTTGGAAAACATGTTTGTGAAGGCTATATTTTGGGCAAAATGCAGCGTTCTTCCTTTCCAAAAGATGGTTCAGTTCGGGCTACGTAGAAATTGAAGCTTGTACATAGTGATGTCTGTGGTCCTATGCAGACACCCTCTTTTGGAAATTACCTTTACTTCGTGACTTTCATTGATGATTTTTCCAGGCATGCATGGGTATATCCACTCAAAGCAAAGTCCGAAGTGTTCATGTGCCTCAAACAGTTTTTGGTTTTGGCTGAAAATCTGTCAGCATGTAAAATGGGCACCATCCGTTTTGATCGAGGGGGGGAATATATGTCTTCAGATTTTAATGCATTTCTGGCTGAACGTGGGATAAAACACCAGTGTATAGTGCCGTATACACCTCAACAGAATGGAGTTGCTGAACGAAAGAACAGGTCACTCATGGAGATGGCGAGGTGCATGGTCAAAAGTCAGGCTTTACCACATAGTTTCTGGCTTGAGGCTGTCATGTGTGCAGCATATGTACTGAACAGGTGTCCCACTAAAGCGTTGCAGTCTATCACTCCATATGAGGCTTGGCATGACCGCAAGCCATCTGTTGCTCATCTGCGTGTTTTTGGTTGTTTGGCATATGCATTAGTGCCTGAACAACATCACAGAAAATTGGATGATAAGGCAGTAAAATGTATTTTTTTTTGGTACAGTTCTGAAAGTAAAGGCTATCGTCTGTATCATCCACAGACTAAACGCATTCTGGTTAGCCGTGATGTTGTCTTTGTGGAAGATGCTATTCAGCCATTGCTTTCATGTACTAAGGAGACATCTGTTAGCTCCAAAGACATGTATGATACTTTGATGCCTCTTTTTACAAGTGGACAGGCTAGTGCTGGTCCTAATGAGGCAACTTCTCAGCCTTTGCAGGTTTCATATGATGATGCAGATCATTCCATTTCTGATGCACATTTACATGATGCACTTGTTGATGAGAGAGCTGATATTGAGCAGGCAAAAACTATGCCAAAATGGCTGGTGCAGACTTTGCATGACAGCAAATTAGATGCACCTTTGTCATATCGTACTCGTTCAGGCTCTCATAGTGCCTCCTTTGCATCAGATTGCTATGCTATGGCTGCATCTAGTCTGTGTGATGAGAATGAGCCTGTTTCTTTTGATGAAGCACAAAATTCAGAAAATTGGATGGCTGCTATGCAATCTGAATATGATGCTCTAATGAAGAATGGTACATGGTCTTTATGTGACTTGCCTCCTGGCAAGAAGGCCATTGGCACTAAGTGGGTATACAAGCTGAAGCGTAAACCTGATGGTACAATTGACAGGTATGAGGCTAGGCTTGTTGCAAAGGGTTATGCATAGGAAAGAGGCATTGATTTTGATCAGACCTTTGCACCTACATGCCGTATGACTACTGTTCGGAGCATTTGTGCACTTGCAGCCCATCATGGTTGGAATGTACATCAGTTGGACATTAAAACAACATTTATGAGTGGTGACTTGCATGAAGAAGTGTATGTTTTTCAGCCCCGTGGCTTTGTGCAGAAAGGGCATGAAAACCAGGTTTGCAGGTTAAAGAAGGCATTATATGGTTTAAAGCAAGCACCACGTGCTTGGTATGAGAAGATACATGCCTATCTGATTGCACATGGTTTTGAGAACAGTCCAACTGAAAGCACCTTATATGTTAAACGTGCTAATGATGTGCTTCTGATCATTGTTGTCTATGTTGATGACATGTTGCTCACTGGTCCTATTGAGACACATATTGCTGATTTTAAGGCTGATTTGCATGCCTCATTTGAGATGTCTGATTTGGGGCATTTGCATCACTATTTGGGCATTCAATTTATGCACGTTGATGGTGGAATGGCTTTGTGTCGAACGAAATATATTGACACATTATTGCAACGTTTTGGCCTTGAAGACTGTAAGCCTATTGCCACTCCTATGGAGACAGGTTTACGATTGAGTCTTCATGATGCTGTTCTCTATCAGTAGGCTGTTGGATGCTTGATTTACTTATGCATTACTCGGCCAGATATTCAGTTTGCTATCTCACAGATGAGCAGGTTTATGCATTGCCCAGGAGTCACGCATTGGAAAGCGGTTAAGCGCATCTTTTGCTACTTGAGTGGTACTCGGCTACTTGGGTTGTTTTATCCCAAGGGGGGATCGCTACCGCCAGATTTGCATGCTTTTTCTAACTCAGATTGGGCTGGTTGCTATGACACTCGTTTGTCCACCAGTGGTTTTTGCTTCATGCTTGGTAGCTCATGTATATCTTGGTTGAGCAAGAAGCAGCCTACTGTGGCCACTTCCAGTTGTGAGGCTGAGTATAGGGCAGCTTTCACAGCGACTGTTGAGTGTGTATGGCTCAGACGCCTTATGGCTGATTTGGGTGTTGGCCAGTCTTCTGCCACCACCATCTTCACTGACAGTCAGAGTGCATTGGTAGTTGCGAGGAACCCTGTGTTCCATGCTTGCACTAAGCACATTGAGGTGCATTATCACTATGTCAGGGAGAGGTTCTCTGCTGGGGAGATCAGCTTGGCATATGTGCCCACGCAGGAGAACATTGCAGACCTTTTCACGAAGGCTCTGCCTAGGGAGAAGTTTGAAGCTTTCCGCAAAGCTTTGGGCTTACTTCCTTTTGTGGAGTGATTTCCACATAGCTTGGTACTTCCTTATACATGAGTGCCAGCTCCTTGTTCACCGCATCACTCCCAGGGGGGATTTGTTGATATATTTAGGTAGTGATGTGTGTGAACACTCTAGGACTGCCGGGGCACTTTTTTCCCTCTTTAGGAGGTTTTTTTCCCCCGGCTTGTATATACACCTATTGCCCTAATGGGCTACTTATCTTTGTACATTCTCTAGTAATACATTCAGTATTGTGTGTTTGTGTTCCAAGCTTCTTCTTCTTCCTTGTGCTGTTCGCGTGCTTCCGCAGACGTCTATCTCCAACAACCACCACATTCAATCCCCAATCCTACTTAAATTTAACCAACCTGAACCAAGGTCTTCCTAACAACAGTTCATACGAGTATGCTGACTCAGAAACTCTGATCACCACAAAGTTTACCATGAATGACATCCCTGCAATTATGATTTGTTGCTGCTTTAGAATGCCCAATGGTTGAACTCTAGTTTGATCTACGATTTTTACTTGAAAAGGCATCGGAGCCAAAGCCTCATTTCCCATTTTTTTTTAAATATACTCAGGTAATATATTCACTTGCGAGCCACCATCAAGCAACACTTCATCAAATCGCCCTTGGTTATACTATTAGGTCACACCAAAATCCATATCAGTGGGATCAATATTATTAGCTACTATTGAAGGTACCTGCATAGCTGCTCGGTCTCACTGCTATCCAACAAGCTTCATCAATAACTTCTCTCTAAAAGCTGGTACCAAAGATAATAACTAAGGCTGATTTTGGGCCCTCGGTGACTGACGATAGACGTGCTGCTAGACGCAGCTCGCTATTGTTGCTGACCAAGATCAAACGGTGTTCAATTGCTAGACGGAGTTGGACAAGCTATTGGACGGAGCTGCTAGATGCTGCTATTGCTATTGTTTCTCCTTTTTATGTACTAGCAGGCTGGACGGTGGTTCTGCTGACGGAGTTGGACGTGATGCTGGATGGAGCTCACTGTTGTTGCTGACCAAGATCAAAGGGTGTCCAGTTGCTGGACAGACGTGCTGCTAGATGGAGCTGCTGGACGCTGCTATTGCTGTTGTTTCTCCATCCTCCTACCTCCAGCAAAACGTCTCATTTGCCCATGGAATTGTGTCCAACAGAGTGCTCTGCATACACCAGCGTCCATCTCATCCAGCTCCATCTCCATCGTTGTTGCTCTAGGGGCACCGGGTGTGTCAATCGAGCTTCTGTCAGTCATGCTTTTTGTCCCTCGTGCTTCGGCCCTCAATCAGTCACGACTGTGCTTTTTGTCCCTCGTGCTTCAGCCCTCAATCAGTCGTGACTGACTGTCTAGTTTTGTCCATCGTGGAAAGTGCCGAGTGTGTCCATCGGGCTTCTATCAGTCATGTTTTTTATCCCTCGTGCATCGACCCTCAATCAATCGCGATTGACTGCCTGGTCTCTGTCCATCGAGCGTACTGCGGGTGGTCCTGATTTTCGGGTTTTAATTCGTGTGTGAAAAACTTTTGTTCCTAATGAGTTGTGAGAGTCGCGCTCGTCGAGGGGTTGGCTCCTTTGGTTGGCTTGGCTGCAAAACTCGTACATAACTTGGGATTTGAGTCGTCGAACACACCGAGTGCAACTTGGAGAAATAGTATTCAATTTTTACTCTCAGGCAATGTAGTACCTTAACCACCCACTCAAAATGGCTTTTTTGAATTAGAAATAGTTCTAAAGGAAAAAAAATCCTTTCGGTGTGTGTTGCGGGCTTCTTTGTTCTGCTTATCTTTGTTCTCAGAAGGTTTTTTTGTTCTCTTGGTTTCGTTTGCGAATCAGGGATGGAGGTGATCCTTTGAGACCGTGTGGTTCTTCGGCGGCACTCCATGGACAAGTGATTTGGGACTTGTCTGTGCTTCAACTTGGTCCTTGGTCTGCCTGCAATTTTCTCTCCTTTGCGCAAGTCGGGGCCCTTGTCATGGATTTGGCGTCCCCCTCCCTTGTGAGAAGCAACATGGCCCCACCCCTCGGGGAGTTTGGTAACCTGACCCCTTTGTTGGAGGGGGTTCTTGTGTCACCCTTGGGGCCTCTGAGGGTGCTAAGCCCCCCATGGTCTCCCTCAGTGTATCCACAATTCTGTCAACTCAGGAGGAGCTCAAGAAAGTTTGTCCCGTCGGTCAAATGTTTGGCCCTAGGCCCCTGCTTGAAACCGTGCGACAGTGGCTTCGCAATGAGTGGTTCCCCCGTGGGCTAATTGTTTGTAAGTGTCAGTTCTTACCAGCTAGTCACTTGTTGCTAGTCTTTGAGAATGAAGATATTGCGTTTCGAGCCCTAAGTGTCAGAACCTGGCAACTCGAGCGAGTGACCCTGTGCCTATTCAGATGGTCCCTGATTTTACTCCTGAAAAATCGAAATCTCTCTGGTACCCTCTCTGGGTTGAGCTCCCTAACCTGTCGTACTTCTTGTACAACTTTGTATGGGACATTGTTTCTCCGATTGGAAAGCCATTGGCTTCACGCGAGGACATTGGTGGTCTCATCTATGAAGGTGCAAGACACTCCTTCAACGCTCGGTGGCACCCTTAAATATGTGTCGAAGCTGACCTCAGCATGCTGCTTCCATCGAAGATCAAAGTGGACTTGGGCGAAGGGGATGTGTAGGAGCAAGACATCAATTACAAAAACCTTCCCAATGCGTGCTTTCGTTGTGGCCAACAAGGAGTGAAACAACATGCCAGTTACCCCCTCCAGCAACTTGTTTTGCAATCTGGAAAAGGAGATCAATGAGCTTGACTACCCAGGTAGGAGCCAACTTGAGGTGGACACCAACGACAAAACCCTAGAGATCCCTGACAATAAAGAAACCTTCCAGGAGGGTTACACCACAAGCAAAGAAGACGGCTTTACTACTAGTAACGAAGATAACATGGATAGTGAAAGTTCCATCATCGGATCGACTATTCCGGAAATGGTTTCCAGTTCTTCCCAATAGAAGGCATCCCACATGTGGGATTTGAACTCAAGATCTACCAGCTAGGAGTATGATGGGCTAGCCACTTGCCCCAAAAGCCATGGTTGAGGATTAGGAAGTGGTTCAATCATCTCCTGCCAGTCATATCTTGAGGCTAACACTCTCTTCCCCTTCTAGAGATCATTGTCCTCAATGGTCAATCCTTGGTCTCCCCTTGGATTGATGTCCTCACCCTTGCACAGTCTCTTGAATCATCTTGTCCTCAACCTTGGTCTCTGCTTCTTGGCCACTTTGCCTACAAACTTGCTTTGCTCTCAACCTTGGTGTATTGAGCCTTGCCTTTCCGCTTCTTGGCCACTTGCCTACGGACTTGCCTTGCTCTCAATCTTAGAATCTTGAACCTTGCCCTTCTGCTTCTTGGCAACTAGCCTACGGACTTGCCTTGTTCTCAACCTTGGTCTCTTGAACCTAGTTCTCACCCATGCTAGTTATCTTGGATCCCCAATCTAGTATTTCCGTTGGAATGCTCGTTCTGAGAGCTTTCCAACGGTATATTACATGTCTAAATCCGACCTATGGATTGGGAGATAGGCTCTAATCTATGTTGAACTCACCTTTGAAATCGACGCGCGCACCTTCCTTCTGCCTTGCCCAAGTCTATTTCCTTAGCTCTGATACCAATTGTGGGATTTGAACTCAAGACCTACCAACTAGGAGTATGATGGGCTAACCACTTGCCCCAAAAGCCATGGTTGAGGATTACTTCCTAATCCTCCCTCTTAGGGTGTGGTTCAACCATCTCCTGCCAGTCATATCTTGAGTCTAACACCGCAAAGGAAAACAACCTATGGAGTTACCCTAGAAAAGCCCCCACAAGAACTTATTGCTAAGTGGGGATCCCCTTCCAGCGAAAAAGAAAGATGAATCCAAGAAGAGAAAGGATAAGGCTCCCTCCCGCAAAGAGAGTTCACTACGACAATGATCATCATCTCGTTAAACGCTAGAGGGCTAACCGACCCCTCAAGAGCGGCAAAGCCGACAAACCCACCAAAGAGATGTGCCGCGTCCTTAAAAGGAAACAAAACAGAGAATCGATCCCCCTATTGCTAGACTCAAATGGAAATGTATGCAATACGAAAGAAGATAATTTTGGGATCATTGAAGGGCACTTCACAATACTCTTGGGGACCTCGAGCCCCCTCTCCCACCATAGACGAGACTGCATGGCAGCCATATCTAGGGTTTGCCCCACAAGATACCACTCAACCTTCGTTCCCTCCTTGATGCCCCAATCTCAGAAGCAGAAATCATTGAAGTCATTGATGCCCTCCATTGTGGTAAAAGCCCGGGCCCTCACGGGCTCACTAATGAGTTCTTTAAATCCTTCAAGTTGGTGGTCGCCACCCCTCTTTGTCTGGTTTGGCAAGAGGCGCTCAAGTTTGGCGCGCTTCCGACTTGTCTCAACAATGGCATTATCAAGTTAATACACAAAAAAGGGGAAAAGAACAGAATAGAGAACTGGTATCCTATTACGATGCTCCAAATGGGATATAAGATCATTGCCAAAGTCATAGCCAATAGAATCTCTAGCAATTTGAGAGCGTGGTTAAGCAAGGACCAAAAAGGTTTCATCAAAGGCAGGTCAATTTTGGAAACCATTATAGATATCTGGGAAGCTCTTGACTTTGCAAATGAGTCAAAACAAGATGTGGTCTTCCTCAAGATCGGCTTTGATAAAGCCTACGATCGACTAGAATGGGACTATATTCTGCAGTCGCTTAAAGATCTTGGATGTAGTCAGAAAATCACCAAGATGATCACGACCCTTCTGGGAAACGCATCGGCCCAAATTAACGTTAACGGAAAACTTTCGAAGGTGATCAAACTTAGAAGATCAATTAGACAAGGGTGCCCATTGGCTCCCCTTCTCTTTGCCATTGCACGAAAGGGCTTAGTAGGCAGGTGGAGCATCAGGTGGAAGCTGGTAATATCAAAGGCCTCTGTTTACCTCATGACCACGGCCAGATCACCATGAGACTTTTTGTCGATGATATGAACGCATTTGTCTACAATGATAGTGCGAGCCTAGAGACATTCTGGAGGTGTCTGGACACTTTTTGCGAAGTCTCTGGATCCATAATCAACCACTCTAAGACTGCTGTCAGAGCTATTGTTGGGTTTCAGCCCGACCTTCTCATTGATCATGGCTATCAAATCATTCCATAAGGCCAAATTTTTCGGCTTCTTGGGAATCCCTTGGGGTTTGGTGTCTCTATGGAGCAGCGGTGGAACTGGGTGCTGGCCAAACTTGAAAACAAGCTAAACTATTAGAGAGGTATGCAAATCAATCTCGTGGGTCGTGCTATGGTTATCAACACGTTCCTCATTTCGTCGACCATTTACTTCCTTTCTTGTTGGATTAAGCCAAAGAAGTCATTTGAGAAAGTGAAGAGCTCTCAGAAATGTAGCTTGTATACATATGTACATTACATATGAAAATTCTTGTACTATGAGTATAGATGATCACTACCATGATAAGGAGTAATGTAATAGACATGAGATGAGTCTAAAATCATATGTATATAAGTCAATGATGTAAAGAAATAAGAGAGAGAGTCATTAGAAGCCAAGTGTTCATGAGATAGATGTGTATATGAGTTATCTTTCTGAGTTAGCATCGAGTCTTTCTCTGATTTCTCTCAGCCTAATCATGTGGATCAAAAAATCTTTTGTACACATCTAATCTAGAAGCTAATCAAGTTGTGTTCAAAGTTTCATGGTCTAATTCTTTTTAGGTTGTGTGTATGATCAATAGGAACATGTATATGTAAAGTCTGCAGGTAGACCTCTCAGAGTTGTGCACTTTTTCATGTCAATATTTTGCTTGGATCTCAATGCACAGTGTAAAGCTTTTGATGAATGAGCATTCAAAATCTAAGTTAGGAGGTAAGGAAGCTATGGCTAAAAGCATTTAGCGAAATACAACTTGTGTTGTGAGAAATCAACCTTAGAAGTTGATTATGTCAAAGTCGCTTGTTCAGGAAGATAGTTTCTGACATATCTTTGATCTTAGTGATCAAACCAGAGTGTTCATGATTCTTTTGAAGATCTACTGGATGATATGATTGTGCAAAAAGAACATAGAGATTGTGCATCATTAGACTAAAGAATTTAAAGGTAATGTTCAAGTAATGAAGTTAAATTCTGAAGCAGACTTCTTGAAGAAGAAAAGTTTTCACTCAGAGAAGTATATAGAGGTGCTCTTAAATCAGTATAGATCAAGCCTTTGGAGATTTAGAGGTCTCCAATAGTGGTATCAGAGCAAAAGGTGCAATATAAAGTGAAGTAAAGAGTATTGGAAGCCTCGAGTGTTGCACACATTGAAGTCTCTTCAATATGAAGGTGGACAAGATCAAAGTTTTGAAGACAACCTAAAGAAGTGTGAAGATTGAGCTCGAAAGGATCTGAAAGATTGAAGCTTTACATTAAAGGTACAAAGCATATTTATTTATCTTAAAATTTGCAGAAGACAAAGATCAAAGATGGGAGAAATCTTGCAGATTGATAAGCTAGATAGGGAGAACTATCCAGCTTGGTCCATGAGGATGGAGGCACACCTCATGAGCAAAGATTTGATGGCATTCATTAGAGGAGAAGAAGAAAAGCTTGAGTTTGAAGATCCTAGTGTTCTAACTAGGGAAGAGCTTGCAAATTTGAAGAACTAGATGAAGAAGAATGCTCAAGCTAGGAGCATCATTTACATGGCTATAAATGATTATCTTCTACCTCATATTAGAGGATTAGAAAGTGCAACAGATGTGTGGAATGCTTTGGAAGATCATTTTCAAAATACAACCAAGTCAAGGAAGTCCTCATTATGGGCTGAGTTCACAACCTTCAAGAAGAAGAGTTCACAATCAATTTCTGATTATGTGGCAAGAATGAAGGATATTGCAGATAGCTTGGGAGCAATAGATGAAGATATTGAAGAGGATAAGTTGATAAGACAAATACTTACAGGTCTAAGAGGAGATGAGAAATGGAAACCTTTCATATTGTCCATAGAATTGTCATTAGATCACTTTACTCCTGATCTTAATCAATTGCTAGGACACATGCTAACTTTTGAGTAGGACATTAAGGGAGATAATTATAGGAGTGCAAGTCAAGCTATGTACTCCAAGGACAAGAAAAAGAATTGCAAAGGGAAGCAGTCAACTGATGATGAAGGATCTTCAAGACAAGTTAATTTCACAAGAGGAAAGATGAATTCAAGAGGTAAAGGAAGAGGAGGTAAGAGTAAAGATAATGTTAGAGCTTGTTGGATTTGTGGTAGAACAAATCATTCGGCAAATTATTGTTGGTATAACAATCAAAATGGTGGAAGTCATAATCAGAGTTTCAATCAAAGAGGTAGAGGAGGAAGAAATCAAAGAGGTAACTTCAGAGGAAGAGGTGGTAGGACCTCATATGCTAGAGGAGGTGGAAGAAGCTTTCAACCTCAATCCTACAATAACAACTATAATAATTCTGCATTAGATCAAAAGGATGACATGAATCTCATCTTGAATGCAACACATGAAGCAATAAGAGAAGATCAAAGGGTATTCTATATTGACTGAGGATGTAGCAATCATTTGAGTGGCAACATATCATTGATGACTGATATGGAAGCAAAGGTGAGTGGACATACATTTCAAACAGGAGATAACACCAAACATAAAGTGGAAAGCATTGGAGTAGTGAAGACAAAGAGTGGAAGCACGCTCTTAAGCAAGGTACTTTATGTTCCTACTATTCCTAAAAACTTGATAAGTGTAGGACAAATTGTGGAGAAAGGATATGAAGTTAGATTCACAAACAATGGTGTTTATGTGCAAGATCCAAATCAAGGATATAGAAGCATCATTATAGGTCAAAAAGAAGGAAGGCTTTTCACTTTCAAGGTCCAAGGTAATGTGGGACATGCATTGTTTACTTATGGAAGTCAAACGGTGTCTAAGGTAGATCTATGGCATAAAAGACTAGGACATTTTAATGAGAGAGCCATAAAAGAAATGTCAAAGAATGATGTAGTGCTTGGATTTCCAAATGTTGAAAGTCAACACATGGTATACAAGTGTGCAGCTTATCCAATAGTTAAAGCTCACAGAAGTTCATACAATAAATCAAGATACAAGTATTCAAATATGCTTGAGTTAGTTCATACAGATGTGTGGGGTCCTTCAAGGGACTATAGCATAAATGGATCCGGATATTATGTGTTGTTTGTTGATGATGGAACAAGATGGATTACACTTTATGAAATCATTGACTAATCAAAAGTATTCAATACATTCAAGCATTATCATTCTTATGCAGAAAGGATTACAGGACAAAAGCTCAAGAGGTTAAGATCAGATGGAGGGGGAGAATATTTTTCTAAAGAGTTTGATGATTTTTTGTGGAATGCAGGTATAAAAAGAGAAGTAACTTGCAGGTACTCCCTTCAACAAAATGGAGTTGCAGAAAGAAGAGATAGAACTCTTGTAGAGTTTGCAAGATCAATGATGAAAGAGAAGAATTGTCCAAACTACTTATAGGCAGAAGCTATCAATAATGCAACATACCTTGTGAATAGGTTACCCTGCAAAGGTTTGGATGGTAGAACACCTTATGAAGCATGGTGGGGTAAGAAACCTACTCTTGATCATTGTAAGGTATTTGGATGTTTAGCATATGCTTATGTTGCTTCACAATTAAGACATAAGCTAGAGCCCAAAGTAGAGAAGTATGTGTTTATTGGGTATGATGATAGACACATGGGTTACAGAGTGTGGAGTCCATCTACCAAGAAACTTCTTGTTACAAAAGATGTTACATTTCATGAGCAAAGCACATGATATACAGGGTCAACAAATAATTATGTAGATGTTGAAGAAGTTCAAAGGAAAGGGAAGACAAAAGTAAAGGTGTATGAAGAATATATTGATGATGTTGATTGTAAGTAAATTGCAGGGCAATGATGAAGATAGGCCAAGATTTGATCTAGAATCAAATGTGGTTGAGACGTCAAGAAGTGCGGAGGTCAGAAGATCTTTCAGTGAAAGCAAAGAACCTATCAGGTATACTTATGATACATCTTTCTTAACAACAAAGGATTATTCTTATATTGTGAAGACAGAAGAAGATCCAACCACATATGAAGAAGCTAAAGGTAAACAGAATTGGGAGAAGGCAATGCAAGAAGAGTATGATGCTCTACTTGAGAATGAGACATGGGAATTGGTGCCAAGACCAAAGAATCAGAAGGTAATTGGATGTAAGTGGGTGTATAAAAAAAAGAGGTTTGCAAATGGTGAGGTGTCTAGATACAAAGCTAGACTTGTGGTTAAAGGTTATGCCCAAACTTATGGGGTAGATTCTGATGAAACTTTTAGTCCAATTGCTAAGATGTCTACAATTACAACTCTAATTGCTATTGCTGCTTGTAAAGGATGGAAGTTATCACAATTAGATGTGAAGAATGCATTTCTAAATGGGTATATTGCAGATGAAGTGTACATGGAGCAACTAGAGGGTTTCATGGATTCAATCGGATCAGATTATGTGTGTAAGCTTAAGAGAGCTTTGTATGGTTTAAAGGAAGCCCCAAGGGCATGGAATTATAGGCTTGTTAAGTTCTTGAATGAATGTGGATATCAAGCTTCAAAAGCAAATAGTATCTTGCTAGTGAAGGCAAGTGAAGATGGGTACATATATATGTGTATTTATGTTGATGATATTATTGTCATAGGTATAGATGCTCAAGGAATCAAGGATCTTAAGAAGCGAATAGAGAAGGAGTTTAAGATAAGTGATTTGGGAAACTTATCTTATTTCTTAGGAATGTAGATTGTGTATACTCAACATGGAGTATATGTCACACAAGAGAGATTCTTGGAGAATCTTCTGGTCAAGTTCAACGTGGAAGATTGAAAGTCTTCAACCACACCATTGGAGGTTAATCATAAATTGAGCAGATATGGAGGAGAAGAATTTAATGACATGAAGAAATATTAGAGTTTCATAGGTAGTTTGATCTATGCTACCTTGACAAGACCAGACCTATCATATGCAATTGGTGTCTTATCACAATTCATGCACTGTCCAAAGAAAACTCATTGGATTGCAGCTCAAACGGTACTCAGATATATCAAGGGAACTCTGAGTGAAGGTTTGTATTATGGTTTTACTTCTTACACAAGAATCAAAGTGTTTAGTGATGCAGATTGGGCAGGTAATTGAGATGATATAAGGCTTGAGAGAAAAGGTACTTGACAAAGAGATTGAAGTTGTGTATACATCAACAAAAGAGCAAGTTGCAAATATGTTACAAAGAGCTTAGATGGACCTAAGCTACAAAAGTTTAAAGAGATGGCAGGAATAAAGAAGAATGATATAATCACAATTAGTGATTGATGGGGAGCTTTTGGAGCAAAGAAATCTCTAATTGATGATTATG
The DNA here is from genome assembly GCA_020310875.1 of Ceratopteris richardii. Lineage (NCBI taxonomy): Eukaryota > Viridiplantae > Streptophyta > Polypodiopsida > Polypodiales > Pteridaceae > Ceratopteris > Ceratopteris richardii. Next base: position 199,769,238 of record CM035408.1, on the reverse strand, counting down.
AAGAACTTGACTCAGAAATGTAGCTTGTATACATATGTACATTACAGATGAAAGTTCTTGTACTATGAGTATAGCTGATCATTAGAATGATAAGGAGCAATGTAATAGATGCGGGATGAGTCTAAAATCATATGTATATAATTCAATGATGTAAAGAAATAAGAGAGAGAGTCATTAGAAACCAACTGCTCATGAGATAGATGTGTAGAGAGTTATCTTTCTGAGTTAGCATCGAGTCTTTCTCTGATTTCTCTCAGCCTGATCATGTGGATCAAGAAATATTTTGTACACATCTAATATAGAAGCTAATAAAGCTGTGTTCAAAGTTTCATGGTCTAATTCTTTTCAAGTTGTGTGTATGATCAATAGGAACATGTATATGTAAAGTCTGTAGGCAGACCTCTCTGAGTCACGCACTTTTTCGTGTCAATATTTTGGTTGTATCTCAGTGCACAATGTAAAGTTTCTGATGGATCAGCATTCAAAATCTAAGTTAGGAGGTAAGGAAGCATGGCTAAAAGCACTTAGCAGAAAGGGACTTGGGCTATGAGAAATCAACCTTAGAAGTTGACTATGTCAAAGTCGCTTGTTCAAGAAGACAATTTCTAACATATCTTTGATCTTAGTGATCAAACCAGAGTTTTAATGATTCTTTTGGAGATCTAATGGATGATATGATTGTGCAGATTAAAGAATTTTGAAGTAATGTGCAGGTAATGAAGTTAAATTATGAAGCCGACTTCTTGAAGAAGAAAAGTTTTCACTCAAAGAAGTGATAGTGAATGATTTGGTAAATTAAGGTAACGTTTGTGTAAAGTTTAGTCTATAACTGATGTAGAGGTGCTCTTAAATCAATATAGATCAAGCCTTTGGAGATTTAGAGGTCTCAAACAATATAGTGTGGGAGTGCTTAGTCAATTCATGCACTCGCCAAAAAGACCACACATGGATGCAACTAAGAGAGTACTTAAGTATCTCAAAGGTACAATCAACGAAGATATATTCTATCCTTAATCTTCAGATTTGGATATCAAAATCTATTCAGATGCAGATTGGGCAGGAGCTAAGGATGATAGAAGAAGTACTTTTGGTTACTTAGCATTTGCATGTTCAAAGCTAGTGTCATGGAGTTCCAAGAAGAAACCAACAATTGCTTTATCCTCGACGAAAGCAAAGTACAGAGGCTTGACCATAGCAACTCAAGAGGCAATATGGTTAAAGGCATTGTATATAGATTTGGGACTTGTGAGTTCCAAACCTCACATATTTGGAGATAATGTAAGTTCCATGCATCTAGTAGCAAATCCTATTTTCCATGCAAGAACCAAACACATAGAGGTTCATTACCACTTCATCAGAGAGAAGCTCATGGCAAAGGAGATTGACATTTCTTTTGTTTCTACTGAAAAGCAAGTAGCAGATATGATGACAAAGGCGCTCGATGGAATAAAGCTTTGTAGATTCAAAGCTATGGCATGTATTCAACCTATCAGATAATGAAGACTCAAGCATACTTTAGCTTGAGAGGGATCTGTTAGAACATCAAGCGTACACTATGCTTGAGGTGGATTTGATCTACATCAAAGGCTATCGTGTCGAAAGAATATCACTTGGAGAGTTTTTTTTCTTATGCTCACTTATTGTATTTTTTAAAAACATTTTTTCATTGATCTTTTACCATTGTAGAAGCCTTGAGCTTTACACATATAAAAGTAGAAAGATGGAGCCTAAATCCCATGAATTTTTGGTGGTTGATTTGCAATCAATCAATCAATCAATCACCTAAAAGTAGATCAAACTAGAACTTCACTTTTCCTAGATTGTAGGAAAGTGAATTGATTCCCTCCAACAACCATTCCCACTTTCATTTGAATTCAAAATTCACTTGTAGAAATAGTGGAATACTTCTAGAGTCTATATCAAGACTTGAAATCACTTGTACAATATATGGAAGCAATATACATACACTTGTGACCATCATTGTCTTGCTCCTTCAATTTTCTGCATTATCTTCTTCGCCAACAGTAATCTTGCAGAGGCTGCTGCTCTATAAGGAATTGAACTCACAACCTCTTGGTTAGGAATGTGATGGGCTAACCACTTGCCCCAAAAGCCATGGTTGAGGATTACTTCCTAATCCTCTCTCTTAGGGTGTAGTTCAACCATCTCCTACTAGGATTATGTTACATTCTTTCCCCCTTGGTCGATCATTGTCCTCAATGATCTACTCTTGTATCCCTCTAGCCTCGGTGATCAGTCCCTTGAACTCCCTAGGTGCCCTTGAATTGATGTTCCTCAACCTCGCACAGTTTCTTGAACCTTGTTCGCAACCTTGGTCTCTTGAACCCTTGCTCTCAACCTTGGTGTCTTGAACCTTCTTGTTCGTAACCTTGGTGTCTCGAGCCCTTGTTCTCAACCTTAGTCTTGAACCTTGTTCTCACCCATGCTTGGTATCTTGAACACTCAATCAAGTGCCACCCAAGGTTTCACAAGGAATTCACACTTCGAAGCTAGCTCATTGGAAAGTTCGCTCCGAGAGCTTTCCAACGGTATATTACACGCCTCAATCCGACCTACGGATTGAGAGATACACCCCAATCATTGTTAGGTCCAAGCTTGAAACCGACGCGCACGCCTTCCACAATTCCTACCCTTTCACATAGAGGATGCCCAAGCGCCTTTTTGAGAGGCCATTGGATCATTCCACCTTGCCCAAGCCTACTTCCTAGGCTCTGATACCAATGTAAGGAATTGAACTCACAACCTCTTGGTTAGGAATGTGATGGGCTAACCACTTGCCCCAAAAGCCATGGTTGAGGATTACTTCCTAATCCTCTCTCTTAGGGTGTAGTTCAACCATCTCCTACTAGGATTATGTTACATGCTCTCTCTCTACAGAGCTCCAAATTGAGTGCAAGATGGCTCATTGGAAAGGTATTAGTGTCTAGGTTATGCTTAATAACTTTCATAGCATTTGGTTCAGCACATTGGGAGAAATATTAGTGTCTGTGTCTCGGGGTCAATCTTTGCATATTCCTAAAAATAGGAAATAGCACCGTTTAGTGTTTGATTCATTCCTATAGCATATTTTGTTTATTCCTTATACTTTTTGTGCATTCTATACACTCAACCCTATGTGTATCACTCCCATGGGATTTTCTCTAATTGTAATCACACTGGTCGCTATGGGCATTTGAAGTTCATTGTCTCTTCCGTAGATAGTAAGTTTTTTGAGCTAGTCGACATGCAAACCTATCTGTTTGTATTGAATCTTTCTCCTTGATGCTCCAAAGTACATAGTGCATTTCTTTGGACTTATTGCATGCCTATAAAGTCTATTTGAGTCTCCATAAGCTCAAGGGCTGGTCTTGTGCCGGTTGGTTGGGCCAAACTTTGTCATTTCAAAATGCACTTTTCTACCTCCTACAAGCTTCTCCAAGTTTCTTTCATTGCCTTGAAGTTTGCCCTCTATGCTTGGGGTTATACCAACACTGATTTGTTGTATGTCCATCTTTATCAAAAATGTCACAAAACCTTTTCTCCTTTGGAGCTTTTATAGAATATCCATGTTTCTTTAATTTACTAATCAAAGCCTCCTCTTTACTTTTCTTACCCTTATGCTTGCGATGACTTCTCACCATCACTTCTTCATCTTGAGTATCAAGATCAAAATTGGTTGTCCCTTTCTCTGATTACATTGTTGAATGAGGTTCAACATCTGAACTAGAGTCATTGTGCCTCTTCTTCAATTTGCCAATCAATACTATCCACAATGACCCATAAATATTTGTATTTCCTTGATCTTCTTAGGTCTTGGTAGCTCTTCTATCGCTCTCACTTTGTCTTCATCAGTTGATCTCCCATTCTTTGACACTATGTGGCATAACATTTTATTTTACCTTACTTGACCATGAAAACACACTTTTTTGGGTTCAAGCACACTTGGTATTCTCTACATTCATGTAAATAATGTAGGAGCTTTAGGATGTGAGTCTGTCTTATGTGGGAATGAGCACACAAATCATCCAGATAGACTTCCAATTTCTTTCTGAAGAAGTCCTTAACTACATGCCACATCAGCCATTGGAATGTAGCATGTACATTGGTGAGCCCAAATGGCATCACGGAAAATGTAAAGATACCCCATTTTGTGGCAAAAGAAGCCATCTTGTGTTGATCTTTGGTGGCTATGGCTACTTGTTTGTAACCAAAAGAATGCATCAATGAAGCTATAAACATCCTTTCTTGCTACTCATTCCAATAGATGTTCAGTGATAGGAAGCGGATAACTATCTTGAATAGTGGTAGCATTAACTTTCTTCAAGTTAATACACACATGCAACTTTCTATTTTTCTTAGGCACAACCACAGTGGGGAATACCCATTTTGTATGCTCAATTTCATAGATGAATCTTGCTTCTATCAATGTATCTATCTCTTCCTTTATCTTGGCAACATAAGTATCGTTGTATGTGTAAGGTCCTTTCAATTCCTTGTAGCACGTCTCTATATTCTTTTAACAAACTTATCAATTCTTTCTCTTCTTCTTCACTTAGGTTGTGCCCTATATTTGTGCACCTTTCTTCTCCTTCTTCAATTGTTATTACAATTTTATTAGTTTGTTCTTTATTTTCATATGCTTCTCCCATGAGAGCTTCTTGCTTTGGCATCCTTACCATGATCTTTCTATCCTCTACTTCATATTTCTTGAAGTTATCAAGTACCTTAAATAGGGATTCTCTTTCCTCTTTTTGTGTGGGGTTGTTCTTCTTTTGTTTCTTCTTCTTAATTTCTATGTCTACTTGTGTGGTTAGCATAACATTTTTCTCAGGGATCTTTTGTTCTCGGGTCTTAGCTTCTACCAAGTACAAGTACTCTTCTTCTAAAGTGCAAAAGGGATCCACAATGATGGATTCTATGTCCTCATTGCTATCTTCTTGTAATATCCCCATACTAGGTTCACATTCCTCAACTATTGGTTCACATATGGACACCGAAATGTCATAGCCATCTTCATCAAAATGGGGGGTCTATTGTTCTTTGTTCACCGCTATGTCCATTGTTGCTAGGATTTTTTCCCAGCTATGGAGTTCAAAATCTTCATCAGGAAATATCTTAGGTGCATAGGCTGGGTCTTGAAGTGATTTAGGGTTTTCTATGGCATTTATGTTTATAGCTTCTAGTCTCTTCTCTTCTTTTGTTGCAACTTTACACATACATAAGTGTGTATCCTCGTGCATCTAGGAAAGGTATGATCCTATGGAGTGCACAAATTTAGTATCTTCTTGCATATCATGGATAGTTTTCCATTACAGAAGTGCTACATCTCTATGAGAATAGTCTTTGACATTGACTTTCATTGTCACCCCTAAATGTTGTAAGTACTAAAGAAATTGGTTTCTCAAGTTTTCACTCTCCAATTGCCTCATGAATGGCCTACCCAAAATCACCTCATAGACATGCTTCTTTCCAAATTCACAAATGGTAAAATTGTTCTCAAACTCTACACCACAAGTAGTGAGATGGATCCCTTCTAGCAATCCTAAAAGCTTCTCTATGTGTCCATCTTCCATTTGTAGATTCATTCTCGTTGGCATTAGAGTTGGTTTTCCATATTGTTTCCATAAGGAAGTGGTGGCAGTGGCTACTCCTGCCCCGGAATCCAAGATGGCTTTGGTTGTCTATCCTTGATATGTGATTTTGCAATCCTATCTGAGAGTGGGAACTAACAACTTCTAGAAATTGGTTTGTTACATGTTTTTGCAACTCGGGTTTGACTCTTAGTAGTTCTTCTAAAGTGAGATGACACTACACACTTTAGTGTTCTTAACTTTTTTGTGTTCCTAGATATAAATGATTCTTTATTTTTTATCATCATTGTGGGAGCTCTCATCTGAATAGAGTTTGATACCCATCGGCCTATGAAATGTAAGGAATTATATTTGAAGTCTAATTGTTCACTTGATTGCATGTCTTCCTACTCACCATAAATAGAGGGAATGCCATGAGGGAGTTGTTCATGACGATCGTCTATTTTTGGAATTGGAGGAGGATCCTCTCTCTCCTTTGCCTATTTCTCCTCTTTAATTTCTTTTAAGAACTCTTTGGAGTATTGATTTATCAAGGAAGGTATTCCATCATTCATACAATTAGGAACATAAACTTCCTATGGAAGTGAGCCTTTTCTTCAACATCCATTATTTTGAGCCTGCAGTGTTGCTAAAGTCTGGGATTTAGCCACCAATTGCTCTAATCTCTTGGATAGTCCTTCAAAGTGTAACTTGGGTTTAACTAAGTTTTTCTGATTGGAAAGATGGCTTGTGTCGAACAGAGCATGAGCTAATTCTACCATCTTTGCACAAATCTTGGTCCTTTTCAATCTCTAAGTCCTTTGAAGGATAACATTTTTCTAACTTGGTTATATTTTGCCCTTCTTGAAATCAAGGTTGGTAGGCTTTGAGCATCATGTCCAAGCCTTCTAGAGAAGGATGTTCCAAGACTGATCCTGCTAGCGGTTGAGGTGGGATGGATGGTGTAATGTGAAGTGGTGGAACAGATGGTGGGTGTTTGAGAGGGAGTTTGAGCTACAATTTCTACTATCTTTGTTTTAATTTCTTTCAGGCTTTCTTCTAATTTTCTCAATTTTCTAGCCCATTATTGTTTCATCCTTTCTGCAATATCTTTCAAAGTCTTGATTCTCATTTTAATTGTACCCTTTGTTTCACTAGCCTTGGATTTCTTCTCTTGCTCTATGTCTAGGGTCTTATGAAGATCATGTGCTCTTGTGACTACATGTAGATGGACAACATTAGCCACACTTCCATTGGGTTCTACTACCAGGCCAATTACATTGATTGGAGTAATCTTTTGAGCATTTGCTAGATTTTTAGGGCAATCTTTCAAGATATGTATTTTTCCACAATTATAATAAAAACCTTGAATCACTAAAGACTAAGGTTTCCCTGATGGTGGGAGAAGACACTCACAAATAAAGTGATCTCCTTGGCATCTACAACATGCATCCTCTGGGTCCTTGTCTTCTATAATGTCCCACTTGTAGACTAGGTATGGCATTAGTGTACATGACTTGAGCATAGTCTACATCAAGAGTGTATCATATTGATATGCCTCACCTTGCTCAGGTGATTCAATGTAATAAGCCGGTGGGTAGTCTCGATGTGTTGAAACAAAACTCTGAGCATTAGGATCACTATCTAAAACCAATGGGGATGTTGGCACTGATGCCTTGTTCAAGTTATCTTCTCTCACCACATAGTTAATTGAAATACATTGGCAAGGAGTGCTGGTTATTGTCCTAGCAGTGGCTGACGTATGGTACTATTATTGAGGCCTATAATATGGTTGTTGTTGATATCAGTTTTGATATCGACTTGGCTACTAGTATGGCTGCTAACAGTTTTGCCTAACTACTTGTTTTTTATAAGGGAAATCATGAGCTTTGTGGTTTGTGCATTTTCTCTCAATGGTGCAATATTGAGCATTTTGGTTTCCTATGTTTTGGGTTTGCATCATGCACACATTGGCCATGTGATATCCTCCATAAGCGTAGCAATTTTTTATTGTGACCACTCTTTGAGCTTATCTATTTTGGATAGCTAGCTTGCAAGATACGTGTTCATCCAATTCATCTTTTGATGTAGTCGGTTTGGGTGTCATGCTAGTGGAACACATTGAATTGTTGTAGAGTTTAGAAAGTTCCAATTTGTCACCCAAATTATCCTAGATATCAATACACATTCTTAATAACTGCTCTAGGATATGTGGCTCCTTCAAGTAGACATATGACCTTAGCTTTCTGATGAATAGACCATCTCGAAAGAGGGAAACCTATTTAGCTTCGATAGGTATCTTTGGCACACGACATCTCTTAATGTGTTGTATAAACCTACATCCTACTAATCTTATAGCCTCTTTTGGTGTCTATTTGAAGCTATGGATCAAGGATGAAGTATTATGCCCAATTCCACTCTTGGAAAATTTACCTATGAAGGTGGCAAACAACTATATGATATTCCTAAACTACTCTTGTCATAATGTTTGAAACCAAGTCAAGGACGTATTCTTCAAAGTGAGCCCAAATGCCTCGTATTGAGTAAACAAGTAATTGACATGTTCTACCCTCAACACTTGCTTAAATTTGGCTATGTGATCGCATGGATCTCCCATGCCATCAAATTAATTCTTCATGGAATTCACTAATTGAGTAGGTCTCAAGATTCTTAGGTGTTCGCTTGGTCTATGCAATGGAAAGTCATCCATGCCCCTTTGATTCCTATGAGTTTTGGATCTCTCTCATTTTGTTATGTTAATATCTCAACCTGATCTTTCTTTCCCTATAGTGTGCACAAAGCTCACGTCAGGTCCTTCTTTGGACTTCTCTTTTTGTCCTCCTAGGACGTGAGAAGATCTAAATCCATGCTAACTAAGAGGGTCAGTAGAATTGTGTGGGAGGAAAATTTGTTCACCCTTCCAAGTGTATGTGTGTATACTATGATTTGTGATGACATACATCCTTTAAAAAGTGTAGTCCAAGTAGATAACTTTTCCTTAAAAATCGGGTTCCTTGAGCTCCTATATGATGACTCTATCTACTTCACTAGGCTTGTCAAGTTTAAATCTCCAAAACGCTTTATCTATTTATTTATTAACAAAGAGTTATATACTCTTGTTATCTTGGGCAATCCATTCTAGTGTTATGATCCTAGATAGGACTAGTTTACCTCTAGGAGTTCTGAGATCTCTCTCTTTGCTCTCTTGTTCTTGATGGGGGATGATTCTAACACCCCAATGCAAAAATGGAAGATGGCTGCCCTCCACTAGGTCCATAAGTAGTGATATATGCTCACTGTTCTAAACTTTTGTCTGCACCAGTATAGAGAATTAAAATGACATTTTGCAGACTCATAGTAGACTATAAGCGCTACTCAACGAGCTTTAAATCATCCCCAATGGATATTCCAGCTGGGAGAACCACCCTCTGCAACACAGGCTACCTGTTTGCAACATTCTCTGCCTATGTGCAGAGATATACCTTCACAAAGTTGGCAATTTCTCACAACTCACTCAGCCAAATAACTTGAAACTTTGGCAAGGTTTAGGGCACAATATGACAGACCAAATGAAGCTTGAAATCAATGAAAATGAGTACAATGAGAGATCAAACAATGCTCTTCAATCTGGTACAATCAGATTTGGAAAAGCCTAACTACACCTCTAGACAGAGAGGAGAAAAATCATGAGAAAATGAGGTAAGCAAACTCACATCCAAGATTCCTCTTTATTTCCTTGATGTTGGCTTCATCATCCCTTGTAATGATCAAATCATCAACATATATACAAATGAAAACAATTTTGCTACCTTCCTTCTTCACAAAGAGTGATGGGTCTGCATGACTCTGATTGTATCCACATTTTACCAAGTAATCAACAAGTATTTGGTTCCAGGCTCTTGGGGCTTGCTTGATTCCATAAAGAGCCTTCTTTAGCCTGCATACATGATGTGGAAACCTCTCATCTTCAAAGCCTTGGGGTTGGTCCATGAAGACTACCTCTTCAAGCTCTCCATTTAGGAAAGCATTCTTCACATCCAACCAGTACATCTTCCAACCTTTTGAGCCTGAAATTGCAATAAAACTTTTGATGGTGGACATCTTAGCTACTGGACTGAATGTTTTCTCAAATTCTATGCCATAAGTTTGAGAAAAACCTTTGGCAACCAGCCTTGCTTTATACCTAGAGATGCTCCCATCTGCATGCTGCCTCTTTACCTTGTACACCCATTTGTTGCCAATGACTTTCATGTCCTTTGTTCTTGGCACCAATGACCAAGTATCATTTTCTTCAAGTGCTTTGACTTCCTCCTCCATGGCTTCAATCCATTACCTATGCTTATTTGCTTCTTCAAAAAAGTTAGATTCTTCACAAGCTATAACTTGACTCATGTAGGCATAGTTTCTTGCAATGAATGAATCATACGTCAACCTTTGAACAGGGTATTTAACCCTATTGGATGACCTTACCTTACCATTAGGTGGTAGGAATCTCCTCCTCCTTGGTTTAGATGCTTTAAATCCTGGAGTTTCTAATTTTTCCATATCTTCATCACTTGTAGATTCCATGTCTACCCATCGATGGTCTTCATCATTTGCCTTTTCCTTTCCTTTGCTACTTCCTTCACTTGAATGAGCTTCATTACTTGTCCTTCCATGCCAAGCTAATGTAGTAATCTCCTCATATGGTGTGCTTGAAGTGGTTGGACCACTTATCTCCATGCTTTGTTGTTGCTCTTTGAACTTCTTCTCGGCTTCATATGCATCGTCAACCTATAACACATCTTTGCTACCATACAAAGGTAGCAACTCATCAAATATTACATCCCTAGATACCTTAAGCGCTTTGGTGCAAGGGTTATAACATCTAAAACCCTTTTGCTCTAAAGCATATCCAAGAAATATACACCTATCTACCTTCGGGTCTAACTTGTGTCTCAATTCTTGAGGTATGTGAACATAACACACACAACCAAATATTTTGAGATGTGAAAGGTTGGGTTTCTTACCACACCAAGCTTCATAAGGTGTAACTCCATGTACTCCTAAGGTTGGACAACTATTCATAATGTATATGGCTATATTTGTTGCATCAGCCCAATAAGATTTAGTAACATTAACAAAGATCTAGCCACTTCTGCTATGTATCTATTCTTCCTTTCTGCCACCCCGTTTTGTTGAGGTGTATAACTGCAAGTGAATTGCCTTTTGATGCCATGGTCATGTAGAAAATTTTAAAATTCATTTGAAAATTCATTTGAAATACTCTCCCCCTCCATCCGATCTGAGAGTCTTTATATACTTCCCTGTTTCCTTCTCCGTTAGGTTTTTGAACCTCTTGAACTGGTAAAACACCTCTGACTTTGACTTCATGCAATACATCCAAACAAACCTTGAATGATATAAATGTGACAAAATATCTATTACCTCCAATTGATGGCTCCCTTGTAGGTCCCCATACATCTGTGTGTATGAGATTCAACACTTCATTGCTCACATGTGCTCCCTTCTTGAATGGAAATCTGTTTTGTTTTCCTAATTGACAAGCATGGCACAAATGTTGCATATTCTGAGATGTAAGATCAGGTGGACCACTCACCAAGCCCTTCCTTTGCATGTCCTTCATCCTTTTTAAGTTTATGTGCCCAGTTCTTTTATGCCATAAGTCGATTTCTACAATCTGTTTATTTCCAATTGACAAGAAGACAGTGTGAGGGGTTGATGGCTTTACCTCCATGGTGAAGAGTCTTCCTTGCTTCTTTCCTTTTGCTATGAGCTTGTCGTCCTGCATGGGGTCTTCAACAAAACATCCATGCTCATTGAACCTCACCTCATAACCTCTTTCAACCATTTGACCTACCAAAACCAAGTTCTTTGTGATGGTTGGCACATGCAACACATCCTTCAACACCTTGGAGCTTTGAGATCCATTCAATGCAACATCTCCCACATGTGTAATCTTGTGCTTAGTGTCATCCCCTATCTCTACATGTCCTTGAGTGATGGGTGAATGTAAATTAAAGAAAACATCTTTATTGCAACTCATATGGTTGCTACAACCACTATCAATGTACCATGTAAAATCTGAATTTGTTATGTACTTGAGTGATGGGTGAATGTAAATTAAAGAAAACATCTTTATTGCAACTCATATGGTTGCTACAACCACTATCAATGTACAATGTAAAATCTCTTGAACCATACATCATAAGCAAGTTCTCATTTTCTGAATTTGTTGAAGTACTAGCATAATTACCATGGTTCCTTTTGTATCCTTGATTGCCTCCTCCTTTGGACCAATAATCTCTTGCATAATGGCTCGATTTTCCACAATTGTAGCATTCTCCATTGGATGCTTCTTTTCCATGTGATCTTCCTCCTCTTCCTCTACTCCTTCCTCTTCCTCTTGATCCATAGCTTTGGTTGGAGCCTTCTTGGTTGCTTGAGCTTGAGCTTGACCTTCCTCTCCCTCTGCCTTGGGAGTTTTCTCCACATCTTTTGCCTTTGCCTCTACCTGCATAGAAAACTTGGGCTTGGTTGCCCTTTGATTGTGAACCTCCTTGGTTCATCTCCTCGGTCACCATCAATGTGACTAATTGATCAAATTTTGGTAGGGAATACCTCACATAAACTGATGTGGTGAATGATTTCCACCTTTCATCTTCTCTCAAGCCATTGAGAGTGTGTGCAACAAGATCATCTTCAATTGTGCTCCCAATTGAGCCCAAAGCATTTGCAAGCTCCTTAACCTTCAAAATGTACTCATTTATGTTAGTAATTGGTGATTTCTTAAGATTATTCAGCTTATTCTTGAGCTGAATCTTCCTTACCTTGGTTGATGAAGAGTACAATCTCTCTAAGGTCTCCCAAACCTTCTTGGATGTGTCCAAGTCTTGTATATGCCCTATCATGCTATTGCTTATGTGTTGGGATAGAATGAATATGACTCTACTATCCCTTTCTATCCATTCATTAAGTGCCTTGATCTGCCCTTGAAGTGGTGGATCATGTACATGAGGCATTGGCTCTGTGACGCTCACTAATCCCCCTAATCATTTGCCCATAAGGTAGCTGCTAACTCTAAATTTCCATGGTTGATAATTGCCTTTCTCTAACTTCTCTATTTGTGCATTATACTCAGCCATACTGAGCTCTAAAATGCTCCTCTAGCTTCTCCTCAAGTGTTTGTATGCTTTAGAAGGTGTGGATATTACCTTTTGATAGCTTCTCCCTTGCTAACCTTCGACTAGTTGAGATCTCGATCGACGTAGCCCCCTTTCAATGTCTTCTTGCTTTGATGAGTCCTCCTTGTGCTTCCACAAGTTGTCTTGATCCCTTCAAGTCTTCAATATGATGCCACTAATGCTCCAAGCCTCCAAAATGGCTCTGATACCACTGATGGGGGATGATTATAACACCCCAAAGCAAAAATGGAAGATGGCTGCCCTCCAGGTCCACAAGTAGTGATATATGCTCACTGTTCTGAACTTTTCTCTACACCACTACGTAGACTTAAAATGAAGTTTTTCAAACTTGTATAAGACTATAAGAGCTACTCAAAAAGCTTTAAATCATCCTAAATGGATATTCCAGGTGGGAGAACCACCCTCCGCAAAATAGGCTACATGTTTGCAACACTCTCTGCCTATGTGCAGAGATATACCTTCACAAAGTTGGCAATTTCTCACAACTCACTCAGCCAAATAACTTGAAACTTTGGCAAGGCTCAGGGCACAATATGAGAGACCAAATGAAGCTTGAAATCAATGAAAATGAGTACAATGAGAGAGAAAAAAATGCTCTACAATCTGGTACAATCAGATTTGGAAAAGCCCAACTACACCTCTAGATAGACAGGTGCAAAATCATGAAAAAGGCAAGCAAGGGGGCTGCTTGTTGGAGTTTATGACTTCACTAAACTAAGTGGGAAACTTGTGGAATGCATAAAAATCAAGAAGCAAAGGCGGGATGATGCTTATATAGAGTTTTACTTTTCCTACAATCTAGCTAACCATCCACCAATCAGTGTAGGTGCACGTTTTTTGTAGCTGATTGATGAGATTTAAATTTATTGAGTTTGGTGGAGCTTCTAACATTATTCCACAATTTTTGTTCCTCCTTTTTTATTGTTCCACTTGTAAAACTCGTGGTTGAGCCTTTTTGCATGATTGAGACTTGATTTTCAATAGTTCTAACTCTGCTATCCTTAACTCTAGTATGATGATCCAAATTCATATGTCTTATCAGGTAATTTGGTTACCACATACATGGTTCCTTACTTTTTTGGATAGGATCCCTCTTTGAATTTGACCAATTATCAATTCCAAAGGGGTACTATGGGTTTCTAAGTTGAATCATCGATTGTCTCATACCATCCTCATAAATGTGAGCACTTAAGCAGTTGGTTTGCTTGAACTACCTATAGGTCTCTCCATGTTGAAGAAAATTTATGAATATCTTGTGTCTGAGATCAATATGTAAGGTTAATCACTTGATTGCTGAGCCCAAGACCTAGCAGTATGATTGAAACTTGCCTCAAATGATCAAATGCTTTGTCGATCAATTTTCCCTAGGTGTCTGTCTTATCTAAGGTTCATTAATTTAATCACTTTCCCAAACTTGAGAGTACAACCACATTGTAGTGTTCTTTGTGTATCACTTGCTTGTTCTTCTTGATCTTGATTAATTCCTATCATTACCCTAATTACCAATGTCACCTATGCGCAATTAGCCTAAGCTCGAATTGACTAAGGGGGTTGAGAGATCTTCCAACCTTGAGTCTCGTACTTGAAATGGCTTTGGTGCTCAAGATGCTCTTCAAAGCTTTGTGTTGCAATGACACCTTGCCTTGTTGCAAAAATACTCCCATACCTTGGAAAAATCCCAAAAATTAGGCGCAAATTGACAAAATTTAAAATTACAGATAAAAAATGTCAAAAATCCTCTCTCTCACAATAGAGGGTGTTTATCGTGAAAGATGTCTATGTTGTGGATCCCTATCTATCATGATAGATGTGTCTATCTCAATAGATGGGTCTGTCACCTATCGTCTATCATGGATTTCTATCTACCATCTATCGTAAAAGTTGTATCTCATGATAGATGGTTATTTGTCATGACATGTTGTCACTCTAGCACAATGGTAAGTACCACCGTGAGGAGATACACCTCATAAATGTCAATCTGTGGAGACGTGAGGACCGGTATGAAGACCGTGAGAAAGTGATGGCACAAGTGCATGAGTGAAAGCACGCAAGCATGCACACACATACACACACACGTGCACAAGATAAGAGCAAAGAGTGGAACAATGGAAGATCTTCGATTACACAAGAGCTCTCTTACAAAACTGAAAACTACAACAAGCTAACCTCAAAAATGAGCTCGCCAGCCCTTTTTATAGTTTTTTGAGTGGCTTTGGCCCTTTCCAGACCTAGTGTCTGGCCTAGTTAAAAATAGGTTCCAGGGCTTATTTGGGGGCTCAAACAGAGTCTAAAATTTATGAAACTTGGCAGGATGATAGTTCTAATAGTCCTCAAGCTCTAGGAGTCCTCGGCTTGAACAAAATGGAGTTATAAAAATGGAAAATGGTATTTACAATGGTTTTTAGTGATAAAAATCACTATTTTTATAGGGATTTCTTCTGAAAATTTGACATGTGCTTCTTGGAGCTCCCTATATGCTCCTTCTTCTTGTGTGCCCACTTCCTTGATGCGCTTCCATGCTTTGTCCTTGACCTTGAGCTTCAACCCTCCCCCCTCTTGAGTCTGTCGTCCCTGACAGACCCTTGTTGTAGTGGTTGTGCCATGTAGTACGTTGAAAGGTAGTGTCCATGTATCAACAGGAGCGGTCCATCTTCCCAATGTAGCTTGGTCTAGTTCTTCAATTTTCCCCTGCTAGCCTATGCGAGAATGAGTCCCTTTGTAGATGCTTCTTCCTGGGACTTTAGCTGGATGGAGTATTTTTTGTACTCTCAAAGATTGCTAGTTGCTAAAAAGAAGTTGTCAATATTGATCTTGAGCAGTTGTCGACGTTGAATTGCTTCATAGGTACTACTCTTGTACATGTAATGTTCTTTGGAACTTTGAACATGAGTTTCATAGTAGGATGCCAAGTAGTTTTGACCCATAATGACTGATGGGTAAGTGCATTAGTGCATGGGTTAAGAAGAATATGTGCCATGTGCACGGCCTTCTAATGTGGCCCTATGTATGCATACTTGGGGAATGCATTGGAAGAAGTATGGTGCAAGAAATGGGGTCTTGACCTAAGTGCTCAAGGGTATTCTGACGAAGAAGTTTCCTAATCTATCATGGTTGTGGGATTGCTGAAGTAGGCAATTCTTACCATGGTAAAAGGTCCATCAATCTCCACTCTTCGTGTTGTATGCCCATCGTGATAATTGACCAATGGCTTGTCTTTCGTGTTGATGGATGTCGGTGTTGATGGTTCGCATCAGAGATTCTTCAAGCGCACAATCCTGTCCTGCCTCTCTTTTTTTTTTTTGGAACAATGGAACAAGACAAGGAGAAAGTTGTTAGCATCAATAAATTAGTTTACATTTATTGAGTGTGTCTCATGTGCCTCGGATTCCTCAATGGTGTCTATGCACGGCTGTGTAATGTGGCCCTATGTTGATGCATCCTTTGGAAGTGCATGACCTCATTGGTGCAAAAGACAAGGTTATGCCATAGGCACATGGTTGTTGCACGTTGAGGCTTTCAATGTTCTTGTAGATGTTGATGCAGCCTTTGTTGGAGGTATCCATTGGATGCCAAAAGGACAATTGATTTTAGGGACCCATTTTAGAACAGTGTTGGGCTACGTACAAGTCCTTGTTGACTTCTTCATCTTTGGATGGTTGCTTAAATTTTGTATCCAAAGTGGTTCGTTCTTTGGTGCTATGGATGCTACTCGTACCTTTGGTTTCCAAACCCATATCCTTGATGATTGTCTTCTTACTTTTCCCGAAGGGTTGAGTTTATCTTCTTTTGGTCTTTGTGCTCTGTTCTTACTCTTTTCTCTCCTTGACTTCTTTGTTGAGACCTTTTGCATGGTGGGGAGCATAGGCCATTGTGTATGTAAGAGCTTCTTGGGTACCCACATCTGTAATCGCCCTTGTTGAGCTGCAGCTAATTTCTTAGGCACCCAGATTTGTCAGAGATCGTTTGGTTGAGGTGGACCTGGTTGCTTGTTTCTTGTCTTCGCATTGTTGGCTTGCCTGAGTGGAAATTGTGTTGGCAAGGCTAGTGGTTGCTCTCCTTTTCGTACCCATATCTGTTTCATGCCAAGAACTACTTTCTTCTTGAAATCTCTTTGTCTTTTTGATATAGCGATTGTCATGTACTGTTTTGCTTGCCTTTTTGGTTGACTTACGGTGGTGGCATTAGTCCTTTCACAAGAGGAGGAGTCCGCTTGTCTTAGAGCCTGTTCTTCCATGACTGAGTTGTTTTGGAACATAGAGCTTTTGACACACACAACATCTTTTTTGCTAGGATTAGTCCTAGAAGAACTGAGAGAATGTGTGACATCTGGATTTGTGAGCATGCAATTCTCTAATTCTAAAGTAATGCATTGTTCCTATACCCAAACTTGAAGA
This sequence comes from Ceratopteris richardii, assembly GCA_020310875.1. Classification (NCBI taxonomy): domain Eukaryota; kingdom Viridiplantae; phylum Streptophyta; class Polypodiopsida; order Polypodiales; family Pteridaceae; genus Ceratopteris; species Ceratopteris richardii. The sequence continues at coordinate 199,752,069 of CM035408.1, read as the reverse complement.
AGTTGACTTCTTAGGTTCAAGTTGACTGCATGGTCGTAAATCCAAACTTGACCCAAGACCAATGGCTCTGTAAGGTCCTCATCGTGACACACTAGCATTTTGACTTTCATTGGAACATCTTCAAGGTAGATGGGAAGTTCCACCTCGCCCAAACAAGGGGTTTCCACACCTCCCCAACCTATGAGATAGGCTTCTACGTGCTTGATGTTCAATTGCAGGTCTTGGCAGTATGAAAGTCTAACTGCACTAGTATCTGCACCTGAGTCAACCAAGGCTCTCAGAGTCCTTACACTTTGTCCTCGTCCTACCTCCACAGTCACAAAGGGGCATCGATCAATTATTTGAGAAGCAGTTATGCCCAATTCTTGGCACATGTCTATATGATATTTTGGGGCTTTTGGGTTGAAATCTAGGCCTAATCGCCTTAACTTATTTTGTCTAATATGCTCTCTCACCTCGGCTTGTGCTTCTTATCTGACCCTCAGCTCTTCTTCTTTCCGCTTCTTAGCAGCGTTGAGTCTTGTTAGCATATCCTCTGTAAAAGGTTCTTGATATAGCTTGACACGACATCCACTAATATAGTTTGGCAAGATGTCACCTTCTAGAGTGGCCAATTGAACTGCACCACTAGTGGAAACTCTATTAATGATCATGGGTCCATATCCTCGTTTCTCCAATTTTTGGGCATGTTGCTTTAGCGTATAAACCAGCACTAGGTCTCCCTCTTTCAATCCTTTATCTTTGATGTGTGCATCAAAATATGCCTTCTGCCATTTCTTTGCAGCGTAAATCCCTGCTGCCACTCGTAGCCTCGTCTCACCTAAGCGTTCTAGATGCTAACGCGATACGACACCAAAAATTGCATGATACAATACCAAAGGATCTGACGATACGATATCGAGTTGGTGATACGATACCAACTTAGCCGACGATACGATACTACTTGACCTCACGATACGATACCAGAAATCACACGATACGATACTAAGACAGGAGGCCATACGATACTGCACGATCAATGATACAATACCAAAATCGACACGATATGATACCAAGTGGACCACGATACGATACCACCGAGGCGACTGCGATCGCGATACCAACACTTGACGATATGATACCAGAATGGTATGGCGATACCTCAACTGGGGGTGCACAATACGATACCTCGACAAGTATCGCGATACATGGGAGTTATGGTATCATGATACCAAAACTCAACCAGACACGATACTTGGAGATTTTTAAGCCCAAATTCAAAATTTTTTGCAGATATGTGTACCTTGTGTCCTCCTTGTCACTCCTAGATGCTTGTAGATGCAAAATGACCCTTCAATCGCACGATACGACTGCCGCGATACCAGACGTTGTTCCTCTCACGCCGCAATACTGTAAATCAAATTTTTGATGTTTTTCACTATTTTTATAGGGATTTCTTCTGAAAATTTGACATGTGCTTCTTGGAGCTCCCTATATGCTCCTTCTTCTATTGTGCTCTACCTCTAGATACATATTCTTGCTTGGATCAAGACCTAGAATCTCTTGGACAAGTAAGAAGTAGCCAACAATTGCTATATCATCCACCAAGGCCAAGTATCGAGCATCCAGCTTTCCAGCATGTGAGTCCATGTGGCTTCAATGCTTATTATCTGACATTGGTTTTTTGTAGGTTACTCCAACATGCATTCACATAGATAGCTAGTCAGCTTTGGCCATTCCCAAGAATCCAGTGTTCCATACTAAGATGAAGCACATCAAGATCCAATACCATTTCATCCATGAGAAGCTTGTATCTCAAGAGATTACTCTAGAGCAGTGTACCTCTCACGAGAACCTAGCAAACATGTTCACAAAGGCTCTACCTCTAATTCTGCTCCAATGCTTGGTGGATTGCTACAACATTTAGCTGCTCCAAAATGGAGCTGTAGAGGGGGTGTTGAGGACATGAGTTCTCTTGCATCATTTCCATTTGTATCTACATGGGTGCATCTCCATTTCTTATCCAAGGGGCACTCCATTTCCATTTTATATTGTATCTATTTTGTATTTGGGTACCTTGCCATTTGCCTCTACCTATGTATTCATTCTCCTTCACAGGGAATTATCCCACATATGATGTACTTTGGAGATCCCCCTCCAACTCTATGTAAGGAGGGCATCTCCCACCCTTTGTACTTGCTAAGAAGCTTGAGGAGCCTACTCCATGCTCTTAGCAAGCTCACTCTAATCCATCTGAGTTTTCCCATTTCATGGTCTACTCACTTTTGAGTCTCACACTCTTCCATTTTGTGAGTACACTCTTCTTTTCATTTTGATTCCATGTGGCCATAAGCAATGGGAGTGCACAAGTGAGTGAGTGAGTAAGAAGCACAATGGTATATATACACACACACATGCACACAAGGCAAGATCAAAGAGTAGAACAATGGAATCTTCTCATTAACCCCTCGAGAAATGGATACAATGCTCATAAGTGGGTTCAGCTTACAAGTAGCTACCCCTAAAAATGATCTCTCTAGATCTTTTTATAGTTTTTTTTACTACAATTGGCATGTTTCATACCTAGCTTTTGGCCTAGTTAAAAAATAGGTTTCTATGCTATTTTGATGCATCAAATGAGCTCCAAAGATTATGAAACTGGAAATGTAACCTCTTCAAATACTCCTCAAGCTCAAGAACTCCTTAGCTTGCACAAGATGGAGTTGAATTTACCAAAAGTGGGTATTTACAATTATGTGTAGTGATAAAGATTGTTATTTGATTAAAATAAAGTTTGAAATTTTGATGGGGCCTATTTTGTGCCAGATCTTCTTTGGCTTCCTTCCCTACTTAGTCCCATATATGAGCCTTGACCTTCTCTTTGTTGCTCTTCCTTCATGCTCCCTTGTGTACACAACCTGCTTTAGCTTCCTCTACTACTAATAACTTGTGTCTATGTGATATTGCATAGGTGTTGTTGGCTCCTTCTCCCCTTCACTACTAGAGTTAGAGGGAATAGTATTCATCATGTTAATAGGTTCACGTTTTCTTCCCTTTGAATTATGAAGATAGTCCTTATAAAAGTGAGTTTCTCCACACTCATTACAAAAGGATTTCTTTATCGATATGGGTGGTAATTGGGGCACTTGTGCATATAGTCATTCTCTATCAAAATGATCCCATTACACCTAAAGCAAAGACCTCTCAAAGGAGTGGATCTAGGATCAGGTCCATCCATGTTTAGAGGTGGAACAATAGTGCAATACAATTGGCTATAACTAGGCTTTATATACCCATAACTTTGAGTGAAGTAGTCATCATATCCACTTGAATAATCTAGATACCCTAAATAACTAGTGGATGGATCATACTATTGAGGTCACGCTTCTTATTGGCTACTTTTCGGGGCACTTTCTTGCCTTGTAACCTCTAGAATAATTGGAGCAACTAGCATTATGGCCTTCTCTGTTGGATCTTTGGTTTGTTCATACTTTACTACAATTACATGTTGAGGAGTAGGTGGTTGCTTACCCAATATAGGTCTAACTGGATATGTAGGATATTCCAATGTGGGTTGTTGGCAGCAGCCAGGGTAGTCAAGGTGTTTGAAGATAGGGAAGCCGTCCGAGAGAATTGGAACAGAGGGAGATTCAAGCAGGATCAAGTAGGTAGAGCACTCAACAAAGATCCAACAACTAGAGAGCTCATTTTTGGGGTTAGCAAATTGGGAATTGAAGTGAAAAAGAGCTTGTAATCTTGGTTCTGACTAATTAAAGTTTCCATTGCTCCATCTCTTTGTCTTGTCGTGTATGCACATGTTTGTGTATGTGTGTGCATGCTTGTGTGCTTCTCACTTACTCCCTTGTGCACTTCACTAGCTCATGATCATCATACCCTCCTCACATCTTCTCGAGTTGATAGTTATGAGGTGGATCTCCTCACATTGTCTTGCCATTGTGCTACAGTGACACCAAATTTGGCACCGTTGCCAGGATTGAGCTTTGCGGATGAGTGTGTGATCGTAAGATGTAGAGACATGACGTTGGAATCATAGATAATCTCTTAATTTTTACTCTTCTACCTACTTCATCATCATCACCACCATCTCTACTCTCCATCTCCTTCCATCATCATCTTCACCATTTTAGTCATATCCCCACATTCAATCTCCATTTCCTCATTTTCACTAGTCAGCATGAGACAAGGAGAGAAAGAGCAAATTTGTGTGCTTTGTTTTTGCATGTTTCTTGAGAATTCTTCTAGGTATGAGAATCCACAGTAGCTATTGCAACTCTAGTAGGTACAAAAGATATTTGCATAGGTCTTGGGGCTGTGATCTCTAGCAGGATAGTTTTCTGTATCCAATTTCTCTATCTGAAGAGAATCTCCCATCTTTTCTTCACTTGTGTATTATATTCTTCAAGCTTTATGAGGAATAGTGTACCTTTGCTTTGAATGTAGTTCCTTTTGATCTTCTTGATAGCTTCAGACCTCCTTCTCTATCTTTCACTTTAAGCTTTCACCTACAAAAATTTCAAAAACAATTTGCATTTTTCTGTCCATTATGACAGATAGTGTCCATCGTGATTGACATTGTCCATCATGATGGACAACCTGTCCATTGTGATTGACATACCATGACGGATGCCTCTATCCATCATGACAGACACCCTTGTCCATCACGATTGACACAAATGTTATGATTGGCACATAAAATTGATGAAAAATATATCCACCGTGACAAATAGGCCCACAATTGATACAAAATAACATGAAAAACTAAAAATTTTTATCCATCACGATCGACTCTGTCCATCGTGATTGACACATCCATCACGATTGACACCATCCATCACAATTGACACCATCCATCATGACATACAACATCCATCGTGATAGACAACATCCATCATGATAGACAAGATACATTGTGATTGACATTGTCCATCACAATTGACATGTCTATCGCAATTGACACCATCCATCGCGATTAACACCATCCCTTGCAACTGTCACATCCATCATGATTGACACCATCCATCGTGATTCCAAGCCACAAAGGATAGCTCTGTCCATCGCAATTGATAGCATTGTCCATCACGATTGACAAGCAATTTCGGCAGAATTTAAGGGTATTTGAATTTTCAAATTTTTTGCTAAATTTTGTTCATAAATTTCAAGTGATTGGAGCATCGTGAGACCCCCAAGAAAATATTTTGAGAAGTCTTGTTTGCTTGATTTCCTATTTTGATCCCTAGAAACCTAAACTGACATAACGTTTTCATACGAAATTTGTTTTTTGTGATCTTGAGTTCGTTGGAAATCTCATTTCAAATTCTACAAGATTGACACCATCCATCACAATTGACACCATCCATCATGACATACAACATCCATCGTGATAGACAACATCCATCATGATAGACAAGATACATTGTGATTGACATTGTCCATCACAATTGACATGTCTATCGCAATTGACACCATCCATCGCGATTAACACCATCCCTTGCAACTGTCACATCCATCATGATTGACACCATCCATCGTGATTCCAAGCCACAAAGGATAGCTTTGTCCATCGCAATTGATAGCATTGTCCATCACGATTAACAAGCAATTTCGGCAGAATTTAAGGGTATTTGAATTTTCAAATTTTTTGCTAAATTTTGTTCATAAATTTCAAGTGATTGGAGCATCGTGAGACCCCCAAGAAAATATTTTGAGAAGTCTTGTTTGCTTGATTTCCTATTTTGATCCCTAGAAACCTAAACTGACATAACATTTTCATACGAAATTTGTTTTTTGTGATCTTGAGTTCATTGGAAAGCTCATTTCAAATTCTACAAAAATTTGAAAAGTTTTTGTAAAAATCATACATTGAGTTTTAGATATATTGAAGTTTACCTTCTAGAGGGGTGAGACAGCTAAAGAATCTGTAGGGAAGTCTTTAATAAAGACAAGTGAAAATTTGGTCTTTGAGTTACATGAATGAAAATGGTTTGTTAATTCAGTTAGATTTAACTCTTGATCTAATTGTGGGACTTTTATAGGTCCATTGAGAGCATTGAAGGGTGTCCAGAGCAAGAGCATGTTGGAAGCTTGAGAATGATGTCTTGAGCACTCAAGTGTGAGCAAAGGAGAAGAAAGTTGAGGTTGGAGCATTCTCAACCCCCTCAATCAATTCCTAGCTTAGGCTAAGCATAGTTAGTGGTACTGATTAATTAGTACTACATTAGGCACAACACAAATTACTCAGATGTAGGCATAAATAATATAGTTTTGCAACAAACTTTAAAGTAAAAGGACATAAATTGAGCAATCAAACTTCACATGCAATAAAACTCAAGTAATCCTAATGATGCTATATTGGATAAGACTTTCTACACAAAGATGGAATAAAAAGAACAAGGGACTAATACAAAAGAACTTTGCAACAAGGTTGTAATTGGGAAAATTGGGATAATAGACAAGGCTTATGAACGTGAGATCAGGTAGACATCTAGGCCATGATAGACAAGCATCAAGTCTTCAAAAGAGTTTCAATCATACAGCTAGGTTGTTGGTCCAACAATTGAGTGATTACCCATACATTCTAAGTTCAAAAACAAGTGACTCTAATATGTTGTATAGCATGGAGAGACTAGTAGGTAGCTCAAGAGTGGCATACCTAGAAAAACTAGAAGGACCTTACAAGACTCAACTGGACTATATCAAGACCAATTGATTAGGTGCTCACATCTATGAGGACAATCTAAGAAGATCTTTTGTCCAAATTAAAAACCCAAATCAACCAACCAGTAGTCAAATTTGAAGATGTTTCATATATTGATAAAAAAGGAACCATGTAGTCACCAACGAGCCAGATAGAATAGATGAATTTGGCAATGTAATCCTAGAGACTGAAATAAGTGACATCGAGCAAGGGAATTCGAGGAGAGAGCCAAGAACCCCTAGAGGTAAGTCAGTCTTAACCAAGATACTCACACCAGAATGGATTCCCTAGGATAACAAAGATGTAGAATTGTTTTGGAATAGGGAGACAGATGAATCCTTTTACAGGTTTAAGACCGATCAACCTAGCGAAGTAGAAAGCATGACAATATATGAATTTAAAGATCGTGATACCCTTGGAAAAGTGGTCTACTTAGACAACACATCGAACATAGTGTATGTTATAACGGAAGATGGTAGTCATGCCTACACTTGGAAGGGTGAATTTGTTTTTCCCCAACCAAGATCCAATGTCTCTTATGGTCACCTAGGAACGAGAAGATTCCAAGCTCATGGAACTCAAAGGGATAGGAGTAGAGATAGACCCAAGGTAAGCTTTGCCAACCCAATGGGAAGAGAAAGAACAAAATAATAAATGGATAGAATGGAAAATGAGAGGCATAGAGGCCCAAGGAATCAAAGAAATATAGACGAATTCCCTCTACCAAGGCCTAGAGAACATCCTAGGATCTTGAGGCCTACACAACTAATTAAGTCCATGAAGAACTATTTCAATGGTACAGGAGACCCATATGATCATCTGACGGAATTTGGACAAGTCTTGAGAGTTGAGCAAGTTGATGACTTGTTCACGAAATAGAATGATTTTGGCCTAACTCTCAAGAACACTGACTTGACCTTGTCTCAACCACTACACCAGAGGCAATTCAGGAATATAAACCAATTTCTAGAAGTCCTCATCATTGAGTTTTCCAAGAGTGGCATAAGGCACAACACTTCATCAATGATCCACAACTTTAAACAAACACCTCAAGAGACACTAAGACTCACACAAAGAAGATTTAGACAATATCTGGAGAGATGTCTGATTCTAGCACTACCCATGCCATCCAAACAAGTGGCATTGTTCCTAGATGGATTCTTGAGTGCTAAATTGAGATCCTATGCATATCTAAAGGAACCAAGAACCATAGAGCAATGTGTATGCATGTGCATAAAAATGGAGGACAACCTAGGTAAGGAACTAGAGCTCTCTAATATTCAGATTGCTTCACTAGCCTCATATCCAAACCCCCTACTTCTATTGACAAATTGGCAGAAAAGTTACCTCAGAAGTTAGGAGTCTCTAGCAAGAAAAAACCTAGATTTTCCCTAGTGAAAACATGTTATACCTATGGAGGAGAGCAGATGGCTAATGTGTGCCCAATCATGGTTCAACCCTAAGTGAACCCTAATAGCCAATATTGCACCATAGAAAGGAGGTATACTAACTATAGTGCACAAGATTTTCCATATAATAAGCAAGCGATTAGGCAAAATTATCCACATCCATATCCACAATAGTGGAGATATCGAAAGCAGTACCCACCACACTAGTATGGTAGGCCCTAGCAACCCTACCAACCACCAGCCTACTAATGGAGTCACCATAACAGAATGAGATTGACCACTATGAAAATCCTAGCAAACCTAGTTGGGAGCCAAAATACGCTAATGTAATGTATGCAAATCCTAACTCTGGGCCCCAACCGAGACAGATAAGACCCCCAACACCTAGAGGACCATGCCATAGGTTCCACGGAGATCACTTCATTCGTGATTGCCCTATACCTGCACCTATGCGACCCCAGTCAGTGACAATTCAAGGTTCCTATCCAGATTGTGGGAAGGAGCATCTTCTACGAGACTATCCTAAGAAGGCAAACAATGGGTGGAAGATCGCCCCCATTAATGTTATTGGGTTAGTAGTGGATTCTACTAGAAGTGTGACTTCTAGTGCCCCAGTGCAAGTAGTCACCAAAGCTCAACCGTTACAACAAAACCAAGTCTTCGGTCAAGAAAAGAGTTCCAAGGTTAGTGAGACTGAGATCTAACTAGGAGAAGGACAAGAGCATGGAAGGATAGCCATGAACGAATGAAAAGACAATGGTCAAAGAAGATGAGTGAACTTGAGGAAAGCCTAAGAGAAACAAAGGCCAAGATAGTTGAACTCACATCCCAAAGGCACTCTCACACATCACCACCATCACACCATACAAATCACCTTCTAATCCACCACCTTCTAACCCACCTCATATAACCCCACCAACACCTAGAGTAGGATCAGTCTTAGCATACCCTACTCTTGAAGTCTTAGACATGATGCTTAAAGCATATCAAGCTAGTTTCCAAGAAGGGCCAAATGTGATAGAACATGAAAAATGTTACCCTAGGTCTGACCTACAGATTTAATGAACCAAGTTTTTTGCAAAGATGGTAGAATTGGCTCAAACTATGTTTGAGGTTAGTCGCATATTCAATTGCATGACCAAAACTCAGTTACACTTTGATGGATTATTAGAAAGATTGGAAAGGATGATAGCTGAGTCAGGAAAACAAGCTACATCACAAGTGTAACCTCAAAAGTGAAAGGATAAGTCTTCCTCCCAAGGATGCTTACATTCCCAACTCCACCAAGTCAAGAACCTCTACTTCTGTAAATCAATTTTCACAAGAATTTGTTCGAGAAATTCAAGAAGAGAAATGGGCAAAGGAAAGTGAAAATGCTCCACCCATTGAACTTGTGGATGACTTACATGATCAAGTTCCCACAAGATATTCCTTCTATTTATGCAAAAGAAGAGGATATCCAGTCCAGTGAATGATTAGACTTTGATTCTAATTCCATACAAGAATTGCCTCATTTCACAGGTCCATGGGAAGCAAATTCTACTTGTATGAGAGCATCCACTTTCATAGTAAGGAATGAAGACTCACTCATACCTAGGAATATGAAGGTAGTAAAGAACACTAAAGTGTAGTGCAATCTCACTTTAGAAGAGCTACTCAATGTTAAGTTAGAATTGTGGAAACACATAGCCAATGAAGTGATAGAAGTAGAAAATCCCATTCTCAGGTAGGATCACATAGGACAGTGCCAAAAATACCTTTGGATAGGATAGGAGACATGAGTGAGGGAGAGGAAGGAAACACCTATCTCCCTATCACTCATCAAGGTTACACCACCAAGGCTATTTTGGACTCAAGTAGCACGAGTTGCAATTGCTATCACTTCCCTATGGAAGCATTCGGGCAAACCAACACTCAGGCCAATGAAAATAAAATTACAGATGGCCGATGGTCACATGAAGAGACCTTTAGGATTGTTAGAATGGATATCTCTCACTACTTGTGGTGTAGAGTTTGAGCATACTTTTGCCATTTGTGACTTTATCAAAAACTAGGCCTATGAGATGATTTTGGGAAGACCATTCATGAGAGATTTGCAAGTAGTACAAGATTGGGGAACCAATTCCTTGTACCTGCAACACTTAGGAGTTACAACCAAAGTCAATCTCAAGGACTACTCTCATAGAGAAGTACCCATTATATAGTGGAATCCCATCCATAGAGCCACAAATGACACAGAGTCAGTGCATTCCATAGGATTAGGATCTTCATGGATGCATGAAGACACTCACCTATGGATTTGCAAAGTTGTAGAAGAAGAAGAGAAAAGAGAAAATGCCAGAGAGGTAGGTGTGAAGGAAACTAATAGATCAATTCAGGACCCAACCTATGCACCAATAGTACTTCTAGATGAAGAGTTTGAACCTCATGGTTGGGTAGAAATCCTAGCAACAATGGATGCTGCTATCAATGAAGAATAGTGGACACCACACTATGACGATGATGGCTATGACATTTCAATTTTTACTATAGAACCAATCATGTGTGATTCGATTATCAAAGAATGTGAGCCTAGCATGGAAGAAATTGAACAAGAAAGTTACTTGGATCTAGAATCAATTATTATGGATCCTCTTTGTGTGTCAGAAGAAGAATACATGTACATAGTAGAAGCTCACCCTCAAGGATGAGAAGAGCTTACAAATGATGTGAGATTAACCACATATGTAACCACCAAGAGCGAAGGCAAGAAAACGAAGAAGAGAGAACTCCCAGTAGAAGAGGAAGAATCTTTATTTGAGGTCCTTAAAAACTTTAAGAATTATGAGGTCAAGGATAGAAAATTCATGATAAGAATGCCTAAACGAGAAGCACTCATAGGAATGGCCTATGTCAACAAAGAAACAACTAAGAAAATCATTGTGACCATAGAAGAAGGTGAAGAACGTGCACCCACATAGGACACAACCTGACTAAAGAAGAGAAAGAGGAATCGATTGAGTTATTAAGAGAATATAGAGATGTGTTTGCATGGAGTTATAAGGACTTAAAAGGTGAAAACCTTGACATATGCTCGCATACAATTCCCATGTGTAGCTCAGTGATGAGTAGCACCTCCTTTAATGTCAATCCGGGAAGACGTGAGGATGGTATGAAGACCTCGAGCAAGTGAAGGCACAAGTGCGTGAGTGAGAAGCACACTAGCATGCACACACATACACACACACGCGCACACATGATAAGACAAAGAGTGAGAAGCAATGGAGTTCTTTAGATTACTTTCAAAAAGCTCATACAAGTTTAGATCAATTATAAGCTAACCTCAGAAATGAGCTCTCTAGCTCTATTTATAGTTTTTGACTAGGTTTTGGCCGTGTCCAGACCTAGTGTCTGGCCTAGTTAAAAATTAGGTTCTCTACCCTATTTGGAGGTTCAAACGAAGTCTAAAAAATGTGCAAACTGACAGGTAGGTACTTCTAAAGCTCCTCACGCTCAAGGACTCCTTGGCTTGCACAAAATGGAGCTACAAAAATATGAAATGGTATTTACAATGGTTTTTAGTGATGAAAATCACTATTTTTGTAGGGGTTTCTAATAACATTTTGACATACATTTCCTGGAGCTCCCTACTTGCTCCTTCTCCTTGTGTGTCCACCTCTTTTACATGCGTTAGTGTCCCAAAAAAAATATTGGCCTACTTGCCAGATCGTCGTTGACTGCTCTGTCTGCTTGTACTTTCTCTTCTCTCTGACTCCCTTCGTAAGCTTCCTTTCCTGGTGAGTCCTTCAGCTCCAACACCCCCCCCCTCTCTCGCGTCTGTCGCCCCTGACAGACCCTTGTTGGGTGGGTCGTTGGATGTAGTACTCAACAACGTCTTGTGCTAAGTGATGTTCTGCAATCCGCAACCCTTTGGCCAAGTCCGTGAGTAGAGCATCCCAATCTACTGGCCCAGGAACCTCTGGATGTGGTATACATAACTTTTCTGAATGGAGAGCTTGTTCCACTGCAAACAACTGCAATAAATGTGATGGTCTGGGAACGAATATCTCTGAATGATATTCCCAGAATCCCGTGACAAACATTTCTTCAAACGTCTGTTTGAAGCAGGCTGGTAGATACTTGATACGCGCGTGCCATGCATATACAACATTAATAGATGGTGTTGCGCGCATGTCGTAGACAAGGTCCTGATTACCTTCATTAAATCCAAGAGCTGACAGGTAAGGTTCCTTGACATTCTTGAAGGTCCTGAAGGTGACCAACATGAGTTCAAAAATTTTAAGGCACATTTGGGCCATGACATCTGGTACATTTTTAAACCTGACCCCCCAATGCCAAATCGTTGAAATCATATATCCTATGGTAGGTTGGCCTTTAGGTGGTGCTAAATAGACATAATTGAGCCATTTCTCACATCCTTTGGTTGTCAGCATAGTTTTTGTGTATTTTGGCCATGACCTTCTTCGAAATACGGGGCAGTAGCATGGGTTGTATTTGATGTACAAAGGCATGTTATTCCATGTTCTTACCATCTCTGGGTAGGTTTCCAGTAGACGAATCCTCCACGTCGGTTGATGTATATTGCCCTGCTTGGCACTTGCTGGGATGTCGGCCGGTGCAAACTGTGTAGCCAAGGTTGGTTCTTTTGAGGTGTGTTGCTTGATTTCGGCATTGTAGTCCGCCATTAAGACACAGAAAGGAACATACAAATCGTCGGATGTGTCGATCCACCTATGATGGGAGAGGTTTCGAAAGTACTCCGATTTTATAACTACCTCTTCCAAACGTGACATTGACGCTATCTGAACTGCCACTCTATCATCATGGGTTGTGGCCACTTTCTCTAACCTCTGCATCCATTCAGGAGCCTCTATCTCGATGGTGTCTATGCCCTCTTCTGTTTGCTTGCCCCCTGGTGCAGGCATGGGAACATATGGATCTTCGAAGGTTTCCTCGATTTCAATTGGCACTAAGTCCTCAGGCTTGGGCTCTACAAGAGGCGAAGGTTGACGCTCGTATTGCATGACTTTACTTCGTAATTCGTCTAGTTCTGCTCTAAGTTTTTCGACTTCTTCAGACGTGTCAACTACGGTTGTGACTTTGCTTGGTGACTCCTGCTGGGTTGTCAGCTGCTTCAGTAGGTCATCTCTTTCTGGCTCCAATGCTGCATGGGCCTCCAGGAGGTCGGCATGGGTTTCTAACACAATTTGCATATTCTCGGAGGGAATGGCCTTGAATTTCTCTGGGTCGATTTCCTGCGGGGAACCCTCCATGGCTGCTTCCAAGTTTTCTTCATTCTGTTTCTACAGTTGTTTATTCTCTTCGAGTGCTGTAGACATGTGTTTGCGTAGGAGGGCCAGGTTGCGTCTAAGCTTGAGATTCTCCGTTATCTGGGAGTGTAGCAATTCATCCATATAGTGCCTTTCTTCTACATCGGACTGGGGTGGATTGGCTACTAACTGTTCATGTTGTTCCTGTAAAGTGGCATACTGTTGTTGTAGTAGCCGCTTTTCCCTTTCGAGATCAATGAATCGGAGTTGAAGTTCTTCATGGCTTCGAAAGAGTCGCGTATGTTGGTTATCAAGATGCTGGTAGTGTTGTTGTAGCTGCGACATACACTGATACATATTATTAAATACATTATTAATAGGGGTGGATGCGGGAAGGGTGTTGAATGCAGATGGGAAGGGAAAGGGGAAGGGGAATGGAAGTGTGGATGCGGTGCTGGAAAATGGTGAAGTGGGAGGTGGGGGAATGGGAGATGGTGGGTGTATGGGGGAAGGGAGAGGTGCGGAGGTGGGTGATATGTCCATAAGATCAATGGTGGATGCAGTAGTGGGAGTGATTGTGAATATTGGAATTGTGGGTGTGGCGATAGTGGTGAAAGTGTACAGTGGTGTGTGCAATTGTGAATACGAACTGCCCGGAAGTGTGATTGGGGGAATGATATTTTCTATGGCTACAATTAGAATTACTGTTTCAGTGGCCGTATAGACAAAAGAGGTGGAGATAGGGTGTGTGGGTTGTGTGGGTTGACTGACGGTTTGTGCTTCGGTATGGGTAGTGGACTCGGAGGTGGTGACAGTAGTGGTTACACTGGTAGTGGGAGGTGAATATGGTGGAGTTGGAGGTAGGGGTGGCAAAGGGGGTGACGGAGGTGCACTTGATACATGGGTTTCCTCAGTATCATGGACAGTGTGTGCAGTGCCCGTGGTTGTGGATGTGCCTTGTGGTTCTGATACTAATACATTCTGCTTTCCTGATCGAGGGGGACGTCTGCTGTATCTTCGCTCCATTCTTCGTGCTTGTGCAAGGGCGGTATGCACCGTCTCAGGTACTCCTAAAGCCTCAGATATCATGTCAAGAGTGGCGCGGTATTTCTCGTCTATGCCTTCCTCCTCAAGGATTTGATTCATGAGGGCCTTGCCTGCTACTAGGGACAGTCTATGTTGCTCTTGAACTCTGTTCATGGTATCATAGAGATTTTTCAATGCCTTCATATAAGCTAGGGCACCTTCAAGTACCTGCAGAGCTTCCTGATCATATTCCTACTCTTCTTCCTCGGATTGTCCATCATGTTCCTCCTCTTGTTCTTCTTCTTCTTCTTCACCCTGCACATTGACGACATCTGGTTGTCTGGGGTGGGGTTGATCTATAGCAGTTTGTTGTCCACTAGCTTGCTCTGCCTCGACTTCCACGTTAATAGCTTCGATGATTCTGGCTACCTCCTCATCAGTTAGGTCTTCTAAAGTGAATCCGTGAGGAAACTCTAGGTCGGTTGGTACAGGTGGGAACACTAGATTTTGTCCATCAGTGCTGTGTCTTGGTAATCTGATAGTGAAGGGTTGTACCTGCCTTGGAAGTCGTGGAGTTGTCTCTGGTGTCAATGTCGCACCGCGGGGTTGTGCACAGGGCATCTGAATTGCGCCTCTTATTTTCTTAGATGGCGGTCCTGCGGTTGATAGTCTACATTGGAATTCTTGTACCCTGGTCCAAGTTAATGCCCTCTGCACTGGCACATCATAAGCCAAACATCTATACACCATCTTGGTGAGGGCACAACATCCATATAGTACAGACTTTTGTTTCTTATACCACCTTTGATGAGCCAAGTGGATTTGGTCGATAATCCAGTGGGGCATGTTGATTGTCAAATCGAAGGCGTCGGCCAAGTATAAACTAAACCATATCTTCTTAAGTGGCATTGTGAACCTCTCTTGAGCAGGAAATGCAAAGTGTTGCATGACCATTCGCAAATGAATGGCAATTGTAGGCGTCATTGCCACCATGTCCTTTAACTTCATCAGATTCCTGTTCTTCATATTGTCGGGGACCATAGTCTCTTTCTCCGTAGGAATGTGCATACCTTTCATGTCGAGAGCTTCTCTTACCAAGTTGATAGTCAATCTGAAACACTTCAACTCATTGCCCCTTGTGAGAGATGGGAGGACAAAGGTGTTGTACCCCTTCTTGTCTTTGCTCGGAGTGAGTGTGCTAATCAAATAAGAGCACCTTAGAAAATTGGGCTTTGGCAATTGGAATTTGAAGTAGTCATAGAGTCCCGCCTTCTTCCATATAGGTTTCAATCCCTCATTATTCTGGAGTCTCTCAAATTCCTTGGTGAAAAAGTGATATCTGCCCCAGCGCCCATTGAATTCTATCTCGGCCTCCCACATGTAAGTGCCTTCACCTAGGGGTCCAGCCACATCACTGAACCAATGTGAGTTTTTGCTGACAGGCATTGTGTGCCCCTGTGGAGGATTCTGAACTGGTATGGCGTGTAATGCCCTCAATGCCACTGGGCGTTCCTTCAATTCCTCCTCAACGGTAACACTTTCAATGTCCACGACTTGGGGGCTGGTGCCTGCCTGGGAGCTAGTTCCTGCCGTATCTGCCATGTTACCTCTTGTCTCCTGATTCTGTGAGAATATAGAAACATGTGTTAACATTGTAAAGGACAAGATAGAACCATTTTTGTCCCCATTACAACATTAACATGAGGTTCGGGAGAGATTAGGGGGTTATTAAGTGCTCGGTGCTTGTGTGTGTAGTTAGGAATTGGGTAGACCTAAGAGCTAAGTGGAATGATGTAGTGTGAGAGTGACGTAGTCAGTAGGTGGACATGGATTTACAACTGGGGTCCAGGGGGTTTATTACAAGTTTTAGGTTGCCAAATGCAGTGGATGGGCTTTGATCTTGATTTTGTGAAGACTCTGAAGAGTTTAATAGGGGTATCTGCTTGAAAATGAGGCTTTTTAGGGACCCATTTACAAGTGATTCTACTTGTGCTAATGGAAGAATGTGTGTTTGTGCGTGATGTGTAAGAATGGGCATCGGATGTTTGAGTGAGTGAAACGTGTTGTAGAGGGTGTGGCCTTGGTGTAGCTATTTGAGCCCGCAAGCAAGCCTTAGGCACCCAGATTTGTCGTGATTGTGGGCTAGCCTTCATCGACTTCTTGGGTACCCAAATAGACTTTACTTTCGTAGAAGAATTTATGAAAGACTTCTTATTAGTGTCGTGTTGTTGACTACTAATAAGAGGTTTTGGACGTGGGGTTGGCCTGGTCGCAACAGGGTGTTCGCCTTTCCGCATCCACACTCGTTTCAACGGCTGAGACATTCTGCTTTGCATGTTTTTTTGGCCTCCAATATAGGTAGTACTCTGCTCCTTCTGTATTTGATCTACCTTTGGTTGCTGCATCCCTCTGACCTTTGGAAAAGAAGGGAGTGCCATCTTATCCTTGACTTCGTTGTTGAAACAGTCCTCTTTCTGCATCATACAGTTTTGGACAAGAATAGCATTGTCAACTTCATGTGCACCCCTAGAAGGACCAGGAGTTCGTGCCTTACTTAATTCCTTGAGTGCCTCATTTTCCAATTCAACTATAATTCGACTATGATTTACCCATATCTGAAGAAGTCCACTCCTTAGGTTTAGGTTGACTGCATGATCATAGATCTAGTCCTGACCCAAGACAAGAGGCTCAGTGAGGTCCTCATCTTGACACACTAGTACTTTGATTGTCATTGCTTTGTCTTGAATATAGAGGGGAAGTTCCACCTCGCCCATGCAAGGGGTTTCCACACCTCCCAATCCTATGAGATATGCTTTTATAGGATTGACAGTTAATTTCAACTCTTGACAGTAAGACAATTTAACAACACTAGTGGTTGCACCTGAGTCAATCAATGCCCTTACAGTCCTTGCACCCTTTCCTTGTCCTATCTCTAGGGTTATAAAAGGACGTCGATCAATTATCCTATAAGGGCTGACACCTGAAACTTCACACATAGCCACGTGATATCCTTGATCTGCATATGCATCTGGCCTAGGTTGCTCTCTGCCTTGTCTTCTTAATTTCATTCTCCGTATGCGCTCTAAAGTTTCTGCTTGAGCTTCTTCTCGAATTCACTTTTCTTCTTCTTTGCGTTTCTTAGCAGTATTGAGTCGACTTAGCATTTCCTCTGTGAGAGGAGTCACTTGCATCCTCAAATGCATCAGGGCTAGGTTCACACTCTTCTAACACTGCCTCTCCCATGATTGGCTCTATGGAGAAGACTGAAATGTCATAGCCATCTTCATCACAGTGAGGTGTCCATTGTTCTTCATTGATGGCTACATCCATTGTTGCTAAGATTTTTGCCTAGCCGTGGGGTTCAAATTCTTCGTCAGGAAAGATTACAGGTGCATAGGCTGGGTCTTGAATTGATCTATGTGTTTCTTTTGCACCTATCTCTCTAGCTTTTTCTCTCTTCTCTTCTTCTACTGCCACTTTACACATCCATAAGTGGGTATCTTCATGCATCCATGAGGATCCTGATCCTATGGAGTGCACAGACTTCGTGTCATCCTTGGCTCTATGGATAGGATTCCATTGGATAGGAGGGACATCTCTATGAGAGTAATCTTTGAGATTCACTTTGGTCGTGACACTTAAGTGTTGCAAATACAAGGAGTTAGTTCCCCAATCCTGTACGACTTGCAACTGTTGCATGAAGGGTCGTCCCAAGATCATTTCATAGGCATGATTTTTGCTAAAATCACAGATAGCAAATGTGTGCTCAAACTCTACACCGCATGTGGTGAGAGTTATTCCTTCAAGTAGTCCTAAAGATCGCTCTATGTGACCATCGGCCATTTGCAATTTCATCCTAGTGGGCCTGAGTGCTGGTTTACCCCAACGCTTCCATAGGGAAGTGGTAGCAATTGCAACTCCTGCGCCTGAGTCTAAAATGGCCTTGGTGGTGTATCCTTGATGGGTGATAGGAAGATATGTGTTTCCCTCTTTGCCCTCACTCATGTCTCCTATCTTGTCCAATGGTATTTCTGGCACTGTTCTCTAGGATCCTACCTCGGAACGAGGTTTTGCTATTTCTGGTACTTGTTTGGCTACATGTTTCCATAGCTCTGCCTTACTTTGAGTATCTCTTCTAAGGTGAGGTTGCACTGTACTTTAGTGTTTTTCACTACCTCTGTGTTCCTAGGTAAGACTGAGTCTTCGTTTCTTACCATGACTATGGGTGCTCTCATACATGTGGACTTAGCTTCCCATGGGCCTGTGAAGTGGGGTAGCTCCTGTATGGAATTAGACTCGAAGTCTAATCTTTCATGAGATTGGGTACTCTCTTGCTCCTCATAAATGGAAGGGATATCTTGTGGGAATTGGTCGTGTGCCTCATCCACAAGTTCAATGGGAGGAGGGACTTCACTTTCTTTAGCCCATTTGTCCTCCTGAATCTCTCGTAGGAATTCTAGTGTGAACCGATTCATGGAGGATGATGTGTCTGGCTCCGTAGAGTTAGGCACATAGGCTTCCTGGGCAGGGAGACCTACCCTTTCACTTGCCTTGTCCTTGTGTTGAGAGGCGGGTTCCTTTTCTGATTGTGCAATTAGCTTCTCTATTCTTTCTAACAATCCATCAAAGTGCAACTGTGTCTTAGCTGAACTAGAGATGTTAAATAGGCGACTGGCTTCAAACATGGTCTGAGCCAATTCCACCATCTTAGCACAAATTTTGGTTCGTTGTAGCTCTAGTTCTGCTCTAGGGTAACACTTTTCATGATCAATTACGTTTGGCCCTTCTTGGATTCTGGCCTGATATGCTTTAAGCATCATGTTTAGGTCTTCGGGAGTGGGATCTGCTAGGACTGATCCTACTCTAGGGGCTGGTGGAATTGTGTGAGGTGGGTTGGAAGGTGGCAGGTCGGATGGAGATGGGAATGGTGGTGGTGGGGTAGTGTGAGAGGGAGTTTGAGATGTGAGTTCAGTTATCCTGGCCTTTGTTTCTCTGAGGCTTTCCTCGAGTTCACTCATCTTTTTTGCCCATTGCCTTTTCATTCTTTCACGACTATCTCTCCAAGCTCTAGTCCTCTTCTTTGTCATGCTCTCCGTTTCACTAACATCTGGGCTCTTTTCTTGGCCTACACTTTGGTTCTGCTACAAGGCTTGGGCTCTAGTGATCACTTGCACTGGTGTAGTGGACGTCACACTTCCTGTGGAATCTACAACTAATCCTATGACATTGATAGGAGTGATTTTTGGCATATTATTAGGATTCTTTGGGCAGTCTCGTAAAAGGTGCTCCTTTCCACACTCCTGGCAATAGCCCTGGATTATCACTGATTGGGGTTGTGTAGGTGGAGGCAAGGGACAATCACGAATGAGATGATCTCCCTGACATCTGTAGCATGGTCCTCTAGGGAATGGGGGTCTTACCTGCCTAGGTTGGGGTCTAGAGTTAGGGTTTGTGTACATTACATTTGTGTACTCTTGCTCCCAACTAGGTTCACTTGGTTCTTCAGTGTAGTAGGACTCACCATGTTCAGGAGATTGCATGTAGTAAGCTTGGGGGCTATCAATGTGCGTCGAATCAAAGCTATGGTCACTGGGGTCACTTTTTGAAAGCAATGGAGTCACTGGGACTATGGCTCTATTCAGGTTTTCTTCTGCAGCAGCATACTTTACCGGAATCACATTAGCTGGAGCAGGGGGTTGTTGTGCTAGCACAGGCTGAGGCCGTTGTTGGTTTTGGTAGGGTTGGTAGGTTTGTTGAGGCCTCGCATGCTGCTGAGGTGGGTACTGGTTCTGGTATCTTCCTTGTTGAGGGTATGGTTGTGGGTACGTCTGCCTAACGGTTTGCTTATTGTATGGGCAGTCTTGTGCGGTGTGATTTGTGTATCTTCGTTCTATGGTGCAGTACTGGCTACTACGATTAACTTGGGGTTGATCCATAATGGGACAGACATTCGCCATATGGTCGCCTCCACAAGTATAGCATCTTTTCAGAGGGGCAAACCTTGGGATTTGTTTGCTAGAGACACCTAGTTTCTAAGCTACTTTCTCTGCAAGTTCCTCAATTGATGTGGATTGCGTGGAAGAGAGGCTAGAGGCACTATCTGAATCTTTGTATATCTTGGAAAGCTCTAACTCCTCCCCTAGGTTATCCTCGATGTCAATGCACATGCGTACACACTATTCTATGGTCCTAGGGTCCTTCAAGTACACATATGATCTCAATTTGGTACTTAGCAATCCATCCAAGAATAAAGCCACTTGCTTAGCTGGTGTGGGTAGCTCCGAAACAGGGCATCTTTCTAAGTATTGCCTAAATCTTCTTCCTGCAAGTCTCACGGTTTCTTGAGGGGTTTGCTTGAAGCTATGAATCAGTGAGGAAGTGTTATGTCTTATGCCACTTTTAGAGAATTCGATAATGAATGCCTCTAGAAGTTGGTCTATGCTCCTGAACTGCCTCTCGTTTAGTGGCTGAAACCATGTCAGGGCAGTGTTCCTAAGGGTTAGACCAAAGGCATTATATTGCGTGAACAGATCTTCCACTTGTTCATCTCTCAAGACTTGCCTAAACTCAACCACATGATCGTATGGATCTCTAGTGCCATCGAAGTAGTTCTTCATGGACTTAACTAGCTGAGTCGGTCTCAAAGTTCTTGTGTGCTCTCTAGGTCGTGGTAGAGGGAACTCATCCGCATTTCTTTGATTCCTAGGAGCTCTAAGTACCTCAGGTTCTACTCTATTTGTTTCCATCCTTGTTCTTTCTCTGCCCCCTGGGTTGGCAATGCTCACTTCTGGCCTATCCCTACTTCTGTCTCTTTGAGTTCCATGAGCTTGGGATGTTCCAGCTCCGGGATGACCATAGGACACGTTCGATCTTGGTTGGGGGAAAATGAATTCACCCTTCCAATTGTAAGCATGTCTATCATGTTTTGTAACCACAAAGATCCTCTTTGAAGCATGATCTAAGTAGGTCACTCTGCCTGGGCTATCTGGATCTTTAAACTCATAGATCATGATTGTTCCTATATCATTTGGCCGATCAGATTTATACCTCCAAAAGGCTTTGTCAGTCTCTCGGTTCAGGAGCAGATCTATACTCTTGTTGTCCTGGGGGACCCACTCGGGATTGAGGATCCTAGTAAGAACAAATTTGCCTCGAGGGGTCCTGGGTTCTACACCCATGTTTCCTTGCTCTAGGTCACCTAAATCCGCTTCTGAGATCACATTCCCAAATTCATCTGTCCTATTTGGGTGACTGGTGACTACATATATTGTCCCTTCCTTGTCTAGGTATGCTCCGTTTTCAAACTTGACAGCTGGGTGCTCTAGTCCTATAGATTGGTTAGGGTTTTTAATCTGGACCATTGATCTTCCTAGGCCGTCCTCATAGATGCTAGCACCTAGTCGGTTGGTCCTAATGTATTCCAATTGCATCTTGTAGGGGCCTTCCACCCTGTACAGATATGGCACACCTGAACTTCTTGTAGGTCTGTCCATCCCTTGAGACATCTCTGATTCACTAGTCTCAGAGCTAGGGTAATGCGAGTGGTGGCTCACCTGCTGGGCCCAAGACCTAGCAGTATGATTAACGCTAGCCTCTCAAGACCTAAGACTTTGTCTATCCCTTACTAGATGCCGTCCTGATCTAAGGTTCATATGCCTATTTAAGTAGCCCCTATTTTTGCCCAAAGTACAACCTCATTGTCGATCAATTGGTGTCAGTCACTTGATTCTTTTTTAGTGTGTTATCGTGTTTATGATCTTGTCTGATATCGCGTCGTCAGGAATGTTTGATTTGATTTTCCGCACTTGAGTTGATCGTCCCACGTTAAGTTCTTTTCCTTTAAAGTTATCGACTGTACAAAGATTATGTTGTTAGCTTGAACTTGAGTATTTAGGTAGTCTTCAACTTGATAAATGCCTATCGCCACCCTGGCCTACTCCTATCACTAGTCGTTCTTAGCCTAAGCTAGGAATAGACAGAGGGAGTTGAGAGTTTCCAACCTTTTGTTTCCTTCTTGGTTGCCCTTGGGTGCCCAGGAAGCGTGTTCCCAAGCTTGCACTTACTCTTGCTTAGAATGCCCTTTGATGCTCTCAATAGATCTGTAAGAGTTCCAAAGTTAGCTCAAGACTTAAATTCCAAAGACAGAACAAATTACTTTCATTCATGTAACACAAACACCAATTTGCACTGTGATATATTTGGAAAACAATTCTAGAGATCCCTGAATTTTGTTCCCCTTGGGTATGGTCAACTTCAAAAGACCCTATCTAATAATCCTGAGCTTTCCAACAAAACAAGAATCACAGCAAACGGATTTCGTATGAGGAAGTTATGATAGATCAGGGTTTTGGAGTTAAAACAGGGCTCAAACAGGCTGACAGCTCACAGGATTTTTCTCAAAAACACGTGTGTAGGGACCTCACAAATCACTAATGGCTTGCTAATTATGCCCAAAATTACCCCAAAAATATGCCAGAAAAAACCCTAGAAATTTGGCCGAAAAAACTTGTCAATCGCGATCGACAGGTTTGTCAATCGCGATTGACAGAGGTGTCCGTCGGGGCCTGTCGGTCGCAATCGACACGTCAGTCGCGATTGACAGTGTCAATCACGATCGACAGAGTCGGTCGTGAGTCCTGTCAATTGCGATCGATGGTGTCAATCGCGATCGACACTTTTTCCGGGATTTTCGCCATGATTTCAGTCAATCGGGGATGTGTCCGTCGCGATGGACACGTGGCAATGCGTGAAACTCAGTCAATCGTCAAAATTCAATCGGTCGCGATCGACGGTGTCAATCGCGATTGACAGGGTCCTATGTGGCAGTCAGTCGGTCGTGGGGTCTGTCGGTCGCGATTGACAGGGTCTGTCGGTCGCGATTGACAGATGTTATCGATCGTGGCTGTCGATCGCGATCGATGGTGTCGGTCGCAATTGACAGAGAAACACAAAATTTTTCAATTTTGTTTAGTGATTTGGAATGTTCTCTTTGTGCTGGTCCTAGTGGTGCACTTTGTTTTACCAAATGATCAAATTTTCTGTCGATCGCTATCGACAGAGGTCGGCAACACAGAGACAGTTTCTGAGTTTTCCGTACCTACGCAGCGTGCTGGAGGGGATGATATTGCTGGATCCTGCAAGAAACTCAACAAACATTCAAAACACAGCACATAAGTCGCTCTCTCGCTCTCTCTTACAAGTGGAATGAGGGAAATGAGGTGGAGAAGGTGATATGATCAAAAAACTGAATTTTTTTTTCGCGATGATGGAGATGGAGGTGGGAGATGGTGATGATGATGATGGTGATGATGGTGGTGAGGTAAGAAAGAGAAAAATAAGAAGAGTGAAGAAATTACCTACAACGCCAACGTCTCAAATCTGCATCTTACCATCACACGCTCGTCCTCAAAGCTCAATCCCCGGCAACGACGCCAAAATTTGGTGTAGCTCAGTGATGAGTAGCACCTCCTTTAATGTCAATCCGGGAAGACGTGAGGATGGTATGAAGAACTCGAGCAAGTGAAGGCACAAGTGCATGAGTGAGAAGCACACTAGCATGCACACACATACACACACATGCGCACACACGATAAGACAAAGAGTGAGAAGCAATGGAGTTCTTTAGATTACTTTCAAAAAGCTCATACAAGTTTAGATCAATTATAAGCTAACCTCAGAAATGAGCTCTCTAGCTCTATTTATAGTTTTTGACTAGGTTTTGGCCGTGTCCAGACCTAGTGTCCGGCCTAGTTAAAAATTAGGTTCTCTACCCTATTTGGAGGTTCAAACGAAGTCTAAAAAATGTGCAAACTGACAGGTAGGTACTTCTAAAGCTCC
This sequence comes from Ceratopteris richardii, assembly GCA_020310875.1. Lineage (NCBI taxonomy): Eukaryota > Viridiplantae > Streptophyta > Polypodiopsida > Polypodiales > Pteridaceae > Ceratopteris > Ceratopteris richardii. The sequence goes on along the minus strand of CM035408.1, from coordinate 199,727,833 downwards.
TCACGCTCAAGGACTCCTTGGCTTGCACAAAATGGAGCTACAAAAATATGAAACGGTATTTACAATGGTTTTTAGTGATGAAAATCACTATTTTTGTAGGGGTTTCTAATAACATTTTGACATACATTTCCTGGAGCTCCCTACTTGCTCCTTCTCCTTGTGTGTCCACCTCTTTTACATGCGTTAGTGTCCCAAAACAAATATTGGCCTACTTGCCATATTGTCGTTGACTGCTCTGTCTACTTGTACTTTCTCTTCTCTCTGACTCCCTTCGTAAGCTTCCTTGCCTGGTGAGTCCTTCAGTTCCAACACCATGACTTTAGAAGCCAAACCCTCTAAGCAAGAGCCATACACATATAATGACAATTATGCGGCCAAGATCAAGGAAGAGATAGATTGATTGGTAGAAGCTAGATTTATCTATTAAATTGAGCACACTGAGTGGGTTTCCCCCATTGTAGTGGTGCCCAAAAAAATGGAAAGTGACATGTATGCATTAACTTGAAGAAGGTTAATGCAGCCACTATTAGAGATGGTTATCCACCTTCCTATCACGAACATCTATTAGAAAGGGTAGTAGGCAAGGAAGTATCCAACTTCCTTGATGGATTCTATGGCTATAATGAAGTGGCCATTTGCCCTAGAAAACCAACATAAGACAACTTTTTCCATAGAAAGGGGCATATTTGCATTTTGGGTAATGCCATTTGGGCTCACCAATGCGCCAGCTACCTTCCAAAGGCTAATGCGTCATGTTTTTCTTGCATAAAACTTGAAAGTCTAAGTTGATGATGTATATGCTCATTCAAAAATTAGATAAACACATATACTTGAGCTAAGACAAATCTTTGACAAATATAGAGAATATGAGGTCTGCCTGAACCTAGAAAAGTGTGCTTTTATGGTCAAGAAAGGCAAGATTCTAGGATTCATCGGGTTAAACAATGGAATGTCCATGAATGAGGAGAAAGTTAGAGCTATTGCAGAGCTACCTAGGCCAAAGAATGTCAAGGAAGTACAAGCTTTCACGAGGCATTGTAGATATTATTGACATTTTATTCATATGTATGCGATCATTGCAAAGCCTCTATACTTCCTTTTAACCAACTTTGAGTGGACAGATGAATGTGAAAACTCCTTTAACAAGCTTAAATAAAGATTGTGGTCAGCATCAGTCTTGACTACACTAGATTGGAACAATCCGTTCCACGTTCACATGGATGCATCCAATTATGCTATTGGGTGTGTACTATCACAACCAACTGGTGAAGGCAATATGCATCTTCCCATTGCTTATGCCAGTAGACAGCTAAAAAAAGTATACCACTATCAAAAGAGAAGGATTAGGCATGGTCTATGCAATTAAGAAGTTTAGAAAATATTTGCTTGCAAATAAGTTTATATTTTTCACAGACCATCAAGCATTATTATATCTAGTAAAAAAACCTTGCAATAGTGGCTGATTAGTAAGATAGTTCCTCTTACAAATGACTTTGAAGTAGTGGTTAGGAAAGGTGTTACTATTAGTGTTCATGTGAAAGGCCAAATGGCCACTGGACACTTCATTGTACATGTTCTTTCATAAAATATATAGCGGTCTATTAGCCATACACTGTAAGTTCGATCGCATTTGTAACACCTAAAAAGTTTGTGTTCATGCTCCTTGTGTACTATGTTTTTTGCGCATTCTATAGCCTCTGTGTTGAGTACTTTGTACAGTGCTTGAAGATCGATTTTATACTCTAAAGATATCCTCATGGAGCTCTCAAGAAGGCGAGTGTAGTGTGGTGTAGTGCCATTGAAATACTTCACAAATATCACCCACTAAGGGCCAATATGGCCAAAGCAAGTATGGGAGAGAAATAAAGAATGATAAAGAATACCTGGGTGTAAGTATACCTTCCACTTGATGGACATGTTACATAGTATGCAAGTGACTGTGTAAGATCATGCATCAACTAACCCCTATTTAGGGGTAAGCTGATCAGTCGGAATATGTTGTATCAGAAGTATGCTGCATCAGAGTGTTGTTGAATCCGTGTTTTGCTGAATCCAATTTTTAACAGACAGTTACAATATTAGTTAGGTATAGATGTCACATGAAGAGAGTGAATATATTTAGTTCGTACGAAGGGAGAAGAAGAAGAAGTGTCACTAGGAAGAAGACAAAAAGAAAAGAAGAAGTGTTTTCTCTCAGGAAGGAGAATACTTGGACAAAGAAGGAACCATATACGTAGTCACCAGTCACCCAGATAGGACATATGAATTCGGGAATGTGATCCCTGAGACGGACATAGGTGACCTAGAGCAAGGGAACGTAGGAGGAGAGCCCAGGACCCCTAGGGGGAAGTCTGTTCTTACTAGAATCCTCAATCCCGAGTGGATTCCCCAGGATAATAAGAGCATAGATCTGCTTCTAAACCAAGAGACAGATGAAGCCTTTTGGAGGTATAAATCAAATAGGCCAAATGATGTTGGGTCAATCTTGATCTATGAGTTCAAAGATCCTGATAGCCCAGGCAGAGTGACTTACTTAGATCACGCTTCAGAGAGGATCTTTGTGGTTACAGAACATGACAGGCATGCTTATACTTGGAAGGGTGAATTGGTTTTTCCCCAACCAAGATCGAACGTGTCCTATGGTCACCCTGGAGCTGGAACATCCCAAGCTCATGGAGCTCAAAGAGACAGAAGTAGAGATAGGCCAGAAGTAAGCTTTGCCAACCCAGGGGGCAGAGAAAGAACGAGAACGGAAACAAATAGAGTGGAACCTGAGGTACTTAGAGCTCCAAGGAATCAAAGAAATACGGATGAGTTCCCTCTGCCAAGACCGAGAGAGCACACGAGGACTTTGAGACCGACCCAGTTAGTGAAGTCCATGAAGAACTACTTCGATGGCATCGGAGACCCCTACGATCACGTAGCCGAGTTTAGGCAAGTCTTGAGAGCTGAACAAGTGGAGGATCTATTCACGTAGTACAATGCTTTTGGTCTAACCCTTAGGAACACCGCCTTGACATGGTTTCAACCACTAAACGAGAGGCAGTTCAGGAGCATAGACCAACTTCTAGAGGCATTCATTATCGAATTCTCTAAAAGTGGCATAAGACATAACACTTCCTCGTTGATTCACAGCTTCAAGCAAACCCCTCAAGAAACCGTGAGACTTGCTGGAAGAAGATTTAGGCAATACTTAGAGAGATGCCCTGTCCCTGAGTTACCCATGCCAGCTAAGCAAGTGGCCTTGTTCTTGGATGGATTGCTAAGTACCAAATTGAGATCATATGTGTACTTGAAGGACCCTAGGACCATAGAAGAGTGTGTACGCATATGCATTGACATCGAGGATAACCTAGGGGAAGAACTAGAGCTTTCCGAAATCTACAAAGACTCAGATAGTGCCTCTAGCCTCTCTCATTCGCAATCCACATCAATTGAGGAACTTGCAGAGAAAGTAGCTCAGAAATTAGGTGTCACTAGCAAACAGATACCAAGATCTGCCCCTGTGAAAAGATGCTATACTTGTGGAGGCGACCATATGGCGAATGTATGTCCCATTATGGCTCAACCCCAAATAAATCCTAGTGGCCAGTACTGCACCATAGAATGAAGATACACAAATCACACCGCACAAGACTGCCCATATAATAAGCAAGCTGTTAGGCAAACCTACCCTCAGCCATACCCTCAACAAGGAAGATACCAGAGTCGATACCCACCACAATAGTATACTAGGCCCCATCAAAATTACCAACCGCAATATCAAGCCCAACTGAGACCCCAGCCAATGCTAGCACAACAACCACCTGCTCCTACTAATGTGATTCCGGTAAAGTATGCTGCTACAGAAGAAAACCTGAATAGAGCTATAGTCCCAGTAACACCATTAATTTCAGAAAGTGATCCCAGTGACCATAGCTTTGATTCTATGCATGTTGACAGTCCCCAGGCCTACTACATGCAGTCTCCTGAACATGGTGAGTCCTACTACAGTGAGGAACCGAGTGAACCTAATTGGGAGCCAGAATATGCTAATGTCATGTACGCAAACCCCAACTCTAGACCTCAACCTAGGCAAGTAAGGCCCCCATTCCCTAGAGGACCATGCTACAGATGTCAGGGAGATCATCTCATTCGTGATTGTCCCTTACCTCCACCTACACAACCCCAGTCAGTGACAATTCAAGGCTTTTGCCAAGATTGTGGAAAGGAACATCTTTTACGAGACTGCCCAAAGAATCCTAATAATATGCCGAAAATCACTCCTATCAATGTCGTAGGGTTAGTTGTATACTCCACACGAAGTGTGACGTCCACTACGCCAGTGCAAGTGATCACTAGAGCCCAAGCCTTGCAACAGAACCAAAGCGTAGGCCAGGAAAAGGGGCCAGATGTTAGTGAAACAGAGAGCATGACAAAGAAGAGGACTAGAGCTTGGAGAGATAGTCGTGAAAGAATGAAAAGACAATGGGCAAAGAAAATGAGTGAACTTGAGGAAAGCCTAAGAGAAACGAGAGCCAGGATAACCAAACTCACATCTCAAACTCCCTTTCACACTACCCCACCTCCACCATTCCCAACTCCATCCGACCCACCACCTTCCAACCCGCCTCACCTAATCCCACCACCCCCTAGAGTAGGATCAGTCCTAGCAGATCCCACTCCCGAGGACCTAAACATGATGCTCAAAGCATATCAGGCCAGAATCCAAGAAGGGCCAAACGTAACTGATCATGAAAAGTGCTACCCTAGAGCAGAATTAGAGCTTGAACGAACTAAAATTTGTGCTAAGATGGTGGAGCTGGCTCAAACCATGTTTGAAGCCAGTCACCTCTTTAACATCTCTAGCTCAGCTAAGACGCAGTTGCACTTTGAAGGATTGTTAGAAAGAATAGAGAGGCTGATTGCACAATCAAAAAAGGAACCCGCCTCTCAACACAAGGACAAGGCAAGTGAAAGAGTAAGCCTTCCTGCCCAGGAAGCCTATGTGCCTAACTCTACGGAGCCAGACACATCATCTTCTATGAATCGGTTCATACCAGAATTCCTACGCGAGATTCAAGAAGACAAATGGGCTAAAGAGAGTGAAGTCCCTCCTCCCATTGAACTTGTGGATGATGCACACGACCAATTTCCACAAGACATCCCATCCATTTATGAGGAGCAAGAGAGCACCCAATCTCAGGAAAGATTAGACTTTGAGTCTAACTCTCTGCAAGAATTACCCCACTTCACAGGCCCATGGGAAGCTAAGTCCACTTGTATGAGAGCACCCACAGTCATGGTACGAAATGAGGACTCAGTCATACCTAGGAACACGGAGGTAGTGAAAAACACTAAAGTACAGTGCAACCTCACCTTAGAAGAGCTACTCAAAGTAAGGCCAGGGCTATGGAAACATGTAGCCAAACAAGTACCAGAGATAGCAAAACCTCGTTCTCAGGTAGGATCCCAGAGAACAATGCCAGAAATACCATTGGACAAGATAGGAGACATGAGTGAGGGCGAAGACGGAAACACATATCTTCCTATCACCCATCAAGGATACACCACCAAAGCCATTTTAGACTCAGGCACAGGAGTTGCAATTGCTACCACTTCCCTATGGAAGCGTTGGGGCAAGCCAGCACTCACGCCCACTAGGATGAAATTGCAAATGGCCGATGGTCACATAGAGAGACCCTTAGGGCTGTTAGAAGGAATAACTCTCACCACATGTGGTGTTGAGTTCGAGCATACATTTGCTATATGTGATTTTAGCAAAAATCATGCCTATGAAATGATCTTGGGACGACCTTTTATGCGACAGTTGCAAGTGGTACAGGACTGGGGAACCAATTCCTTGTACCTGCAACACTTAGGTGTTACGACCAAAGTGAATCTCAAAGATTACTCTCATAGAGATGTCCCTCCTATCCAATGGAATCCGCTCCATAGAGCCAAAGATGATACGGAATCGGTGCAATCCATAGGATCAGGATCCTCATGGATGCATGAAGACAACCACTTATGGATGTGCAAGGGAGTAGTAGAAGAAGAGAAGAGAGAAAAAGCCAGAGAGGTAGGTGCAAAAGAAACACATATATCAATTCAAGACCCAGCCTATGCACCTGTAGTCTCTCCTGACGAAGAATTTGAACCCCACGGCTGGGTAGAAATCCTAGCAACAATGGATGTAGCCATCAATGAAGAACAATGGACACCTCACTGTGATGAAGATGGCTATGACATTTCAGTCTTCTCCATAGAGCTGATCATGGGAGAGGCAGTGTTAGAAGAGTGTGAACCTAGCCCTGATGCATTTGAGGATGCAAGTGACTCCGATCTAGAGTCAATCATCATGGACCCACCTTTTGCATCAGATAAAGAATACTTCTATGAAGTAGAATATCAACCCCAAAGGTATGGAGATCTTACAAATGATGTAAGGCTAGCCACACATGTGACCCCGAAGGAAGAAGGAAAGAAAAGAAAGAAGAGAGAAGTCGCACCAGAAGAGGAAGAATCTTTGTTTGAGGTCTCGGAAATTTTTAAGAAGTATGAGATAGATGACAGGAGAGTCATGATCAGAATGCTTAAACGAGAGGCGCAATCAGGGGAGGCCTATGATAACAAAGAAACCACCAAGAAAATAGTGGTAGCCCTGGAAGAAGGAGAAGGGAGATACACGTACATAGGCCATGACCTGACGGAAGACGAAGAGCATGAATTGATAGCCTTGCTAAGAGAGTACAGAGATGTATTCGCTTGGAGCTACAAGGACCTGAAAGGTGTAGCCCCTGACATATGCTCACATACGATACTCATGACTTCAAAGGCTAGGCCCTCTAAGCAAAAGCCATACACATACAATGACAAGTATGCGGCCAAGATCAAGGAAGAGATAGATCGCTTGGTTGAAGCTGGATTTATCTATGAAATTGAGCATGCTGAGTGGGTATCCCCCATCGTAGTGGTGCCCAAGAAAAATGGAAAGCTGTGTGTATGCATTAACTTGAAGAAGGTCAATGCAGCCACAATTCGAGATAACTATCTGCTTCCTATCACAGAACATCTCTTAGAAAGAGTAGCAGGCAAGGAAGTGTACAACCTCCTTGATGGATTTTCGGGCTACAATCAAGTAGCCATAGCTCCAGAAGATCAGCATAAGACGGCTTTTGCCACTAAATGGGGCATTTTTTCCTTTAGAGTAATGCCATTTGGGCTTACCAATGCACCCGCTACCTTCCAGAGACTAATGTGCCATGTATTTAAAGAGTTCCTGAGGAAGAACTTAGAAGTCTATGTTGATGATCTTTGTGCTCATTCCAACATTAGGCAAACCCATATTCTTGAACTCAGACAAATCTTTGACAAATGTAGAGAATATCAAGTCTGCCTGAACCCAGAAAAGTGCGTTTTTATGGTCAGGCAAGGCAAGATTCTAGGACACATAGTGTCAAAGAATGGCATATCCACTGATTTGAAGAGAAAGTGAGAGCCATAACGGAGCTACCTAGGCCAAAGAATGTCAAGGAAGTACAAGCTTTCATGGGGCATTGTGGTTATTACCGACGGTTTATACACATGTATGCCATCATAGCAAAGCCTCTGTATGGACTTTTGACTAACTTTGAGTGGACTGATGAGTGTGAAAATTCCTTCAATGAGCTTAAATGACGATTATGTTCAGCCCCAATCTTGACTACACCAGATTGGAATAAACCCTTTCATGTTCATGTGGATGCATCCAATTATGCTATTGGATGTGCACTCGCACAACCTACTGGTGAAGGTAATATGGATCTCCCAAATGCCTATGCAAGTAGACAATTGAATGCAGCTGAACGAAATTACACTACTACTGAGAGAGAAGGACTACGCATGGTATATGCAGTTAAAAAGTTTAGACATTACTTGCTTGCAAATAAGTTTAAATTTTTTACTGACCATCAGGCACTACTATATTTTGTGAACAAGCCCTGCAATACAGGAAGATTAGTAAAATGGTTTCTCTTGCTAATGGAATATGATTTCGAGGTTGTGGTAAGGAAAGGGAAGACTCACTTGAGAGCAGACGATCTCTCTAGGCTCACATCTGGAGAAGCCCCACAAGGAGTGTCAGATGACCTTCCTGATGCTTACTTGTTTAATTTGGAAGTGGTGCCGCAGTGGGCTAAGCCATTAGTGCTAGTATTGACATACGGGCCTAACCACCCAATAATAAACACACAGGATAAAGAGGTGGTAAAAGCCCAAAAGTATCACATCATGGCAGGAAGTATGTACAAGCACACGGATCAAGGGATCTTGGTGTGTTGTGTGGAAGAGGATGAGTACGCTAAATGGTTGCAATTAGCACATGTAGGTGCATTAGAGCAACACTACTCAAAGCAATGAACCCTACAGACACTAAGGAGACTCGGAGTGCATTGGCCGACTATGGAAGCTGATGTCCAAAAGTTGTGCAAGGAATGCCCAATCTGTTGCACTAAACCACCTGTGGAACATGCCACTCTTTATCAAGTGTCCATAGTGCCAGATTGGAGTGAACCACTAGTATCCTTCCTGAGGACGACAACATTCCCTTCAGACATGACTCTGGCTAGGAAAAGGAGTTTAGAACAAGAAGCCCTGGATTACTCACTCATTGGTGATAATCTATACAAGCGTGGTAAAGATGGTTACCTGAGACTATGTGTCCATGAGAGTGAATATCTCAAGATCTTGGAAACTGCTCACCAAGGTGTAGCAGGAGGACACTTTGGACTAGATCGGGTGATCAAGGCAATACTATTTGCGGGCTTCTGGTGGCCAACCCTTCACATGGATGCACATACCTATGTGAAGAGGTGTGATGTATGTCAGAGAACTCAGTATCCTATACGCAAAGATGAGATGCCACTGAAACCTATGATGGGTGGATGAGCATTCTCTAAGTGGGGAATAGACTTTGTAGGTCCTATTAATCCCCCAGCTAAGGGTTCTCATACTGAATATATCATTGTGGCCACAGATTATCTAACCAAGTGGGTAGAAGTGAAAGCTACCACAAAGAACGATGCACAAACAACAGTTAAGTTCTTATCTGAGAATGTGTTCACTAGATATGGGCTACCTATAGAGCTAGTTAGTGATAGAGGCACGCACTTCTTAAATGAAGTTATTGAAAATCTGCTCCAAGAATTCTTGGTAGTACATAAGAAGTCTGCCCCCTATCACCCTCAAGCTAATGGCCAGGTTGAGAGCACCAATAAGATCTTATGCAATATACTGACGAAATTAGTGAACAATAAACGCTCTGATTGGGACAAACAGCTACACCATGCTGTTTGGGCATACCGAGTCGCATACAAAACGGTACTCCAAGCCACCCCCTTTCAGATGGTATTTGGCCAAAATGCAGTGCTACCACTGGACTTCTTAATACCTACATTGAAAGTAGCACAAGAGCACGAATGGACGGGTCATGAACTCTCCTCTAGATTTTTTGACCTTGAACGATTAGGAGAAACCCGACTAAGAGCTGCAGCAGGAATATATGCAGCTAAGAAATGACAGAAGGCATGCTTTGATGCCCACGTTAAGGATAAAGGTTTGAAGGCAGGCGACCTAGTACTAGTCTACACTTTGAAACAACATGCGAGGAAACTAGAAAACAGAGGCTACGGACCCATGATCATTAATAGAATCTCAACAAGTGGAGTAGTGCACTAGCCACATTGGAGGGCGATATTCTCCCGAGCTACATAAGCGGGTGCAGAGTCAAGTTATATCAGGAACCTGTGACGAAAGAGATGCTAAGTCGACTCAACACGGCTAAGAAACGCAAAGAAGAAGAAAGACGAATTCGAGAAGAAGCTCAAGCAGAAGCATTGGAACGTATCCGGAGAATGAAGTTGAGAAGACAGGGTAGAGAGCAACCTAGGGCAGAGGCATATGCAGATCAAGGATATCATGTGGCTATGTGTGAAGTTTCAAGTATTAGCTCTCATAGGATAATTGATCGACGTCCTTTTATAACCTTAGAGATAGGACAAGGGAAGGGTGCAAGGACTGTAAGAGCCTTGATTGACTCAGGTGCAACCACTAGTGCCGTTAAACTTTCTTACTGTCAAAAGTTGAAATTAACTGTCAATCCTATAGAAGCATATCTCATAGGATTGGGAGGTGTGGAAACCCCTTGCATGGGTGAGGTGGAACTTCCCCTCTACATCCAAGACGAAGTAATGACAGTTAAAGTGCTAGTGTGTCAAGATGAGGACCTCTCGGAGCCTCTTGTCTTGGGTCAAGACTGGATCTATGATCATGCACTCAACCTGAACCTAAGAAGCGGACTTCTTTAGGTACAGGTAAATCAGAGTCGAATTACAGTTGAATTAGAAAATAAAGCACTCAAGGAACTAGGAAAGGCGCAAACTCTTGGTCCTTCCAGGAGTACACATGAAGATGACCATGCTGTTCTTGTCCAAAACTGTGTGATGCAGAGGAATGATGATCTCAATCAAGAAGTCAGGGACGCAACGGAACTCCCTTCTTTTCCAAAGGCTAGAGGGATGCAGCAACCAAGGGCAGATCAAACACAGAAGGAGCAGAGTACTACCTCTGCTGGAGGCCAAGAGTACGTGCGACGCAGGATGTCTCAGCCATTGAAACAAGTGTGGGTGCGAAAAGGTGAACACCCTGTTGCGATCAAGCCAACCACACGGGCAAAGCTTCTTATTAGTTAATCAACAACACGACACTAATCAGAAGTCTTTCAGAAATTCCTCTGCAAAAGCGAAGCCTATTTGGGTACCCAAGAAGTCGATGAAGGCTAGCCCACAATCAAGACAAATTTGGGTGCCTAAGGCTTGCTTGCGGGCTCAAATAGCTACACCGAGACCACACCCTGTACAACATGGTTCACTCACTCGCACAACCGATATCCACTTGTATTCATCACGCATGAACACACATTGGCACATGAGCACGAGCAGAATCACTTGTAAATGGGTCCCTAAAAAGCCTCATTTCCAAGCAGACACTCTTATAAAGCCCTCCAGAGTCTCCACAAAATCAAGACCAACAGCCAATCAGTTTGTTTGGTAGCCCAAAGCATGTAACAAAGCCCCCACACCATTTGTAAATTCATTACCACTGACTAACTGCATCACCCTCACACTGCACCCGACCCCCCCATTAGCTCATAGGTATTCAACATCAGCTAACCACACTTCACACTCACATCCATGCGAGCACTAACTAACCAACTAACTACATCACAATTCATCAAGTTAATGTTGTAACGGGGACACAGTGTCATTTTGTGTCCATTGCAATGTTAACGTTTGTTCATATATTCTCACAGAACCGACAGCAAATTCTGCAACATGGCTGACGCTGCGGGAACAATCTCTCAAACAGGAACGAGCCAACAAGTGGTGGACTTAGACAGTTTACCCGTTTTGCCTGAGACAAATGAAAGACCAGAAGAATTGCAGGCCATCAAAATCATACCTATTGCGGACTCTCCCAGTGTCCATACCATACCCGTAGGGAAAGCTTCCCACTGGTTTAGTGAAGTGGCAGGACCCTTGGGAGAGGGAACATATCTATGGGAATCAGAGTTGGACTTCAATGGGAAGCCAAGTAAATACCATTTCTTTACAAGGGAATTCGAGAAGTTACAAAATGCAGAAGGTCTACGTCCGGTATGGGAGAAGGCAGGATTGGGTGCATACTTCAGTGCCCGGCTCCCAAAGCCTGACTTCATGCGATGCTACTATCTCATCAACACCTTGACTCCAAACAAGAACCCAAAAGGCGCAAGCACATTTGTGCTTCCATCTCTCACAAAGGGAAATGAGCTCAAGGGGTTTAGGCTATCAAACAACTTGGTGAGAGAGGCCCTAGATATGCGCGGAATGCATATTCCAACAGAGAAGGAGACCCTAGTGCCTGATTACATGAAGAATTGAAGCCTCACCAAGCTCAAGGACATGGTGGCCATGATGCCTAATATTGCAATCCACCTTCGCATGTGCATGCAACACTTTTCTTTTCCTGCCCAAGATAGATTCACCATGCCACCCAAAAAGATATGGTTTAGTTTGTATCTAGCAGAGACACAGAGCCTTACCATCAACTTACCCCACTCGATAATTGACCAGATACACCTAGCCCACAAACGATGGCCGCGGAAGCAGGTTTTATATGGATGTTGTGCTCTGACTAGAATCATTTATAGGTGTTTGGCTTATGACATCCCTATTCAACGGGCCCTGATGTGGAATCGAGTAGAGTAGTTTAGAGGCCGGACATCCACTGGACCCCCTTCTAAGAAGATGAGAGGTACTGTTCAAGTCCCTTGTACTCAACCACGTGGAGCCACCCTAACACTAGACGTTACCCCTCCACCCCGGAGAGTTCGGCCATTCACACTACGACTTCCAAGACGCAGCACCGATGGGCCTAACTTGATATTTCCTCCAGTCCCATCCGATCTTGAATTTCCTGGTGGCGCACCCTTGGAAGAACTCACGAATGAAGACTTCGAACAATTGTTACAAGACGTGGAGCTGGAGGCAAAAGAGGAACAACAAGTGGAGAATGTTCAACCGCAGGCGACAACCTCCCAAGTACCTGTCACCACAGTTGAAGTGGATGAAGAGGATGATGAAGATGAAGAACAAGAGGAAGATGAGGAGGATTATGATCAAGAGCATCAAGATGAGCAACAAGAAGTGCCAGAACTTGTAGGTGCACCTGCATACACAGCTCAGCTACAAAGGTTATACGATACAATCAAGGCAGTACAAGAAAGGCATCAACTCTCTCTTGTGTCAGGCCAAGTGTTGATGCAAGAAATGCTATCAGATGATGGGGTGGATCAACATTTTATTGACACCCTCAAATTAGTGTCAAAATTTTTAGGAGTTTCGGAGGCTGTCCACACAACAGTCCGCCAGTCCGTGAGGTATGACAAACGCAGAGTTGACACATTACCACGAGCAGGTAAGACTATCAGGATATCCGTCACAGAACAAGAAGTAACCATTGAAACCACAACTACCCCCACCACCACCATTGACCTCTCTACTGAAACCTTCGTTCAGACATCACCCATCTCACCCCAGCACCCCCCATCACCACCTTCTCCACCCCCACCACCACCTCCCACCATGGAAGAAACGGCAGTCATCACCTCTACCTTCACTTATAACCCAACCTCATTCACATCATTCTCATTTCAAGAACCCACCTCACAAGACACCCTCTTCTCTTCCATCACCAATCCCTTGTACACTTCAACCCTTGTGTCCTCCGAACCCATAATTGGCCATCCCATAATTCCAAGTGTGGTTGGAAACCCTGCACCCACAGAAGGCACCCTGTGTTTCCCAGCCTATCCCCCAATACGGATACCTCCATTCCATGACCCTCACTTCCCATCTGTCCCCTACACCTCATTCACCCTAACCGCACCACCCCAACAAACATCCTTCGTGGCGCAGTCCACCAGCACTCCAATGTTTTAGAGGCACATTTCCCCGATGTTGGCAATGACATCAATCTACACGAACACCACACTCACTTCACCTACCATACCCACTTACATGGTAGCCCCTGTACACACTACTCTATCTGACCCAATGGACATTTCACCCACCACAGCACCTCTCCCCACAATTCGACCCTCTCCCCCTCCACTACCCCCCACCTCACCACTCAACACATCATTGGCAGACACATCATTCACTACCTCCCTTCCCATTCCCACCTCCCCTGCATTCCAAACTTTCTCCCTTGCATCTCATAATGTAAATATCACATTTAATACATTACTTCAGTGTGCACATCAACTACAACAAGAATACCATCAATTGGAAGAACGCAATGCTGCCCTCCAGGCAGAATCTCGGCGCCTACAGGCTAGAGCTAACACTTTAGAAGCTGATTACCAAACGCTCCTAACCGAACATACCACTTTACAGCAAGCGGCTTCAACAACAAAACCAAGATAATTTTGAAGCAGCTATGGAAGGAACTGCAGGAGCAACCATTAGCCCTACCAAGTATTGAGCAGTCCCCTCAGAAGACATTTGCATCTTACTCGAGGAACATGCAAATTGCTTGGAGTCATATGAAAAGCTAGAGGCTGAATGTGTGGACCTTAAGAAGCAGATAATCAGTGCCCCCTCAGCTCAACAGGAGCCGATAATCTTGCAACACTCTATAGAAGAATTAGAGACCCTCCAGAAGCAGGTGGCAGAACTCCAAGCACGCCTCTTACCATATGAAAGGCCACCCTCACCAACTGAAGAACCTGAACCTGAAACAGTAGTGGAAATCCGAGTCGATGACAGCTATGAAGAACCATACGAGCTGATGCCAACACCCGGCGGTCTGGTTACAGAGTTAGGACAGGACACTTTAGAAATTGGAGTTCCAGATTGGGTTAAAAGGGTCGAGAAAGTGGGAAAGACACATGATGATCGCATTGCCGTGCAAATTCAATCTCTCACAAATCTGGAAGAAACTGTCCTTTGATCTTCTTACTTTCAGAACCTATCCCACCAACGGTTGATCACAACATCAGAGCCACAATACATGCCTTACTTTGTCTTGCTACATGATTATAATGCAGAAGTTAAAAGGCATACAGGGAAGGAGCCCTCATTCGCCACTCAATTTGAGCCAGAGGACTTACCAGCAGATGCACGTGCTGGCTCGATCTTCCAACCTAATTGGCGTGCACGTCTACTAACCGATTACCCTGAGATGATGAGCACCTGGGCAACCATGCCACTGTATATCAAGTATAATCCATGCTATTGCCCAATGGTACGTCGTAGATCCTGGCAAGCATTTGCAATCAAGGTACGCAACAATAAAGAATGCTCGGCTTGGGTTAACTATCTGTATTTTGCTCCACCTCGAGGGACCCCAATCGTCGCTTACATGATATCAACAATTCGACACTGGTCTACCCGTCTAAACAATGTACCCGACATAGCAGCAAAAATGTGTATGAAAATATTCGAACTCATTGCCTGGCATGCACGTATAAAGTATTTACCCGCATGCTTCAAGCAGACATTTGAGGAAATGTTCTCTACAGGGTTCTGGGAATACCATTCGGAAATTTTCATTCCCAGACCGACACATTTGCTACATCTATTTGCCGTCGAACAAGCCATCCATGCAGATCAGTTACGTGTGCCACATCCGGACATTCCAGAGCCCATTGATTGGGATCGCATGATGACAGATTTGTCCAGAGGACTACGCATCCAAGAACATCAGCTTGCCACTCATGTTGTGGAATATTACCTACAACACTCCCAGCAACAAGGGTCTGTCAGGGACGACGGATGCGAGAGAGGGGGGGGTGTTGAAAGTAGTCAAGGACTGACTAGACAAGGAAGCCAGCGGAGAGAGTCAGAGAGAAGTGAAGGATTAAGTAGACAGAGCAGTCGACGCAAATCTGGCAGATAGGCCCTTCAATTTTTCCAAATCAACATCTTTATAACAGTGATTCTCATTACTAACAATCATTGTAAATACCATTTCATATTTTTGTAGCTGCATTTTGTGCTAGCCAAGGAGTCCTTGAGCTTGAGGAGCTTTAGAAGTACCTACATATCAATTTTCGTATTTTTTAGACTCCGTTTAAGCCCTCAAATAGGCCCTGGAACCTAATTTTTAACTAGGCCGGACACTAGGTCTGGACAGGGCCAAAACCTAGTCAAAAACTATAAATAGAGCTAGAGAGCTCATTTTTGAGGTTATCTTGTAATTGATCTAAACTTGTATGAGCATTTTGGAAGTAATCTAAAGAACTCCATTGCTTCTCACTCTTTATCTTACTGTGTGTGCGCGTGTGTGTGTGTATGTGTGTGCATGCTAGTGTGCTTCTCACTCACGCACTTGTGCCTTCACTTGCTCGAGGTCTTCATACCATCCTCACGTCTTCCCGGATTGACATTAAAGGAGGTGCTACTCATCACTGAGCTACACTCCTCCTTAGAACACTAGCACTAGACCCTGATCTACCAGATGTGTATGAGACCTATGATGCCATGATGGTAGACAATTGAATAGCATTATAATGGAGCTAGAAGAGTCTATTCAATTATAATGAAGGCTCAAAGAGGGATGACCAAGTGTCAAATTTTGGGAGAGAATTTAGAAATATTCCTAGAAAAATGAATTAATGAACAATAATGAACAACTAGAAGGATTATGTGAGAATAAATGTGCTCACACCAATAAGTGTATCAAGGAGTAAATCAACAGAGTATCCTCTGCAAAATGAGCATATGACCAGTGTCAAACTCTCATAAAACTGCAAGAACTAACATGTTTACCTGCATAGTGAATCACTAACTCCACTGCATATAATCAGTTACCCGAAAGAAGCCAACTAGGCTTATCAAGCACCTATGAACAACTATCATCCATCTCCTATGGTGAGGCTAGGTAAGTCTTCCACCTACATCACCAAAGAGACCCTCACATCGCGGTGTCTCACAGTTAAGAAAACCTCACCATGACCCTCTTTATCAAACATAACAGGCTTTATGCAAAACATAACCGTTATATAATGACCACATGGACGTACATAAGTGGTATCCATAGAAGCATACATAGCATGTATGTGCTCAATATATGCAGTAAAATGGCATTGAAAGGTTGAATCCACTACCCAAACACTAGCCAATAACACCTGCAAGTGTCTGTCAACTTTGTTCTTTAGGCTCAAAAAACCTGCATAGACTTGCGATGCCTACTCCCACCACAACTAAAACCTTTCAAAAAACATGTAGATTAACTAGTGTGGCTGAAAACAAGCCCCAAAAGGTGAACATTTGTTGTCAAAGAAGTACAAAGAAAACTCTTCTTGATGTTCTTGGACGTTTATGAAGAGAACTATGCATGAAAATACTCCAAAATGGCTACAAAAATGACTCCAAAAATGCTTCAAAAATAAGCTTTGAAAGCAAAGAATGAATCTTTGAGGGCCCAAAACTTTTTGAAGGTAATGTGAACCTTAGTCTTTCTCCTTCTTCAAGCACCACAAGAGTGTAGCTTAGTGGCAAGATATTGCCACAGTCAAGCGAGCTCCAAGGGGAACATTACTGGGATGGGTGACCTCCCAAGAAGTACCCAGAACCTCTCTCTTCTCAGATTGTGTTTCCATGAGTGAATACCCCAAGATATTAGAGACTTCTTACCAACATGTAGTAGGAGGACACTTTGGACCAGATAGGGTGATCAAGGCAATTCTATTCACACATCTTTAGTGTCCAAAACTTCACATGGATGCTCATACCTATGTGAAGCAGTGCAATATTTGTGAGAGAACTCAGTATCCGATACATAAAGATGAGATGCCATTGAAACCCATGATGGGCAGCCAGGAATTCTCTAAGAAGGGAATAAAATTTGTAGGTCCTATTAATCCCCCAGCTAAGATCTCACATGCTGAATACATTATTGTTTCCATGCAATATCTGAACAAATGGGTAGAGATGAAAGCCATGACAAAGAACGACGCTCAAACTATGTCTAAGTTCTTATTCGAGAATGTATTCACCAGATATGGGTTACCAATAGAGTTAGTAATTGATAGAGGCACACACTTCTTGAGGAAGTCATTGAAAACCTTCTCCAAGAATTCTTGGTGGTACATAAGAAGTCTACCCCTTATCATCCACAAGCTAAGGGATAAGCCAAGAGCACAAACAAGACCCTATGTAATGTATTGACAAAATTGATAAATAACAAATGATCTGATTGGGATAAACAACTACATAATGTTGTTTGGGCATATAGAGTGGCCTATAAAATGGTGCTCCAAGACACCCCCTTTCAAATGGTCTTTGGATAAAATGTTGTGTTACCATTAGACTTCTTAATACCGACATTGAAAGTAGTGCAAAAACACCATTGGACCGGTCATGAGCTTTCATCTAGAATTTTTTATTTAGAGCGATTAAGAGAGACACAATTGAGAGAAGAAGCAGGGATCTATGCAGCCAAGAAAAGTCAAAAGGCATACTTTGATGCCCATGTGCAATGATAAAGGCTTGAAAGGGGGAGACTTAGTTTTGGTATTCACCCTGAAACAACATGCACCGAAATTGGAAAAGCAAGGATATGGACCTATGATCATCAATAGGATCTCCACAACTAGAGCAATTCAATTAGCTACTCTAGAAGGTGGCATTCTACGTAGTTACATCAGTGGGTGCAGAGTGAAATTATATCAAGAACTCTTCACAAAGAAGATGCTAAATCAACTCAATACTACAAAGAAACATAAGGAAGAAGAAAAACGAGTTTGAGAAGAGTGTAGGTACTGGCATTAGAATGCATCCAATGAATGAAATTCAAAAAATAAGTAGAGATCATCCAAAGTCAGATACTCATGACATTCTAAAATATCACATGGCCATGTGCCAAGCATCAAGTCTAAGTTCCCCTAGAATTGTTGACCGATGTCCTTTTGTGAGCATAGAGGTAGGACAAGGAAACAATGCTAGGATTGTAAGAGCCTTGATTGGCTCTAGTGTAGCCACTAGCACAATTCACTTTTCTTATTGTCAAGAATTGCAATTAAAAGTCGATCCTATAGAAGCATATCTCATAAGATTGGGAGGTGTGGTAACCCCTTGCATGGGTGAGGTAGAGCTTCCTATCTACATTCAAGATGTTCTTATAACAATGAATGTGCTAGTGTGTCAAGATGAGGATCTCATTGAACCTCTTGTCTTGGGTCAAGACTAGATCTATGATCATGTAGTCAGCCCCAACAAGGGGAGGGAGAGGTGAAGCTCTAGGTGATATGTCCATGTGGTCATGCGTGGATGTAGTCGTGGGAGTTACCATATACATAGGAATGGTAGGTGTGGTGACTGTGGTGAAAGTGTACAATGGTGTGTTTAATTGTGCATGTGGGCCGCCTAGATGTGTGACAGGGAAATGGGATTCCTTGTAACCATGGTTAGAACCCTATAGCTGGTGGCTACTTCCTCATCAATTAAATCCTCAATTGTGAAGTCGTGAGGGAACTCTAGATCTGTGGGGATTGGTGGAAAGATAAGATTTGTCCCCTCTGCATTGTGCCTTGGTAATCTGATGGTTGATGGAGAGTGTTAATCTCCAAAAGAACAACCTATCCTTGATGTTAAAACACTTCTATATCAAGAATAACTCAAAACTTTGATCAATTTTGGAAGATCAATGCCAAACTATCAAGATTTGCAATAACTGTGAAGAGAGTCACTACTCAAAAAAGTCTGCTACACATACCTCACTCATTGCCTAATCAAATGTGTAAAGTTTTCAATGAAACTTTGTATGCGGTGTTTCCTACTATTTTCACACCTTCTCCAAGTCAAATCTTCTCAAAAGACTTAGTAGATCTTGAGACATTATCCAAACAATCTACCTATGTCTGAAATTGTCCTCTTGTATAGTCGATTTTGACACCTACAACTTCTAATGCACGGTTCTCCCAAATTACCACCCGTTTAATCAAATGCTTTTAGCCATAGATGGCTTACCTTCCAACTTAGATTTTGACTCCTGATTTGTGTAAAACTTTACAGTATGCGTTGAGATCTAATCAATTCTTTGACCATCGAGATTGCACCTGTTTCAGAAGACACTCATCACTTCTTCACATACAAATGTTCCTACACAGAATTCTCTCAGCCTGTTTACAATTAGGCTCTCAAATCTTAACCATATAAGCATTAACTATGGAATTATAATCTACAAAAGGATTCCTGAAATGATCAAACACAGAAGGAGAACATCACAAAATATGGGGTGCAACTTTTTTCTTCTACTCAGAAAACTTTACATCTACATGATGAGAGAGATCTTCCTCATATCTAAAATGTCTAATGACTCTTACAACATCTAATTCTTCTCATCCCATGCTTTCTCATACTTTCCCAGACTTTCTATTTGTATTTATAGGCATATATGTACAAGCTCATGACCATAACAAAAGGTATAAGTGAGCTAACTACAAGTTTAATGCACATATGTATACAAGTCTTCATTTCTTGAATATACCCTATCTTCAAACTTCATTTTTTGATCTTTTCTTCATCTTTTGACTTCAAGTCTTTATCCAAGACATCAATTGATGGTTGAGTTGCACCAATAGATCCCCCTCAATCATCAATTGAGGTTTTCTCTATCTTCTTTATACCTGCCATGCCTTTAAATCTCTGTAGCTTTGGTCCATCCAAGCTTTTGGTTCGCATATCTGCAATCTCATCTTTTGTTGAAGTATGTATGACTTCAATCTCCTTATCAATGACCTTCTCTCTTAAGAAGTGATACTAAATCTCAATATGTTTAATCCTGGCATGAAAAATAGGATTAACAGCTAGATATAATGAACTCATATTATCTCCATGAATAGTGGGTGTACTCTGAATGATGTCACTCTTCATGAGAGTCTTCAGCCATATGACTTCCTTTGCATATTCAATCATTCCTTTATACTCTGCGTCTATAGATGATAAAGCCATCGTATGTTACTTCTTAGAACACCAAGAGATTAGCTTATCTCCTATATAGCACAAGTATCCATATGTTGATCTCATCAGGATTAACTGCCCAATCTATATCACTATATATCTTGATGTTTGTATCTGATGTAAAACCATAATACAAACCTTCCTTGAGTGTACCCTTAATATACCTCAACACTCTTTGTCCTGCAACCCAATATTCTTTCCTAGGACAATGCATGAATTGAGACAACACTCCAACTGCAATATATGACAAATCAGGCCTAGTTAATGTAGCATAGATTAGACTACCAACGAGACTTTGATATAGCTTCATATCCTTGAATTCTTCTCCTCCATATCTGCTCAATTTGTGATTCATCTCCATTGGAGTAGGTGCTACCCTGCAATCTTCCATTTTAAACTTGATCAACAATCTCTTCAAATACCTTTCTTGAGTCACATATACTCCATGTTGAGTATATGAGATCTCCATGCCAAGAAATATGAAAAATCTTCCAAGTCAATAATCTTGAACTCTTTCTCCATTTGCTTCTTGAGGCTTTGTATGCCCTTCTCATGTGTACCTGTAAGGATTATGTCATCAACATATATGCACATATAAATGAACCCATCATCACTTTCTTTGACAAGCAAACTACTATCAGCTTTCGATACTTGGAAACCAAGTTCCTTCAAGAACTTCACAAGTCTATAATTCCATGCCCTTGGGGCCTACTTCAAACCATACAAAGCTCTCTTGAGCTTACATACATATTCTAAATACCTTTTATCTCTGAACCCTTGTGGTTGCTCCATGAAAACATCATCTGAAATATAACCATTAAGAAAAGCATTCTTCACATCTAATTGACATAATCCCCAACCTTTACATGCAGCAATGGCTATGAGTGTCCTGATGATTGTCATCTTTGCCACATGAATATAGGTCTCATCATAATCTATACCATATGTCTGAGCATACCCTTTCACAACAAGTCTAGCTTTATACCTAGACACACTTCCATCTGCATACCTCTTTGTCTTGTGGAACCATTTGCATCCAATGATCTTCTGACTATTTGGTTTAGGAACCAAATCCCATGTCTCATTTTCCATCAATGCATCATATTCTTCCTGCATAGCTTTCTTCCAAATTTCCTTACATTTTTCCTCTTCATATGTAGAAGGGTCTTCATCTACTTTCACCATATAAGCATAATCTTTAGTAGTCAATAAAGAAGTGTCATAGTTGTACCTTGTAGGTTGCCATTTGTGTCTTGATGACCTTCTGAATTCTCCACTTCTTGAAGTTTCTGGTTCATCACATTCTCGATCAAACCTTGGCACTTCTTCAACTTCAACTTGGACTTCATTGTTCTCTTCTTCATCAAATATCTGAACCTTTGATTTACCTTTCTTTTGATTCAAAAATCTTCATCGCCTGCATGATTATTGATTGTACCTACATACCAAGTACCATGCTCATCAAATGTAACATCCTTTGATACAAGGAATTGCTTTGTGAATGGACTCCACAACCTATAACCCATCTGCTTATCATCATATCCAATGAACACATACTTTTCAACTTTAGGTTCCAACTTATGCCTCAACTAAGATGGCACATATGCATAAGCCAAACATCCAAATACTTTGCAATGATCTAAGGTAGGTCTCTTACCCCACCAAGCTTCATATGGTATCATACCCTGCAAAGCTTTACATGGTAACCTATTAACCAAATATGTAGTTGTATTTACAGCCTCAGCCCACAAATGATTTGGACGATTTTTTTCCTTCATCATTGATCTTGCAAACTCAACAAGAGTTCTATTTCTCCCTTTTGCTACCCCATTTTGTTGAGGAGAGTACCTGCAAGTAACTTCCCTTTTTATACCTGCATTCCATAAGTAATCATTGAAGTGATTAGAGAAATACTCTCCCCCTCTATCTGACCTTAGTCTCTTCAACTTTTGACCTGTGATTCTTTCTGCATACACATGTTAATGTTTAAATGTATTGAATACCTCTGATTTGTCTTTGATCACATATATAGTGATCCACCTGGTAGCATCATCAACATAAATCACATAATATCTTGAACCATTTATACTAAAATCCTTTGATGGTCCCCACACATCTGTGTGTACCAACTCAAGCTTCTCTGAATACATGAAACCATGCTTAGAATATGATTGCTTATGAGCATTACCTAAATGACATGCCTCACATCTCTATGTCATGTGTTGACCTGCAACATTAGGCAATCCAAGCACTGAACCATTGTTAACCATATCCTTAATACCTCTTTCATTGAAATGTCCAAGCCTTTTATGCCAAAGATCTAACTTAGAGATCTTATGTCCTCCATAAGTAAACAAGGCATGACCAACATTACCTTGAATCTTCAATATGAAGATTCTTCCTTCTTTCTTCCCTGAAACAATTTGTTTATACCCATTGCTAGGTTCTTTCACAAAAACTCCATCATTAGTGAACCATACTTCATAACCTTTTTCAACAATTTACCCTACACTTATCAGATTCTTTGGAATTGTAGGAACATATAGGACCTTACTCAGAAGAGTACTTCCATCCTTGGCCTTCAATGATCCAATTGACTTCACATTGTGCTTTGTATTATCACCTGTTTGAACTACATGATTAGCTACCTTATTCTACGAATCATTCATCAAAGTTATATTACCACTCAAGTGATTGCTACACCCTGAGTCAATGTAGAAGACTCTTTGGTCTTCACTTTGTCTTTCACAAGTTGCATTCATGATGAAGGTTGAATCTTCTTTCTGATCTGAAGCATAATTGTAGTAGGTATTGTTGTAGGATTGACTTTGGAATCCTCTATCTGCATTTCTTCCAAAGTAACCTCTACTACCTCTTCCTCTAAAATTACCTCTTTGGTTTTATAACACCTCTTCCTCTTGAATTAAAGTTCTCACTATATCCTCCATTATTCTGATTATTATGCCAACAATCATGAGCTAAATGATTTATCTTACCACAAATCCAACAAGCTTTGGCTCCATCTTTATTGCTTCTGCCTCTTCCTCTACCTTTGCCACCTCCTCTTCCTCTTAGGAAGTTGGCTTGGTGTTGGAAGCAGTCAGAGGCACAGTCAGAGGCACAGACGACATGGAAGCATGTAAAGACGGAGCAGGGAGCCAGTCGGATTATTTTTCAAACAAATATGTTTTTATTACCTCTTCAAACATCCAACAATGATCTTCATCACTCTTGTAACATATGTAATATAGACAAAACCTCATTTTGTAATTCATAGCTCCATTTTGTGCAAGCCGAGGAGTCCTCCAGCTTGAGGAGCTTAGGTAGAATGCGCGTACCAATTTTCGTTATTTTTAGACATCGTTTACCCTTCCAAATAACCTCTAGGACCTATTTTTTAACTATGCCGGTCACTAGATGTGAAACCGGTCAAAACTAGTCTAGAAACTATAAAAAGAGCTAGAGAGCTCATTTTTGAGGTTAGCTTGTTTGAGTTTAGAGTTCTTTTGAGCTTGTAATAGTGTTCTTGAGTAATAGAGCTAATTTCCCACCTTCCATTGTGTCTTGCTTGTCTCTTCATTGTGTGTGTGTATGTGTGTGTGCATCTTTGTGCTTCTCACCTTCACTCTCACTTCATCTCACATTCACGATCTTCATATCACTCCTATCTCTTCCGCGGATTGACATTAAGGAGGTGAAGCTTCTTAACGTGGTTCTCACCATTGTGCTAGAGCAACACCAAATTTGGCGCCGTTGCCGGGGATCGAGTCTAGGACGAATGTGTGATGGTAAGAGTATAGCAAGAAGTGGCGTTGGAAGGTAAAAATTTCAGTTTTTGTTATTGTTTTTACTTAGTTTTTAGTGTTTTTTACCTCCCCCACACTCCATCTTCATCATCGCATCATCATCTTCATCTCCAAAAAAATCAGAAAATTCACCATATCCACCCATTCTCCTCATTTCCCCTCATTTGTGCATGCGAGAGAGCGAGAGAGAACTTTTGTGCTTGTGTGTGCTTGTGTTTTCTTGAGTTTTCTTGCAGGTACAGAGCTCCAGAGCATCAGGAAAGCTTGGGAAAGGTAAAATTTTACTCTCTGTCAAAGATCTGTCGAGTGTGGCGGACCATCGCGATGGTCTGCAACCTTCGGAGTTGCTGGTAGGCGACCACACCACGAGGTAGGCGACCCTTGCGCATCCACGAATCCACAGGCGCATCTCAAAAATTCACATTTTGGTGGACCATCGCGATTGGCTCAAACCATCGCGATTGTGTTGCACCATCGCGATAGGCTCACGCCATCGCGACGGCTCGACCGGACCATCGCGACGGTTCACTTTTCGGACCATCGCGACGGTTCACTTGAGCCATCGCGACGGTCCACTTGGACCATCGCGATTGTTCAGTTGACCCCGGACCATCGCGATTGGCTCACGCCATCGCCACGACAGTGCCACGTGTCACGATAGACCATCGCGACGGTTCAATTTTTAGACCATCGCGACACTTCGAAAATTCGGACCATCGCGATTGGCTCAAGCCATCGCATCGCGGACCATCGCGACGGTTCACTTCGAACCATCGCCATTGTTCCCCGTTGACCGTTGACCCGCGCCATCGCGATTGTCCGCTTGATCGAACCATCGCGACGGTTCAACCTTACACCATCGCGACGGTCCACCTTTGACCGTTGACCGCGCCATCGCGACTGTCCGCCTGATCACGCCATCGCGATCGTTCACTTCGGGCCATCGCGACGGTTCACCTTTTCGGGCCATCGCGACGGTTCGACCTCACGCCATCGCGACGGTTCGCTTGGACCATCGCGACGGTCCCAGACCATCGCGATTGTGCACCCCCATCGCAAATTTAGGGTTCCATTTTTTGACCAATTTTGGGGGTATTTTTGAAAAATTTTTGGACCATTAGACTCATAGGAGACCCCTTAGCTCATATTTGGAGAAAAACCTATTTGTCAGTTTTTAACCCCCAGGGCCTGAGCGCTCATAACTTTTTCATCCAAAGTCCGTTTTTTGAGCTATTTTGAGGTTGACCTAGTTTGGAACTAGAAAGCCAGGGGGCAAGTATTGAAAATTTGGGCAAAAAGGGAAGGGACTTAAAAGGTGTATATACTCAAGTGCTTGATCATCCAACTGTGAACTGGTCTAATATTGGATTTTTCCAGGTCTAGCAAGGGCAATCAAAGGCAAGCAAGCAAGGCAGTGAAGACAGCAGAGCTTGGGAAGCGCGGCTTCTTGGGCATCAGAGCAACCAGAAAAGCGGACTCGAGGTTGGAAGATTACTCAACCCCCTCAGTCAATTCTTAGCTTAGGATAAACGTTAGCATTGTGGATAAAGACGATAGGAACGCCTCAAGTTCAAGATATTTAATTCTTTCAAGTCCAAGACTAAAGATAAAGGTGTGTGACACGAAAACCTACAGGAAAGAACATAAGTCTGACGGAACGAGAACTCAAAGTAACACGGAAAGTCGAATTCCTGACGCATACATTAAGACAAGAATCTAAAGAAATTTAAAAAGAATCAAGACAGTAATAACAAAGAACCATTGACGATCTGAGCGTGTATTGAGTGTGCAAGGAAGAAAATTAATGAACCTTAGATCGGGCAAGCATATAGGTAAGTCAGACCGAAGAAGCCTTAGATCATCAGAGGCAAGTGTAAGAACTACTGCACGATCATGGGCTCAGCAATTGACTAGCAATTACCCCTACGAGAGCTCAGATACTAGCGAATCAGAAATGGCATTTAGCACAGATAGACCAGAAATAGGGACAAATGTAGTATACTTAGAAAAACCAGAAGGACCATATAGAACGCAATTAGAGTTTCTCCGAACTAACCGACTAGGTGCTCGCATCTATGAGGATGGTTTGCGAAGGCAAGTGGTGCAAATGCACAACCCCGATCAACCCATTGGATTGGAACATCCAGTGGTGAAATTTGAGAGAGACGCTTACATAGACAAAGAAGGAACCATGTACGTCCTAAGTACGCAGCCAAACGATACTAATGAGTTTGGCACAATTCAATTAGAGACGGAAGCGAAATTTCAAGGAAAAGAACCGTTAGAAGAACCTAGAACACCTAGAGGGAAATCTGTACTGACACGAGTACTAATCCCGGAATGGATCCCTCAGGACAACAGAAGCATAGAGTTGTTCGTAAATAAAGAAACTAATGAAGCCTTTTGGAGATACAAGACGGAGCTACTTAGTGAGGCAGGTATCATCACAATTTATGAATTCAAGGACCCGGATACACCTGGAAAGGTTGTATACCTGGATGAAACTTCAGAAAGAATCTTTGCAGTGCCTGACCACGCTAGAAACACATACACATGGAGAGGTGAATTGGTATTCCCCCCATCTAGAACGAACATGAATACAAGTCAACAAGGGGCAAGAACATCATCAGCCTTTGGAAATCAAAGAGAAAAGAATAAAGAAAGACCCGAAGTAAGCTTCACTCACCCCGTAGGGAGAGATAGAACAACCACGGATAGACAAAGAGATCATGGAATACCAGGTGGTAGAGATGATTTTCCTCTACCTAGACCACGTGAACACGCAAGAATATTGAGACCCACTCAATTGGTAAAATCAATGAAAAATTATTTTGATGGGACAGGAGATCCCTACGACCACGTCGCAGAATTCAAGCAAGTACTAAGAGCCGAACAAGTTGAAGACATGTTCACGCAATACAACGCATTTGGGCTAACGTTAAAGAATACCGCTTTAACTTGGTTCCAACCTCTGCAACAAAGGCAATTTAGAGATATCCATCACTTTTTAGAGTCATTCATCACCGAATTCTCTAAAAGTGGGATTAGACATGACACGTCTTCGTTGATTCATAGCTTTAAACAAACCCCTCAGGAAACAGTTAGACTGGCAGGACGTAGGTTTAGACAATATGTTGAACGATGTCCAATGCAAGAGCTACCCTCACAAGCTAAACAAGTGTCATTGTTTTTAGATGGCTTGTTGAGCTCTAAACTACGCTCCTACGTGTACCTAAAAGAACCCAGAACGCTAGAGGAGTGTGTAAGAATATGTATAGACATCGAGGACAACCTAGGAGATGAATTGGAACTCTCAAAGGTTTATAAGGACTCAGATTGTTCTTCTCTAGCATCCACAAAATTGTCTAACTCAATAGAGGACCTAGCAGAAAAAGTGGCCCAAAAACTAGGAGTTTCTAGTAAACCTAGGGTTCTAACAAACAAGCGTTGTTACACCTGTGGTGGTGACCATATGGCAAATCTGTGTCCCAATGCACCACAACCTCAAGCCAACCCTAGTGGCCAATATTGTACGATTGAGAGAAGATACACGAATCATACGGCTCAGGACTGCCCATACAACAAACAAACCGTGAGACAGAACTATCCGCAAGCATACCAGCAGCCAGGTAGGTATCAAGGCCAATACAATGCTCAGCCTTATTACTATAGGCCTCCTCAGAACTACCCATACCAGGCTCAACAGAGACCTCAACCTGTCTTAGCTCAGCAGCCACCCCCACCAGCGAATGTCATCTCAGTCAAATATGCTGCTGCAGAAGAGAACCTAAGTAGGGCCTTAGTGCCTTCTTCACCTTTGATCACAGAGAGTGACCCACACTCAAACAGTTTTGACTCTACGCATGTCGATAGTCCACCCGCTTATTACACGGAGTCACCAAAACATGTGGAGACATATCATTATGATAGCCCACCAATGGAACCTAGTTGGGAGCCCGACTATGCTAATGTGATGTACGCAAACCCAAACCCTCGGCCCCAATTGAGACAACAGAGACCACAGGGCCCTAGAGGACCATGCTTTAGGTGCCAAGGAGATCACTTCATAAAGGATTGTCCACATCCCCCAATAGCAAGGCAATCACAGTACTATAACATACAAGGCTTTTGTGCTGATTGTGGCAAAGAGCACATAATCAAAGATTGTCCTAAGAACCCTGTTAATGCTTCGAATGTGACACCGATCAACGTGATAGGTATTGTAAATAACGCAGATGGATCCAACCCTACATACGTGCCTATCCAAGCTATAACAAGAGCCCAGGCGCTCTTACAGAACCAAAAGCTTAATCAAGAGAAAGTAGCTGAAACCAGTGAAGTTGCAGAATCTAGTAGTAAAAAGACAAAATCTTGGAAAGATTCTAGAGAACGAATTAAGAGAAAATGGAGTAAAAAGATAACGGAGTTGGAAGGAAGTCTAAAGGAATCTAGAGCCAAAATCCAAGAATTGACCTCACAGGAATTGAATCAAGAGAACCCAGCTCAGAAATCAAGATCAGTTTTAGCAGAACCCATACCAGAGAATCTAGACATTTTCGTGCATATCAAGCTAGATTGAAAGAGGGACCTCAAGTAGCTGAAATGAGTAAGAACTACCCTCGAGCTGATCTGGAAATTGAGAGAACTAAACTTTGCATGAAGATGGTAGAATTAGCACAAGCTTTATTCGAAGCCTCTAGATATCTTAATTGGAATAACATGGCAAAACCGGAATTACACTTTCAAGGACTAATGGAGAGGCTAGAAGATTTGATTGAAAGCAAAGAGAAAAAGGATCAGCATAGGAACCCGATGGTCACAGAGACACAGGAAAGGAATGCACCATCCCTGTCTCAAGTACCCAATACAGAAAGTCAAGACAATTTGTCTTCTATACATAGGTACTCTCATGAATTTTTGCGGGAAATACAAGAAGAGAAATGGAGAAAAGAACAAGGAACTCATCCTCCTATTCAAGAAATAAATGATTTGCAGGAGCAATTCCCCCAAGACATTCCCTCTATTTACGATGATGTAGAGGAGGAACAACTGAGTGAACCCACTGGATTTGAATCTAATTCTTTACAAGAATTACCTCAGTTCACAGGACCTTGGGAAGCAAAGTCTATGAGTATGAGAGCACCCACGATGATAGTGAGGAATGAAGAATCAGTAATCCCTAGAAACACGGAAGTGATCAAGAATACTAAAGTACAGTGTAATCTCACTCTGGAGGAATTGTTAAAGGTAAAACCAGAATTGTGGAAGCACGTAGCAAATCAATTCCCTGAGTTTGCTACCACACCCTCTCAGATAGGATCACATAAGAAGGTACCAGAGATACCCGTAGAAAAGATCGGAGATGTAAGTGAAGGAGAGGAAGGTAACACTTATCTTCCAATAACCCATCAGGGCTACACCACGAAAGCCATCTTAGATTCAGGAGCCGGAGTAGCCATCGCTACCACCGCTTTATGGAAACGTTGGGGTAAGCCAGCATTAAGACCCACCAGGATGAAGCTACAAATGGCTGATGGTCACATAGAAAAACCATTAGGCTTACTAGAAGGAATATCTCTCACCACTTGTGGTGTAGAATTTGAGCATACCTTTGCCATTTGTGACTTTGCAAAAAACCATGCTTATGAGATGATATTGGGATGACCATTCATGCGTCAGTTGCAAATTGTACAAGATTGGGGAACTAATTCTTTGTACTTGCAACATTTAGGAGTGACTACCAAAGTCAATCTTAAAGACTATTCACATAGAGATGTACCCCCAATACAATGGAATACCATCCATAAGACACCAGTAGAGACGGAATCCGTGCACTCATTAGAATCAGATCCTTCTTGGTTGCATGAGGATACCCATTTATGGATGTGTAAAGTAGCCAAACAAGAGGAAGAACGATTAGAAGCAAGGACCTTAGGTGCAGAACAAAATCCACGAACCCTTCAAGATCCAGCCTACGCACCTGTAGTATTCCCTGACGAAGAGTTTGAACCCCATGGTTGGGCAGAAATCCTAGCAACCATGGATGTAGCCATCAATGAAGAACAATGGACACCCCACTGTGACGAGGATGGCTATGACATTTCAGTTTTCACGATAGAGCCAATCATGTGCGATGCAATTTTAGAAGAATGTGAACCTAACACTGAGGCATTTGAGGATGCAAGCGATTTTGATTTAGAATCAATTATCATGGACCCACTCTTTGCATCAGAGGAAGAATATTTTTTCGAAGTAGAGACTCACCCTCAAAAACACGAGGAAATTACAAATGAGGTGAGATTAGCCACGGAAGTGACTACTAAGAGTGAAGGCAAGAAAAGAAAGAAGAAAGAAGCCATGTCAGAAAAAAAAGAATCTTTGTTTGAAGTACCCGAGAACTTCAAGAAATATGAAATCGAAGATAGAAGAATCATGGTACGAATTCCCAATAGAAAGGTGAATGATGGACAAGTATATGATAACCGAGAGAAAACCAAGAAAATAATAGTAGCCATAGAAGGAGAAGAAGAAAAATGTACATACATAGGGCATGATTTGACGAAGGAAGAAGAAGAAGAATTAGTTGCCCTATTGCGTGAATATAGAGATGTGTTCGCTTGGAGTTACAAAGATTTGAAAGGAGTAGATCCAGATATATGTTCTCATAGAATCCCTATGACTCCAGATGCAAAACCTACGAAACAGAAACCATACACGTACAATGATAACTACGCTGCGAAGATTAAGGAGGAGATAGATCGCTTGATAGAAGCAGGATTCATTTACGAAATTGAGCATACCGAATGGGTATCCCCCATTGTGGTTGTGCCCAAAAAGAATGGAAAATTGCGTGTGTGTATTAACCTTAAAAAAGTTAATGCCGCAACAATTAGAGATAGTTATCCTCTTCCTATCACGGAACACTTATTGGAAAGAGTTGCGGGCAAGGAAGTTTACAGCTTTCTTGATGGATTTTCAGGTTATAATCAAGTAGCCATCGCTCCAGAAGATCAGCACAAGACGGCATTTGCCACTGAATGGGGCATATTTGCATTTCGTGTGATGCCATTTGGCTTAACAAATGCACCCGCCACTTTCCAGCGACTCATGTGTCATGTTTTTAAGGAATTTTTACGCAAGAGCTTGGAAGTTTATGTCGATGACCTATGCGCTCATTCTAATGTAAGGCAGACACATATCCCAGAGTTAAGACAAATATTTGACAAATGTCGAGAATATCAGGTTTGTTTGAACCCAGAAAAGTGCGTTTTCATGGTCAGGCAAGGCAAAATTCTAGGACACATTGTGTCAAAAAATGGAATCTCGACGGATGAAGAAAAGGTGAAGGTAATTGCAGATTTACCTAGACCAACTAATGTGAAAGAGGTACAGGCATTTATGGGCCATTGCGGATATTATAGGAGGTTCATACATATGTATGCAATCATAGCCAAGCCTTTGTACTCTCTTTTAACCAATTTTGAATGGACAAACGAATGCGAAAATTCATTCAATGAACTTAAACGACGCTTGTGCTCAGCACCTATATTGACTACCCCAGATTGGAGTAAGCCATTCCATGTACATGTGGATGCATCCAATTATGCCATAGGATGTGTGTTAGCACAACCCACGAGTGAAGGTAACATAGATCTCCCCATAGCTTACGCGAGCAGACAATTGAACGCAGCAGAAAGGAATTACACCACTACGGAACGAGAGGGATTAGGGATGATCTACGCAGTAAAGAAGTTCAGGCACTACTTGTTGGCCAACAAATTCAAGTTCTTTACAGATCATCAAGCCCTATTGTACCTAGTCAACAAACCATGTAACACGGGACGACTGATACGTTGGTTTCTATTACTCATGGAGTACGACTTTGAAGTAGTAGTCAGGAAAGGAAAGACACATCTGAGAGCTGACCACCTTTCAAGATTAACCTCAGGAGAAGCTCCTCAAGGAGTAGCGGATGAATTACCAGATGCATACTTGTTTAATCTCGAGATAGCACCAGAATGGGCTAAGCCTATAGTCCCTATTCTGACATATGGACCCAAGAATCCTAGGTTAAAGATAAAAGAGGGAGAGATTACCAAGTCTCAAAGGTACCAAATAATGGCAGGAAGCATATATAAACAGGATAATCAAAAGATTCTTGCTTGCTGTGTAGACGAATCAGAACACGCGAATTGGTTGCAATTAGCACACATAGGTGCACTAAAGCAACATCATTCGAAACATCGTACACTACAGACTCTGCATAGACTAGGAGTATATTGGCCTACGATGGAAGCAGATGTCTACAGGTTGTGTAAGGAATGCCACGTTTGTTGTGAAAGACCACCAGTAGAGCATGCTACATTATATCATGTGTCTCTCACACCAGACTGGAGTGAACCATTAGTGACATACTTAAGGACGAACACATTCCCTCAAGGCATGACTTTAGCTCGACAACGTAGTCTGGAGCAGGAAGCTCACGACTATTCTCTTATTGGCGATAACCTATACAAAAGAGGACGAGATGGATATCTAAGACAATGTGTTCATGAGAGCGATTATCTGAGCATACTAGAGACTGCACACCAAGGTGTTGCAGGAGGTCATTTTGGACCCGATAGGATAATCAAAGCCATCCTCTTTGCAGGATTATGGTGGCCCACTCTTCACATGGATGCTCATACCTACGTGAAGAGATGTGACGTGTGCCAAAGAACTCAGTTTCCTACTCGCAGAGATGAAATGCCATTGAAACCCATGATGGGCGGACGTGCATTTTCAAAGTGGGGTATAGACTTTGTAGGACCCATTAACCCCCCTGCAAAAGGTACACATGCGGAATATATTATTGTTGCCACAGATTATCTTACGAAATGGGTAGAGGCAAAAGCCACGAAAAAGAATGATGCACACACAACTGCAAAATTCCTATTTGAAAATGTCTTTACAAGATATGGATTGCCTATAGAGTTAGTGAGCGATCGAGGCACTCACTTTCTAAACCAAGTCATTGAAAATTTGTTACAGGATTTTATGGTGATTCACAAGAAATCTGCACCATATCATCCTCAGGCCAATGGTCAGGCTGAAAGCACTAACAAGATACTTTGTAACGTACTGACGAAACTCGTGAACAACAAACGTTCAGATTGGGACAAACAGTTACACCACGCTGTTTGGGCATATCGAGTGGCCTACAAGACCGTACTCAATGCAACTCCCTTTCAGATGGTTTTTGGTTAGAATGCAGTGCTTCCTTTGGACTTCTTGATACCGACCCTTAAGGTGGCACAAGAACATCAGTGGACCGGCCATGAATTATCAGCGAGAATAATGGACTTGGAACGATTAGGTGAAACTAGGCTAAAGGCAGCAGCAGGAATATATGCAGCGAAGAAGCGACAGAAAGCATATTTTGATGCACATGTGAAAGATAAAGGCCTAAAAGAAGGAGATTTAGTTCTAGTATATACGCTGAAACAGCACGCACGGAAGTTAGAAAAGCGAGGTTATGGACCTATGATCATTAACAAACTCTCGACAAGTGGAGCAGTACAGTTAGCCACCTTAGAAGGAAACATAATGCCTAATTATGTTAGTGGCTGTAGAGTCAGGCTATATCAGGAACCTCTTACGGAGGATATGCTTAGACGACTCACGTTGGCAAAGAAGCGTAAGGAGGAAGAAAATAGAATACGAGCGGAAGCTCAGGCAGAAGCAATAGAACGCATTAAACGCATGAAGCTAAGAAGACAAGGACTAGGGAGAGAACATTATAACCATCTGGAAACTACACCCAGATATCCCATGGCCATGTGTCAAGTAAAGTCAACCACTCATCCTAGTATAGTGGACAGGAGACCATTCATTACAGTTAGGCTAGAGCACGGCAACCCTTGCCAAGAGCTCAGGGCTTTAATTGACTCAGGTGCTGCGACTAGTGCGATTAGATGGTCCCACTATAAGGATTCAGGAATAAAAATGCGGCCAATTGAGGCATACCTCATAGGGCTAGGAGGCATGGAAACCCCTTGCATGGGTGAGGTGGACCTTCCTATCCTCATTAAGGATGTGACCATGACAGCGAAGCTACTAGTGTGCCATGATGACGACCTAATAGAACCCCTAATCCTTGGCCAAGATTGGCTATACCATCACTCAGTGGACCTAAATCTTAGACAAGGCTCCTTACAGATTGGAACCTTAGAACAGAAGCGAGTGATACCGCTTGACTTCCCTAACGGCATTCCGATTGAGGATTGTAACCCTAGACCCTATGAAACGCATGCGACGGAAGACCGGAAGATCTTGAGTCAGATCAGTCACGTTACGTCTACACCAACCCACTCGGGCTTGGCTATGGACAGTTATCAATCAGAAGGACGACAGGAGATTTTCCCTGGGACTTCCTGCAAACTAGAAGGGGCAGCTACCCAACCGCTAGGGCAGATGAACACAATCAGCGGTCAGGTGGGTTGCATCAGCGGCCAAATGAGCACGACACCCTGCGGTGCTCATCCTTCCAAACTTGCTGCGGACTGGCCTAGATTAAAGTTAAAGAACGCATCACTTCCTAATGGGCAGGTCACGCAAGTGTTGGATCTCCCTTCTCTTCCAAAGCAGAGTGTCCAAAGGACCTCTCAAACCCAACCTCGAAAGAGTCAACCACAACGGAGGAACCCAGACCGACAACACCACCGGACAAGGCAAAGAAAGCAGCAGTATCAACATCACAGAACAAGTGGCACAAAACAAATATGGGTGCCAAAAGGACAACAAGCACAGGATATTGGCAACACTGTAGAAGCGAGCAGGACAAAGTTTCAACAGAAGCAGAATCAGCATCCAAAGTCCCCTCGATCTTCTTCTACAAGTCTGAGCATTCGACAAATGTGGATCGCCAAGAAATATCTCACCCATAGACCCACACCCACGCAGATTTGGGTACCCAAACCATGTATCATAGCTCAACCCTTGAGCCATGTAATATATACTCCTCACAAATCTTTTCATCCCTCAATACCTCCACAACCGATACTACCTTTTGCCCCTCAGCCGAAACCCACCACCCACTCAAAGACTCTTAGGAAATGGATACCGAAGCGTGTCCAACCGTCTCCCCCTAACCCCATGTCTGACAAAACTACCCCCCCGACTAACATACAACCTTGTAATAAATCACTAACCTTTAAACCTTGTATACATTCACCCACCATCATCACACATCACTCATAATCTTGTCTCATCAAGAAATGTATGCATGATCTGAAACGTGTAGGTGTCTAGAGACCTGCACTAGTACTGCAAGAGGCATTGCATCCATCACATCACAGCACGTGGCTACACGGGTTACGCATCAGTTATGGAAAAGGATTGCGGTCTCACTTTAATGGGATCATAATTAATTTCCATGCTAATGTGTTAATCTTTTGTAGCAGATCTTTCTCATTAACACACCAGTCATCATGCAAACCGACGAAGGACCATCAGGTGCAGGCCCCAGTGTAGCTGCGGTACCCCTCAACGTGTTACGAGCAGAATCCCACCCGACTGCTCCTCCGCCAGAATTCCAAGGATTTCCAGGGCCCATGCCGATCGACAACCCACCTATGGGCTACACAGAAAAGATACATCGCAACTCCCACTGGTTTCAGGGACTTGCAGGACCCTTGGCGGAAGCAGATTTTATATTTGAATCCAATTTGACGACCGCACGTGGGGAAAATACCAATTCTTCTCCAGAGAGTTCGAAGATCTCCAGAACACCCAGGACCTAACTCATGTTTGGGCTAGAGCCGGCTTCACGGAGTATTTCAGTGATCCTCTGCCCAAACCTGACTTTTACAGGTGTTATTATTTAATCACTACTTTACTGGCCTCAGAGAATAAGGATATCCCAGGAACTTTTATTTTGCCCTCTTTAGTGGATGATCCACCTTACAAAAGGTTCTACCTCTCAAAGGATTTAATCAGAGCTGCCATCAAGATTCATGGCACCCACACGCCCACAGATCGAGAAAGATTAATTCCAGACCCTATGAAACGTGGGGATGTCACTAAGTGGGAGGAGATCTCAGCAATTACACCTGAGCTGTCAAAGCCGCTACGGATATGCATGCAACATTTTGCATTCCCCGCTCAGGACAGATTCACTATGCCACATAAAAGAATATGGTTTGGTTTGTACTTAGCCTGTACTGGACCTCAGACTGTCGATCTGGCGAGCTGGATCATTGATCAGATGTATTTGGCACAACACAGATGGGAACGAAAGAAAGTGCTTAATGGATGTTGTGCGCTGACAAGAATTGTTTATATGTGCTTGGCTTATGACTTGCCAATTGAACGGGCATTAACAGCAGAAGAGCTGAAGGCATTCAAAGGAACGACGAAGAAAGCCAGGAAGCCCAGCAGAGCATGGGCAGGTAAGCGCATGAGAGGCACTATCCCTTGCCTTCAAGTGCCAGAGTCACCATCACCACAACCCTCTCCAGCACAATCACCGACAGAAGCCGCTCCCATAGTGCAACCTATTCGCATAAGGTTATCTAGACCAGTGGTAACAGAGGGCACTACTAGTACCGTTGCACCTCAGGCAGCTACAACCACAGAACCCACCACCACGACAGCAGAAGCTCCCACCACTATTGGTGCGGAAGCCTTTTCTTTCCCATTACCACACATGGAGGCAGAACCAATAAACACAACATTCGATTTTGAGATGCCGGATGCATTCTCAAATGAGTTCCAGTTTTCAGAGCAAATGTTCTCTCAAGAATATGAACGCCCCAGCTACCCCACCACACCGCGGGATCTGCCACAGGGACAAGTTGTGTCTAGCTCTGAAGATGAACGAACAGCCACAGATGACGATGAAGGTGACGATGAAGCCAGCCAGGGCACACATGATTCCCAAGAACAAGGACAGACAGACGGCCAAGGTCAACAAACCGATGCACAAGGTGACACCAGCACTCATGAAGAGGAGACTTTCGAAGCGGCAGCATACACGCTGGCAATCAAGAAATTATATCGTACGATGGAAAAAGTCTGGGCACGGAAGAAATTGACTGAAGAAGAGAGCCAGACCCTAATCGAACAAGAACTAGTCTCCGGAGGATTTGAAGAAGTCTACATCAGAGGGTTTAGAGAACTGGTCCAATCCATCGGCCCGGTCGAAGCATTGAGGTATTTACAAAGGAAGCCACTCCCCCAATATGACCCTCGCAGAATTCGCCTGTTATCGAAGCCCGGTGAATACATTCAAGTTCCGGTAGGTGCTCAATCATCCCACCAGGCGCATTATGCACGCTTACGTTCGGAAAGATCCATCACCGAAGAGGCTATCCTAGCTGACTCCCCACCACGTACTACCGTTGTACATACTACCACTATCCTTGAAATAACATCCACACCATCTACTCCTCTCTCACCTCATGTTTCACCAACCCACCCTGTATCCCCAACACCCTCTACTGCTCCTCCCACATCCACGCCAGTTCACGGCAACATAGCCACCACCTTTGCCCCACCCATGCATGCCACCATACCCGTACCCACCTCACCTCATCCACATGTTAACCCCTTCATCCCTTCATCCCTTCATCCTTCCCATCCTTTCCCCCACCTTTAAGACACCCTTTCACCTTTCTAACCCCACTAACCTTCTCACCAGTTTCACCTCCTCAACCCACCATAACCCCTATTTCCCCTTTTCACCAAGCTGCTCCAGCCATCCCCCCTGTAAATTACTCTACGTTTGTAAATCCCGTCTTCACACCGACACAACCACCCACATACACACCACTTTTCACAGTCACCGCACTTGACACGTCCAATGACATGGACATCTCACCACCCTCCGCACCAGCACCCACTCCACTCACAGCACCATCATATTTAGGTACGTCACACTTTTCCACGATTACCACTGCATCCACCTTCCCAACCCCATTTCCCATCCCCGCTGCATCTACTTCCACTGCATCCTCACTTAGCATTCCATTACTACTATCGCCAACCATAGACGCTGCACTTCAACAAATGTTCACATGCATGTCACAAGTACGCGATGAGTTCGCATCTCTGGGCACCAATTATCACCAGCTGCAGAGGACGACCAACGAATTACAATCGCAGCTTAATTCACTGTCAATCGAGAATGCCTCTTTAAATACACGATACCAAGAACTAAGAGAGGCATATCATAAGCTCGAGCTAGAAAGTGAAGAGAAAACAAAAGAAGCCACTGCTGATCTGGACAACCTGCTTCGAGCCCAAACCATTAGAAACGCAACG
The DNA here is from genome assembly GCA_020310875.1 of Ceratopteris richardii. Lineage (NCBI taxonomy): Eukaryota > Viridiplantae > Streptophyta > Polypodiopsida > Polypodiales > Pteridaceae > Ceratopteris > Ceratopteris richardii. The sequence goes on along the minus strand of CM035408.1, from coordinate 199,689,201 downwards.
CTGACAAGGAATATGGGTCTACTCAGGAGACACCTTGCCGCAGCCAAGGAGGAGAACCAGAGACTCCAAGAGCAGAATAGAGAAAATTTGGAAGCGGCATTGGACCATCCAGAACAACCATTAAGTCCTAGCAGATTCAAGGCAATCCCATCTGAATCGATGCGAATGTTGCTAGACGACCACGTTCGACTGCTAGAGGACTATGATCGAATGAACGAAGAGCATCAGAAGCTAAAAGAAGATCACAAGTTACTACAGCTCAGAGAACCGGCACCACAACAACTACCAGTGGCAGCAGAAGTACCAGAACCTGTGGACCCCTCTCCTGAACTCATAGAGGAACTCAACGCACTACGGGCCCAGGTAACCACTCTCCAATCACGCATAGATGTATACGAAGCACCACCACGGCCTAATTCCCCACCGGAGATCCCAGCTGATGACGAGAACATAACCATTCCGGTGGAGGAAACGTTTGAAGAAGCATACGAGCCCATACCCATCCCAGGCAGACAAGTCACGGCCGAAGGCCAGATGACCTATGAACTTCCTACCCCCGCGTGGATGAAAACGATCGAAGAACTTGGAACGACACATTCGGCCAGAGTAGAGGCACAGTTACATGCCATGGCCATGATTGAAGAGAGAATCTTACAATCCCCCTTCTTTGCTCATTTGGCCCCCCGACGCTATATATCTGGGCATGAGCTGCAGTATAAGCCATACTTCATGTTAATGGCTGAATATCAGCTCGCTATAGAGAAAGAAACAGGCATGAAACCCACGCATGCTACACAATTCGAGCCGGCGGACTTGCCACCAAATGCGCAAAGAGGAGAAATCCATCAACCTGATTGGCGCAAAGACCTCCTCCAGAAGTACCCAGAAATGATGAGCACATGGGTGAAAGCGCCCTTACATTTAAAGTATAATCCTTGTTGGGGACCAGTACCACGACGCCGCTCCTGGACTGCATTCGCTATCAAAGTACAAAACAATAGGCAGTGTCAGGATTGGCTGAATTACCCCTACTTCAAGCCACCTACCGAGTTGCCCACTGTTGGCTATATGATGGCTACTATCCGTCACTGGCTCCCTCGCCTGAAGCATATGAATGATATTGCAGCGCATATGACTGTCAAAATTTTTGACATGATGCAAATGATATTTAAAGTCTTCCGACGCGTCAAGGCACCGCATGTAAACACCCCGGGATTTGAGCATGGTAACTTTGATCTAGTATATGACATGAGCACAACGCCATCGCTCCGGGTGTGTTATGCCTGGCATTGTAGAATAAAATACCTCCCGGCATGCTACAAACAAACATTTGAAGAGATGTTCACCACCGGGTTTTGGGAATACCATTCCGAGGTATTCATCAGCAGGCCCACACATTTATTGCAACTTTTTGCCTGTGAGCGAATGGTTTATTCCACGCATTATCAACTCCCGCCACCCGACGAACCGCAACCGATAGATTGGGAGAAGCTCGAGGCTGATCTGGCCCGAGGCATTCGAGTATCTGAGCACACCCTCGCTCACGACCTCCTACAAAACTACATCCGGCAGACCGCACAACAAGGTTCTGTCAGGGACGACAGAAGCGAGAGGGAGGGGGGTGTTGGAAGCAGTCAGAGGCACAGTCAGAGGCACAGACGACATGGAAGCATGTAAAGACGGAGCAGGGAGCCAGTCGGATTATTTTTCAAACAAATATGTTTTTATTACCTCTTCAAACATCCAACAGTGATCTTCATCACTCTTGTAACATATGTAATATAGACAAAACCTCATTTTGTAATTCATAGCTCCATTTTGTGCAAGCCGAGGAGTCCTCGAGCTTGAGGAGCTTAGGTAGAATGCGCGTACCAATTTTCGTTATTTTTAGACATCGTTTACCCTTCCAAATAACCTCTAGGACCTATTTTTTAACTATGCCGGTCACTAGATGTGAAACCGGTCAAAACTAGTCTAGAAACTATAAAAAGAGCTAGAGAGCTCATTTTTGAGGTTAGCTTGTTTGAGTTTAGAGTTCTTTTGAGCTTGTAATAGTGTTCTTGAGTAATAGAGCTAATTTCCCACCTTCCATTGTGTCTTGCTTGTCTCTTCATTGTGTGTGTGTATGTGTGTGTGCATCTTTGTGCTTCTCACCTTCACTCTCACTTCATCTCACATTCACGATCTTCATATCACTCCTATCTCTTCCGCGGATTGACATTAAGGAGGTGAAGCTTCTTAACGTGGTTCTCACCATTGTGCTAGAGCAACACTTGGCTAGTTGTAACTTCTTCTTCATTTAATTGTTGCGTGCTTTTGCTATTCTTCTTCTTTTCCTTTGAATACATTGCTTGACATGTACTCTTATCAACATCACCTTTGACATCCTGCTCAAAAGTTAGCATATGTCCTAGCAACTGATTTAAATCAGGAGTGAAATGATCTAGTAACAATTCAGTATACAAAATGAATGGCTTTCATTTCCCATCTCCTCTCAAACCTGTGAGGATTTGCCTTACCAATTTATCCTCCTCAATATCTTTATCAACTGCTCCTAATGCATCTGCAATGTCCTCCATCCTTGTTACATAATCAAAAATCGATTGAGAAGCTTTCTTTTTTAATGTAGTGAACTTTGCCCTTAAAGATGCCTTGCTTGACTTTGTAGTATTTGGAAATGCTCCTCCAAAGCATTCCATATGTCACTTGCACTTTCAAGTCCTCTAATATAAGGTAGCAAGTAGTCATTAACTCCCATGTACATAATGCTCTTTGCTTGAGCATCCTTCTTCATCCAAGTCTTCAAATCCGAGAGTTCATCCCTAGTTGGAACACTAGGATCTCTGAATTCTGGTTTTTCTTCTTAACCTGGGATGTAACCTATCAGGTCTTTGCTCATGAGATGAGCTTCCATCCTCATTGACCAAGCTGGATAGTTTTCTCTATTCAATTTCTCTATCTGAATCCTTTCTTCACCTATGTATTAAATTTTTCAATCTTTATGAGGAATAAGTGTACCTTTACTTTGAATGAAGTTCCTTTTGATCTTCTTGATAGCTTCAGGCCTCCTTCTCAAGCTTTCACCTTTTCAACCTTCAAATGGTGATTTTTGTATGACTGCCGCAGTCGGGGTCTTCCTTTCTTCTATTTTGATGATTCCTGCTCTGATACCTATTGCGAACATTTGTTTTATGTAGGGTACAAGTTTCAAACTATGTAAATACCTTTGGGAAGTCTTCAAATACTTCAAGTAGGCTCATATTAATATAGCAAAAATACCACGTGAGTTCTAGAACATGATGAGTCAAATTAGTGAGTCACAAGGGAGCTGCAGTGGTGTCCTAGTGGAAGGTTGATGTGGCTAGTTCTCAAAGTCCATCAATACTTTGCTTATTTGAGCACTTGAGTCATGTAATACCTCAACCCAAGTGTCTACCATGAATTTAGATGTATTAGGAAGGTTTTAGATTAGCTCCCCATGCTATAAAAAGAGGAGAGAAGTCGTGATCTTGTGGGAAGTCCAAGAGAGTCATAAGTGTATCTCTATGCTGCTGTAGTTTTGTATGTAGAGATTGCAGAGCTTGTATCTCCCTCATTATATATTCAAATTACATGTTTGATATCGCATTTGAAATCTCTTACTCTCTACTTTCACACTCTAAATTTTCATAATCATTGGATTTGGGAGCTGAGAGTAGTACTCTCTGCAAGTGGTATGTGTTCTCGGGTTTCACCCCTGCTGAAGGTCTCCATTAAACCTCAAACTTGCAGAGGTCATATCTCCTTGTGTATTTATCCACATTGAGTGTTCTTTGGCTCATTGGAAAGCTCTTGGTCTCTAGTATATATGGTTAGAACAGGTTTAAAAAATTCTAAGCCAATAGAGAACAGTAAGCTCTGCAAGCATGACTAGTTTTTTGTGATGAAGTTTGTGAGAAGGTCAACTTGTGCCTAGGGGGTTCCACCTACTTCCAGCTATATTTTGGAGGTCAATAAACTCCAACATTGGTATCAAAGCAAGGAATTGAAGCTTGGAGAAGGTTATAATACCTTGATGAAGAATTTGAAGCTATTGGAGTAGCGGTTCATCATCGACACTACACAAAGGTAGAAGGAGATAGCAAAGAAGCATCTCAAGCAACATCCAAGCAAAGAAAGGTGCATAGACTTTATTAAAAAGGTAAATATCATACTTATTCTTATCACATATATCCAAAAGGAGGGTTAAAGGAGGAAGTTTAGTATTTTGCACAATGGGCGATCAACATGCACAAATAGAGAAGCTTGATAAGAACAACTATCAAGCATGACGATTTAGAATCACAGCATACTTGCAAGGTAGAGGCTTGTATGGTTTGATTGATGGAATGGATATCAAACCTATATTACCAGAGGATCCAAATCAACAACAATTGAGGGAGTTTAGACTTTGGAATGAAAGAGACAAAAGGGTTATATTCATTTTATCACAAAATATTCAAGATTCAATGGTAGGACACATACAAGATCTAGACACAAGTAGAGATGTTTGGCTTGCATTCGAAAGGTTGTATGCTACAGGTACAAGAGCAAGGAAGATTCAACTCAAAAATGAGTTGAATAACATAAAGAAAGATACAAGGACATCGGTCAATGATTACTTGTTGAAGGTTAAAGAGATTGCAGATCAACTAGGATCAATTCAAGCTCATGTGGAGGACGACGACTTGGTTGCACATACTCTCAACAGAATCAAGGATGATGAGAGATGGAAACCATTCATTACTTCAGTTTATGTTAGAGGAGAATTACCAGACTTTGATCAACTTGTTGCTCTTATGGTCATGGAGGAGATGAATCTAAATGGCTCTACTTCAAATCAAAAAGGATCTCAAGGACAAGCTCTTTATGCAGGATCATCAAGAGGTGGAAACAGAGGTAGAAGAGGTTGAAATAGAGATCGAGGAAGAAGGAGCGATGGTCAAGGGACTTCAAGTGGCTTCTTCAACACAAGAGGAAGAGGAAGATCAAGCGCTAGCGGTACAAGAGGCAACTACAACTACAATCAAAGACAAAGGAGTGAAGATAACAACAATTGCTATATATGTGGAAGGTATGGAAACTATGCCAAAGATTGTTATCAAAATGAAAATAATCAAGGTGGTAATCGAAGAGGAGGCTATTCAAGAAGAGGTAAACAACAAGGAAATTATGCAATTGAAGGTAAAAGTGATGATTATGATTCTCTTCTTATGATGAATGTAGAAACTAAGATGAATTGCAATAGTGATGTATGGTATGTAGATAGTGGTTGCTCTAACCATATGTCACATGATGCTTCATGGTTTTCTAATATGCATAATCCTTCATGTAAAGGTCATGTTGAAATAGGAGATGATACAACACATAAGATTATGCAGATTGGAGATGTTGTTATGTAGGATAAGAGCAAGACAAATTGCTTAAAGGATGTACTTTATGTGCCAACGATCACTAAGAATTTGATGTCAGTTGGTCAAATGGTAGAAAAAGGTTTGCAAATAAGATTTAATCATGCAGGTTGCTTCATTGAGGATCCAAAGCAAAGGAGGTTAATTGCTAGAGGTCAAAAACAAGGTAGATTGTTTACATTCAAGGTAAACCCAAATCATACAAACTATTTCTCTTATGGTATGCATCGAATAGCAGAGCTTGATCTATGGCACAAAGGGATTGGACACATGAATGTACACAGGTTAAAGGAGCTATCAAAGAAGAGGATTGTTGAAGGATTACCTGATCTTACTAAGCAACATATGGTGCATCTTTGTGAAGCATGTCAAATGGGTAAGCAGAGTAGACAACCTTTCAAGCATTCAAGCTATGTAAGTAGTGGATTGCTAGACCTTATACACACGGACGTATGGGGTCCTACTAAAGAGGCATCCTTGGCTGGTAATAAGTACTATGTATCATTCATTGAGGATCATAGTAGAATGACATTTGTGTATTTCATTAAACATAAGAGTGAAGTTTTTTATTGTTTCAAAAATTTTAAATCATTTGTCGAGAAGCAAACAGGAAGATATGTTAAGAAGCTAAGATCTGATGGAGGGGGAGAGTATTTCTCTCAAGCTTTTATTGATTTTTTATATGATGAAGGTATCAAAAGAGAAGTTACATGCAGGTATACTCCACAACAAAATGGAGTTGCAAAGAAAGAAGAAACAGAATCATAGCAGAAGCGTCTAGAAGCATGCTAAATGATATGTGTTTGCCTAATTCTTTTTGGGCTGAAGCTGTTAGCACAAGTGTGTACATTATGAATAGAGTACCTACTGCTGGAGTTCATCATTTGACACCATATGAGGTATGGCATGGAAGGAAACCAAGTGTAAGTCATTTGAAAGTATTTGGTTGTGTATGTTATGTACATGTACCTAGTGAAGTGAGATCAAAACTTGATGTGAAATCAGAAAAGTGTATATTTATTGGTTATGCAGATACTCAAAGAGGATATAGATGTTATAATCCTCATACCAATAAGGTGGTTGTTTCAAGAGATGTAAATTTTGATGAATCACTTTCATGGTATGTAGATAAGAAAATTTTGCAGGTCATAAATGGAGATGAAGAAGATACAGGTGAAGGAGATGAGTGCTTACCTCAGCCCAAAAGAAGTTTAAGTGATGAGAAAAGTGGTTTGGATGAAGAAAGAGAGCTGCATTTCAATGGAAGATTAAGGCAAGAGTCACCTCCAAGTGTTAAAAGTAAAGGTAAACTCAAACTTGTTGAAGTTAATGATGAAGGAGAGGAAATTAGTGATGTATGTGAGTATGGAGAATCATCAAAGGTTCCTAATAAGAAAGGAAGAGCATCTACATTGGAGGTAAGAAGAACTTCAAGAGTGAGTAAGCAACCTCAAAGGTATACTTATGAATCTTTCATAAATACTCATTATGCTTTTATGACAAAAGTTGAGCAGGAAAATGAACCCACATGTTATGATGAGGCAAAAAGAGATGAAAAGTGGGAGAAAGCAATGAGAGAAGAAATGGACGCACTACAAGATAACAAGACTTGGAATTTAGTTCCAAAGACACCAAAACAAAAGGTAATTGGTTGCAAGTGGGTTTTTAAGATTAAAAGAAATAGTGATGGTACTGTGTCAAGATATAAGGCTAGACTTGTAGCAAAAGGATATAATCAAACTCAAGGATTGGACTATGAGGAAACATTTAGTCCAGTAGCAAACATGGCAACAGTGAGAACTTTGCTGGCTTTAGCTGCAAGTAAAAGATGGAGTATATATTAACTCGATATAAAGAATGCCTTTCTTAATGGTGAGTTAAATGAAGAAGTGTATACGTCACAACCAGATGGTTATGTGGATGCAAAATGTCCTAATCATGTATGCAGGTTAAAGAAGGCATTGTATGGTCTTAAACAGGCACCAAGGGCATGGAATGCAAGGTTGGTAAAGTATCTTATGCTACAAGGATACACAGCGAGTCATGTTGATCCTTCACTTTATGTAAAACATGTAGATGACATGTGTGTCTATGTATGCATTTATCTGGATGACTTGTTGATTACAGGGAATGATGCAAAAGCAATTGAAGAGATAAAAGGTAATTTGGGAAAGGAATTTAAAATTTCATATCTTGGTTTGCTTAGATACTTTCTTGGGATTGAAATTGTGTATGGCGATGAGGGTATGTAGTTGATACAGAGAAAGTATATATGTGATATGCTCAAAAGGTTTGGTATGCAGGAATGTAAATTTGTGTCTACTCCAATGGAATGTAATGTAAAGTTGAGTGCAAAGGAAGGTGATGAGTTGCATGATATGAATGCATATAGATCCATGGTAGGATCTTTGATTTATGCAACAAAAACTAGACTTGAGATATGCTATGCAGTGGGAGTATTGTCACAATTTATGCATGAACGTAGAGTACCTCATTTGCATGCAGCGAAAAGAGTGCTTAGATATTTAAAAGGTACCATGAACAAAGGATTATTTTATAGTCATGATGCTGATCTAACTCTTAAAGTCTTTAGTGATGCAGATTGGGCTGGAAGCAAAGATGACAGAAGATCCACAAGTGGATATGTGGTAATAGCAGGAAACAAAGACATTAACATGGAGTTCAAAGAAACAGCCTACAGTTGCTTTATCTTCTACAGATGCTGAGTATAGAGGTTTAGCATTGGCTACTACTGAGGTTATGTGGTTTAAAAAGTTGTTTCATGACTTGAGTGTGCAGGTTGATGTACCATTGATATATGGGGATAACTTGAGCAGCATTCATATGACCTCAAATCCTATTTTTCATGATAGAACAAAGCATATAGAGGTTCACTATCATTATGTTCGAGAGAAGGCCATAAACAATGAAGTACAAGTTTCTTTTGTGGGAACAAAGGATCAAGCTGCAGATATCTTCACCAAATCCTTGGATGTACCAAAGCTTCAAAGATTCAACTATATTCTTGGCATGAAGGAAATACCCTTTGAAACTTGAGGGGGAGAATGTTGCGAACATTTGTTTTATGTAGGGTACAAGTTTCAAATTATGTAAATACCTTTTGGAAGTCTTCAAATACTTCAAGAAGGCTCATATTATTGATAAAATATAGCAAAAATACCATGTGAGTTCTAGAACATGATGAGTCAAATTAGTGACTCACAAGGGAGCTGCAGTGGTGTCCTAGTGGAAGGTTGATGTGGCTAGTTCTCAAAGTCCATCAATACTTTGCTTATTTGAGCACTTGAGTCATGTAATACCTCCACCCAAGTGTCTACCACGAATTTAGATGTACTAGGAAGGTTTTAGATTAGTTCCCCATGCTATAAAAAGAGGAGAGAAGTCGTGATCTTGTGGGAAGTCCAAGAGAGTCATAAGTGTATCTCTATGCTGCTGTAGTTTTGTATGCAGAGATTGTAGAGCTTGTATCTCCCTCATTATATATCCAAATTACATGTTTGATATCTCATTTGAAAGCTCTTACTGTCTAATTTTATAATGTAAATGTTTCATAATCATTGGATTTGGGAGCTGAGAGCAGTACTCTCTGCAAGTAGTGTGTGTTCTCGGGTTTCACCCCTGCTGAAGGTCTCCATTAAACCTCAAACTTGCAGAGGTCATATCTCCTTGTGTATTTATCCAAATTGAGGGTTCTTTGGCTCATTGGAAAGCTCTTGGCCTCTATTATATGTGGTTAGAACAGTTTTAAAAAATTCTAAGCCAATAGAGATCAATAAGCTCTACAAGCATGACTAGTTTTTTGTGATGAAGTTTGTGAGAAGGTCAACTTGTGCCTAGGGGCTTCCACCTACTTCCAGCTATATTTTGGAGGTCAATAAACTCCAACAATACCACTGATGGAGAGTGTTAATCTCCAAAAGAACAAGCTATTCTTGATGTTAGAACACTTCTATATCAAGAATAACTCAAAACTTTGATCAATTTTGGAAGGTCAATGCCAAACTATCAAGATTTGCACTAATTGTGAAGAGAGTCACTACTAAAAAATGTCTGCTGCACATAACTCACTCATTGCCTAACCAAATGTGTAAATTTTTCAATGAAACTTTGTATGACGTGTTGACTAATTTTTGCACCTTCTTGAAGTTAAATCTTCTCAAAAGATTGAGTAGATCTTGAGAAATGATCCAAACAATCTACCTATGTCTGAAACTGACCTCCTGTATAGTCGACTTTGACACCTGCAACTTCTAATGCATGGTTCTCTCAAACTACAACCCATTTAATCAAATGCTTTTAGACATAGATGGCTCACCTTCCACCTTAGATTTTGACTCCTCATTTGTGTAAATCTTTACACTATGCAATGAGATTTGATCAATTCTTTGACCATCAAGATTGCGCATGTTTTAGAAGACACTTATCACTTCTTCACATACAAATGTTCCTACACATAACTCTCTCAGGCTGTTTACAATTAGGCTCTCAAATCTTAACCATAGAAGCATTAACTATGTATTTAGACATCTACGAAAGGACTCCTAAAATGATCAAACACAGAAGGAGAACAGAGCAAAATATCGGGTGCAACTTTTTTCTTCTACTCAGAAAACTTTACATCTACATGATGAGAGAGATCTTCCTCATTTCTAAAATGTCTAATGACTCTTATAACATTTAATTCTTCTCATCTCATGCTTTCTCATACTTTCCCCAACTTTCTACTTGTATTTATAGACATATATGTACAAGCTCATGACCATAACAAAAGGTATAAGTGAGCTAACTACAAGTTTAATGCACATATGTATACAAGTCTTCATTTCCTGAATATGCCCTATCTTCAAACTTCATTTGTTGATCTTTTCTTCATCTTTTGACTTCAAGTCTTTATCCAAGACATCAATTTATGGTTGACTTGCACCAACAATGGTGAAGGGTTGTACTCGCCTTTGGGGTGGCGGAGTCATGTTTGGTGTCAATGTGGCGCCCCTAGCCTGTGCACATGGCACCTAAACAGTTCCTCTCATTTTCTTTGATGGGGGCCCTGCGGCTAATGCTCTTCACTGAAATTCCTGCACCCTAGTCCAAATGAGTAACCTTTGAATTGGCACATCATATTTGCAAGGCACCGATACACAATTCTAGTAAGTGCACAACATCCATATAGCACTGACTTCTATTTCTTATACCAGCATTGATGTGCAAGATGGATCTGGTCGATAATCCAATGTGGCATGTTTATTGTGAGGTTCAGCGTGTCTACCAAGTATAAACTAAACCAGATCTTCTTGGGCGGCATTGTAAATCTTTCTTGGGTTGGGAATGCAAAGTGTTTCATGCACATTCGAAGGTGGATGGCAATAGTCAAGGTTGTTGCCACCATGTCCTTCAACTTAGTGAGGTTCTTGTTCTTCATATGGTCTTGGATCATTGTCTCTTTCTCAGTAGGGATGTGCATACCTCTCATTTCTAGAGCTTCCCTCACGAAATTGTTGGTAACTAAGTATGAACACCTCAGGAAGTCAGGCTTAGGTAGCTGAGCACGAAAATAGTCATCCAATCCAGCCTTCCTTCATACTGGTCGCAATCCTTCGCTATTCTAAAGCTTTTCAAAATCTCACATAAAGAAATGGTAACGGCCCCACCGTCCATTAAACTCTATCTCAGATTCCCATAAATAGGTGCCATCCCCAAGGGGTCTTACAACTTCACTGAACCAATGAGAGTTCTTGCTAACTTGCGATGTGTGCCCCTGGGGAGGACTTTGAATGGGTATGACATGTTTTGCTCTTAACTCTTGTGGTCATTCCTTCAACTCCTCTTGGATAGGGATACTTTCAATGTCAACTATTTGCGGACCAGTGCCTGCTTGGGAGCTCATTCCTGCACCCTCTGTCATGTTGAGGGTATTGATCGCTGGTTCTATGAGAATATATAAATACATGTTAACATTGCAATGGACACAAAATGACCATTTGTCCCCGTTACAACATTAACATGATGAATTGTTGTTGGGAAAGATGGATGAACACTCCAAAAAATGAGTTGGTAGTGCTAATCCCTGCTTTGTACCAGCCCTTTTTCACTTCAGAGTTGAGTTGTAGACCCTCTTATCTTTCTAATGACACTAAATAAGTGCCTATGAACTTTGAAAATGATGCAAGTAATGATTAATTCAAAACAGACTACTTCTCAATTCACACTCCATGAAAAACCTTCTATTTTAGTATATACACCTATTGCTTGTTAAGCTCCGTGCTCCCAGCATAGTAGGAATTAAAGAAATTCCCTCTGGAGATATCTAATTAGCTTAAAGAGCTAATGACTTGAAGTGGAATTACTTAAAATGATTGACTATACATAGAGCAATCAATTTAGCAAGTGTAGCATTACCCTTGATTTTTTAGGACCTCTGCAGAGAATGACTAGTGACCGCTTCCACACATTTTTCTTCCAATCCACTGAATGTAATGTCTCAAAATTTTTCACAATGTAGTAGACTTAGAGTTGATTCCAATGAGCCATAGAGCATTGAAAATGGTGGAGTAATGACTGAGATATGAGCAATACAAAATGACTGTTCTTAGTAACAATGATAGAGAGAACAACATATGTAATCAAAGATCTGTTGTATTATATGACAATGTTGTACATGATCATTGGCATGATAATCAATGCCCAATGATAGATGGAGGTGTAGGATATAGATTGAGCCTCTCTATTACATCAGATGATAAAGTCTAAGCTCAGTAATGGGACTCTCATTCGCGAGTTTCTTGAATTGATCTTTTATAATGTTGTTCTTCAAATTTGAATTTGAATTCAAATTTGGCTCTCACAAAAAGTGATCCACTAACCTAGGAGATATTCTATCTAAGAAACTCGTAACTTTTCAATAAATCTAACTCCACAAGTTTTGTGGCTCTTACAAATATTCCTTCAAGTCAATTTGACTTTTACAAATGGTAAAAGATAAAGAATCCATAGCAATGGTTCTCATGGGTCTTTAATCAATTTTACATGAAGTCTTCTCATGCCTAGCCAAGTGTGTAGGCTTCGCACTTGCACCAACAACTCCCCCTCAAGCCAAACATCTTGGCTTGATCTTCTTCATCAATCCTCTTGAATGTCCTGCAATCCAATCATAGCTTTAAACCTGCAAAGTTTAGTACCATCAAGTGATTTGGTTAATAAGTCTGCACATTGCGTATTAGTTGATACATATGCCAACTGAATTTCCTTTCTCAATAGCTTCTCTCTCACATAATGGTAGTGGACCTCTAGATGCGTGGTCCTAGCATGATAAATAGGATTTGCTGCAAGATGTAAAGAACTTGTATTATCTCCAAAAATCATTGGAGATATAGTATGCAATCCCAAATGTGCATATATTCTGATCCATATGGCCTCCTGAGTGGCATTGGCCAATCCTCTATATTCTGCCTCTGTTGAAGATAAAGCAACAGTAGGTTGCTTGTTGGAAGACCATGATATAGGCTTGTCACTTGCAAAAGATAGATAACCTAAGGTACTCCTTCTATCATCTTTGCAACCTGCCCAATCTACATCTGAGTATATCTTGATGTCCAAATCTGAAGTATAAGGAAAATATAAACCTTGATTTTCAGTGCCCTTAAGGTACTTCAAAATCCTCTTGGTAGCTTTCAAGTGAGGTGTTCTAGGTTTGTGCATAAATTGGGTTAAGACACTTACTCCATAAGCAATATCAATCCTTGTTAATGTAGCATAGTTTAGGCTTCCCACTATGCTTTGGTATCCTGCAATATTTTCAAGCACATCACCCTCATGAGCACTTAATTTTTGGTTTACCTCCATAGGAGTGTTTGCTACCTTGGCACCCTGCAAATGAAACCTCTTTAACATGTCCTGTACATACTTTCTTTGAGTAATGTAAATTCTAGAGTTAGTATAGACTAACTCAAGTCCAAGAAAATACTTTAGTGACCCTTAATCACTAATTTTTTGAACTCCTCCATCATTTGATTCTTGATCTCCTTGATGTCATTAGCATCATTACATGTAAGTATGATATCATCAACATACACACATAGGTATATCACCTTTGAATTACTTCTCTTAACAAACAGAGAAGTATCTGCTTTACTCATGATGAATCCTTGATCTTGAAGGTATGTAGTCAACCTATGGTTCCATGCCCTAGGTGCCTACTTCAATCCATAAAGAGCTTTGTTCAATTTACTCACATGATTTACCTTTCAGTCCTCATACATGTAGCCTTTCTTTGAGAAGGATAACCTGTGAGATTTTCCAAACTGACAAGCACCACATTTATAGTTCATGTGTTACTTGGATACATTAGGTATCCCAAGCACACATTGATCTCTACATATTTGATTTAAGGTTCTCTCACCAATATGCCCTAATCTCTTATGCAAAATTTCAATCTTTGACAATGTTTGATCTTTGTAGCTATAAAGTGCAATATTCCTTGTATCTGCAAGTTCAAAAGTAAATAATCTACCTGTCTTTTCTCCTTTGGCAATTCTCTTGAATCCATGTTGGGGATCCTCCACAAATGCTCCATTTTAGTTGAACCTGACCTGCAAACCCTTTTCCACAATATCTCCAACACTCATCAAGTTCTTGGTAATTGTAGGTACATATAGAACCCTGCTCAACAAATTTCTATTTCCATCAAAGTTTTAACATTTCCTACCTTGACCACTGAGTGCTTGGTGTCATCACTTGTTTGTACCTGATGTTTTCCCTTAGGTTCCTCAAGGTCAGAGAGAAGAGCTACATTGCTTGCCACATGGTTTGAACATCCTGAGTCAATGTAGAAGAGATGGTCATCATTCATACCTTGCTTTGAAGTCATATTCATAATCAAAAGCGAATCCTCTTGTTCCTTTGTGTAATTGTTGTAGTCTTTCCTTGATTTGTAGCGTCCTTGGTAGTTGTTATTGTAATTGTCGTTGTAGTTGTTATTGTAGCCTTGATGATGGTTGAATCTTCCTCTTGATTGTGTATATCCACCTCTTTGGAAACCTCTACCTCTCTGATTCTTGAAGTTCCTATAACACTCATCTGTAGTGTGAGTTGACAAACCAAAAATATTACATGGGGAAGAATTGAAGGGTCTCCCCCTACCTTGCTTACCTCCTCTACCCCTACCTCTTGAGTTTCTACCTCTCCCTGCATAGTTGGCTTGAGAGGTAGCTCCTTCATCCTCAATCTTCTTGCTTTTCCCTTTATCTTTAGACTTGCCTTTATCTGTCTATAGGGCAGAAGAGCTATTACCTCTTGATGAATCTCCATTCTTGTTGAGCTTGGCTTCATGGGTAAATAGTTGCCCCATGAGTGTGGTAAGATCTGGAATCTGCATGTCCATGTACAAGTCCATAGAGGTTGTGAAGCTCTCCAATTTGTCATCTGCCTTAATACCATTGATCACTTGTCTCACAATTTGCCCCTCTTCAATCTCCTCTCCTTTGCTTGCCAATTGGTCAGTCACATCCTTGACTCTGGTCACATTCTCTAAGATGCCTTGCTTGGGTTGCTTTCTTTGAGTGGTAAACTCAATCCACACTTGGTTCTTCCTAGCCCTTGTCTTGGAAGAAAAGTATGAAGACAATGTTTCCCAAGTCTCTTGGGATGTCTTATAGTTCCTAATGCGTGGAAGAAGAAAATAAGAGATTGAGTTAAGTAAGTATGACCTTGCTAATGCATCTTTGGCACACCATGAATTGAGTCTTTCATGCTCCTCTCTTGTAGGTTATCCATTGCTTCTGAAAATGGGCATCTCCTCATCTCTTGAGATGTATCCATAGAGACTCCTTCCTTGCAAGTATGTCTTCATCCTCAAGGACCATGCTTGGTAGTTGTTCCTCTCCAATTTATCAATGACAAAATGAAAACCATCTCCCATTTTACCTTAGCTTTGCTCTGATACCACTGTTGGGAAAGATGCATGGACACTCCAAAAAATGAGTTGGTATTGCTAATCCTTGCTTTGTATCAGCCCTCTTTCACTTTAGAGTTGAGTTGTAGACCATCTTATCTTTCCAATGACACTAAATACGCACCTATGTACTTTGGAAATGATGCAAGTAATGATTAATTCAAAATAGACTACTTCTCAATTCACATTCCATGAAAAACCTTCTATTTTGGTATACACACCTCGTGCTTGTTAAGCTCAGTGCTCCCAACACCATAGAAGTTAGAGAAATTCCTTTTGGGGATATCTAATTAGCTTGAAGAGCTAATGATTCCAAGTGGAATCACTTAAAATGATTGACTATACATAGAGCAATCAATTTTGCAAGTGTAGCATTACCCTCAATTTTTTAGGACCTCTGCAGAGAGTGACCACTTCAACACGTTTTTTGTTCCAATCCACTGGATGGAATGTCTTCACAACTTGTGAACATTTAGTAGACGTAGAGCTGATTCCAATGAGCCATAGAACAAAAAAAATGGTGGAGTAATGACTTAGATATGAGCAATACAAAATGACTATTCTTAGTAACAATGACAGAGAAAACATCAGATGTAATCAAAGATCTATTGTATTATATGACAATATTGTACATGATCATTGGCATGATAATAAATGCCCAATGATAGATAGAGGTGTAGGCTATAGAGTGAGCCTCTCTATTACATCAGATGATAAATTCTAAGCTCAGTAATGAGACTCTCATTCGCGAGTTTTTTGAATTGATCTTTTATAATGTTGTTCTTCGAATTTGAATTTGAATTCAAATTTGGCTCTCACTAAAAGTGATCCACTAATCTAGGAGATATTCTCTCTAAGAAACTCGTAACTTTTGAACCCATCTAACTCCACGAGTTTTGTGGCTCTTACAAATATTCCTTTAAGTCAATTTGACTTTTACAAATGGTAAAAGATAAAGAATCCATAGCAATGGTTCTCATGGGTCTTTAATCAATTTTACATGAAGTCTTCTCATGCCTAGCCAAGTGTGTAGGCTTGGCACTTGTACCAATAACTTTGATGTGATTAGTAGGTTAATTAGTGCTCGTGTGGTCGTGAGTGTGAAATGTGCTTAGTGGATGAAGGGTTCCTAGGTGCTAATTGGAGTAGACCCCCTGCATTCCAAACCTTCCCAGCATCCACCCCTATAAATAATGCATTCAACACTTATATCAATGTGTTTCTCAGTTATAGCAGTATTATCAGCATTTAAATGCACAGCATACGAACCTCTTCAAAGCCCACGAGATGTTACAACAACGAATGATGACCATGGAGAAGGACAAGATGGAACTACAACATAACTATGATTCCTTACAAAGACAATATGAGGCAATCCCCCCAACCAGATACACAGGCACAACAACACCTCGAGGAAATGCTACGCACCAAACAAGCAGACAATCTCAAGATACATTGTAACCTCGCATTACTGAGAAAACACATGTCAGCAGCATTAGAAGGGAACAAAAGACTCCAAAAACAGAATGAAGAAAAGCTAGAAGCAATGATGGAAGGTTCACCTAAAGAGATCGACCCAAAACGATTCAAAGACCTTCCTTCAGCCAACATGCAGATAATATTGGATACACATGTAGACCTCCTAGAGGCATACGATGCATTAGAAAAAGAGTGTGATGAACTATGAAAGTAATTGACCAGTCAAAGAGAGCAACCAAAGGAAGCAGCACCTCCAACCGACACATCTGAAGAGGTAATAGAATTGAAAGCAAAAGTGGCTGCTTCACAAAATAAGCTTCTACAATATGAACATCAACCTTCTCCCATGGTGGAGCCAGAGCTTGAAGAGCTAGTTCCGATTGAAGTGCAAGATACATTTAAGGACACTTACGTACCCATGCTTGCACCTGGAGGCCGACAAACAAAGGAAGGGATCGATACATTCGAGATTGAAGAGCCAGAATGGCTGGAGAAGTTAGAAAAGGTTGGCCCCACTCATGATGACAGGGTGGTCGTTTAGATACAATCCATGTCTTGTCTGGAAGATGTTGTCACCAAATCCGACGATTTCAAGAACTTATCTCATCATCGGTGGATTGGCACTTCCAACGATCAATATGTACCAATTTGTGTGTTAATGGTAGATTATAATGTAGAGATCAAGCACCGCACCACGAGGGAGCCAACCTTTGCAATGCAATTTTCCCCTGACGACATTCCTGAGAGCGCCACACAAGGCAACATCTTCCCGCTTACATAGAGAATATGGTTACTAGAAACCTACCCGGAGATGGTGCGCACATGGAAAAACATGCCCTTGTACATTAAGTATAACCCCTGCTATTTTCATGTCTTTTGACGATGATCATGGCCTGAGTTCGCTAACACAGTAAAGAATGCCAAAGGATGCGACAAATGGCTCAACTATGTATATATGGCACCACCATGTGGTCCAACAATGGTAGCATATATGATTTCCACCATTCAGCATTGGGGCATTAGGTTCAAGAATGTACCAGATGTAATGGCACAGATGTGCCTCAAAATAGTCAAACTCATGCTTGTCATATTCTGTACATTCAAAAATGTTAAAGGACCTCACCTCTTGGCCCTAGGCTTCAATGAAGGCAACCTCAATCTAGTCTATGATATGAGTGCCACCCCATCCGTCAATGTTGTATATGTGTGGCATGCTCGTGTCAAATATCTCCCAGCATGTTTCAAATAGACGTTTGAAGAAATGTTTATCACAAAGTTCTGGGAGTATCACTCAAAAATATTCATTCCCAGACCCTCTCATCTATTACACTTATTTGTTGTGGAGCAGGTCGTACACTCAAACAAGCTGCATATGCCACATCTAGAGGTACCCGGGCCACTCGATCAGGATGTCTTACTCACAAATCTAGCCAGAGGACTCAGGCTTGAAGAACATCACTTGGCCACAGATGTGGTCGCATATTACATCAAACCTTTCGCTTAGCAAGGGTCTGTTAAAGACGATAGATGTGAGAGAGGGGGGAGTGTTGGCAGCAAGCAGTGGCCATTCAATTTTCCCAAACTAATCCCCTTTTAATAGTGATTTTCATCACTACATGAACATTGTAAATACCATTTTTAGATTAGACTCCATTTTGTTCAAGCTGAGTTCCTCGAGCTTGAGGAGTATTAGAAGTATCTATGTACCAATTTTCATTATTTTTAGAGCTCATTTGAGCTTCCAAAATAGCCTAAGTATCTAATTTCTAACTAGGCCGGACACTAGGTCTCGACAGGGCCACTAGCTAGTCAAAAACTATAAAAGGAGCTAGAGAGCTCATTATGGGGAGAACAATTTGTAGTTTTGAACTAAGAAGAGCTCTTGTAATTGTCTTTTGATCTTATCATAGTTGGCATCACCCTCAAGCATTAACTGTTGAGTGTCCATGGCAGTTTGTATCATGTGTTGCACCATTGGCTTGAGCTGAGCGACATCCACATTTAGCCAAGTTTTTGGGATGCTTGGAGCTTCCCCGGTGATTCCACTGCTTCTTTGCCTCCAATAGCCGTTCTTGAGTATATGGGGTCATATTGACTTGATTTCCAATTTTTTTTATAGCATGCAACAGCATTTGCACAATGATTTTTTGCAGAGCAGTGTATTTGTGCATGTTGGGAAAGCAAAAGTGCTGATGGATGAGTCTCACTTCCTTTTCAATATCAATGCGATTAATGTCATTGAATGTTCGGGTCTTTGCTCCTCGACTTTCTTCCTTCAATATCGTGTTCCCATCCTTCTCCCATCCAAAAGCTTCCTTGATTAGGTCATGTGTGAATTGGATAATGACCCATTCACCTACTGCATCCAAGATTCTAGCCTCTGGCACCAATGGATCATGTAGTGCTGGCTGTAATGTGTTCATAACTTGTGTGCACCTTTAAAAGGCAGGTTTGTATATCGATAATTCAAA
Source organism: Ceratopteris richardii (assembly GCA_020310875.1). Lineage (NCBI taxonomy): Eukaryota > Viridiplantae > Streptophyta > Polypodiopsida > Polypodiales > Pteridaceae > Ceratopteris > Ceratopteris richardii. Next base: position 199,669,855 of record CM035408.1, on the reverse strand, counting down.
GTATTTGTGAATGATCGCCTTCTTCATAATGTCCATGGTTGATGGGAGCGCATGCATTACCTTGAAATCTTTGGACATTACATGGAACTGATGATCCGTATCCATGATTTTGATGGTCACCAGGAACAAATAATCCCCTGCTGCTTGATCTTCTCTAAACCAATGACCTTTTGCTTTAGTCACACTTTGTAGAGGGAATTCCAGCACTTCCTCCTGAATGGTAGCTTGAGAGTCCTCACAAGCCATCTGCACTCTTAATGAAAATAGCATTAGCTTTTCTATAGAAGACATGTCTTTAGTGATGTGTGTTGTAGTGATATTTTGTTCGTTGCGTCACTCCGTTCCCCTTGCTTGCATGAGTAAGATCTCTTACCCTCGATTTTTCATTTTCACTCCTGAAAGAAAACAAGAATTAGTGTAGCCGAAGCCTTTATTTATTTACATACTAGGTCCATTCCTATGAGAGTAGAATCTAAGACCTATTCCCAAGTGGGAAATGTGCACCACTTCTTTTGTTACACACATTATGTGCCAAATGCATGGCCTCATAATGTGGCCCTATCATGGATACTTTAGGTGCATTTAATGCTTCATGTGTGCAATTGGAATCTTTTTGGTCTTGGTGTTCCGGTTCCTGCTGCCTCTTGGGTCGCCATATCCATTTTGTTTTTGAAGTTTGAAGCTTCATCTTCGCGTCGTTTTGTTGTGCTCCATGTGTTTCCTCTTTCTTCTTTGTTTTCTGAGTTGTTGGGGTCCTTCTTTTCCGGTATCTGTGATAAGTCTCGCTTGGCTTCATGGTTATGTTGTGTCAATATAATGTTCCTTCATGCTTGTCTATTTCCTGAGTGGCCACTTTTCTGACTTTCTTTGGAATCCATATTTGTTGTCGTGTACTTTGGGCTTCTACCAATGACTTGAGAAGCCATATTCTCAGAAGTTGCTTTGGTCCTGACTGTGATGAATAGGTTCCTCTGATCTCCCTCGTCTTCCTAGGATGAGTGACCGGTATTGGCATTTCCTTCTCTGATTCCCACACTCGATCCTTGCATACCCATTGCATCTTAGCACCACCTATTTGCGATAGTTGAGAAGTAGACTTCCCCACTGATGCTCTTCTTCTATTGTGGGTGGCTTTAGTAGCGTTTTCTTCCTCATTTCTCTTTGCTTGTCTGTTCTCCTGGGATGCATCCAATTCCACAATTGATGTATTATCAAAGGCAATCTCTTCTTTCTCAAGAGATGCTGTGGTTACATGTTCTATTGGTAAGTCTGCTACTGTTTCGCTAGGGTTGCTTTGTCACTCTTGATGGTTTCATGCATGGGACAGTGTCTTTCTTCTAACAGGCTGAAGATCTCTTTGTACCCTATTTTCGCTGAGATATATCTTTGAGCTAGGTGAATGCTTACTTCATTCTCAATGATCTAGTCTTGTCCTAGGATCAGGTTCTCTATCAATTCCTCGTCTTTACATACTAAGACTCGTTGTTCCATAGTGGAATTCCCTAGGTGGAGGGATACTGTAGCTTCTCCAATGCATTCGATAACTTGACCTCCTACACCTATCATGCGTGCTTTAGTGGGTGATATGTTGGTTTGGATCTTCTTGATGACTGTACTTCGTATGCAACTCAGCACTGCTCCTCTATCAAGGCATCTATCAGCTGGTACTCTGTCGTTCCAATTCCTAGGTTCAAGTAAGGTTGGTACTGGCTGATACTATTGGTGTTGGACTTATGACTTGATACTTGGCCATGGGGGTAGGCTCTTCCCCTTGTAGATACCGTTCATCATGTTGCCTTATCCACTCTTTTTGTTTCTTGATATGCTCTAGGGCCTCTTGCCTTGCCTCCTCTCTAATCCTCTCTTCCTCTCTTTTCCTATTTTGTGCACCTATGATTCATGTGAACATTTGGTCTATCAATGGCTCCATGTAACATTTTACTCGACACCCACTTATGTAATTAGGAAGGACATCTCCATCTAGAGTAGCTATATTAACTACTCCACTAGTGGAAATCCTATTGATTATTAGTGGTCCATATGTGCGCTTTTGTAGCTTCTTGGCATGTTGCTTCAAGGTGTAGACCAAAACTAAATCTCCTTCTTTTAGTCCTTTGTCTTTGATGTGCGCATCATAATATGCCTTTTGTCTTCTATTGGCCGCATAAATTCCTGCAACAGCTTGTATCCTAATCTCATGTAACTTCTCAATTTGATCCAGTTGTTTGGATAATTCGTGCCCCGTCCATTCATACTGTTGGGCTACTCTCAAGGTTGGCACTAAAAAATCAATTGGCAAGATTGCGTTTTGTCCATACACTAGATTGAATGGGGTAGTTCCAATGGCAGTCTTGTAGGTGACACAGAAGGCCCAAATTGCATGATGCAATTGTTTGTCCCAATCCGACCTTCCACTATTGACTATCTTTTTCATACCATGCATAACACCTTATTGGAACTTTCAGCTTACCCATTGGCTTGAGGATGATAAGGGGCTGATTTTTTATGGATCACTAAGAACTCATTCATTAAGGACTCTATCACTTCATTTATGAAATGCGTTCCTCGGTCACTTACAATCTCGATTGGTAATCCAAAGTGAGTGAAGATGTGCTCAAAAAGAAACTTAGCAGTGGTCTGAGCATCATTTTTCCTAGTAGCCTTTGCCTCTACCCATTTAGTCATGTAATCCGTAGCTACTATTATATATTTTGCATGTGATCCTTTGGCCGGTGGGTTAATGGGTCCTATAAAATCAATACCCCATTTGGAAAATGCCCTAGCACAAACCATGGGTCTCAATGGCATGTCATCTCATCTAATCGGATATTTGGCCCTTTGGCATGTGTTGACAGCAGTCAAGGATCTGAAGGACCCACACGACAAGGAAGCCAACGAAGGGAGTCGGAGCGAAGAGAAGGCACAAGCAGACAGAGTAGTCAAAGAAGATCTGGCAAGTAGGCCATCTAAATTTTTCATGCATCAAAGAGGTGGGCACACAAGAAGAAGGAGCAAGTAGGGAGCTCCAAGAAATGTATGTCAAACTGTTAGAAGAAATCCCTACAAAAATAGTGATTTTCATCACTAAAAACCATTGTAAATATCATTTCATATTTTTGTAGCTCCATTTTGTGCAAGCCAAGGAGTCCTTGAGCTTGAGGAGCTTTACAAGTATCTACCTATCAGTTTTCACATTTTTTAGACTATGTTTGAACCTCCAAATAGGCCAGAGAACCTAATTTTTAACTAGGCCAGAGACTAGGTCTAGACAGGGACACAAACTAGTCAAAAACTATAAATAGAGCTAGAGAGCTCATTTTTGAGGTTAGCTTGTAATAGATTTGAACTGGTATGAGCATTTTGGAAGTAATCTAAAAGAACTCCATTGTCTTTCTCTTTTTCTTGCTGTGTGTGCGCGTGTGTGTGTATGTGTGTGCATGTTAGTGTGCTTCTCACTCACGCACTTGTGCCTTCACTTGCTCGAGGTCATCATACCATCCTCACATCTTTCCGGGTTGACATTAAAGGAGGTGCTACTCATCACTGAGCTACACCAAATTTTGGCACCGTTGCCGGGGATCGAGCTTTGAGGACAAGTGTGTGAGGGTAAGACGTAGAGTTGAGGCGTTGGAGTCATAGGTATTTTCTCCACTTTTATCTATTTTCTTTTGTTTTTCTCATCACCATCATCACCTTCACCATCTCCCACCTCCATCTCCATCATCGTGAAAATTTTAGTTTTTGATCATATCACCTTCTCCCCTCCATTTCCCTCATTCCACTTGTGAGAGAGAGAGAGCGAGAGAGCGATTTGTGTGCACTCTTTTTGCATGTTTCTTGAGTTTTCTTGCAGGATCTGGCTATCCCACCATCTCTAGCAGCTGCGCAGGTACAAAAAAGCTCGAAACTGTCTCCGTGTCTCTGACCTGTGTCGATCGCGATCGACAGAAAAATCGCCTATTTGGTAAAACAAAGTACACCATAATGATGCACATGATGAGCACATCCTAAATCACTAAACACAGTAAAAAAATTTCAAGTTTCTCTGTCAATCGCGACCGACAGACCTGTCAATCGCGACCGATCGTGTCGATCCCGACCGACAGGCCCCACGACCGACCGACTGCCACGTAGGATTCAGTCAATCGCGATTGACACTGTCGATCGCGACCGACTGAAATTTGACGATTGACACAAAAATTCGTGTTGCCACATGTCCATTGCGATGGACAAAACCCCGATCGACTGAAATCACGGCGAAAATCTCGAAAAAAGTGTCGATTGCGATTGACACCATCGATCGCAATTGACAGGACTCATGACCGACTCTGTCGATCGCGATTGACACTATCAATCGTGATTGACATGTCAATCACGACTGACAGGCCCATGGTAAAATTAATATCAGGATTATTAGACATACTATTTTGAAGTAACTATACCCAAGGGGAAGAAAAGCTAAGGGGTCTTCAGGATTGTTTTCCATAAAGCCAAAAGAAAAGTTGATCTTTGAATTAAATGAATGAAAGTGAATTTTTTGTGTCCTTTGAATCTAAGTCTTGAGCTAACTTTGGGGACTCTTACAGGTCCATTGAGAACACTTGAGGGCATCCAAAGCAAGGGCTTTTCGCAAGCTTGAGAACTGGGTTCTTGAGCACCAAAGAGCAAGGGATCTGCAAGTGAGGTTGGAATACTCTCAACTCTCTTTGTCAATTCCTAGCTTAGGCTACACGTGAATAGTGCTAAATTAAGTCAGGGCAACGATAGGCACGAGACAAGTCAAGACTATCTAAGAAATCAAGTTCAAGTCAAGAGATAACCTGTGTGTGATCGACAACTTTAAAGGAAAAGAACCTAACGTGAGACGATCAACATTAAAGTGTGGAAATTAACTCAAGTATTCCTGATGATGTAATATCAGACAAGATTATAAACACGATAATCAACTAAAAAGAACCAAGTGACTGATACAAATTGATCGGCGACGAGGTTGTACCTAGGGTAAAAATTTGGATTGTTCAGTTAGGCATATGAACCTTAGATCAGGACGACATCTAGGGAGAGATAGACAGAGTCTTAGGTCTTCAGAGGCTAGTGTCAATCATACTGCTAGGTCTTGGGCCCAGCAGTTGAGCCACTATTCGCACTACCCTAACTCTGAAACTAACGAGTCTGAGATGTCTCAAGGTATGGAGAGACGTACAGGAAGTTCAGGAGTGCCATATTTACATAGGGTAGAAGGCCCTTACAAGACACAGCTCGAATACCTTAGGACCAACCGATTAGGTGCTTGCATCTATGAGGATGGCCTAGGAAGATCTGTGGTCCAGATTAAAAACCCTAACCAATCCATTGGACTAGAACATCCAGCGGTCAAGTTTGAAAATGGAGCTTACTTGGACAAAGAAGGAACAATATACGTAGTCACCAGTCACCCAGATAGGACAGACGAGTTCGGAAATGTGATCCCAGAAACCCACTTAGGAGACCTAGAGCAGGGAAACATGGGTGTAGAACCTAGAACCCCTCGAGGCAAATCAGTTCTCACTAGGATTATCACACCAGAGTGGATTCCCCAAGACAATAAGAGCATAGATCTGCTCCTGAACCGAGAGACTGATGAAGCCTTTTGGAATAAATCTGATCATCCAAATGAGGTAGGAACAATCATGATATATGAGTTCAAAGATCCGGATATCCTAGGCAGAGTGACCTACTTAGATCACACTTCAAAGAGGATCTTTGTGGTTACAGAACATGATAGGCATGCTTAAACTTGGAAAGGTCTATTTATTTTCCCCCAACCAAGGGTGAATGTGTCCTTTGGTCACCCAGGAGCTGGAACATCCCAAGCTCATGGAGCTCAAAGAGACAGACATAGAGATAGACCGAAGGTAAGCTTTGCCAACCTAGTGGGAAGAAAAAGAACAAGAACGGAAACAAATAGAGCAGAACCTGAGGGACTTAGCGCCCCAAGGAACCAAAGGAATGCGGATGAATGCTTCTTACCAAGACCTAGAGAGCACACGAGGACTTTGAGACCGACTCAACTAGTTAAGTCCATGAAGAACTACTTCGATGGCACAGGAGACCCATATGATCATGTGGCTGAGTTTAGGCAAGTCTTGAGAGCTGAACAAGTTGAGGACCTATTCACGCAGTATAATGCCTTTGGTCTAACCCTTAGGAACACAGCCCTTACATGGTTTCAACCACTAAATGAGAGATAGTTCAGGAGCATAGACCAACTCTTAGAGGCTTTTATCACTGAATTCTCTAAGAGTGGGATAAGGCATAATACTTCCGCATTGATACATAGCTTCAAGCAGAACCCCCAAGAGACAGTTAGACTTGCATGAAGAAGGTTTAGGCAATATCTAGAGAGATGTCCTATCCCTGAGTTACCTACTCCAGCCAAGCAAGTGGCTTTATTCTTGGATGGATTGCTAAGTACCAAATTGAGGTCATATGTGTATTTGAAGGACCCTAGGACTATAGAAGAGTGTGTACGCATGTGCATCGACATCGAGGATAACCTAGGGGAGGAGTTAGAGCTTTCCAAAATCTACAAAGATTCAGATAGTGCTTCTAGCCTCTCTTCCTCACAATCCACATCAATTGAGGAACTCGCGGAGAAAGTAGCTCAAAAACTAGGTGTCACTAGCAAACAAATTCCAAGATTTGCCCCAGTGAAAAGGTGCTATACTTGCGGTGATGACCATATGGCAAATGTGTGTCCCATCATGGCTCAGCCCCAAGTGAACCCTAGTAGCCAATATTGCACCATAGAACGGAGATACACAAATCACACAGCACAAGACTGCCCATACAATAAGCAAGCAGTTAGGCAAACCTACCCTTAGCCCTATCCACAACAGGGAAGATACCAGAACCAGTACCCTCCACAGCAGTATGGTAGACCACAGCAATCCTATCAACAACCCTACCAAAACCAACAAAGGCCTCAACCTGTGTTAGCTCAACAACCTCCAACCCCAGCTAATGTGATTCCTGTAAAGTATGCAGCTGCTGAGGAAAATTTGAATAGAGCTATAGTCCCAGTGACTCCACTGGACTGCTGGAAAGATTGGAGAGGCTATTTGCACAATCAGAAAAGGAACCCACCTTGCCAAATAAGGGCAAGGCAAGTGAAAGAGAAAGCCTACCTACCCAGGAAGCCTATGTGCCTAACTCTACGGAGCCAGGCACATCTTCTTCTATGAATCGGTTCACACCAGAATTCCTACGAGAGATTCAAGAAGACAAATGGGCTAAAGAAAGTGAAGTCCCTCCTCCTATTGAACTTGTGGATGATGCACATGAACAATTCCCACAAGACATCCCATCCATTTATGAAGAGCAGGAGAGCACTCAATCTCAAGAGAGATTAGACTTCGAATCTAATTCCATACAAGAACTACCCCATTTCACAGGTCCATGGGAGGCAAAGTCCATGTGTATGAGAGCACCCACAGTCATGGTACGAAACAAAGACTCAGTCATACCTAGGAATACGGAGGTAGTAAAGAATACTAAAGTGCAGTGTAATCTCACTTTAGAAGAGTTACTCAAGGTTAGGCCACAACTGCACAAACATGTAGCCAAACAAATGCCAGAGATAGCTAAACCACGTTCCGAGGTAGGTTCTCATAGAACAGTGCCAGAAATTCCTCTAGACAAGACAGGAGATATGAGTGAAGGAGAGGAAGGAAACACCTACCTCCCCATCACCCATCAAGGATACATGACCAAGGCAATTCTGGACTCTGGTGCTGGAGTTGCAATTGCTACCACTTCCCTATGGAAGCATTGGGGCAAGCAAGCACTCAAGCCAACGAGAATGAAATTGCAGATGGCTGATGGTCACATAGAGAGGCCTTTAGGACTACTAGAAGGAATAACTCTCACCACATGTGGTGTTGAGTTTGAGCACACATTTGCTATATGTGATTTTAGCAAGAACCATGCCTATGAGATGATTTTGGGAAGACCATTTATGCGACAATTGCAAGTGGTACAGGAGTGGGGAACCAATTCCTTGTATTTGCAACACTTAGGTGTTACGACCAAAGTGAATCTCAAAGATTACTCTCATAGAGATGTCCCTCCTATCCAATGGAATCCCATCCATAGAGCTAAAGATGATACTAATTTGGTGCATTCCATAGGATCAGGATCCTCATGGATGCATGAAGACACCCACTTATGGATGTGCAAAGTGGCAGTAGAAGAGGAGAAGAGAGAAAAAGCCAGAGAGGTAGGTGCGAAAGAAACCCATAGATCAATTCAAGACCCAGCCTATGCACCTGTAGTATTCCCGAATGAAGAATTTGAACCTCACGGCTGGGCGGAAATTTTAGCAACAATGGATGTAGCCATCAATGAAGAACAATGGACACCCCACTGTGATGAGGATGGCTATGACATTTTAGTCTTCTCCATAGAGCCAATCATGGGGGATGCAGTCTTAAAAGAGTGCGAACCTAGCACTGATGCATTTGAGGATGCAAGTAACTCCGATCTAGAGTCAATCATTATGGACCCACCTTTTGCATCAGATGAAAAATACTTCTATGAAGTGGAAGCTCATCCTCAGAGACATGGAGAGCTTACAAATGATGTAAGGTTGGCCACACAAGTGACCCCTGAGAATGAAGGAAAGAAAAGAAAGAAGAGAGAAGTCACACCAGAAGAGGAAGAATCCTTGTTTGAGGTCCTTGACAATTTTAAGAAGTATGAGATAGACGATAGGAGAGTCATGATAAGAATGCCTAAACGCGAGGCACAATCAAGAGAGGCCTATGACAACAAAGAAACCACCAAGAAAATAGTGGTAGCCCTAGAAGAAGGAGAGGAGAGATGCACTTACATAGGACATGACCTGACAGAAGAAGAAGAGTGTGAATTGATAGCCTTGCTAAGAGAATACAGAGATGTATTCGCTTGGACTTACAAGGATTTGAAAGGTGTAGACCCAGACATATGCTCACACACTATCCCCATGACCTCAGATGCCAAACCTTCTAAGCAAAAGCCATACACATACAATGATAACTATGCTACCAAGATCAAAGAAGAGATAGACCGTCTGGTAGAAGCTGGATTTATCTATGAAATTGAGCACACCGAGTGGGTATCCCCCATTGTAGTAGTGCCCAAGAAGAATGGAAAGCTACGTGTGTGTATTAACTTGAAGAAGGTTAATGCAGCCACTATCCGAGATAAATATCCACTTCCTATCACTGAGCATCTACTAGAAAGGGTAGCAGGCAAGGAAGTGTACAACTTCCTTGATGGATTTTCTGGCTACAATCAGGTAGCCATTGCTCCAGAGGACCAGCATAAGACAGCTTTTGCCACAGAATGGGGCATATTTGCCTTTAGGGTAATGCCATTTGGGCTTACCAATGCGCCTGCCACCTTTTAGAGATTGATGTGCCATGTATTTAAAGAGTTCCTGAGGAAGAATTTAGAGGTCTATGTTGATGACCTTTGTGCTCATTCCAACATTAGACAGACACATATACCTGAACTCAGACAAATCTTTGACAAATGTAGAGAATATCAAGTTTGCTTGAACCCAGAAAAGTGTGTTTTCATGGTCAGGCAAGGCAAGATTTTAGGACACAGTGTCAAAGAATGGCATATCCACCGATGAAGAGAAAGTAAGAGCCATAGCAGAGTTACCTAGGCCAAAGAATGTCAAGGAAGTACAAGCTTTCATGGGGCATTGTGGCTATTACCGACGCTTTATACACATGTATGCCATCATGGCCAGGCCACTGTACAGACTTTTGACCAACTTTGAGTGGACTGATGAATGTGAAGACTCTTTCAACGAGCTCAAAAGAAGATTGTGTTCAACACCAATCTTGACCACACTAGATTGGAATAAACCCTTTCATGTTCACGTAGATGCGTCCAATTATGCTATTGGATGTGTGCTTGCACAACCTACAGGTGAAGGTAATATGGATCTTCCAATTGCCTATGCTAGTAGACAGTTGAATGCAGCTGAACGAAACTATACCACCACTGAACGAGAAGGATTAGGCATGGTATATGCAGTTAAAACGTTTAGACACTATTTGCTTGCAAATTTTTAAATCTTTTACTGATCATCAAGCACTGTTGTACTTGGTAAACAAGCCATGCAATACCGGTAGATTTGTAAGATGGTTTCTCTTACTAATGGAATACGACTTTGAAGTTGTGGTGAGGAAAGGGAAGACTCACTTGAGAGCGGACCACCTCTCAAGTCTCACATCCAAAGAAGCCCCGCAAGGAGTATCAGATGACCTTCCTGATGCTTACTTGTTTAATTTGGAAGTTGTACCTCAGTGGGCTAAGCCATTAGTGCGAGTATTGACATACGGGCCTAATCACCCAGTCATAAACACAAAAGATAGAGAGGTAGTAAAGGCCCAAAAGTACCACATCATGGCAGGAAGTATGTACAAGCATACGGATCAAGGGATCTTGGCTTGTTGTGTGGAAGAATATGAGTATGCTAAATGGTTGCAATTAGCACATGTAGGTGCATTAGAGCAACACTACTCAAAGCAACGAACCCTACAGACACTAAAGAGACTCGGAGTGCATTGGCCGACTATGGAAGCTGATGTCCAAAAGTTGCGCAAGGAATGCCCAATCTGTTGCACTAAACCACCCGTGGAGCATGCCACTCTTTAGCAAGTGTCCATAGTGCCAGATTGGAGTGAACCACTAGTAGCCTTCCTGAGAACAAAAACATTCCCTCAAGATATGACCCTGACGAGGCAAAGAAGTTTAGAACAAGAAGCCCTAGACTACTCACTTATTGGTGATAATTTATACAAGCGTGGTAAAGATGGTTACCTGAGGCTATGTGTCCATGAGAGCGAGTAGCTTAAGATCTTGGAAACTGCTCACCAATGTGTAGCAGGAGGACACTTTGGACCAGATAGGGTGATCAAATCAATCCTATTTGCAGGACTATGGTGGCCTACCCTTCACATGGATGCACATACCTATGTGAAGAGATGTGATGTTTGTCAGAGAACTCAGTATCCTATACGCAAAGATGAGATGCCTCTGAAACCTATGATGGGTGGACGTGCATTCCCTAAGTGGGGAATAGACTTTGTTGGTCTGATTAATCCCCCAGCTAAGGGTTCACATGCTGAATATATCATTGTGGCCACAGACTATCTAACCAAGTGGGTAGAGGTAAAAGCTACAACAAAGAATGATGCTCAGACAACCGCTAAGTTCTTATTCGAGAATGTGTTCACTAGATACGGGCTACCCATAGAGCTAGTAAGTGATAGAGGCACCCACTTCCTGAATGAAGTTATTGAAAATCTCCTCCAAGAATTCTTGGTAGTACACAAGAGGTCTACTCCCTATCACCCACAAGCTAATGGGCAAGCCAAAAGCACAAACAAGATTCTATGCAATATGCTTACAAAATTAGTGAATAATAAACGCTCTGATTGGGACAAATAGCTACACCATGCTGTTTGGGCATACGGTACTCCAAGCCACTCCTTTTCAGATGGTATTTGGCCAAAATGCAGTGTTACCATTGGATTTCCTGATACCAACACTGAGAGTAGCTCAGGAGCATGAGTGGACGGGCCATGAGCTCTCCTCTAGGATCTTTGACCTTGAGCGATTAGGAGAAACAAGACTGAGGGCTGCCGCAGGAATATATGCAGCTAAAAAGCGAAAGAAGGCGTACTTTGATGCCCATGTTAAGGATAAAGGATTGAAGGCAGGAGATTTAGTTTTAGTCTACACATTGAAGCAATATGCAAGAAAATTAGAGAAACGTGGCTATGGACCTATGATCATAAATAGGATCTCAACGAGTGGAGCAGTACAACTGGCCACCTTAGAAGGTGATATTCTTCCGAGCTACATCAGCGGGTGCAGAGTTAAATTATATCAAGAACCCCTGACTGAAGAGATGCTAAATCGACTCAACACTGCCAAGAAACGCAAGGAAGAAGAAAAGCGAATTCGAGAAGAGGCGCAAGCAGAAGCTTTAGAATGCATCCAAAGGATGAAGTTGAGAAGGCAGGGTAAAGATCAGCCTAGGACAGATGACTATGCAGCTCAAGGATATCATGTGGCTATGTGTGAAGTCTCAAGTGTAAGCCCCCATAGAATAGTTGACCGACGTCCTTTTGTAACCTTGGAGATAGGACAAGGAAAGAGTGCAAGGACTGTAAGAGCCTTGATTGACTCAGGTGCGGCCACTAGTGCTGTTAAACTTTCGTACTGTCGAGAATTGAACTTAAATGTCAATCCTATGGAAGCATATCTCATAGGATTGGGAGGCGTGGAGACCCCTTGCATGGGCGAGGTGGAACTTCCCCTCTATATTCAAGATGTTTTACTGACAATTAAAGTACTAGTGTGTCAAGATGAGGATCTCACTGAACCTCTTGTCTTGGGTCAAGACTAGATCTATGATCATGCAGTCAACCTAAACCTAAGAAGTGGACTTCTTCAGGTATGGGTAAATCAAAGTCGAATTACAGTTGAGTTAAATAATGGAGCACTCAAGGAATTAGGAAAGGCACACACTCCTAGTCCTTCCAGGAGTACACATAAAGATGACCATGCTATTCTTGTCCAAAACTATGTGATGCAGAGGGATGATTATCTCGACAAAGAAGTCAAGGATATGACGGAACTCCCTTCTTTTCCAAAAGCCACAAGGATCCAGCAACCAAAGGCGGATCAAATGCAGAAGAAGCAGACGACTTGTGCTCGAGGCACAAAGAAAATGCGACGCATGGTGTCTCAACCACCAAAACAAGGGTGGGTACGGAAGAGCGAGCATCCTATTGCGGTCAAGCCACAACAACTGGCTCAACTTCCTATTAGTGATCAACGACATGACACTAATAAGAAGTCCTCCAAAAATCCTTCTGTGAAAGCGAAGTCTATCTGGGTACCCAAGAAGTCGATGAAGGCTAGCCCACAATCAAGACAAATTTGGGTGCCTAAGGCTTGCTTGCAGGCTCAAATAGCTACACCGAGGCCACACCCTGTACAACATGGTTCACTCACTCGAACATCTAATACCCATTCTTATACATCACGCACAAACACATATTCTCCCATGAGCACAAGTAGATTCACTTGTAAATGGGTCCCTAAAAAGCCTCATTTCCAAGCAGACACTCTTATAAAACCCTCTAGAGTCTCCACAAAATCAAGACCAACAGCCATTCAATTTGTTTGGCAGCGCAAAGCGTGTAACAAACCCCCCGACCCCATTTGTAAATTCACCGCCACCTACTGACTGCATCATTCTCACACTGCATCTTTCCATTTATCTCTTACGACAATCCATACACTAACCACACCCACAATCACCGAGCACTCACTGACTAACTAACATATCACTAAAACCTCATGTTAATGTTGTAACAGGGACACGTGACCACTTGGCGTCCATTTGCAATGTTAACATTCATTTGTATATTCTCATAGAACCGGTGACCAGTCCCTTCAATATGGCCAAGGCTGCAAGAACTAGCTCCCAGGCAGGCACCAGCCCTCAGATTGTGGACATTGAAAGTCTTCCCATTGAGGAGGAACTGAAGGAACGTCCAGTGGCATTGAGAGCATTACATGCCATACCAGTTCAGAATCCTCCACAGGGGCACACAATGCCAGTAAGCAAAAACTCACATTGGTTAAGTGATGTGGCAGGACCTCTAGGAGAAGGCACTTACCTGTGGGAGGCAGAGATGGAGTTCAACGGGCATTGGGGCAGGTATCACTTCTTCACCAGAGAATTTGAGAGACTTCAAAATAATGAAGGGCTGAAACCGATATGGAAGAAGGCGGGACTATACGATTACTTCAAAGCCCAATTGCCAAAGCCCGACTTTCTAAGGTGCTCGTATTTGATTAGCACCCTCACTCTGAGCAAAGAGAAAAAGGGATACAACACCTTTGTCCTCCCATCTCTCACAAGGGGCAATGAGCTGAAGCGGTTCAAATTGACGAACAACTTGGTGAGGGAAGCTCTCGACATGAAAGGTATGCACATTCCCACCGAGAAAGAGACTATGGTCCCCGACAACATGAAGAACAGGAATCTAACGAAACTAAAGGACATGGTGGCAATGACACCTACTATTGCCGTTCATCTTCGGATGTGCGTGCAGCATTTCATTCCCCACTCAAGAGAGGTTCACAATGCCACCCAAGAAGATATGGTTCAGTCTATATTTAGCAGATGCCTTCGATTTGACAATCAACATGCCTCACTGGATTATTGACCAAATCCACTTGGCTCATCAACGGTGGTATAAGAAGCAAAATTCAGTACTGTATGGATGTTGTGCTCTCACAAGGATTGTTTACAGATGCTTGGCATATGATGTGCCAGTTCAAAGGGCACTTATTTGCACCAGGGTGCAAGAATTCCAACGTAGACTATCCACCGCAGGGCCTCCATCCAAGAAAATGAGAGGCATAGTTCAGATGCCCTGTGCACAGGCCCGTGGTGCGACACTGACACTAGAGACAACTCCACGGCTTCCAAGGCGGGTGCAACCCTTCACTATCAGATTACCAAGACATAGCAAAAATGGACCGAATCTGGTGTTTCCACCTATACCAACCGACTTAGAGTTTCCTCATGGCTTTACATTGGAAGATCTAACTGATGAAGAGGTAGCCAAAATAATCAATGCTACGAATTTAGAAGTGGAGGCAGAGCAGGCAAGCGGGCAGTAGACAGTCACAGACCAACCCCATCCAGTCCAACCAGAAGTAGTCGAAGTGGATGGTGATGAAGAAGAGGAGCAAGAGGAGGAACGAGAGGGACTGTCCGACGAAGCAGAGCAGAAATATGAGCAAGAAGTTCTACAGGAACTTGATGGTGCCCCGGCTTATAAGAAACAATTGAAAAAGCTGTATGATACCATCAACCGAGTTCAAGAACAACACAAACTGCCCCTGGCAGCAGGAAAAGCCCTCATGAACCAAATCCTTGAGGAGGAAGGAGTGGACGAGCAATACCGAGCAACCCTTGACATGATATCTGATGCATTGGGGGTACCTGAGATGGTGCATACCGCTCTCGCATATTTACGAAGATCAGAACGACGATACAGCAGACGCCCCCCTCGATCAGGAGAACAAATGAATGTATTAGAATCAGAACCCCAGCACACCACATCCACAACCACGGGCACAGCTCATACCATTCATGACAGTGAGGAAGCCCATACATCCAGTGCACCCCTGTCTCCCCCCTTACCCCCTCTCCCTCCAACTCCACCACTTTCACCTCCCACAACCAGTGAAACCACTAATGTCACCACCTCAGGGTCCACTTCCCATACCGAAGCACAGACCGTTAGTCAACCCACACAACCTACAAAACTGATCACCACCTCTCTTGTTTACACTACTACTGACTCTGTAATTCTAACTGTAGCCACGGAAAACCCCGTTCCCCCGATCACACTTCCTGGCAGTTCATATACACAACTACACACACCACTTTACAACTTCACCACCATCACCGCACCCACAATTCCCATGTTCACAATCACTCCCACGACTGCATCCACTTTTGATTTCATGGACATATCACCCACCTCCGCACCTCTCCCTCCCCCCATACGTCCACAATCTCCCATTCCCCCACCACCAAGTTCACCCTTTTCAAGCACAGCATACATGCTCCCATACCCTTTTCCCTTCCCTTCTGCATTCAACACCTTTCCCGCATCCACCCCTGTTAATAATGTATTTAATAATATGTACCAGTGTATGTCTCAACTACAACAGCATTACCAACACCTAGACGCACAGCATAGGAGCCTCTTCAGAGACCATGAAATGCTCCAAGCAAGATTCATTGATTTAGAGAAGGAGAAGCGGCTATTACAACAGCAATATACTACATTGCAAGCACAACATGATCAACTAGTTGCCAATCCACACCAGTCAGATACTGAAGAAAAACAACAACTCGATGACATGTTACACGCTCAGATCACAGACAATCTCAAGCTTCGACGCAATCTCGCCTTATTACAGAAGCACATGTCCGTAGCACTTGAAGAAAACAAACGACTACAGAAACAGAATGAGGAAAACCTGGAAGCAACAATGGAGGGTTCACCGCAGGAAATTGACCCAGAGAAATTCAAGATTATCCCATCTGAAAATATGAAAATCATCTTGGAAACCCATTCCGACCTCCTGGAAGCCCACGCTGCATTAGAAAGAGAAAGAGATGACCTACTAAAGCAACTGGCAACTCAGCAGGAGTCACCAAGCAAAGTCACAACAGCAGCCGACACAGCTGAAGAAGTCACAGAACTCAGAGCAGAACTAGAAGAACTACGAAGTAAAGTTCTTCAATACGAGCGTCAACCCTCTCCCCTGGTGGAACTGGAACCTGAAGACTTATTGCCGATTGAAGTGGAGGAGACTTTTGAAGACCCATATGTTCCCATGCCAGCACCCGGAGGTAAGCAAACAGCAGAAGGAATGGACACGATTGAGATCGAAGCTCCTGAATGGATGCAAAGGTTAGAGAAGGTTGCTACAACCCATGACGAGAGAGTGGCAGTTCAGATAGCGTCTATGTCATGATTGGAGGAAGTCTTCATAAAATCGGATTACTTCAGAAACCTCTCCCATCATAGGTGGATTGGCACATCCGATGTTTTGTATGTTCCATTATGTGTATTAATGGCAGATTACAATGCTGAAATCAAGCAACGCACATCAAAAGAACCAACCTTGGCAACACAGTTTGCACCGGATGACATCCCTGCAAGTGCCACATAGGGGAATATACATCAACCTACTTGGAGGATCCGTCTGATCAAAACCTACCCTGAGATGGTACGCACGTGGAATAACATGCCTTTATATATCAAGTATAATCCCTGCTACTGCCCTGTCTTTCGAAGAAGGTCTTGGCCAGAATACACAAAAACAGTGCTGATAGTCAAAGGATGTGAAAAATGGCTCAATTATGTCTACTTAGCCCCACCTAGAGGCCAACCCACAGTCAACTACATGATTTCAACCATCCGACACTGGGCAGTCAGATTCAAGAATATACCAGATATCATGGCACAGATGTGCCTCAAAATTTTTGAGCTCATGCTGGTTACATTCAGGACATTTAAGAATATTAAAGAACCTCATCTTTCGGCTCTCAGATTTAATGAAGGGAATCAGGACCTTGTCT
Organism: Ceratopteris richardii; assembly: GCA_020310875.1. Lineage (NCBI taxonomy): Eukaryota > Viridiplantae > Streptophyta > Polypodiopsida > Polypodiales > Pteridaceae > Ceratopteris > Ceratopteris richardii. The sequence goes on along the minus strand of CM035408.1, from coordinate 199,652,628 downwards.
ACGATATGAGCACCACACCATCCATTAACATCGTATATGCGTGGCATGCTTGTATAAAGTATCTACCTGCCTGCTTCAAACAGACGTCTGAAGAAATGCTTATCACAGGGTTCTGGGAATATCATTCAGAGATATTCATTCCCATACCATCTCACCTATTACAATTATTTGCGGTGGAACAAGCTCTACATTCAGAAAAGCTACGTATGCCACATCCAGAAGTTCCAAGGCCACTAGACTAGGATGCCCTACTCACTGATTTGGCCAAAGGGTTGAGAATAGCAGAACATCATTTAGCCACAAATGTTGTGGAGTACTACATCCAACGACCCACTCAACAAGGGTCTGTCAGAGACGACAAACGCGAGAGAGGGGGGGGTGTTGGCAACAGTCAAGGAATTGAAGGACCCACACGACAAGGAAGCCAACGAAGGGAGTCGGAGCGAAGAGAAGGCACAAGCAGACAGAGTAGTCAAAGAAGATCTAGCAAGTAGGCCATCTAAATTTTTCATGCATCAAAGAGGTGGGCACACAAGAAGAAGGAGCAAGTAGGGAGCTCCAGGAAATGTATGTCAAACTGTTAGAAGAAATCCCTACAAAAATAGTGATTTTCATCACTAAAAACCATTGTAAATATCATTTCATATTTTTGTAGCTCCATTTTGTGCAAGCCAAGGAGTCCTTGAGCTTGAGGAGCTTTAGAAGTACCTACCTATCTGTTTTCACATTTTTTAGACTCCGTTTGAACCTCCAAATAGGCCAGAGAACCTAATTTTTAACGAGGTCGGACACTAGGTTTGGACAGGGACAAAAACTAGTCAAAAACTATAAATAGAGCTAGAGAGCTCATTTTTGAGGTTAGATTGTAATAGATTTGAACTGGTATGAGCATTTTGGAAGTAATATAAAAGAACTCCATTGTCTTTCTCTTTGTCTTGCTGTGTGTGCGCGTGTGTGTGTATGTGTGTGCATGTTAGTGTGCTTCTCACTCACGCACTTGTGCCTTCACTTGCTCGAGGTCATCATACCATCCTCACGTCTTTCCGGATTGACATTAAAGGAGGTGCTACTCATCACTAAGCTACACCGTCTCACAACTTCATACATAGGTGTCTGCATCCATATGTAGTGTTGGCCACCACATGCCTGCAAAGAGGATCATTTTTTCAGTTCTTTCGACTGAAAAATGTCCTCCTGCGGCACCTACATGTGCCATTTCTAATATGGGTAAGTATTCTCCTTCATGCACACATAGCCGTAGGTGATTATCTTTCCCTCTCTTTAATAATTGTCTTCCCACAATTACATAGTCCTTGCTCATTTCCTCTAGGGATCGTTTCCGTGCTAAACTGATTCCTTCCTCATGTTCTCGTGTCTTTAGGAATTTCACTAATGTCTTACTCCAGTTGGGTGCTATTGTGGAAAAAGGTAAGGATGTGTGGTCATCTGGAATGGTCTCCTGACATTCCGCACAATTACTGACATATCCATGGACATCTTTAGACATATCCGGCCAATATACTCCTAACCGTTTCAACTCTCTTAGAGTTCCATGAGTTCCTTTGTGCATCCTCCATTTGTTTACATGGGCTAAATCAATCAACTTCTTTTGTTCGTCTTCCTCTACACATCTCGATAGTATGCCGTTGGGTTCCTTATAATACTCACTTCCTGCAATAATGTGTAAGTTGCGTGATTACAAAATTTCCTTTTTACTCTCCTTATTAATTGAGTGTTGCGGGCAATGAGTGATTATTGAAATCAATTTTTCTGCCCACTTGGGACACACTTCCAAGTTAAACATATAAGTGTCTGGCAAATCGTCGGGTACTCCGCTTGGTGGTTCTCCATGTGTAAGCCTAGAGAGATGATCTGCTCTCACATGGGTATTTCCCTTTTTCACAATTACTTCAAAGTTGAATTCCATTAATAACAGAATTTGATGATCTATGAAGAATTTGAACTTGTTGGCTAAGAGATAGTGTTTGAATTTCTTTATAGCATACACCATTCCTAATCCTTCTCTCTCTGTAGTTGTATAGTTTCTCTTGGCTTGATTCAGTTGTCGACTTGCATAGGCAATTGGATGGCCCAATTTTCCTTCATCTGTCGGTTGAGCTAAGATGCATCCTATTGCATAGTTGGAAGCGTCCACATGAATATGAAAAGGCTTGTTACAATTGGGTGTTTTCAAAATAGGAGTCGTACTAAGCCGCTTTTTCAACTCAGTGAATGCCTTCTCACATTCGTCAGTCCATGTGAGTTGGGTCAACAATCCATACAAGGGTTTGGCAATTATGGCATACATGTGGATAAATCAATGATATTATCCACAATGACCCATAAATGCTTGCACTTCTTTTGCATTCTTTGGTCTAGGAAGTTCTAGAATCACTTTGATCTTGTCTTCATCCGTAGATATTACATTCCTCGACACAATGTGTCCTAGAATCTTCCCTTGTCTCACCATAAAAATGCACTTCTCAGGATTTAAGCAGACTCTATATTGTCAACACTTATCAAATATTTTTCGCAATTCAGGAATGTGTTCTTGCCTTCGATTTGAATATGTGCATAGGTTGTCTACATATACTTCCATACTTTTCTTCAGGAATTCTTTGAAAACGTACCTTTGGAAAGTAGCAGGTGCGTTAGTGAGTCCAAATGGCATCACTCTCAAAGCATAGACCCCCCATTTAGTCGCGAATGCGGTCTTATGTTGTTCCTCAGTAGCAATAGCTACTTGATTGTATCCAAAAAATCCATCTAAGAAGCTATAGACTTTTTTCCTGCAACTCTTTCCAAAAGGTGATCGGTGATAGGTAATGGGTAGCTATCACGGATTGTGGCTGCATTGACTTTCTTCAGATTAATGCATACTCTTAGTTTTCCACTCTTTTTAGGTACAACAACTAATGGTGACACCCATTCGATATGTTCTATCTCATAAATGAATCCAGTCGCTAATAGCTTGTCTATTTCTTCTTTTAGTTTTGCAGCATAGACCTCGTTGTACGTGTAAGGGCATTGTTTTGATGGTTTTTCCTCCGATGTCATTGGTATTCTGTGAGAACAAATGGAGGGTTCCACACCATTGAGATCCTTACAGGTCCAAGAAAATACATCTCGATATTCTCGGATCAACTGTATCAATTCTTCTTCCTCCTCTATTGACACATCTTTTCCTATGTATGTACATCTTTCCGCTCCATCTGTTGATATATTTAGGTAGTGATGTGTGTGAACACTCTAGGACCGCTGGGGCACTTTTTTCCCTCTTTAGGAGGTTTTTTTCCCCCGGCTTGTATATACGCCGATTGCCCTAATGGGCTACTAATCTTTGTACATTCTCTAGTAATACATTCAGTCTTGTGTGTTGTGCTCCAAGCTTCTTCTTCTTCCTTGTGCTGTTCACGTGCTTCCGCAGACGTCTAACTCCAACAATTGGTATCAGAGCAGGTCGTTGCTTCTTCTAGGGCGCCGTCGACACTCCTCCGTTTGCAGTCTCAGATTCGCACAAAATTTGGTGAGCATACTCAGGGTGTTTCCGAGATCAAAACAGCTTCGCTATGTGGTGCCGAAATCGTGATCTGAGCTCGTTTCGGCCTCCGAACGCACTATCGCAGTGCTTGTGCAGGCTATTTCGTCCTTTTGTGCCAAAGGTATATACCAGTTTCTGTTCGCCAGTTTAAGCGTCTCGAAGTCTGCTACAGGTCTAGCAGAACTCGTCTGGGCAGTTCTGTTCAACTTTTTGAGATACAGTCAATTTTCTGCATCAAGGTATTTTAGTCACCGGCCATGGCTGAAAGCAGTGATGTATTCCGTATGTTGGCTGTTGAGGATAAGTTCGATGGTACCAACTACCCATTATGGGCTTATATGATGCGACATGTACTGGTTGCAAAAGGATTGTGGAACATTGTGCAGGGTGTTGAAAGACGTCCTGTTACACCTGTAACGACAGGTACTGCAAATACAGGTGTTGGAGCTGATGAAGATGGTGTCGAAGATGATATTCCGCAGATTCCTGTTTGTGTTGCTGTTTCTGTTGCACCTACTGCAGAGCAGATTCGTTGGGATGGCAGAGATGCCCAGGCACATGCATTGATAGCTTTGTCTGTCAAACGTGCCATTATTCCTCATATTCGCTCTTGCAGAACAGCAAAGGATGCTTGGGATACACTTACCACTTTGTACCAGGCTAGGAATGAGGCTCGTGTTGCTTACCTCCGAAAACAGTTGGAGAGTGAGCACATGAATGAAGGTGATTCGATGGACAGTTTTCTTACAAAGATCAAAGACCTGAAGGAACAATTGATTTCTGCTGATGAGGTTATACCAGATAGCTCACTTGTGCAGACCGTTCTGAATGGCCTTCCTGATTCATATCAGAGTTTTGCCTCTACTCTTCGATTGATGATGAAAGGCAATCCGATGCCTTGTCATTTGAGGAATTAGTCTCTGTTCTGTTGCAGGAAGATCAGTCCAGGCAGAACAGGTCCATTATGCGTGTTGCAGATCAAGCTTTCCTGGCTAGTCAGAAGGGCAAAGGAAAATGGAGCTCTTCTACTAGTAAGCAGAAATCTGCAAATGCTGCACAATCGAAGAACAAGGATAAAGATGAGAAGAAATCAGAAAAGCAGAAATTGTTCTGCAAGTACTGTAAAGGAAATGATCATATTATAAAGAACTGTCCAAAACTGGCTGCTAAAGAGGCAAAGAAGAAAGAGGCTGGAATGGTTGTTGCAGAGGCCTCTACACCAAAAACAGAGTCTGCAAATCTTGTGCAGGAAGAAGAATGGGCGTTTACTACTGTCTGCAGTTTTGACCCATCTTCTCATGATCAGTGCATGTCTGCAGTAGACTCAGATGTTTGGTACTTTGACAGTGGGGCGACCAAACATATTACCTCGCAGCGCAGTTTCTTCTCTTCACTCGAGCCTGCCCCTACAGGGAATACTGTCACATGCGCCAATAACTCCTCTTATCCTGTTATGGGAGTTGGTAAGATCAGTCTGACTACTGCTGATGGTAGTTCTTTCACTTTGTCAGATGCTTTATTTGTGCCAGGGATCAAAAAGAACCTGTTATCAGTTTCTGCATTAGCCAAGATTGGCTTGGTTATGAAATTCGTTGATGACAGGTGTACAATCCATGATCTCTCAAATGGCGATGTGATTATTGCTTCTGGCATTTTATGTCGTGGGCTGTATAAGCTCATAGACTATGAAAGATCTGTGAATGATTCGGCATGTGCAGTTCATGATTCTTAGGCTATGTCAGATGCAAAGCTTTGGCATGCACGCTTTGGTCATCTGAATTTTGCTAGTTTGTTACGCCTGCAGAAATCTGAAATGGTGTCCTCTTTGCCCAAACTTGAGGCACCTAGAAAACATGTTTGTGAAGGCTGTATTTTGGGCAAAATGCAGCGTTCTTCCTTTCCAAAAGATGGTTCAGTTCGGGCTATGCAGAAATTGCAGCTTGTACATAGTGATGTCTATGGTCCTATGCAGACACCCTCTTTTGGAAATTACCTTTACTTCGTGACTTTCATTGATGATTTTTCCAGGCATGCATGGGTATATCCACTCAAAGCAAAGTCCGAAGTGTTCATGTGCTTCAAACAGTTTTTGGTTTTGGCTGAAAATCTGTCAGCATGTAAAATGGGCACCCTCCGTTCTGATCGAGGGGGGGAATATATGTCTTTAGATTTTAATGCATTTCTGGATGAACGTGGGATAAAACACCAGTGTACAGTGCCGTATACACCTCAACAGAATGGAGTTGCTGAACGAAAGAACAGGTCACTCATGGAGATGGCGAGGTGCATGGTCAAAAGTCAGGCTTTACCACATAGTTTCTGGCTTGAGGCTGTCATGTGTGCAGCATATGTACTGAACAGGTGTCCCACCAAAGCGTTGCAGTCCATCACTCCATATGAGGCTTGGCATGACCGCAAGCCATCTGTTGCTCATCTGCGTGTTTTTGGTTGTTTGGCATATGCATTAGTGCCTGAACAACATCGCAGAAAATTGGATGATAAGGCAGTAAAATGTATTTTTGTTGGGTACAGTTCTGAAAGTAAAGGCTATCGTCTGTATCATCCACAGACTAAACGCATTCTGGTTAGCCGTGATGTTGTCTTTGTGGAAGATGCTATTCAGCCATTGCTTTCATGTACTAAGGAGACATCTGTTAGCTCCAAAGACATGTATGATACTTTGATGCCTCTTTTTACAGGTGGACAGGCTAGCGCTGGTCCTAATGAGGCAACTTCTCAGCCTTTGCAGGTTTCATATGATGATGCAGATCATTCCATTTCTGATGCAGATTTACATGATGCACTTGTTGATGAGAGAGCTGATATTGAACAGGCAAAAACTATGCCAAAATGGCTGGTGCAGACTTTGCGTGACAGCAAATTAGATGCACCTTTGTCATATCGTACTCGTTCAGGCTCTCATAGTACCTCCTTTGCATCAGATTGCTATGCTATGGCTGCATCTAGTCTCTGTGATGAGAATGAGCCTGTTTCTTTTGATGAAGCACAAAATTCAGAAAATTGGATGGCTGCTATGCAATCTGAATATGATGCTATAATGAAGAATGGTACATGGTCTTTATGTGACTTGCCTCCTGGCAAGAAGGCCATTGGCACTAAGTGGGTATACAAGCTGAAGCGTAAACCTGATGGTACAGTTGACAGGTATAAGGCTAGGCTTGTTGCAAAGGGTTATGCGCAGGAAAGAGGCATTGATTTTGATGAGACCTTTGCACCTACATGCCGTATGACTACTGTTCGGAGCATTTGTGCACTTGCAGCCCATCATGGTTGGAATGTACATCAGTTGGACATTAAAACAGCATTTCTGAATGGCGACTTGCATGAAGAAGTGTATGTTTTTCAGCCCCGTGGCTTTGTGCAGAAAGGGCATGAAAACCAGGTGTGCAGGTTAAAGAAGGCGTTATATGGTTTAAAGCAAGCACCACGTGCTTGGTATGAGAAAATACATGCCTATCTGATTGCACATGGTTTTGAGAACAGTCCAACTGAAAGCACCTTATATGTTAAGCGTGCTAATGATGTGCTTCTGATCATTGTTGTCTATGTAGACGACATGCTGCTCACTGGTCCTCTTGAGAAGCATATTGCTGATTTCAAGGCTGATTTGCATGCCTCATTTGAGATGTCTGATTTGGGGCATTTGCATCACTATTTGGGCATTCAATTTATGCAAGTTGATGGTGGAATGGCTTTGTGTCAAACGAAATATATTGACACATTATTGCAGCGTTTTGGCCTTGAAGACTGTAAGCCTATTGCCACTCCTATGGAGACAGGTTTACGATTGAGTCTTCATGATGCTGGAGATGCATTTGATGCTGTTCTCTATCAGCAGGCCGTTGGATGCTTGATTTACTTATGCATTACTCGGCCAGATATTCAGTTTGCTATCTCACAGATGAGCAGGTTTATGCATTGCCCAGGAGTCACGCATTGGAAAGTGGTTAAGCGCATCTTTCGCTACTTGAGTGGTACTCGGCTACTTGGGTTGTTTTATCCCAAGGGGGGATCACTACCGCCAGATTTGCATGCTTTTTCTGACTCAGATTGGGCTGGTTGCTATGACACTCGTGTGTCCACCAGTGGTTTTTGCTTCATGCTTGGTAGCTCATGTATATCTTGGTTGAGCAAGAAGCAGCCTACTATGGCCACTTCTAGTTGTGAGGCTGAGTATAGGGCAGCTTTCACAGCGACTGTTGAGTGTGTGTGGCTCAGACGCCTTATGGCTGATTTGGGTGTTGGCCAGTCTTCTGCCACCACCATCTTCACTGACAGTCAGAGCGCATTGGCAGTTGCGAGGAACCCTGTGTTCCATGCTCGCACTAAGCACATTGAGGTGCATTATCACTATGTCAGGGAGAGGTTCTCTGCTGGGGAGATCAGCTTGGCATATGTGCCCACGCAGGAGAACATTGCAGACCTTTTCACGAAGGCTCTGCCTAGGGAGAAGTTTGAAGCTTTCCGCAAAGCTTTGGGCTTACTTCCTTTTGTGGAGTGATTTCCACATAGCTTGGCACTTCCTTATACATGAGTGCCAGCTCCTTGTTCACCGCATCACTCCCATGGGGGATTTGTTGATATATTTAGGTAGTGATGTGTGTGAACACTCTAGGACCGCCGGGGCACTTTTTTCCCTCTTTAGGAGGTTTTTTTCCCCTGGCTTGTATATACGCCGATTGCCCTAATGGGCTACTAATCTTTGTACATTCTCTAGTAATACATTCAGTCTTGTGTGTTGTGCTCCAAGCTTCTTCTTCTTCCTTGTGCTGTTCGCGTGCTTCCGCAGACGTCTAACTCCAACACCATCTTCTACAGTCACTATGATTTTTTTTGTTTGATCGTTGTTATCGTACGCCTCTCCTTCTCTTGCCTCTCCCTTAGGCATCTGAATAGCTATTTTTCTCTCTTCTACTTCATATCTTTTGAAATGCTACGGTACCTCAAAAAGATCAAGGGTTGGTTCGATCTTACTCACACTATCCTCCTGTTTTGGTACTATAGGGGTTGCTTCTATTGCCAACACTTTTGTTGTTCCATAATGGTCTTTTGCTTGAATGGCTTTTAAGATAGAGTTCCTCTGAATCAAACTCTGGTTCCATTTCTATGCTCTCGTATTCTTCTTTCCATTCCTTTTCTAATATTTCCCTTGCTTCAACCTCCTGCAGGACTACCATGTACAAATTTACGTCGTAACCTTCTTTGTCCACACATTCATTCATAGTCAAGACTTCTTCATTCACGCATACATCAAAGGTTGCTAGGATTTCCATCCAACCGTGTGGTTCAAATGCTTCATCAGGGAAAACTTGGGGCATGTACATTGGATCCTCTATGGGTCAATAATTTGGATTTCCTATGGGCCATAACTGCATCTTGTTTTCTTCTTTCTTGGCTTCTTTACACATCCATAATTGGGCATCCTCATGCATCCAAGATTGATCGCTTGATCCAGCACTATGGATAGACAAGTCATCTTCTTCCTTATGTATGGGGTTCCATTGTAGTGGAAGTACATCTCGGTACACAAAGGTATGCAAGTTTATCTTGGTCATGTTTCCTTGATGTTGGAGGTATAGGGAGTCTCGTCCCCAATCTTGCACTACCCTAAGCTGTCTCATGAAAGGTCATCCTAGTATCATTTCGTAATTTTTTGCCTTTCCAAATTGACAAATTGCTAATGTATGCTCAAATTCAACTCCACAGGTGGTTAGTTTGATCTTTTCCAATATTCCCAATGGTTTCTCCACATGACCATCTGCTAACCGAAGCTTCATACGAGTTGGTCGTAAGGCAGGCTTTCCCCATTTCTCCCAAATCTCTTTGGTAGCAATACCTACTCCTGCTCCTATGTCTAATATGGCTTTGTTCATATAGCCATTGTAAGTGACAGGTAGACATGTGTTACACTCATCTCCTTCACTAAATTCTCCAACCTTATCCACTGGGACTTGTACGATAGATGGGTTTTCCTTTCCTTTGCTTTCCTTTTTGTTCTTCTCTTGATTTAACTCCAATTATCCTGCTAATTGTTTCCATAATTGTGGTTTAACATGAAGTCAATTCGTGGAGACGTGAGGACCAGTATGAAGTGTTTGTGCAAGTTACAAGCCTACAAATTTGGCTTGAAGGATACTTTGAAGTCCATACACATATGGAGAAGCATAGGAACTCATGTTAGTGGTTAATTACCACTTTACCTCATTGAAAAAGTCAAATTTGACTTAGAATATTTGTAAACACCTACCAAAAGGGATTCATGGAAAATGATTAGCTTTGATTGAAGGAATATCTCCTAGGATATAGGAGCTTGATCATAGGGAGCCAAAAGTTTGAATTTGAATTCAAATTTTTACTCAATCACTATAAAAGTGAACATGAAAAAGTCACGGTAAGGAATCATCATTCCCAAGCTCATTACTGTCAATTCTGAGTGTGTGTGAGGCCTACACTCTAGCCCACACCTATCTACACCATTAGGCAATGATCTTCATGCCAATGGATTTGTATACAAGTGTTCATTAATACATATATCTTCATTTTGAAAGTTTGTCAACTTGTGAGTCCATATCTCAATCATTTCTCCACCAAATTCAAAGATCTAAAGCTTGTTGGATTCAGCTCGAAGTTATCTATATGCTGTCAAAATTTGAAGAGATTCTATTCAGCCATTTCAGAGAAAAGATTGTCGAGGTGATCACTGGTCATTGTCTGCAACAGTCCTAAAAAATCGAGGGTAAAGGTTTATTTGCTAAATTCTTTTCTCTGATCATAGTTGATCTTTTTACATCATTCCACTTGGAATAGTTATCTTGCTAAGCTAATTGGATACGCGTAAAAGGAATTTTTCCAATTCCTGCTGTGCTGGTCATACTGAGAAAAAGTTCTAGCAGGTGTCAAGACATAAATAGAAGATTTTCTGGAGATCTTGAAGTCCAAAGTTATTTGTTTTGATTTAATCTTTACACACATCATTTCCAAAGTACATAGGCCATTTTATGGTGTCATTGGAAAGACAAGGAGGTCCACTGATCAAGTGTGGAGCATTAGGGGGCTGGTACAAAGCAGGTTTTGGTAGTACCTACTCAATCTCTTGGAGTGTCCATCCATCTTTCCCAACAGTGGTATCAGAGCAAAGTAAGGTAAAATGGGAGATGGTTTTCCTTCATTTATTGATAAATTGGATAGGAACAACTATCAGGCATGGTCTCGAACGATGAAGACCTACCTACAAGGAAGGAGTCTCTATGGATATATCTCAGGAGATGAGGAATTGCCCTCATTCAAAACAAGAGGATTTCCAACAAAGGAAGAACATGAAAAGCTCAACACATGGTGTGCTAAGGATGCATTAGCAAGGTCTTATTTACTCAACTCCATCTCTGATTTTCTTTTGCCACACATTAGGAACTGTAAGACATCCCAAGAGACTTGGGAAACTTTGTCATCTTATTTCTCTTCCAACACAAGGGCTAGAAAAAATCAATTGTGGATTGAATTTACCACATTAAGGAAGCAACCTAAGCAAGTTTTTTCAGAGTTTGTGACCAAGATTAAAGATGTAGCAGATCAGTTAGCAAGCATAGGAGAAGAAATTGAAGAAGAGCAGATTGTAAGGCAACTGATCAATGGGATCAAGGCTGATGATAAATGGGAAAGCTTTACCACTGCTATGGACCTTTACATGGACATGCAAATTCCAGATCTTACAACTCTCATGGGACAATTGTTTACTCATGAAGCAAAGCTCAACAAGAATGGAGACACATCCAAAGGTAATAACTCTTCTGCCCTATACACTGATAAAAAGTCTAAAGATAAAGGCAAGAACAAGAAGGTGGAAGATGAAGGCTCTACCTCCCAAGCCAACTATGCAGGAAGAGGTAGATCATCAAGAGGAAGGGGCAGAGGAGGTAAGCAAGATATGGGGAGATCCTATAACTCCTCACCATGCAACATTGGTGGTTTATCAAATCATACTACAGATGAGTGTTTCAGGAATTAAAAGAATCAGAGACGAAGAGGATACCAAAGAGGTGGATACTCACAGACAAGAGGCAGATTCAACCATCACCAAGGCTACAACAACAACTACAACAACAATTACAATGGCAACTACCAAGGAGGATTCAAATCCAAAAAGGACTACAACAATTATACAGAAGAGCAGGATGATTCTTCTGATCATGAACATGACTTCAAAACCAGGTACAAATGATGACCACCTATTCTACATTGACTCAAGATGCTCAAATCATGTGGCTGGCAATGTAGCACTACTCTCTGATCTTGAGGAACCAAAAGGTAAGCATCAAGTCCAAACAGGTGATGATACCAAGCACTCAGTAGTTAAAGTTGGAAATGTTAAGACTGGTGATGGAAATCAGAACTTGTTGGGTAGGGTACTCTATGTACCAACCATTACAAAAAATCTTATGAGTGTTGGATAGATTGTGGAGAAAGGTTTGCAGGTTATATTCAACCAATTTGGAGCATTTGTGGAGGATCCTAAGCAGGGGTTCAAGAGGATTGCTAAAGGAGAAAAATCAGGTAGAGTTTTTACTTTTGAGCTAGAAGACACAAAGAACATTGCACTATACAGTTATAAAGATCAAACACTTTCAGAGCTTGAGATTTGGCACAAAAGATTAGGGAATATAGGAGAAAGAACCTTGAAGCAGATATGCAGGGATCAATGTGTAATTGGAATACTCAATGTTTCCAAACAACACATGATATATAAATGTAGTGCTTGTCAATTTAGGAAGTCTCACAGGTTACCCTTCTCAAGGAAAGGCTACATGCATGAAGACTACCTAGAACTTGTTCATACAGATGTATGGGGACGAAGCAAAGATCCCTCAATCTCAGGATCCAGGTACTATGTATCTTTTATTGATGATTATAGCAGATGGACTGTATTGTACTTTATGAAGCACAAGGATGAGGTGTTTAATTGCTTTAAAAAATATCTTGCACTAGTTGAGAATCAGAGAGGGAGGAATTTGAAGAGACTAAGGTTAGATAGAGGAGGTGAATACTTCTCCAATGAGTTTGAAGACTTCTTGCAGGATAGAGGCATCTAAAGAGAAACCACCATAAGGTATACTCCTGAACAGAATGGGGTAGCTGAGAGAAGAAATATGTTGATTGTTGAGACAGCTAGGTCTATGTTGAATGAGAAAAAGTTACCAAACTATCTATGGGCAGAGAGTGTTTCTACTGCCACTTACCTCATAAATAGGTTACCATCTAAGTCCCTTGATGGGATGACACCCTATGAAGCATGGCATGGAAGAGACCCTCACTTGACCATTGTAGGATATTTGGAAGTGTAGCATATGTACACATTCCTTCTCAGATAAGAGGTAAGCTAGACCCTAAGGCTGAGAAGTGTATCTTTATTGGATATGATCTAAATAAAAACGGGTACAGGTTTTATAACCCTTCCAACAAGGGATTCATGGTTAGTAGAGATGTTGTTTTTTATGAAAATGATTCTTGGTATGAGAATGAATGCAGGAAGTTCAAACTACCCTATGACTTGGAAGATGAATGTCCAAGTCTTGCTAAGGAGGAACCTACTCAGAATGAAGACTCAACTTCAAATGATGAAGATGTTATCAACCTTGAAGAGTTCAAGGCATGGAAGTCCAAATGGAAAGTCAAAACGAAGAAGCTTGAAGACATACCTGAATCTTCAAATGAGTCAATCAGAAGATCACAAAGAGAGATCAAAAAACCTATCAGATATGGGTATGATACATCTCTTGTTACTAAACACTCTGTTTATCTTGCCAAAGATTTGTCAATTGAAGAACCAGAATCATATGAAGAAGCCATAACCAAGATAGAATGGAAAGAAGCTATGGATGAGGAGATTGAAGCACTCAAGGAAAGTGATACATGGGAGTTAGTACCAAAGAAGGACTCCATGAAGGTAATAGGATCCAGATGGATCTATAAACTCAAAAGAAATTCTGATGGGCCAATTAATAGGTACAAAACCAGATTGGTAGCTAAGGGTTTTTCACAAACCCAAGGCAGTGACTATGAAGAGATATTCTCTTCTGTGGCCAAGATGCCAACAATCAGAGTGTTGGTAAGTGTGGCTACATCAAAAAATTGGAACATGTACCAATTGGATGTCAAGAATGCTTTCTTGAATGGATGGATTTTAGAGGAGGTATATATGTCACAACCTCCTGGCTATGAGGACCCTAAGAAGGTAACATATGTTTGCAAGTTGAAAAAGGCTTTATATGGATTAAAACAGGCATCTAGGGCATGGAATTATAGGTTAACTACATACCTCCAAGATCAAGGTTTTGTCATGTGCAAGGCAGATACTTCTCTATTCATCAAGAGAAGTAATTCAGAGGTAATATACCTTTGTGTTTATGTTGATGACATCATACTTATAGGTAATGATGTTAATGGAATCAGACAAATCAAAACCTAGATGATGAAGGAGTTCAAGATCAATGATCTTGGTCTACTAAAGTATTTTCTTGGACTTGAGTTAGTCTATACTAACTCTCGTATATACATTACTCAGAAAAAGTACATACAGGATATGTCGAAGAAGTTTCATTTGCAGGATGCCAAAGTTGCAAGTACTCCAATGGAGGTAAACCTAAAACTAAGTGCCCATGAAGGTGTTGAAATTGATGATGTTACAAGTTACCAAAGTATAGTTGGAGGCTTGAACTATGCTACCTTAACAAGGATAGATATTGCATATGGAGTTAGTGTGCTAAGTCAGTTTATGCACAAGCCAAGAGTACCTCACCTAGAAGCTGCCAAAAGGATTCTAAAGTATCTCAAGGGTACACAACATCATGGTTTGTATTTCCCTTACACTTCACATCTGGACATCAAGATCTATTCAGATGCAGATTGGACAGGATGCAAGGATGATAGGAGGAGCACTTCAGGATATACTTCATTTGTAGGTGATAAACCGATTTCATGGTCTTCAAAGAAGCAACCTACTGTTGCTTTATCCTCTACAGAGGCAGAGTATAGAGGATTGGCTAATGCCACCCAAGAAGCCATATGGATCAAACTTTTGTATACAGAGTTGGGTTTGTATACAAGGTCACCTTTGATTTTTGGAGATAATACAAGCTCACTTCACCTTGCAGCTAATCCTATCTATCATGCTAGGACCAAACATATAGAGGTCCATTACCATTATGTGAGAGAAAAGTTATTAAGAAAGGACATTCAACTAGCCTATGTATCAACCAATATGCAGTGTGCAAATTTGTTGACTAAAGCTTTGGATGGAACCAAACTTTGCAGGTTCAAGGCAATGATTGGATTGTAGGATATACATGAAGATTGAAGATGAAGACCAAGCCAAAATGTTTGGCTTGAGGGGGAGCTGTTGGTGCAGGTTAGAAGCCTACACATTTGGCTTGAAGGATACTTTGAAGTCCATACACATATGGAGAAGCATAGGAACTCATGTTAGTGGTTAATTACCACTTTACCTCATTGTAAAAGTCAGATTTGACTTAGAATATTTGTTAACACCTACCAAAAGGGATTCTTGGAAAAATATTAGCTTTGATTGAAGGAATATCTCCTAGGATATAGGAGCTTGATCACAGGGAGCCAAAAGTTTGAATTTGAATTCAAATTTTTACTCCATCACTATAAAAGTGAACATGAAAAAGTCGCTGTAAGGAATCATCATTCCTGAGCTCATTACTGTCAATTCTGAGTGTGTGTGAGGCCTACACTCTAGCCCACACCTATCTACACCACTAGGCAATGATCTTCATGCCAATATATTTGTATACAAGTGTTCATTAATACATATATCTTCATTAGTCATTTCTGAGTTATCTGTCGTACTACTTGAAAGTATGTCAACTTGTGAAGTCCATATCTCAGTCATTTCTCCACCAAATTCAAAGATCTAAAGCTTGTTGGATTCAGCTAAATCTACAACAAGCTAAGCTCTAAAATGAGCTCTCCAACCCTTTTTATAGTTTTTTGAGTGGTTTTGGCCCTATCCATACTTAGTGTCCGACCTAGTCAAAAAATAGGTTATAGGGCTTATTTGGGGGCTCAAACGGAGTCTAAAAATTATGAAAACTGGTAGGATGATACTTCTAATACTCCTCAAGCTCAATGACTCATTGGCTTGAACAAAATGGAGTAACAAAAATGGAAATGGTATTTATAATGGTTTTTAGTGATAAAAATCACTATTTTTATAGGGATTTCTTCTAAAAATTTGACATGTGCTTCTTGGAGCTCCCTACATGCTCCTTCTTCTTGTGTTCCCCTTCCTTGATGAGCTTCCATGCTTTGTCCTTAAGCTTGAGTGTCAACAACAGTTAACTGGCATTGTACTTTGATCTTTTTAAGTTTTGTTAGATTGTGTGAGTTCTTATCTGAGATTCCCTTTTCTTTTCCTCGTATTATGGGCGCACGGAAGATTATGGATTCTTTTTCGTATTCTCCTATGTAGTTTGGTAGGGTAAAAATACTTTGCTTCTCCTCCCTAATTTTTTCTAGTCTAGAAACTTCCTCATATATTTCTTCCATGTTAGGCATTGGTTGATAATCTTCCACATCTAATTCCTCAAAAGGAGGTTTTGCTACTCCTATCCTCTTCCATTGATCTTCTCAAATTCTCATCCACAACTCTTTTGGCCAGTAAGCCTCGGAGACTGTGGACATAGGTTTGTCTTGGGTTTTCAGTAGTTCTGGCTCATCATTCTTCTCTTTTGGTTTCTTGTCCTTGGCTTTGATACAATAGTTGTATTGATTCTCTGATATTCTTGTCTCGAGGAGAGCTGGGATAGTCTTCTCTAGGGTGGCCTGAGCTACCTCTATGAGTTTTCTACATATCGCTAGCCTCTCCTTTTCTAACTCCCCTTGTGGATAAAGCTTTTCATGCTGCTCCACATTTGGTCCATTCTTTATTCTAGCTTGGTAAGCTTTCAACCACATGTCTAAATCATCTGGTTTTGGGTCAGCTAGACTTGATCCTGGCTCTTTTGGCTCTCGTGTCTGCGGTGTAATGGAAATTTCTTCTTGATCTTTAGGTTCTTTAGATTTCTTATTGCCTCTCACGTGCTTCTTATCTTCCTTGTTTTTATTTTTCATCCATTTCTCTTTGAGTTTTTCTCTCCTATCCTTCCATTTTTGGCTTTTATTGCTTGGTTACTCTCACCTAGGTCTTCTGAGTCTTCCACTATTTGTGTCTTGGGTTCTATGTTTTTACTCTTTTCTTGCTCCGGGTCTACTCGTATTTTTTCCTGCTCTTTTTCTTGTGTTCGTGTGATCGCCTTCAATGGCACTGTGTATTCCTTGTCATTTCCTGGCGATTCTATCACTTCGATCACATTGATAGGTGTAGTGTCTTGAGCCTTATTAGGATTTTTTGGGCAATCTCTAAAGAGATGTTCCTTTCCACAATCATTATAATACCCTTCCCACGTCCTCGGGGGTGGTGGGTTGTATGGTCTTGTACATTCTCTAATAAAGTGGTCTCCTCCGCATCTATAACACAGTCCTCTTGGCATAGGTGGTCTGATCGGTGGTCTTGCGGGTACAGATGCTTTAGGTGCGGTGTACATTAGTGTTGTCACCTCTGTTCCATAGACGCTGTCATATCCCTCATATCCATAGTATTGCGGGTCATATGCTTGTTTGTATTCCATCAGGCTAGTGTCATAGGGATAATAATCCCCTTGGGTTTGCTCATATCCTCGGTTCGTGGATTCTACACTGGCCATTGGTGATGCTGGCACTATGGCTCTTCTAAGTTTTCCTCTGTTTGAGCATATTTGGTAGGTACTATGTGCTAAGGAAGTGACGATTGTGGTCCTAACACTGGCTGAGGTTGTGTATATTGTCCTTGCTTGTATGGCCTAGGTGCTCCTAGTGGTGCTGGATAGGGATTATACCTTGGAATCTCCCTGCCTGTCTCTTTAGGTGGGTATCCATATGGCCGATACTGAGGTTGATTCACAGGTCGTGTCTGCCTATTGAATGGGCAATTCTCCATGGTGTGGTTGGTGTATTTCTGTTCTATGTGGCTGTTAGAAGATGTATTTTTTGAAGCATTTTGGATGAAAAATAATTGTAAAATGACAAAAACTTGTAAAAATATTTTTGCAACTGATGTAAAAATAAGGAAGAGTTTTCCTTATGTAGAATAGAATTTTATGTAATTTTTCTAGAATTCTTGGAAACTCTTAGATAGCATAATTTTAGAATAATAGAGGAAAGGACCAAAATTCAAGTGTGAAAAGGGACACTTGAAAATGTATATAAGACAATTTCCTCTTTTATGAAGGGGTTGGTTGATTATTTGTTTACATGCTATCCAATTGAATAGAGAGAGTGTTTCCTGCTGAAAATCGTGTTTTCTCCTCTTTGTGTGGTTTCATTGATTTGTTGAGTCTATTCTTTGTGTATCCATGGAGATTTGTGAGCTTCTATTGTGTAATTCTGTTGAATGTGTATGAAGAGAGCTGAATATTGATGTGTTGAGTGAGAAATTGATGAAGAATGATATTGGAGATGAAAATCCTCTATTTTCACAGAATCGCGATTGTCTCCTCTATATGGTACAGGTAATATTTTTGAGTTTTGACTCCATAATTGTGTTCTGCTGAGAAAATAGCATGTAATAGACACCAAGATTGTGGAAAATGGTGGAGATTTGCTCAAGATAATCCAAACCCTAGAAATTCCTCTTCATTTTCATCATTCTCAGACATCCAGCCATTATTTTCTTATTTCTTGGATTCTATCATCTAGAAGGGGTTGTGGTCTCTTGAATACTTCCAGGATTGACAAAATAAAGATGTCTTGTTAATTCTTTATGCTAAATGATTGGAGAGGACAACTCCAAAGATCAATAACAAACATTTTTTGGCGCCGTTGCCGGGGAGTATATCAAAAGCTTCATTGAAGTTGGACCTTGCTGGATCTTCTATTGTTGATGGTAATGAACACATGGAAAAGGTAATACTCTTTAATCAAGAAATGTGAACATGAAAAGGTAGATGTCTTTGTTTGTCTTTTGGGAAAAGAAAGCAATAGATAATCTTTTGAGAATTGGAAGTGCTGAAATTTTTGTAAATTGATAGTTGCTCATCTCATTTTTTAAAGAAAAGTGCAGGTATGTGGAAAGTTTGAATCAAGAAAGCTGAAGATAAGGTAACATGTGTCTATTCTTGTATTTTTAGAGTGCTTTTTGACTAAGTACTAAGCAAAATTGTTGATCTTGGGAAGATAACATGGTTGCATTAAGGAAAAGTCAAGTAAAGTAGCTAGATGCAAGTAGATAAGATCCATTTGTTTACCAAGTCAAAGCATTATTCTTGAAAAATTTGATTTGCATCTTGAAGAAAAAATGTTTGAGTTTATCTTTGCAAAAATTTGATACTTGCATTTCCTAGCACATTCTTCTTTGGGAAGTTTTCTTATGAACTGTTTTGATAGCCAAAAGCATAAGATAGTATAACCAATCAAGGAACACAGGATCAATAGATCACCAAACAAGAAACTCTAAGTAAAGTGTTTACCTTAACTTAGGGCAAAATACTAAAAAAATTCATAAAATTCATTAAAACAATCAAACAAATTTCTTTTTTCCTTGGGAAGATGGACTGAAGTTTTGTTGACAAGTGTGGAAGAGATCTGGTGGTAAGAAAGCAAAAAAATTTGCCAAAAACTACAAAATCAGAAAAAACAGGATTCTCTGCACAGAATCGTGATTTTTTGAATAAGGTTGTGACTTTGATGCAAAAGTACAGGAGTCTGTTGAATTGCAATTGGTAAAGGGTATTGAAGGGAAACAACAAAAGAGAATACTCAAATTTGCATAAAATAAGAAGTACAAAAAAAACACGATTTTTTGCACAAAATCACGATTTTCTGTAAGAGAAATTTTCTGGAATTTTCAGCATATTTCGGTTTTTGGAGAAAGGTAATTGCAAGAGATTTCATCAAGATTGAGTTAGTGAAGTTGGACAAGTGAAAGAGTGAAGAACAGTGGAAATTACACAAAATCGCGATTTTCTGGACACTATAAAATCCTGGAATTACAAGAGAAACTCATTTGAGTGAGTGTGAGAGAGAGAGAGAGAACAGGCACAGAATCGCGACCTTCTGCAGATATAAGTGTTGAAGAATTTTTGAATCAAGCAAGCAAGGTGAGGGGTTTCTATATCATTTTAATTACATTACTTTAGATTTTCATGATCATTAAGCACAGAAAAGTAGGAAATAACCAAAATCACGAAATCGCGATATTCTGAGTTTTTTAATTTTCAGTGAAAAAATATTATTTTTTAGTTAATTTTTTTCATTGCATGTTAAAAATTAGATAGGGCGATTCTATAGAAGAAATAAAAACTTGAAAAACAATACCTTAAAATCTTCAAAAAAATTTATCAGAATCGCGATTCTGTAGTCAGACACAAAATCGCGATTCTCTAAATTTATTACAAAATCGCGATTCCCAGAACACGATTTTCATAGGAAAATCGTGTTATTTACAATTGTGAGCAATCACGATTGTCTGGGAACAAAATCGTGAAAAACACGATTTTGAGTAGAAAATCGTGGGTAACACGATTTTGAGTAGAAAATCGTGGAAAACACGATTTTGAGTAGAAAATCGTGGAAAACACGATTTTGAGTAGAAAATCGTGAAAAACACGATTTTGAGCAGAAAATCGTGCAAAACACGATTTTGAGCAGAAAATCGTGCAAAACACGTTTTTGAGCAGAAAATTGTGAAAAACACGATTTTGAGTAGAAAATCGTGGAAAACACGATTTTTAACAGAAAATCGTGAAAAACACGATTTTGAACAGAAAATCGTGAAAAACACGATTTTGAACAGAAAATCGTGAAAAACACGATTCTGAACAAAAAATCGTGAAAAACACGATTTTTAACAGAAAATCGTGAAAAACACGATTTTGAGCACAAAATCGTGAAAAACAAGATTTTGAACACAAAATCGTGAAAAACACAATTTTAAACAGAAAATCGTGAAAAAACACGATTCTGAACAGAAAATCGTGAAAAACATGATTTTGAGCACAAAATCGTGAAAAACACGATTTTGAACAAAAAATCGTGAAAAACATGATTCTGAACATTGAATTGTGAAAATTAATTGAATGATCCTTAGATCTGAGAACAAATTAAACACACATACTAAGCAAGACTTAGGAAGGAAGGAAATAGAGCCAGTGGAAGGGAAAGTGCAAAAAAGAAATCTAGGGCAAGAAAACATGGAAAATTTAAACGAAACAAATGAGCCCATTGAAACTGGGGATTATAAAAATATCCTCAAATACATGTGTACAAATAGGTTTGGAACCTATGTATATCAGGATGGAATGCATAAGTTTCTCATTAGATTGAGAAACTTAGAAGTTCCCCTGAACATAACACCAATAGCTCAATTAAAAGATGGTAGTATGAGGATAGGCAAGGATGTGTATACATCTTCTCCCAAGACCCAGAAAATTCAAATGACTTAGGGCAATGTGCTGACAAAGGACCTTGGGAACATAATCTAGGACAATCAGATTTACCAAGACCACATGAAAACTACACTAGTACTGAGCAACAACAAGGGAGGAGAACACATGCTTCCCCAAATCCTTTTGAAAAAGAACCAGAAGGATTTAATGAATTTTCACTAAGAAGAAAACATCATTGGCAACCTCAGGGTAGAATGCTTAGACCATATCAAGTAGCCAAATGCATGAAAAATCAATATGAAGGATATTCTGATCCTCATGCTCATGCTGCAGAGTTTAGGCAATTAATTAGAGCTGAGGAAGTGGAAGATTACAAAGTCCAATTTGAAGCATTTGGTCTAACCCTAACAGGACCTTCATTATCTTGGTTCATCCCTTTGAGAAAGGAAATGTACCTAGATATTCAATCCTTCCTAGAAGCCTTCATTGGGGAATTCTCAAAGACTGGGATAAAACATAGCACAGCCACTCTGATACACAGTTTTAAACAACAAAAAGATGAAAATGTCAGAGAGGCAGCCAGGAGATTTAAGCAATACATTGACAGATGTCCTAAAGAAGAAGTACCTTCCATGGCAAGACAAGTATCCCTATTCATAGAAGGATTAAGAAGTGCTCAATTAAGGACCCTAGTGTACTATAGGAGATGCCCTGATCTAGGAGCTTGTGTAAAAGAAGCAATAGATTTGGAAGATAACAGAGGCTAAGATCTGTTAGCATTTGATCAACCTAGATCAAATGAAGACAAAATCCCACCAGTAGAAGAATTAGCTCAGGCCATTGCTAAAGCCCTAGAGGTAAGCACCAAAACCAATTTGATAAACTCTAGGATAAACACAAATAAAAAATGCTACAATTGTGGAGAAAGTCATTTGGTACAACAATGTCCATATCAAAAGCCTCCACATTTGCAAGATAGGAAAACACTCAAATATTGTACACTAGAGAGGAAATGGACAAATCATACCAGGGAGGAATGCTTTTATAATAAACAACCCATAAAGGAGAGAGATTATGGAAGCCAAAGAGAATCAGTATATGTTGAGCAACCAAGACCTGTGCTTGGGCAACAACCTCCTAATACCAACAAATGTGGTACCAATCAAATACACACCAATAGAGGAGGGAAACTCAAGAACAAAGTCACCATACAAGGAAGATTATCAATGGAATGAAGGATATCAAGAAGAATGGGAAGGTTATGAATTAAGAGAACCAGAATTATAAGCCCTAGACTTGGGAAATGGAAGAATTGAGATGGACACTGCCACTTTCATGTATATAACCAATAATTATATGTCCAATCAAAAACCTCAATTCAAAGGGGGACCAAAGATAAGTTGTTATAGGTGTGGGGAAGAACATTTCATTAGAGACTGTCCACAACCTCCTATGTTAAGAATAGAGGGAGCTTATTGCAAGGATTGTGGCAGGGAACATTTGATAAAGGATTGCCCAAAAAATCCTCAAAAACAACAAAACACACCTAATAACATACCACTAAAAGCAGTCAATATCATGGAACAAGAAGAATTGAGTGACATTGACCAAGTGAATGTAAATGCTATAACAAGGTCACAAACAAAACAACAAAGAACAACTAAGGAACAAAATGAAGGTTCAATCTCAAAGGTGAAGAAAAATAGACAAAATGGGAAATGGGAAAGGAAACAAAGAATGGGTAAAAATTTGGAAGAAGACAATAGGGAACAATCAAACAGTACTTCTCCTCAAAAGACACAAACCTAGTTGGAGATAGGAAATTCACAAAGTCTAGACACTCTAATAAAAGCATACAAGGGAAGAATTCAAGAGGGACCAAGCCCTACTGATCATACAATGGCTTATCCTATGCCAGACTTAGAACATGAAAGGATGCAGAAGTGTAAACAAATCATACGGGAAGTGCAACTCAAAATGGGGGAAGTAGACAATTCTCAAAAAATAGTTGAGGAATCTGAGACAACAAAAACAAGAGGAAATAGTATCAAGGAAGAAAACCCACAAGTAACATTCCAGGTGAATATAGATAAACAATGCACAATTCTATATCATACCACATGGGAAGATTTAATGAAACAAAATCCTCACTTACAGAACCAAATGAAAAAATGGGAAACAACACCAGAAAATCTTCACCCACAACTACAGGAAATGGAGGAGTTGTGGTATATTCCCATTGATAAGATAGGAGGATATTGTGAAGGAGAAGAGGGAAACTCAACCTTAAAAATACAATTTGGTAAAAACCAGGCCAAAGCTATTCTGGATAGTGGATCAGGAGTGGCCATCATGACTAAACAAACTTGGGAAAAATGGGGAAAAAATGAATTATTACCCACCAAAATGAGATTGCAACTTGCAGATGGACACATAGAAAAACCCCTAGGAATATGGGAAAAAGTGATTGTGGACATATGTGGAACAGAGATAGAACATACCTTTGCTATAGTTGAATTCCCACAATCCACTTCATATGAAATTATCCTAGGAAGACCATTTATGAGACAAATGCAAATTGTGCAAGATTGGGGTAATGATTGCTTATACCTTCAGAGCAAAGGAAGAATAACCAAAGTAAATCTAAGAAATGGGCACTACTGTGACATATCTCCTCAAGAATGGTATAAAATACATCAGAATGAAGAGTTGAGTGAGGAATCAGAAATGGAAGACGAGGATGAAACTGAATCATCAGTATGGAAGTGCAACATGATAAGAAATCTTACCAATAGAAAAAGGAGATTGAGAAGAGAAGATTGTGTGGAAGGAAGGAAGTTACAAGATGAGAACTATGTACCACAACAATTCAAAGATAAGGAGTTTGAGCCCTATGGGTGGAATCAAATTTTGGCTACTATGGATCTAGCCAGTGATGAATATGTAGGAGTGGAATTTCAAAATGAAGAAGGATATGATGTCTTTGACATTGGAATACAAATGATAAAGGTATCCAGAACAGAAGAGGACAAAGAAGAAGAAATGATATTAGAAAAAGGGAAGACACAATTTTTGGAAGAAGTAAAAGCTGAAGATGCTATTAAAGATAAAATCTCAGGCAAGTATAAGAAAAACAAACACAAGGAAATAGAAGAAAATCAGGAGGATGAGAAGAAGAAAAGGGAAGCAAACAAAGATCAATAGTTTGATGTACCAGAAAATTTCAAGACTTATGAAGTAGAAAGCAGACTACTTCTCAAGAGGAAACCAAAGAGGGAAAAGAAGAAAGGTGAGGCTTATGATAATGAGGAACAAACCAAAAAGATCATGATCACTCAGGAAGAGGGAGAAGAAAGACATAATGTAGTGGTTGATGACATGACAACTCAAGAAGAGGAGGCACTAAGAAACTTGGCAAGAAACTATAGGGATGTGTTTGCTTATGGCTATAAGGATTTGAAAGGTATTGATCCTAAAATCTGTGAGCATAAGATTCCTATTACACATGAGGCAAAACCTAGCAAACAGAGACATTACACATTCAATGATAAATACTCTGCTAAAATGAAGGAAGAAATTGACAAGCTATTAGCTGCCAATTTCATCGATGAAATTGAGTATACAGAATGGATATCTCCTATAGTTGTGGTACCAAAAAAGAATGGGAAACTTAGGGTATGCATTAACTTGAAAAAGGTAAATGCAGCAACTATAAGAGATAATTATCCACTGCCTATAACAGATCATCTTCTAGAAAGAGTTGCAGGGAAGGAGGTTTATAGTTTTTTAGATGGTTATTCAGAATACAATCAGGTACCTATAGCATTGGAAGACCAACATAAAACTGCCTTTTCCACAGAATGGGGAATTTATGCTTTTAGGGTTATGCCCTTTGGGTTAACTAATGCTCCAACAACTTTTCAAAGGTTGATGTGTCATATCTTCAAAGAGTTCTTGAGGAATGTAATGGAAATTTATGTAGATGATCTTTTTTGTACTTTTTCATTAAAAAGACAAGATCACTTGCAGGATTTAGAAAATATATTCAAGAAATGTAGAACCTACAGAGTATGTTTAAATCCAGAAAAGTGTGTATTCATTGTAAGACAATGAAGAATGTTAGGTCACATAGTCTCTAAAAATGGAATTTCAACTGATGAGAAGAAAATAAAGGCCATAATAGAGCTTCCAAGACCAACAAGTGTAAAGGAACTTCAAACTTTCATGGGACATTGTGGGTACTATAGGAAATTTGTACACAAATTTGCTGACATAGCCAAACCCTTATATGCCCTAATTACAAAGTTTGTGTGGACCAAGGAGTGTGACCAAGCCTTTGAAACTTTAAAAACTTGTTTGGTAACAACCCCAATTCTGAAAACACCTCAATGGGATAAAATTTTTCATGTCCATGTGGATGCTTCAAATTATGCTTTAGGATGTGTGTTAGCACAACCAATAGAAGGAAGCAAGTTAGATTTTCCAGTGGCTTATGCTAGTAGGCAATTGAATCTAGCAGAAAGAAATTATACAACCACTGAGAGAGAGGGATTGGGCATGATATTTGTTGTAAAGAAATATAGACATTACCTTTTGGCCAACAAGTTTAAGTTCTTTGTAGACCATCAAGCTTTATTATATTTGGTAAATAAACCTTGTCACACTGGTAGAATAGTCAGATGGTTTCTTTTGCTAATGGAATTTGAGTTTGAAGTGGTGGTCAGACAAGGGAAAACACACTTGAGAGCAGATCATTTATCTCGAATTCAGTCTAAAGAACCCAGTTCACCTTTAGATGACAACCTGCCAGACACTTATTTGTTTAAGGTAGAGAGTGTTCCTCAGTGGGCCATGACTTTAGTACCATTATTAACCATGGGACCTTGCAGAACAGTTGGGAACAATGCACACTTATTATTACAAAGCAGGAACTTTATGTTACTAGCTGGGCATTTGTACCATCTCAACCACACAGGCATATTGAATATTGTACTCCTGAGGAAGAGCAACAAGAATATCTGAGGAGAGCTCATTGTTGGAACCCTTACACTCATGCTTCTAGGGTAGTCACCCTAAGTAATCTCAATAGGATGGGGGTACATTGGCCTAATAAGATTCAAGATGTAACAAAATACATTGCTAATTGCAGGAAGTGCTAATTATTGCAAGAATCAGAATTCATAACTCTATATTGGTTCCAGAAAAATCCAGATTGGAGTGAAAATATCATTGAGGAATTGAAAAGGAAGAAGAAAGGAAAACAAGTGATAGCTGGTGCAGATTCCAAAAATCTACAAGTAATCTCTGAAGAATATCAATTGATAGGAGAACAATTGTATAAGAGAGGGATGGATGGATACTTAAGAATTTGTGTTCCTGAGAATAAATATCTGGAAATGTTTGAACTAGCACATTCTGGAGTAGCAGGAGGACACTTCTCAAGTGACAGAACTGCTAAACTCATTTTATATTCTGGCTTTTGGTGGCCAACCCTATTTCCTGATGCAAGAACCTATGTAAAAAGATGTGATGTCTGTCAGAGAGTGAGTCAACCAAATAAAAGAGATGATATGCCATTAGTTCCATTAATTCAGCAAGAGCCTTTAGTAAATGGGGGTTGGATTTCATTGGACCTATACATCCTCCAGCAAAACAATCCCATGCTGAATACATCATAGTGGCTACAGATTACCTGACAAAGTGGGCTGAGGCCAAAGCCACAAGAAGGAATGATGCTCATACTACTGCCAGATTCCTATGTGAAAATATTATCACCAGATTTGGACTTCCAATTGAATTGGTAAGTGATAGGGGAACCCATTTTGTAAACCAAATCCTAGAAAACATCACTGAATATTTCCTGATCAGTTATAGAAAGTTAGCCCCATATCACCCACAAGCCAATGGGTTAGCAGAAAGTACTAATAAAGTACTTTGTACTGTACTATCAAAATCAGTAAACACAAACAGGAATGATTGGGATTTACAACTTAATCATGTCCTATGGGCTTATAGAGTGGCTTATAAAACTGCAATAGGAAACACACCATTCAATCTAGTATATGGACAAAATGCAGTTCTACCTATGGAATTCCTTATTCCAACATTAAAAGTAGGTAGTCACTACAATTGGGCTGGACATGAATTGTCAGAGAGAGTAGTAGAATTGGAAAAATTGGGAGCATCTAGACTCCAAGCCATTATGAGTATATATGTGGACAAGAAAAGGCAAAAAGCTTATCATGATGTTCACATAAAAGAAAAAGATCTACAGGAAGGAGATCTAGTTTTGGCTTACACAGTCAAACAACATCAGAAAAAGTTCCAGAAAAAGGACATGGACTATATATTATACATCAGATAAGCAACAGTGGAGCCATTCAACTAGGTAACATAGACGGAGAAATCATGCCAAACTTCATAAGTGGATGTAGATTCAAGAGGTATGACTGCCCATTAACTGTTGATGAATGGAGAAGGTTGCAACGAGCTCAAAATAGGAAAAAAGAAGAGGAGGACATTAGAAAAGAGGCTCAACAGGAAGCAAAGGAAAGGATAAGAAAAATCAAAGATCTTAGGGAAGTCTGTTTGTGTGAAACTCCTCTAAAACCAAAAGAACATGTGCTTGTGATGACAATGGATTTTCAAAATGAAAACATTAGGGTATTGATAGATTCTGGAGCACAAGTGAATCTGATTAGTTCAGCTTTGGTAAGTAAATTTAATATAAAAAGAACTAAAAGCAGAACCTTAATCAAAACTTTGGAAGGTCAAATAGTACAAAGCATGTCTTCACTATCTATTGTAGTTAAGTTCAATGAAGAATATATGAAAATAGACTGTGAAGAATGGCCAGATCAATTGATGTCTGAAAAAGTGATTTTAGGTCAACCTAGCTCCAACAAGGTAAAGTGATTTTGGATTTTGAAAAAATGAAGCTTAAATTGAACATAAATGACAAAAGGTTTTTAATATTTTTATTGAGTAATGAAGAACAGGAAATTCAATCAGATGTTCATGATATACACTTGGAAGGATTCACTTTTGCATTCGAAGATACACAAACATTACCAATACAAATGTTAAAAGATCAAGCTTTATGTAATCAAAATCAGCAAAAGATTGGAAGAACAAAGAAGGATGGAGAGATGGGAAGAAGGTGGCAATCATGGCATTGTCCAAAGAATCAAAACATCAGAACAAGAGGCACATGGAATCAAAGTCTACAGGAGGTCTGCTCAGCAAACCAGAAATCCAAGACAAAATGGATATGGAGACCAAAAAATCCTACAAAATGCTTATCCAAAGGAAATGGATGTTTGCCTGAAACCAGGACAATTAGAGTTAGGAAGTATTGGGTCAAAAAATCAGAGTTGTTTCAATGGAAAAAAGATCATCCAT
Organism: Ceratopteris richardii; assembly: GCA_020310875.1. Taxonomy (NCBI): domain Eukaryota; kingdom Viridiplantae; phylum Streptophyta; class Polypodiopsida; order Polypodiales; family Pteridaceae; genus Ceratopteris; species Ceratopteris richardii. Next base: position 199,624,188 of record CM035408.1, on the reverse strand, counting down.
ATTTGATCTGTATTTAGAAAATCATAACATATTGAAAATTATGACAAAAATATTTGACCTTATCCTTTTTCTAAAAAGAAAATTAGGAGGGGAAGAAAAGAAATAGAAAAAATTATTATTATTTAAAAAAATAAAAAAATAAATAAAATAAATAAAATAAAAAATTGAGTTGAGAAAAATTGTTTATTTTCCCTTCTTTTTGACAAAAATTATATAGCACAAAGCAAGATCTAGGTAGAAGGGTAGTGGAGTTCTATTTATTTCGTATTAATTTTGTTTTTCTCCAAAAGAGTTGTTGGGAAAAGGGGTGCACTAGACATCTTGCTACACCTGTACTGATCACTTTTGTTGAGTCTTTTTGAAGAAACAGAATTTATTTTGGATTTTTATTTTCATTCTTATGTCATGACATCTCAAAATAAATATGACTCTTTGATTTCTTGTGACTCATGTGGGTGGAGTTTTTCTTTGTGTATTTTATTTTCCTCAGAATGGTAAATGCAAAGGGGTTATCAATTCATGACTTCAAAGCAGAATTAGTCACTCTATCAAGAGGTCATTGGTTCCTAGACAGTGAAGTTGTGGAAGAACATGTGAACCTGGAATCTGATGAGGAACTAGAGATTCCAGAGGCAGAGAAGGTGGTGAAGGAGCTCAAAGAAACCCTAAGCATTATTGGACAACATATATTCACAGTGGGAGTAGGTGGATACAAATATACCATGCTGTGTCAAGAATTTTACAGATTTCAAAGGGTTGCTGTCAATCAGAAAAGATGGAAGGCAGTTGGTATACACAAGTTATTGGAGGAACCCATCTTCCTCATTGATTTTGAAAGAGTGGCACAAGTAATGAGTAGTCTGCTGGAAATAGGAAAAGGGAATGATGCTTATTTTCGGTGCAAAGTCAAGAACAAGGATAATCAGGAGGTGGGTATCACTATAAAAGCAGAACATATCAGAGCAGCTTTACAATTCTACCCTATGGGAACCAAGCTTGATCCCAGCTTTGTAAAGAAGAATAAGGAAACCTATACAGGGTACGCAAAATTCACTGACTTCAAAGGAAGAGAGAATGAAGAATATGCCACAAGGATGTTCTTATAGTATTTCTGCTTCCCAAAGTTACCAAGGTATACCATGCCACCTAAATCTGTTACACTGTTGATGCTTAACAACAAGGATAGGACTAAGCCCTTTGGAGTAATGGATGTGACACCATACATCCATGAACAGCTGAAAGAAGCAGCAAAACACTGGGAACAGAAAAAATTCATGAATGGAGCCAAGTTTTTACCCAGGATCATTTATCATGTTTTAGGAATGGAAAATCAGTTGAAACTGGCTCCAGAGGCACAATATTTTAGAGATCTTATGTCAGGAATCAAGAGTCCTCCAAGGAAAATGGTTGTGAGAGAAATAAAAGGACAAACCAGCATGAGGGGAGCAAGGATGAAAAGAAAGGTAATATCCGAGGAAGTGGTTCCTGTAAAGAAAAGGTGGTTGGATCCAAGAAAGGTTGGATTAGAGATGGATGAAGCTACAAAAGAAGAACATGAAGATGCGCGGAAGCAAGTCCAATCCTCTAGTGATCCTCATCCACCCCAAACAAGCAAAGAACAATTATATACTTATCTAACTCAAGGAAATAACAAAAGAGCAATGTATGAGGCACAATATCAAAAGATGCTGGACGATTATTCATGCAAGGCTACAGATTGGGTCCAAGAGGAGGTAGAGCATTATGAAGCACTTCATGATCAGATGATGGTAGCGGAAACAGAAGAGGTATTTGTTAAAAAGGAAGTTGAGTTGCTAGCTTACTTCAAAGAATTGCAAGGACCTCCATAAACTAGAACCACTATTGTTGTAAAAAAGAAGGTTCAAAAGAAACCAGTGCAAAAGACGAAGTTGACCAAGAAGGGAAAGGGAAAATCAGTAGTTGAATCTGTAATCACAAAAGAGACAGAGGAAGTGATAGTGGAAGAAACACAGAAGCAATCCACTGTGGTAGAAGCATCAAGACTGAAAGAACCAGAATAGGAGGACCTTCACATTTTTCCTCTGATTCTGAAAGTGATATTGAGAGTTTTTTATTAAAGAGTCTGAATTTATCAGTTCCAAATACTCCTAATGTGGTTACACAGGCCACTGAGAAACAGAAAACACCTGAAAATTTGAGAAAGAAGGCTCAAGAGAAGCAGGTTCAAGAAGAGGCAGTTAAGCAAATCAGTCTTGAAGAAGAAAGAAGGATGATGAAAGGTAAAGCAGTAATGACAGAAGAGGAAAATAAAGTAAGAGAGGAAGTCAGTTGTGGACTGGTGCTTGCAGGAATAAAATCGATATGGACAAAACCCTCACAAACTTATTTTAAATTAGATGAGAGCATAACAGAAATAGTAAGAGAAGCACAGAAAAGCAGTCCAGTCATAAAACAGAAAGGTGCAGATCAAATTCAGGAAGCAGAGGAAATAGAAGTGAAAAAGAATGTTCAAGAAGTTACAGAAGGAGTGGTAGAAAAGGAGATTATCCAAAGTATAAAAGATGTACTTCATGATTTGAAGAGTAATGAAGAATTTGCAACCAACAAAAATCAAGGACAAGAAGAAGAAATGGATCTTATGGACATTGATGAGCAGGAAGAAGGGTAGAAACAGCAGACAAGCCATGATCAGATAAAATTCAGTGAGAAAACTGAGTCAATTTTAATTCAGGAAACCCCAATCCAGGTAAAAGAAGCACATCTTTCTGCAAAAGAACAACCAGAATTGGAGAATAACAAAGTAGAAGAAGTAAAGGTAGATGAAGATAGATCAAGACAAGAGAACCAGGATAATCAGACATTGGAACAGGAAAAAGATGTTGTAGATCAAGAAACATTGGAAGAGGATCAAAGTCATGAAGAACAAGAGGCTAAGGATATAGAGTATGAAGAAGAAGAGGAAGAGGAGAATGAGTGCAAAGAAGACAAACAAATAGAGGTTAAACAGATGGAAATGGAAGTAGGGTTGAAAAGAATACCCAAGAATATAAGATCTGCTTGCCAGATTATTATGAGCAACATTGAGCAGTTTAGACCTTCAAGCAGGAATATGATCATTTCAGGAATGGTAGCAGAGTCTGAATTTGAGAAAGGCAGTATGATCATTAAGGAGCACAAAAGGGAGAAGGAACAAATGTCAGAACAATTGAGGAAGGTGCAGGAGAAAAATGAGGAATTTACCAACATAATAATTGCTTTGGAAGAGTTAGAAGTACAAAAACAAAATAGAATTCAATATCTAGAAGAAAAGAGTGCAAAACTAACAGAGCAGAATAATAAACTGGAAATAGAGCTAAGAAAAATTGAAGGAAGATATAGAACCTTGGAGACTTCTTATCAAATCTTGACCAAAGCAAATGAAGAGATAAACAAATTATTATTGGAAGAAGGTCAGATGAAGGATGAAGGTAAGACTGCTCAGATGACAGAGGAAGAAAAAGAAGAATTGCACAAGGAGATCAAGAGATTACAAACTGAACTAAAGGAAGCCAAGGAGCTAGAGAAGCAAGCTAGTACACATGCTGCTACATCAATGAGAGGATATAACAAGCTGCACAAGGATATGGAAAAAGAAAGGAGTGATTGGCAGTCAAGGATGGAAAAGGAAAAAAATGAATGGATAAAAGAAAGAGAGTTATTGGTAAAACAGAATGGAAGTCTGATGGTGACAATAGAAGAATTACAGAAAAAGTTGGACAAGCCACAAGTTCAGGAAGAAACACATATAGAGACCACATATACAGAGGAACATGAGGGAGGAAATGATGATAGAATACAACATGGCAGTGAATCAGCAAATAAAAGACCAGAGGAAGAATATTCAGAAGAATTTGTCAAAAAATTGCTGACAAATAGAGAATCTAGAATGGATTTTATCCAAAAAATGCATGATGAATATGAAGATCAAATTGTCACATTTGCTTTGAATAAGGGGATTAATCCAGACCAGCATCATTGGGTTGCAGACAGACTGGGCATACCTTTATGTATGATCATGGAGAGTATCAAGAACTATCAAATAGCAAGAGTTGGATTACCTCCAAATAAATATCTAGAATATGAAGAAGATATTAACGTGGCCAAAGAATTATTTGAGAGAGCCCATCCAAAGTGGAGGAACAAATGGTTGGATGAAAATAAAGAATGCAGGAAAATTTGGAAGGAAGCACCTCTTCAATTGAAAATTAATCCAGCCTACTGCCCAGTAGCAAGAAGAAGAGAATGGACAATTTTTTGGGAAAGACAGAGAGAAGGTCAAATCCCACCTAAATGGTTGAATTTCCCAAAAATAGCCGGTCCAAAGGCAAGAACACGGCCTACAAAAAATTACATGGTGGATACAACTGAGTCTGTTATAGCTACATACAAAGATGTAAACGACCCTGCATGCATTTTACTGATCAGAGTAATGAGATTAATTCTGGCATGTATAGAAACATACACCGATACAGATATCAGAACATTAAATTACATTGGCTTCAATTCTCCAACGGATGCATTATTGTTTGATCTTAGTGAAACACCCGATAGAATCTGTTTAATGGCATACTACAACAGAGTAATATTTTTGGGCAATCACTATTTACAAATTTTTGAAGATGCATTTGATTATGGGTTTTTTGAGAGGGAGTCAGAAATATTCGGAAACTTGTCAATAGTCACCAAGTCTCGCCTTATTGCATATGAAGCTGCTTACACAGAATATTTGAAAAAGGATGTAATTGATAAACGAGAAGCTGCAGTACAGTAGAGAAAAGCATTGTTTGAAATGGTAAATAACATGAACATTACAGAAAGGAAAAGTCATGACTTACTGCCACAAGTCTATCAAAGAAAGAAAAAGTGAAGAAAGCAATCAGGACATAAGAGCAGGAAAGTCTTTTGTCAGGAGCCAAAAGGTTTAGGAGGGGAAGGATGTTAGAAGATGTATTTTTTGAAGCACTTTGGATGAAAAATAATTGTAAAATGACAAAAACTTGTAAAAAATATTTATGCAACCGATGTAAAAATAAGGAAGAGTCTTCCTTATGTAGAATAGAATTTTATGTAATTTTTCTAGAATTTTTGGAAACTCCTAGATAGCATATTTTTAGAATAATAGAGGAAAGGACCAAAATTCAAGTGTGAAAAGGGACACTTGAAAATGTATATAAGACAATTTCCTCTATTATGAGGGGGTTGGTTGATTATTTGTTTACATGCTATCCAAGTGAATAGAGAGAGAGTTTCCTGCTGAAAATCGTGTTTTCTCCTCTTTGTGTGGTTTCATTGATTTGTTGAGTCTATTATTTGTGTATCCATGGAGATTTGTGAGCTTCTATTGTGTAATTCTCTTGAATGTGTATGAAGAGAGCTGAATATTGATGTGTTGAGTGAGAAATTGATGAAGAATGGTGCTGGAGATGAAAATCCTCTGTTTTCACAGAATCGCGATTATCTCATCTGTATGGTACAGGTAATATTTTTGAGTTTTGACTCCATAATTGTGTTCTGCTGAGAAATAGCATGTAATAGACACCAAGATTGTGGAAAATGGTGGAGATTTGCTCAAGATAATCCAAACCCTAGAAATTCCTCTTCATTTTCATCATTCTCAAAAATCCAGCCATTATTCTCTTATTTCTTGGATTCTATCATCTAGAAGGGGCTGTGGTCTCTTGAATACTTCCAGGATTGACAAAATAAAGATGTCTTGTTAATTCTTTATGCTAAATGATTGGAGAGGACAACTCCAAAGATTAATAACAAACAGTGGCAATACAAAGTGGTTCCTTGATGTGACTGCCTATTGTAAGGGTAAGCTTGAGGAACACCTGTTCCTCCTCGTGCACACATGTGAGTGGGGTGATCACCACCACATAGGCTACATCTTTATAACATGGGTATTCTTAGTGAAGGATGCAGGTAGTTTCTCTGTCCATGGACTCCTAACTTCTTGGCTACCAGCTCATCTACTTCTTCTACATTACTAGATTTGGACGTTACCGTGCTTCTAGTGTCTTTTGATTTCGTAGGACTAGATGTACTTTTGAGATCATATGTTAGGTTGTACTCTAGGTCAATACACTCTTGAACACACTTACTCAATGTCTGCAGCCTCTTCACATATACTAAAGTTCTTAAAGTCATGTTTGTTAGTTCATCCAGGAATAATGATATCATTTTTTTTTGCGTGGGTCTTTCTGCCATTGGGTATCTATCAACATATTGATTGAATCTTCAGGCAGCTATTTTCACAGTTTCATTTGGGTTTTGTTTAAAGCTATGGATTAAAGATGAAGAGTTGTGTTTAGTACCTCTCTTGGTGAATTCCCCTATGAACTTTTGAAAGAATTGTTCAATATCTCCAAATTGATTGGGGTCTAGTGGCTCGAACCAGGTCAAAGCCGTTCCTGTGAGAGTGACTCCAAAGGACTCATACTGTACAAAGAACACACATCACAAGATGTGTTTAATTACATGCGAAGGTACTACACATTTCTACACGAGATACTTTTATCAACAGTAAACCTCACTCATTTCACAAAATATACGTGAAACATCTGTCTTAAGCCTTCAATTACAAAGATTTAGAGTCGTAGATACAAGAATATGCATCAGGTTTGCATTCTTCAGTAGGCAAACATCACGCTGCCTCTGATTACTTGCTGCACTTTTGCTTCTGCGGACCAGCTCCTTCACTTCTTCGAGCACCTCTTCATTTTCTTGTGCGCCCCATGGTATAATGTCTTTTGCCCTTATGACATGCCCAGGAACCAATATAACCGTCTATTAAAATCTGATTCACCAAAAAAATAGAATCCAACTAGATAATATCTAAGTTTAATAATCTTTTCATAATTCACATTAATCATTTATCTTCCAGATTTCCCTATCTTCAACACCTGGCACAGCCCCGTGGGTAATTTTGTCAAAAATTAGACTCGAATTTAGCAATCCCTTGACCATATAAAATAATTTCCTTCGACTGTTTAGAAATAGCTACTTCCTCTGCTTCAACCTTTCGACTCTGCAACATATTGAAATCCTCCTCAACACAATCCTGCTTTCCTTGACAGTCTCTATCAATAATAAATTGCTGCTTTTCAATTATCATATCCACCTTTTCTTCTAGATTCTTCTGCAACAACTGTTCCTGTAACTCTCTAATTATCTGTGCCTGTTCTTCAATTTGCTTCTCTTGTTTTTCAATAATAGAAACTAAATCTTTTTCATACTTTGACACAAAGCATGTTTGCACCTGCTCATTCTGAATCTTGAACATACTTTGCCAACGACTCTGAAACACAGTCCAAATATCTTGAACATACTTATGCAGCTACTGCTTTAATAATCCTATATCTGACCCTGTCACTAACACAGCATCCAGCTCTACATCTTTGTTTTTTAACATCTGCCTCTCCAACACCTATAATACCTGCATCGTAGAGTGAAGAATCACTTGTTCATTCTGCAGAGTAGCATTAAGTGCTGAAAAATTTATCATCTCTTTTTTAATTTGTTCTTGTATAGATCTCTACCACTCTTCAAATTCTTGCATGGACTGCTTTATTCTAGACAGATCTATCACTTTTTGCATCTCACTCTGTTGAAATTTTTCTAATATTTGTACCTTCTTATGCAATTCTTCCTGAAGTGTGCCAACCTGCCTCTGTAAAGAGTGATAATCCCCCATGCTAATAGACACTTTTGTTTGTTCGTACCTAGTTAATTTCTCCTCTTGCAAGACTAAAAAATTTGAAATCTCCTGCAACCTTTCCTTCATGCCTAGTACATCATACCCTGTATTCTTTATTGACTGATGCATAACATCCTCTGACAACTTATCCCCTACTGCTTGCAGCTTTTATCACTGCTTTTCCTAAATCAATTTGAATTATCTGCATAACCGGCTCCAATTCATGTACAGTGTAACCTGCTTTCAGAAGATCCTTACACATCTCTGAAGGTGTGTCCACATCTCGCATAGCTAGCTGTTCCTGATTTTTACTCATCAACTCGTCACTATGAATGTTTATCTCCTTTGGCCAGGACAACTTCTAACTATCCACCATCTGCACAAACTCAAACAATGCTGACACCCTACTATTCGATTGCGTTTTTCATCTATCCCTACAAATATCTCATTGTGCATGTGATCATGCAACCAATGAGCCCAACTGACCTGTCCACCTACCTCTGCATAAGGCAAAGGTGAAAAATTTTCCTTGGACATGTAATCATATTTGATGATGAAACACAACCTCTCCAAGTACCATTTTAACTGCTTATATAGAGTTTTACTTTTCCTAAAATCTAGCTAACCACCCACCAATCAATGTAGGTGCACTTTTTGGTGGCTGATTTGATGAGATTTGAATTTGATTGAGTTTGGTGGAGCTTCTATCTTTATTCCAGGACTTTGGGTCCTCCTTTTTTATTGGTCCACTTGCAAAACTTGTTGTTGAGCCCTTTTTCATGATTGAGACTTGATTTTCAACAAGAATGAAATGTAAAGCATGAATCATGAAGTCATAATCACATGGTAGTACATCTATATGTTGTAGTCCTCCATGGAATGTAAAAAGTCCTCATATGTGTTGCTTGGACCATGAAAGTCCCCATTGAATTGAGAAGAGGGCTCAGAAAAGGATCCAACTGAGTGATGTATCCATGTCAATCCAAGAGTATCATGTGGAGAATGGAAGGATGTTGGACCCCATGAATGGAACAATGTATGCTCAGAATGCCGCTACAAATGAGCTAAGTGGAATCTTGAAGAGATGAATGGAAAATGAAGAGCCACTGATCTAGAGGAAAGGCCAACTGAAGATGAGGGGAAACAAAAACCTTTGATGGTATGATGGGAGGTGTAGCCATCTAAGGTGTAAACTGAGATTGCATCTCTGAGTCTCATGCTCCAAAACTATACCTTGCTCTAGAAAGTCATGTACAAAGAGAACATGCTCGACATAGTGTGACTGTCCAGTAGTGGAATCATCCCCCTCTAAAGAGGAAATGGGAGGATTCGGATCCTAAGAAGAACCCAAAAGGGATGAACACTTAGTGCATTCATAAAAAATGCAGTCTCTGGTAACCATAACTGAGTGATTCTTAGGATCATGTACTTTGTATGCCTTGTGACTGTCTCTATAACCAATGATAATCTATTTCTTAAGCCTATCATCATCAAGGCCTTGCACATAGGCATGACTAGCAAAGACTCTGAAAAAGCTCACACTCGGTTTCTTAAAAAAGTAAGCCCGCATAGGGTTTGGTTCTTCAAAGCATGTAGGAACCCTCTGTTAAGAATATTTATTGTTGTGTGTACAACTTCACCCCAAAACTTTTGTGGAAGTTGCTTCTAATGAAGCATAGACTTCGCCATCTGGAACACACTTCGAATCCTCTATAGAGCAACACCTTGATGAGTATCCTCATTTGCTACGTACTTAATACATTATTGCTTCAAGAACTTTAAAAAATTATGGTTGATAAAGCCACTATCCCCATCTGATCTTATGGTCTTTAAAGAACTCGGAAAGTCATCTTGAACTATCTGTGTCCACTCCTTGAACTTGGAAAGTGCGTCCTCTTTATGTTTTAGTGAATAAACCCAAGTGTACCTAGTGAAGTCATCTACTATCAAGAAGAAGTAATGTGACCCACTTAGTGATGGTGCATGCATAGGTCCACAAAGATAAGCATGGACTAATGCAAAGGGTTTAAATGAGCAAATGGATGCTTCCATAGGCAAAGGGGTAAATTTTAGCTTAGCACATGCTTGGCAGATGCACTATACTTGTGTGATCCTAGGCAAACCCTTGACAAGATGACGTGAAGAGATCTTTGATAAGTAAGAGGTGTGTCCAAATTTGAAATGCCACAAGCTAAAGATTGAATCCTTGGTCATGAAACTTGAAAGTTTGTAGATATCTTTGTCTTTGTATCCCTAATCTATGACTTCTTTGGATTCTCGATCGATGACTTGAACTTTGTCATTATCAAATTGCATAGTCATGTTGCACTTAGTAATGTCCACCTAGAGAAGGTTCTTACACAGATTTGGTACATAAAGAACATCTTTAAGTGACTTGGTCTCACCTTTTGAATTTGTGACATGAACTTTTCCTCTTTCGTGGATTTCAACACACTTGTTATCTCCAAGATGAACTTGGCCTTTGTGCTCTTGAAACTCATGAAAGTCTCTTTGTCATTGCACATGTGTGATGAAGCCCCACTATCAAAAATCCATTCTTTGCTATGAGTGGATGTGACAAGTGCCTTATGTTCCGTTGTGAGAAAAAGGTCTTCACTTGTGCAATGAGTTTGATGTTCAGTATTTGGAGGAGACTTGGACTTGTTCTTGTTTTTATTCTGAAGCAATACTTTTCTGTGTGTCTAGGATTGCCATAAAATTGCAAGGAAAATTCTTCTTTCCCTTCTCCTAAGACTCTTGGGTGCCTTTTTTACTTTTAGTCTTATTGAAAGTAGGTTTGGCCTTCATAGTTATTTCTTGCGTAGCTTGAGTCTTTTGCCTAGAGTCATGGGAACCAAATTCTTCTTACTTCTTCCCAAATGATTTCTTGACCTCTGTTGTAAAGCGTGGTCACAAAATTTTCATAGGATCTAAGAAGCTTGCTAAGCAGTCGAATGGCCATGTCTTCACTTGAGATCTTTCTTCCACAAAGTGCTAACTTTCTTTGATAATCTTCAAATTGTGTTGTTACCTTTGTGATGGTGTCTTCAAGATGAATAGAGAGGATGTGGAACTCGGTCTCTAAATCATAAATCTTTGAAGAAGGTTTATCTTCATATAGACTTTCTACTGTGTCCCAAGCTTCTTTAGAAGTTTTAGAGGGAGCGATATGACCCTTTCTCTATTTATCACATGCTAGAAGAATTTGACTTAATGCTCTTTTGTCCTTGACATTCCAAATATTCCAAGACTCTTCATCTTTGACCTTATCAGGTTAAGGTTTTGATCCATCTATAACTTCATGGAGAAGATTCATGTACAAGTTTACATGCATGATGTCTTTCCATAGAATATAGTTCTAGACATCTAGGCATTCTTCCTTAGGCATAAACATGAGCATGAAGGAAGGTAAATAACCTTTCATGGATGATGAACTTGCTTCTTTCTTTGAGATTGTAAAACTTGGTTGTCAGGGGGCTTATAGTAGCCCTTGAAAAAATGGAAACCCTTGGGGGTATGGGGCTTAGAGTAGCCCTACACTTGTGGAAACCTTTGAGGGGGGTCTAAGAGTAGCCCTACACTTTTGACACTTTTGGAGGAGGGGGAAGGGCTTAAAGGAGCCCAAAATGCACTTAGAGAGAGTCACACTTGGGGGCTCAGAATAGCCTTCCAAGGCACACACACAAAATATATTCTTCTTATATTCTTGTTGTAAAAAGATTGGCACTTAGTGCCAAAGGAGTGTCAAACATGAAGGTTGAAATCCTTGAGAAGTACACAATAATCCCGTAGAAATGGTGCCAAAGGATGTGACAAAAGGTACAAAAATATTGGTCACAATGAAGGTAAAACACCCTTAGAGATTCCAAAATGACCCCTTGATGAGAGAGTATGATGAGGAGTAATTAGTGTAAAATAATGTTCTAACAATGAGAGTTTTAAGGATACAAATGATAAATGGAGTTCAAAGATCTTGCAAGGCTATCATGAGTAAGAAAGGATTTTGAGGAAAATGAAAAGGGGCAAAAATATAACGACTATCTATGATGTCATGTCACAGAGTGTCGACCACGTATGAGGATTGGAATTGTTATCATCCATCAAAAAGAAAATAGAAAATAAAGATTGTTAGATGGTGCTTTATGTGTGCACCAAATTGAATTTGAAAACAACTCTGTTGTCATCATCTGTGATGTTAGAAATCTAAGGGAATTTTGACAAAAGTTTCAATTAAAATTATGGTAGATCTTCAATGATGTTAGACAATAAGATTCTAGAACCCTCTAAGTGATGGAATGCTCTAAGTGAAGGCGAGATTCGACATAAGAGAGGAGGAAGGATAAGCGAGGTTTTCTTCCTCTCGTTGTTGTTCACGCAGAGAGTCTTTTTGGCTCTCTCTCTCTCTCTCTCTCAGAAATTGAACTCTAAAACTGCATGCAATATCTGCTATAGGGGTCAAGTACTAGCTTTAAGGAGGATCCATTTCTCTTTCTTGCTATGTTCCTCTCTCTTTCCCTCTAGTGGTTGCATGAAGAGTTGCAGCTTGTGCCTTTGTGTTCCCCAAGGCATGTTCCTTAATGCATACGTTCTGAGTTAAAGGAGGAGTCTACTATGAGTCAGAGAAATGAGTCATATGGCATAGTCACTTATGAGAAATGAAAAAACTTGTTGTTGTAGCTATAAACTTGTTTGTCTTTTAGTGCTATGGAGCATTAACAATAGGTTGAGAGAGAATGATTGCCCTCTTTCTCTCTCTATAAGAAAAGAGAACCCATTGTGCCTTTCTTTATTACTATGTGTATGCACGTGTGTAGGTGCGCTATCGGTGGCTGAGTTTCTATTGAAGAGAGATGATGTTCTATTTTTTGTGTTACTAAGGAAGTTGCCTACTATTGCATTCGAGTAGAAGAGTATTGTTGCTACAACATAGCTCAAGTATTCAATCAACCCGTGCATCAATGTACAAATTCAAGCACATGTGCATCAATGTACAAACTCAAGCACATGGCAGCTTCTCTTACAATCAATGGATAGTTTGTGTAATTCCGTTTGTATTTGCACTCATAAAATCAATGGATAGTTTGTGTAATGTCGTTTGGCTTTGCACTCATCTCTACTTAGAGTACCAAGAATCTCCTCGGGTACCCTTCCAATGGCACATGGGCTATAGATCCATCTCCACAAAAGGTGACAAGGATATGTACATACACACACATGTACATACACACACAAAGACACACACACATACACAGAGTCACATGCATATATGCACATACAATCATACACAAGTATATGCGTACATACATACACACATTTACACTTATACACACATTGTTTACTCAATACTATACTTCAGTAAAATACAGTACCAAATCTCCAAAGGAATGGGTATGAGAATGGAGATTTATGAATACAATTGTACTCATAAACATGTGTTTACATTCCTTATTAAATTGCACCACAGACCAACTTCAAAGATAAGAATGATTTTGACAATAGACAATATTCATTGATTATTGAGATTGATTATACATTATTCTGTACTACAGTACATTTGTGCATCAACATTATAGAGCAATCATCTGATAGAATTTCCAAAATCTACCACTCCATAGCGTCTTCCTTCGAACCCCGATCTTCATAGCATAATGTATCACAATGAACCATCCCGTTCTTCTTCATAACCTTCACACCTTTCCATACTTTGGAATTTATAATAAAACGTAGAGAATTATGAACTTCGAAAACTATTGGAATCTCCACATCAATAAACCCCTTTTTCCCCATTATAAAGTAAACTTACAAAAAATTGTGGTCGTCCACACCGGCTGCTAACACTGGCATGCATGGTGGATTCGAACCCACTGATTACACAATAAAATTTTTTACAAATCATCATCATGATTTTGCATCTTAGGGAACATTATTCTTTCTATGTCATACATAAGCTCCTTGAACATTTCTTCTAAATTCTCATCCGCAAGTCTGATTTCTGCTTCAAAAAATTCTTTCGGCTCTAGTAGTTTCTGAGTAGCACTTCTATAGCTAACTGTCGCTACTTCTAATTTCGATATCTGATTCTATAATCTTTCTAACATATTGTCAAATGCTATAGTTACATTAGTTATTTTATCTATGTACTCTTTGGTAAGCTTTGCGATTCATCTAACTTGTTTTTGTACATTAACTCCAAAACTGAGGAATTTTTTTGTTGGGATTCATCCTATATCGCTGCTGCATGACTAGGGTAGCATTTGTTTTAAGCATAATGCATTGATTATATAACTTTGGATCAAGACCCTTCATATTGGCATATGTCCATGCAAACACATCTTTGAACTATTGTAAGAGAGCAATTAGTGCCATCCGAAATTTCAGAGCAAGCTCCGAACAAATTCAGACAGGCTTTGGGTCTTCTGAACTACCGAGGTTCACAACTTCTAATGAATCCTCTTCAACCCAAATTTCTCCCAGCTCCATGCGATATTTCATTACTATCTATGCAATATTCCCTTCTTCTGTTTCCATGGGTTCTGTGCAGATAGTGGCCACCATGCTATCATAGTTTTGGTTGATAACTGCATTTACATCCACAAACGAAGGAGACTCTCTTGGAAGTTGTTGCACAGATGTACCTGGGTGCCATGACAAGCAAAGCTCTGCACAAAGCGCTATCGGTGACATTCGAGCGACTTCATCAGACGTATATCGTGGTGGCACACGCACGCATTCATCGCTCGACCATTTTTTTGGTTCTCTGTGTTGTCTATTGTCCTGGTTCTTGCGTCGATATTCACAAACTATTACAACAACATAGTGGTGATCCTTTCGGAGAGCTTCCGCATCGGTGTTAGTACGACTAGCACTCCAACCTTTTGATGCAATCTGGCGGGTGTGCCTACCTTTTACAACTTTGGTGACGTTGTGGCAAAGATTTGAGGATGGCAGGTCCCAATCTTGTCGCTGCTGCTTCTTGGCGTGCGACGATAGAGATTGGAATTCGGAGGTGCTGCTGCTCTTTTATCTTGCATTAGAGTACTATCTCAAAACTTTTTTGAAGAATTTTGTTGTCTGCAGTCGAATGGAGTTTTGTGTTGCTGCCATATGTGCTCTTTACTACCGATTGATCCGATTTCTCCTCTCCCCTTCCCTGAATGATACTGGAACACGATGAGTATGAAGAATATCGCATTTGTTTCGGCACCCATTTTGTTTGGCAATACTATAGCGCAACGATTTCTGATTACTTTATTATCATTGCATTTTGGAGATTCATATTGGAGATGCGTGCTCATTTTAATACTTCAAGTCTGCTCCCATTTTGATTACTATTTTGTTATGATACATGATCTGCTGTTTGAATCCCCACATGGGTTATCTGTATTTCCTAAACTTGAGGAGTGTGCCATATTGTCATCTAATTTTATGTAGCATTCTGGCAGTTTAATCCTTTTCTATGCATCATTTGTAATCTGTTTATACTTCTTGCGCCTTCAGGAAGCATTTATTGTGATGGTATATATTTTCATTGTGGGCATTTTGACCATTTACCTCTTTGATTTGGCCATGCCTATATGCTGACGATGCTTTCTCTTCTTTATCACTCATTCACAAAACATGGCCTTGCTTGGAGCCTTCAAAATTGACGTGAATTAAAATGGGAGCAATGTAGAAACACGGAAGTAGAGCAAATAATGAAAAGTTTGGAGACATTGGATTCCATGATTTTTCCACATTAGGTACATGCGAACTTAGGATGTATCTCTTGATGATATGCCATAAATGAGCTACACCTGCATTTCACTTGTATGCATATAGGAGGGCAAGATCAAGGGTTATGTGAGTGGTATTCGTGAACCTTGGATTAAGTTCCAGGCACTTCACTTTGCCTCTTACATTGCTCTTGGTCTTGGATATGTTATGAGCCTTACTTGCATTCCATACCATGGTCTAACCATGCACTTTGGTTTGCAAGTATTGTTCATAAGGGTAGTGCATAATTATGTGAGCACATATATCATGGAGTTGGACTATTCTATTCCAAGAATGGTGCTACCACTTTAGCAGTATGAAAATGTACATGGAGATTATATATGGGTTGGGTTCTTATTTTTAGACTTTGTTTGGATATGTGTTGGCCTTGATATGAGGGCTTGACTTGATGTATTTGGTCTTGGGGAGTGTGATGGAACCGATGTCCTCGGGCATGAGTGATGTGGAGGCTCGTGGATTGAAACACTCTTCAAGATTAGGTGTGTCCCTTTGGTTGTATGACTTGTTGTATAAAGGTTCCCAGCCTATAAATGGTTTCCATGTAATTTCCATCTTCTTTGGAGAAGGTTGAGTGGAAAGAGCTTTTAAAGGCCACAACTTGTATAAATATGGCACTTTGTTAATGAAAAAACTCTCTCATTTTTCGTCGCCTATCATGGATTATGACGTTTTCTTATTGTGTAGTTAGTTTTTTCATTTCTTGCTTTCTTGTTCTTGAATTAAGCGCCTAGGAATGCGTGTGATTGTTTTTATTATGTTTGTTATGAATGCAGCCATGGCGACGTAGTGTTCTCTCTCTCTCTCTCTCTCTCTCTCTCTCTCTCTCTCTCTCTCTCTCTCTCTCTCTCTCTCTCTCTCTCTCTCTCTCTCTCTCTCTCTCTCTCTCTTCTCTGTTGCAAAAGTGCAAGCTCTTGTTAACAATAGTATTGGTCCTCTTCTAATGGGACTAAAAATTTTGCATGTCCTTTCCGAAAGGTGATAGTCTTCTCGTCCCAATTCTATCGGGCTTTAGCATTTCGTAACCAAGGTCGTCCCAACAATAAATTATAATCTAGATTCTGCCCTTTGGGTTCCAATACTACAAATGTAATATTAAACATCACCTAAGAAATCCTCATGGGGATATCTTTAATCAACCCCACCACATGCACGCACGATTGATCTGGCATCTGGACAAGAAATGGGGTTGGCTCAATGCTGGTCCAACCCATCTATTTGCACATACTTATGGAAGCGATGTTAATACTTGATCTGCCATCACTCATAACCTTAGGGATGGCTTTATTTTTATACCAGACTATAATTGTGGGAACTATATAGTCCACTATTCTATCGGAGACATCTTTTACCATAGAGGTGGAAGGTTCTGGACTCAAAGACGACAAATATTTTTCCTATAAGTGCCTTAACAATTTCTTCCAAAAAGCCAAAACAAGTTGCAGTAAAACTCCTAGTGATATGATTATATCTGGATCTTGCAATAACTTGCAAGAAGTACCATCCTCTGATGCCTTGGGATCCAGATCTCTCTGGTTCCATTCTAATCTAGACCGCTAGTTCTGAGTGTTGATAGCAATCTCTTGATCATTAGGCAATCACTGATGAACTTCTGTAACTACGAACTCAGCTGGATATTCAAAGTTCTCCTTCTCCTTTCTTGCTTTTTAATCACGTGAGTGGGTTTAACATTTGTCTTACCGATTTTACTATGTTGGTCCTTGCTATATGGTTCTACATGAATCAGCTTAGGGTACTCCTGGGCCCACTGTATTGCTTTCTTTTAATCTTTTTTTTTTGCTCCTCTAGTATCAGATGATTTGATTTTTTCCCACTCTGATATTCATGCTGCAACCTAGTGACCACCGATGCTAAGGGTTCCAAATATTCTAAGGTCACCACATTAGCCATAGGTTCTTTAAGCTTAACCTCCTATTCTTGTTGATTGTATTCTTTAGCTTCTTCACATTCCCATCATCAATCTCCATATTGGAAAAAAAACTGACACTGTATCAGTTGATTCCCTGAGTTGCTTGGGCCTGGTTGTCTAAACCTCCTACCTCTACCGAATTCTTCAAAATCTTGCCAAAATCCTCACCATTGTTTCAGAAATTTCTATGGACCTGAGTACTGAGATGGTCTAGATACTCTAACATCTTGGTTGTCCTGCCATTGTTTGGAGTGGACTGGTGGCTTGTATCCCATTGGATTTCCTTTCCACAAAGGGACATCTACTTGTGTAGAAGCTACTAAGGTGTTCTTCACATTAAACCTACATTCTTCTATACTGTGATTACTCTTATTGCAAACTGCACAATATACCTAGTTCTGGGCACAATCAGCAATGATGTGACCTGCATTCTGACATCGTAGGCAATATAACTACTCTATTGGAGTAGAACCTTTTTTTGAAAATGGGCTAATCTTCTCAAACCCAAATTACTTAGTTTTATTTTTCAGTCTACTCGTGTCGCGAGATCGATTATCTCATTGAGAGTTCTAGTTTGATCCAATGTGTAGATGTAGATCTTTTCTTTAATAGCAGGTTGTAGTCCATCTACAAAAAATTCTTGTAACATTTCTTCTAAAGGACACTTATCTGTAGGAAATTATCACATCGTGGATCTGAATTCTGACGCATATTGTTCTACCATTCCTTTCTTTATCATGTATTACAGAGTAGCATATAACTCCAAAATGCTTTTGGCCGTCCAAAAGCACTCTAAGAAAGCTTCTTTTAATGCATCATAAGTTGAGAAATGGTGTGTGGGATACTCTATAAGCCACTTAATTGCATCTCTCACCAGAGTCACTTGGAACACCTTTGATTTATGATCATCATCTTTTAGGCCCTAGTGGTTTTAGACGTATTGATTTTTGAATATGCGCACATGCACATTTGGATCTTCATATATCCTACCATAAAAGTGTGTGTAATTTAATCTTGGGAGTGGATTTTGGCATGCCATCATATCATCAACTGCTTCCAAGACACTCAGTCGGGTGAAGTACAATAACTCCTCGAGAATACTAAGTGCCTCACCAATGGAAATATCTTCAAGGTGTATTGTTTCCAATGTCTGCTTGATTAATCCATCCAGATAGTCGAAATGATGATTCCATTTGAGGTATTCCTTCCCACTCCATAATGACATCAATCTATGTGGTGATGTGTTTCATCATCGACTCCATCCCATCGTGGTCACCAAATGTTTACTCAATACTATACTTCAATAAATAGAGTACCGAATCTCCAAAGGAATGGGTATGGGAATGGGGATTTATGAATATAGTTGTACTCATAAACATGCATTTATGTTCCTTATTAAACTGCACCACATAGACTTCAAAATAGTTCACTGCATATTGTTCAAAAACTTCATACATACACACAGACCAACTTTATAGATACGAATGATTTCAGCAATAGACAATACTCATTGATTAGTGAGATTGATTATACATGAGTCTGCACTACATTACATTTGCACATCAACAGTATAGAGCAATCATCTGCCATAATTTTTGGAATCTACCGCTCCGTAGCGTCTTCCTCCAAACTCCGATATTCATAGCGTAATGTATCGCAATGAACCTCCCCATTCTTCTTCATAACCTTCACACCTTTCCATACTTCAGAATTTACAATAAGACACCAAGAATTACAAACTTCAGAAACTATTGGAATCTCCACATCAATAAACCTGTTTTTCCCCATTGTAAAGTAAATTTACAAGAAATTGTGGTCGTCCACACCGGCAGCTAACAACGTATACATACACACATACACTGTGATTGTATGTGTGTGTGTGTATATGTGTATGCATGTGCATATATGTGTGTATCTATATGTGTGTGTATGTGTTTGCGTGTGTATGTATGTTTGTATGTGTGTATACGCATGTGTAGGTATATATATATACTTGTATGTGAGTGTATGTGTGTGTATGTGTGTATGCATATGTGTGTATGTGTATTTGTATGTGTGTATGCATGTGTGTATGCATGTGTATGCATGTGTGTATGTATGTATGCCTATGTATGTGTAAGCATGTATGTGTATGTATGCATGTGCATGTATGTGTGTATGTTGTGTGTATATGTGTATGTGCGAGTGCCTATGTGTGTGTAGGTACATGTTTGTGTATGTGGATGTGTATGTGCTTGTATGTATATGTGTATGTGTGTATGTGTGTGTATGCATGTGTATCTATATGTGTATGTGAGTGTATGTGTGTGTACATGTGTATGTAGGTTTGTATGTGTGTGTATGTATATGCATATGCATGTGTGTGTGCATGTGTGTCTCTATGTGTGTGTATATTTGTGTATGTGTGTCTCCCAAGATTAAATTACACATACACATACACATACACATACACATACACATACGCATACTCTGTAATACATGATAAAGAAAGGAATGGTAGAACAATATGCCTCAGAATTCAGATCCACGATGTGATAATTTCCTACAGATAAGTGTCCTTTAGAAGAAATGTTACACATACACATACACATACACATACACATACATGTACTATATGTATTTATGTGTAGACATGTGGATGTGCATATGCATAGACGTGTAGACGCATAGCCACATAGACGTGTATATGTATATGTATAGCCATGTATATGTACATGCGTATGTGTATGCGTATGCGTATGCGCATGCGTATGCGTATGCACATGCACATGCACATGCACATGCACATGCACATGCACATGCACATGCACATGCACATGCACATGCACATGCACATGCACATGCGCATGCGTATGTACCTGCAAGTGCACATGCACGTGTACGTGTATGCGTATGTGTGCATGCGTATGCGTATGCGTATGCGTATGTGTATGTGTATGTGTGTGTGTGTGTGTGTGTGTATGTGTATGTGTATGTGTGTGTGTATGCGTATGCGTATGCGTATGTGTATGTGTATGTGTATGTGTATGTGTATGTGTATGTGTATGTGTATGTGTAGTTATGTGTATGTGTATGTGTATGTGTATGTGTATGTGTATGTGTATGTGTATGTGTATGTGTATGTGTATGTGTATGTGTATGTGTATGTGTATGTGTATGTGTATGTGTATGTGTATGTGTATGTGTATGTGTATGTGTATGTGTATGTGTATTGTATGTGTATGTGTATGTGTATGTGTATGTGTATGTGTATGTGTATGTGTATGTGTATGTGTATGTGTATGTGTATGTGTATGTGTATGTGTATGTGTATGTGTATGTGTATGTGTATGTGTATGTGTATGTGTATGTGTATGTGTATGTGTATGTGTATGTGTATGTGTATGTGTATGTGTATGTGTATGTGTATGTGTATGTGTATGTGTATGTGTATGTGTATGTGTATGTGTATGTGTATGTGTATGTGTATGTGTATGTGTATGTGTATGTGTATGTGTATGTGTATGTGTATGTTGTATGTGTATGTGTATGTGTATGTGTATGTGTATGTGTATGTGTATGTGTATGTGTATGTGTATGTGTATGTGTATGTGTATGTGTATGTGTATGTGTATGTGTATGTGTATGTGTATGTGTATGTGTATGTGTATGTGTATGTGTATGTGTATGTGTATGTGTATGTGTATGTGTATGTGTATGTGTATGTGTATGTGTATGTGTATGTGTATGTGTATGTGTATGTGTATGTGTATGTGTATGTGTATGTGTATGTGTATGTGTATGTGTATGTGTATGTGTATGTGTATGTGCATGTGCATGTGCATGTGCATGTGCATGTGCATGTGTATGTGTATGTGTATGTGTATGTGCATGTGCATGTGCATGTGCATGTGTATGTGTATGTGTATGTGTATGTGTATGTGTATGTGCATGTGCATGTGTATGTGTATGTGTATGTGTATGTGTATGTGTATGTGCATGTGTATGTGTATGTGTATGTGTATGTGTATGTGCATGTGCATGTGCATGTGCATGTGCATGTGCATGTGCATGTGCATGTGCATGTGTATGTGTATGTGTATGTGTATGTGTATGTGTATGTGTATGTGTATGTGTATGTGTATGTGTATGTGTATGTGTATGTGTATGTGTATGTGTATGTGTATGTGTATGTGTATGTGTATGTGTATGTGTGTGTACGTATGTGTATGCATATGTATGCATGTGTGTGTATGTATATGTGTGTATGCATGTGTATGTATATGTGTGTATGTATGCATGTATATGCATATGTGTGTATGTCTATATGTGTGTATTTATGCATGCACATGCGTGTGTATGCATGTATATGTGTATATGTATATGTGTGTATGCATGTGTGTGTATGTATGTGTGTGATTGTATGTGTGCTTGTATATGTGTGTGTCTATCTGTGTGTATGTATATGTGTGTGTATGTGTGTATGTGTGTTTATGTATATGTGTGGATATGTGTATGTGTGTGTATGCATGTGTATGTATATGTGTATGTGACTTTATGTGTGTGTGTGTGTATATGTGTAGGCATATGTGTGTGTATGTTGATGTATCTGGGTGGTGATGCACCATGTTGAACGCTCCTTCTTGAGAGCTCCACAATGATACCCTCATAGTAGAAAACTAAGCTCTAGGCACCGCACACAACACTCCGCAAAAAGGCTATAGAATATGCAGAAAATACAGTACACACGGAGCACAAAGACAGATTTCATATGTATTACAAATGCAGTCAAACTTACAATCCATAGCTAACCAAGCCACTATATGTTTTATAAAATAACATATACCATGCATATACTTGTGTATGCATGTGTGTATGTATGCATGTGATTGTATTTACGTGTGTGAATTGTGTGAATATGTGTATGTGTGTGTATGTGTATGCACATGTCTATGTGTGTCTATGTACATGTGCGTATGTGCATGTGTGTATGTGTCTATATGTATATGTGTGTGTGTATGTGTATGTGTCTGTATGAATCTGTATGTATATGTGTGTATGTGGTTGTATGTGTGTGTGTGTGTGTATGTTTATGTGTGTGTATGTTTATGTGTGTGTATGCACACATATACATATACACACATACACACACATACATGCATACATACACACATACACACATACACATACAAACATATATGTACACACACATACACACACATTAACATACATACACATACATAACAAACACAAACATTCACAAACACACACATACATATACACACACATACACACACATATACACCCACACATACACACACATATACTCACATACAAATACACACATACACACATATATACATACATGCACATACACACACATGCACACACACACATGCACACACACACATGTATACACATAACATACATGCATACACACATACTCACATACACACATACACACATACACATGCATACACACATGCACATACATGCATACAAATACACACACATACCATTGCATACACACATACAATTGCATACACACATGCACACACATACACATTCATACACACATACATATGCATACACACATACACATACAAACACACATATACACACATATACATACATGTATATACACATACATGTATATGCACATGCATATACACATACACACATACACACATATCCATACACACACAAGTATATATCACACATGCATATATCACACACATACACATACACACATACATACACACATGCATCTATCTCTTTCTCTCCCTCCCCCCCCCCTCTCTCTCTATGTCAAAAACACGATTTTGTGAAAACACGATTCTCTATTCATAATCGCGATTCTCAAAAACACGATTCTCTGCTCAAAATTGCGATTCTCAAAAACACGATTCTCTGCTCAAAATCACGAATCTCAACAACACGATTCTCTGCTCAAAATCGCGATTCTCACAAATCACGATTGTTGGACGATGCATTTTTGGAAGCCTTTTTGAAGAGAAATAATTGTAAGATGATAGAAATTTGTAAAAATATTTATGCAATTGTTGTAAAAATAAGGAAGAGTCTTCCTTATGTAGGATAGAATCTTATGTATTTTTTCTAGAATTTTTGAAAACTCCTAGATAGCATATTTTTAGAATAATAGAGGAAAGGACCAAAATTCAAGTGTGAAAAGGGACACTTGAAAATGTATATAAGCTAATTTCCTCTATTATGAGGTGGTTGGTTAATCATTTGTTTACATGCTATCCAAGTGAATAGAGAAGGAGTTTTTTGCTGAAAATCGTGTTTCTCCTCTTTTGTGTGGTTTCTTTGATTTGTGAGTCTAGTTCTTGTGTATCCACCGAGATTTGTGAGCTTCTATTGTGTAAATCTGTTGAATATGTATGAAGAGAGTTGAATACTGATGTGTTGAGTGATAAGTTGATGAAGAATGGTGCTGGAGCTGAAAATCGTCTGTTTGCACAGAATCGCGATTGTCTCGTCTGTAAGGTACAGGTGATATTTTTTTATTTTGACTTTATAATTGTGTTCTGCTGATAAAATAGCATGCAATAGACACCAAGATTGTAGAAAATGGTGGAGATTTGCTCAAGATAATCCAAACCCTAGAAATTCCTCTTCATCTTCACTATTCTCAGAATTCCAGCCATTATTCTCTTATTTCTTGGATTCTATTATCTTGAAGGGGTTGTGGTCTCAAGAATACTTCCAGGATTGACAAAATAAAGATGTCTTGTTGATTCTTTATGCTAAATGATTGGAGAGGACAACTCCAAAGATCAATAACAAACATTTTTTGGCGCCGTTGCCGAGGAGTAATTCAAAAGCTTCATTGAAGTTGGACCTTGCTGGATCTTCTATTGATGATGGTAACACACACAAGGAAAAGGTAACACTCTTTAATCAAGAAATGTGAACATGAAAAGGTAGATGTCTTTTGTTTGTCTTTTGGGAAAAGAAAGCAATAGATCATCTTTTAGAATTGGAAGTGCTGAAACTTTTGTAAATTGATAGTTGCTCATTACATTGTTGAAGTAAAAGTGCAGGTGTGTGGAAGATTTGAGCCAAGAAAGCTGAAGATGAGGTAACATGTGTCTATTCTTGCATTTTTGGAGTTCTTTTTGACCAGGTACCAGGCAATATTGTTGATCTTGGGAAGATAACATGGTTGCACTAAGGAAAAGTCAGTTAAAGTAGCTAGATGCAAGTAGAAAAGATTCATTTGTTAACCAAATTTGATCATAAATCTTGAGTTGATTTGCATTTTGAAAAGAAATATGTGATTGAGTTTATCTTTGCAAAAATTGCTGGCATTCCATAGCACAATTTCTTTGGAAAAAATTTTCTCATGAACTGTTGTGATAGCTGAGCCATAAGAAATCATAACCAATCAAGGAACATAGGATCAGTAGATCACCAAACAAGAAACCCTAAGTAAAGTGCTCACCTTTATTTTAGGGCAAAATACCAAAAAAAAAAATCATAAAATTCATAAAAAACAATCAAACAAATTTCTTTTCTTCTTAGGAAGTTGCATTGGAGCTTTGTGGATAAGAGTAATAGGGACCAAGTGAGAGAAAAGCAAAAAATTTGTCAAAATAGACACATGGAAACCGTCTATCGTGGAACCCCTTTAAAAAAAAGTTTTTCCCTTTAAAAAAAAAGAGGAAGGCGTGTTCTTTCATTAAGAAGTCCCCTAAAAAAAAAGAGGTAGCCCTACGAAAAAGAGAAAAAAAAAAGAGAAAAAAAAAAGAAGAAAAAGAAGAAAAAAGAAAAAAAACAGAGAAAAGATTCGAAAGAAAAGAGAGAAGAGGGCTACTTTTATTGTGGGTTTTTTGGGCATTTCAAGTTGTTTCTCTTCTCAGAGTTTTAGAAATAGTTCTTCTTTCTCGGGTTCTCCCCCTTTTATCATGGATTTGGCGTCCCCCTCTCTTGTGAGAAGCAATCTGGCCCCTCCTCCCGGGGAGACCGCTAACCTGGCCTCTTTGTTGGAGGGGGGCTCTTGTGCCGCCCAAGGGACCCTCGAGAGTGCTGAACCCCCCTTGGTCTCCCTCAATAGATCCGCAATTTTGTCAACTCAGGAGGAGCTCAAGAAAGTTTGCCTCGTCGGCCAAATGTTCGGCCCTAAGCCCCCGCTCGAAACTGTGCGTCAGTGGCTTCGCAACGAGTGGTTCCCCCGCGGGCTAGTTGTTTGTAAGTGTCAGTTCTTACCGGCGAGCCACTTGCTGCTAGTCTTTGAAAATGAAGATATGGCGTTTCGAGCCCTTAGTGTCGGAACTTGGCAACTCGGCCGGGCGACCCTGTGCCTATTCAGATGGTCCCCTGATTTTACTCCCGACAAATCGAAATCGCTTCGGTACCCCCTCTGGGTTGAGCTCCCTAACCTGCCATACTTCTTGTACAACTTCGTATGGGACATTGTTTCTCCTATCGGCAAGCCATTGGCCTCGCGCGAGGACATTGGTGGTCTCATTTATGAAGGAGCAAGACACTCGTTCAACGCCCGGTGGCACCCTCAAATCTGTGTCGAGGCTGACCTCAGTATGCCACTCCCATCGAAGATCAAACTGGACCTGGGCGAAGGGGATGTATGGGAGCAAGACATCAGCTACAAAAACCTTCCCAACGCGTGCTTTCGCTGTGGCCAACAAGGTCACAGGATCAAAGATTGCCCTTTGAGACGAAAAAGCAAGCCAAATCAAAAAGCCCCCAAAAATGCTCAAGATAGCAATGGAGCATTGAATCACTCGACGAAAGAAGAGGAATTCAAGGGTCCCCGTAATCCAGAAGCTGATGCAGACGGGTTCATCGAAGTCAAAAGAAGAAGGAAAAGAAGCCCTAGGGCAACCTCTGAGCGGCACAACAAGTCTGTTTCCCCCTCCAGCAACTTGTATTGCAATCTGGAAAAGGAAATCAATGAGTTTGACTACCCAGGTGGGAACCAACTTGAGGAGGACACCGATGTCAAAGGCCTGGAGATCCCTGACAGTAAAGAAACCTTGCAGGAGGGTTACACTACAAGCAAAGAAGACGGCTTTACTACCAGCAACGAAGATAACATGGATAGTGAAAGCTCCATCATCGGATCGACTATTCCGGAAACGGAGCTGAAAACGGTGTCCTTTTCTTCCCAGCAGGAGGCATCCCGCAAAGGAAAACAACCTATGGAGTTACCGTGGAAAAGCCCCCACAAGAACCTACTGCTAACTCGGGATCCGATCCAAGCGAAAAAGAAAGATGAACCCAAGAAAAGAAAGGACAAAGCTCCCTCCCGCAAAGAGGGATTACTACGACAATGATCATCATTTCGTTAAATGCTAGAGGGCTAACCGATCCCTCAAGAGCGACCATTATTGGTCAATGGCTTCGTGACATTAGCTTAAACCCAGACTTTATATGTATTCAAGAGATTAAAATTGACGGAGAAGACCTCCAGAAGCGGCTCAGACAGGTCTCCTCGGCCCATGTGTGGATCTCAACGAAGCACCAGCGGGGGTCTGGAGGAACGGTTATCGGTGTTAAACAACTCTGGTTTGAAAAGCTCGAGAACTCCATTGAAGATGTTAGTCACCGTTGGATTGGCGTTTCTTTTGGTGCTCCTCTTTGTGCTACTATTGTTTCTTTGTACGCCCCTAACGGTGATTTGGAGAGACTGAACACATGGGCTTCCTTAGACTCGCTTCCTCACAACGTGCTTATATGTGGAGACTTCAACATGGTGGAGGACCCTATGGACAGATGGATGGGCAAGGGCAGGGTCATCGACAGTCGGGAGAAAGAAACGTGGGACATGACCAAACTCCACTTGGATTTGGTTGAACTCAAAGACTCGAGTGGCTTTTCTTGGTCGAATCTCCAAGCGGGCGAGGACCTGAGGAAAGCTAGACTCGATAGATGCTACATCTCTCAGAGTTTTACTCACCAATGGGGCCACCCTGCCATCACACAACGCACTGACCTCACTATCTCTGATCACTACCCGATCGTTATCACTTTTCAACCTTCCAACAAGATCCGCAAGGCTCCGTGGTTCCATGCCAACGCAACCACCTTCTCTCTCCCCTCCGTCCATCAAGAGATTGCCGATGTGTGGAAGGTGGCGTTCGCCTCTGGCTTGGCCCCAGCCAAGTGCTGGAGAAGTGCGGTCGACAAGTCTCGTAAGATCATGATCAGAACTAAGAAGATGCTCGAGACTGTGCGGCGGGCTCGCAGGGAAGCTCTTTACCACAGACTCTGGCGGCTCGAGGAGGAAGTGAACAAAGGAAAACACCAAGCCCAGAAAGGTCTCCGAAAAATCAGAGCAGTGTTGAGATACGAGGAAGAAATACAAAGGAAAAACTTGCAAATCTTTTTCAAGGAGTGGTGGGCTGGCAAAGTCGACAAACCCACCAAAGAGATGTGCCGTATCCTTAAAAGGAAACACAACAGAGAATCGATCCCCCTACTGCTAGATCCACATGGCAATGTATGCAATTCGGAAGAAGATAATTTTGGCATCATCGAAGGGCACTTCACGAGACTCCTGGGAACCTCGAACCCCATCTCCCACCATAGAAGGGACTGTATGGCTGCCATTTCTAGGGTTTCCCCCCGGAGAATACCACCCAACCTCCACTCCCTGCTTCATGCCCCTATCTCTGATTCAGAAATCATTGAGGTCATTGATGCCCTCCCTCTCGGTAAAAGCCCGGGACCCGACGGACTCACTAACGAGTTCTTTAAATCCTTCAAGCTGGTGGTTGCCACCCCTCTTCGGATGGTGTGGCAAGAAGCGCTAAAGTTTGGTGCTCTCCCCTCATGTCTAAATAATGGAATTATCAAGTTGATACACAAGAAGGGAGAAAAGAACAGAATCGAGAACTGGCGGCCTATTACGATGCTACAAACAGGATACAAGATCATCGCCAAAGTCATCGCCAACAGACTCTCGTGCCACCTGAGATCTTGGCTTAGTGAGGACCAAAAAGGTTTCATCAAAGGCAGGTCTATCCTGGAAACCATTATGGATATTTGGGAAGGTATTCAATTTGCAAATGAGTCTAATCAAGATGTGGTTTTCCTCAAGATCGACTTTGACAAAGCCTACGACAGGCTAGAATGGGACTATATTCTGCAGTCGCTCCAAGATCTCGGATGTAGTCAGAAATTCACCAAGATGATCGCGACCCTTCTCGGAAACGCAACGACCCAAATTAACGTTAACGGCAAACTTTCGAAGGCGATCCATCTTAAAAGATCTATTAGACAAGGGTGCCCTCTGGCCCCCCTTCTTTTTGCCATCGCCACTGAGGGTCTGAGCAGACTTGTGGCACATCATGTGGAGGCTGGCAATATCAAAGGCCTCCGGCTGCCTCTCGCCCACAGTCAAATCATCATGAGACTTTTTGCCGATGATATGAACGCTTTCGTTCACAATGATAATACCAGCCTGGAGACTTTCTGGAGGTGTCTCGCTACCTTTTGTGATGCCTCTGGATCCAAAATCAACCACTCTAAGACCGCCTTTAGGGCTATTGTGAGACATCATCCTGGCCTTCTCATTGATCATGGCTGTCAAATTATTCGGCAGGGCCAAATCTTTCGACTTCTTGGAATCCCTTTGGGGTTTGGCGTCTCTATGGAGCAGCGATGGAACTGGGTGCTGGCCAAACTCGAAAACAAGCTTAACTATTGGAGAGGTATGCAAATCAATCTCGCTGGACGTGCGATGGTTATCAACACGTTCCTCCTCTCTTCTACCATCTATTTCCTTTCTTGTTGGAGACCGAACGAGCAAGGCCTGTCCAAACTGAATAGTATCTGTAGAAACTTTCTTTGGACGGGCGATCATAACAGAAGGGGGGTGCCCAAAATCAAATGGACCATCTGCACTAGCCCTAGAGATAGTGGGGGGCTTGGTATCCTGGACATCGGGTGTATGGCTAACAAACTGGCAGCCAAATGGATGATTAAGGCTTGGTGCAATAGGGAGGCCTCGTGGGCCAAGCTGATCTTCAGAAACAAGAATGAGTTGGCCCTCATGGGGTTCCCGAACTGGAAGAACCTTGACATCATGACCCTGCTATTCTCCCCGATCCCCGTCTTCCCGAAAGGCTCCAATCTCGTGTGCTCCCTTTGGAAGGGCTGGAATAAAGTCAAAAGCTTCACAAGAATTAGTGAGGACTGGAAGTGGGCGGCCGGAATCAGACAAAACGACTCTATCTGGTTTCCGATACATGGCATCAGGAGTGTGGAGTCGTGGAACATTCAAAATGCCAAGAAGTTATGGAACAAAGGATTCAAAAAATGGAAACACCTCTGGAAACATGACACCAACAGCTGGATCAACTTCGAGGATATTGACCCTCGCATAAACATCTCCTACGAAGAGTGGAACACTTTGCAAAGCAGATGCCTCGCTTGGGATCGTCACAAGACTCGCCTTCTCATGGGACACGACACACCAAACTCGCTTGGTCTCAAATGGCAAAATGGAAACAGCCTACTCAAAATCCCGAACATCAAAGAAACGGCTGACCTCCAGATCAGCCTCAACAAGAAGTGGTGCCTGTCTTGGACGCGGCTTCGGTGGGACATGAAATTCATGGGTATCTGGCACCCCTTAATAGAGATTAAGAAGTCTGTCCTCTTATGGCAAATTCTTCATCGAGGAATTTGGACCAACCATAAGGCTAGCAAACTTTGTGGGATCCCTCCTTGGTGCAAACACTGCCACCGTGCTATCGAAGATGTCCCACACATCTTCCTTACTTGCCCCAACTCCTACAGAATCTGGCAGACGGTTGGAATGAAAATCAGATTTCAAAAACAACTTAGTTGGAAACAAGTCCTTTTGGGAGAAGCGATCGGCTGCTCTGCGACACTCTGGAACGCCATCAGAGGGGAAGTCCTGTGGAAAATTTGGCGGGAGAGGTGTGCTCTCAACTTCGGTGATCCCCCCAGGGAGTGGTCGATTGAGAAATCACTATTCCTCCTTGGCAAAAGGATCGTTAACAGTAAGAAATCCCCCCCCTTCAGGCACCATCAAGTCCTCCTTTTGATCAACAACAAGCTCAAACCCAAGTGGGCCCCGCATGAGGGCGATGAGAGGGTGATTAACCTTCTCTGTAGTGCAACCTAGGATTCAATCAAGCTTCCCCTGCTTTGTGGGATTTGGGGGGTCCCGTGGGCACTAGTCCCCTTCTATTGTACCTTTGTTTCTTAATTTAATTCAAGTCCGGGAGAGTAGGCTATTGCCGAACTTCCTTTATATTAAAAAAAAAAAAATTTGTCAAAAAATAGCAGATTTGAAAAACACGATTTTCTGTACAACATCGCGATTTTCTGACTAATGATTGTGATTGAGAGGTAAAATTGCAGGTGATTGTGGAATTGGAGTTGGTAAAGGATATTGAAGGGGAACAAGAGAAAAGAATACTCAAATTTTCAGAAAATCAGAAGTTTAGAAAAAACACGATTTTCTACACAAAATCGCGATTTTCTGAGTAAGGTTGTGATTTTGATGCAAAAGTACAAGAGTTTGGTGAATTTCAATGGGTAGAGGGTATTGAAAGAGAACAAGGAGAAAGAATACTCAAATTTGCACAAGATAAGATCTACAGAAAAAACATGATTTTCTGCACAAAATCGCGATTTTCTATAAGGGAAAATTTTTGGAATTTCTAACATATTTGGGTTCCTTGAGAAAGACAATTGCAAAAGATGTCATCAAGATTGGACAAGTGGAAGAGTGAAGAATTGAGGAAATCACACAAAATCGCGATTTTCTGGACACTATAAAAACCTGGAATTCAAAGAAAAATTCATTTGAGTGAGAGTGAGAGAGAGAGAGAGTGAACAAAATCGCGACTTTCTGCAACCAGCTACCTTTGGAGAAACTTTCAACCAAGCAAGCAAGGTAAAGAGTCTTAACATCATTTTGAGTGCATATTCTTGCATTTGAGTGGTTTTAGAACACAAAAAGTAGGAAATAACCAAACATCACGGAATCGCGATCTTCTGATTTTCTCGGTTTTCAGTAGGAAAAAAGTATTTTTTAATAAATCTTCTTCATCGCATGTTAAAAAATCAATAAAGCAATTCTATTAGACGAAAGAGAAATCTGAAAATCAACACTTGAAAAAATTCAAAAAATTGTTGAAAATCGCGATTCTGAAGTTAACACAAAATCGCAATTTTCTGAACTAAGTAGAGCATCGCGATTCCCAGAACACGATTTTCATCAGAAAATCGTGTTATTTACGATTGTGAGCAATCACGATTGTCTGGGAACAAAATCGTAAAAAACACGATTTTGAGCACAAAATCGTGAAAAACACGATTTTGAACACAAAATCGTGAAAAACATGATTTTAAGTTCAAAATTGTGAAAAATAGGACTTTGAGCACAAAATCGTGAAAAACACGATTTCAAGTTCAAAATCGTGAAAAACACGACTTTGAGCACAAAATCGTGAAAAACACGACTTTGAGCACAAAATCATGAAAAACACGATTTTGAGCACAAAATCGTGAAAAATATGACTTTGAGCACAAAATCATGAAAAACACGATTTTAAGTTCAAAATCCTAAAAAACACGAGTTTGAGCACAAATCGTGAAAAACACGATTTTAAGTTCAAAATCCTGAAAAACACGACTTTGAGCACAAAATCGTGAAAAACACGATTTTGAGCACAAAATCGTGAAAAACACGATTTTGAGCACAAAATCGTGAAAAACACGACTTTGAGCACAAAATCGTGAAAAACACGATTTTGAGCACAGAATCGTGAAAAACACGACTATGAGCACAAAATCTTGAAAAACACGACTTTGGGCACAAAATCGTGAAAAACACGATTTCGAGCACAAAATCGTGAAAAACACGACTTTGAACACAAAATCATGAAAAACACGATTTTGAGCACAGAATCGTGAAAAACATGACTTTGAGCACAAAATCGTGAAAAACACGATTTTGAGCACAGAATCGTGAAAAACACGATTTTGAGCACAAAACCGTGAAAAACACGATTTTAAGTTCAAAATCGTGGAAAACACTATTCTAGTTAGAAAATCGTGAAAAACACGATTTTGAGTACAAAGTCGTGAAAAACACGATTTTGAGCACAAAATTGTGAAAAACACGATTTTAAGTTCAAAATCGTGGAAAACACTATTCTAGTTAGAAAATCGTGAAAAACACGATTTTGAGTACAAAGTCGTGAAAAACACGATTTTGGAGACAAAATTGTGAAAAAACACGATTTTAAGTTCAAAATCGTGGAAAACACTATTCTAGTTAAAAAATCATGAAAAACAGGATTTTGAGTACAAAGTCGTGAAAAACACGATTTTGGACACAAAATTATGAAAAAACACGATTTTAAGTAGAAAATCGTGGAAAACAAGATTTTAGTCACAAAATCGTGAAAAACACTTTCCTAGATAAAAAATCGTGGGAAACACGATTTTCAACAGAAATTGGTGAAAAATCACTAGTTGGAGTTCAAAATCGTGAAAATTAGCTGAATGATCCTTAGGTCTGGGAACAAACTAAATTCACTTAATAAGCAAAACCTAGCAAGGAAGGAGGTAGAGTCAGTAATAGGGGAAGGGCAAGAAAGAAATTTAGGGCAAGAAAACAACATGGAAAATTTAAATGAAACAAATGAGCCCATTGAAACTGGGGATTACAGAAATATCCTCAAGTACATGTATACAAATAGGTTTGGCACCTATGTATATCAAGATGGAATGCATAAGTTTCTCATTAGATTGAGAAACTTAGAAGCTCCCCTAAACATAACACCTGTAGCCCAATTCAAAGATGGTAGGTATAAAGATAGGCAAGGGCGTGTGTACATCTTCTCCCAAGACCCGAAAAATTCAAATGATTTAGGGCAATGTGCTGACAAAGGACCTTGGGAACATAACATGGGACAACCAGATTTACCTAGACCACATGAAAACTACACTAATACTGAGCAACAACATGGGAGGAGGACACATGTTTCCCCAAATCCCTTTGACAAGGAACCAGAAGGATATAATGAATTTTCACTTAGAAGAAGACATCATTGGCAACCTCAGGGTAGAATGCTTAGACCATATCAAGTAGCCAAATGTATGAAAAATCAATATGAAGGGTATTCAGATCCCCATGCTCATGTTGCAGAGTTTAGGCAATTAATTAGAGCTGAGGAGGTGGAAGATTACAAAGTGCAATTTGAGGCATTTGGTCTAACCCTAACTGGACCAGCATTATCATGGTTCATCCCTTTGAGAAAAGAAATGTATCTAGATATTGAATCCTTCCTAGAAGCCTTTATTGGAGAATTCTCAAAGACCGGGATAAAACATAGCACAACCACTTTGATACACAGTTTTAAACAACAAAAAGATGAGAATGTCAGGGAGGCAGCCAGGAGATTTAAACAATATATTGACAGATGCCCTAAAGAGGAAGTACCTTCCATGGCTAGACAAGTATCACTATTCATAGAGGGGTTGAGAAGTGCTCAATTAAGAACCCTAGTGTACTACACGAGATGCCCTGATCTAAGAGCTTGTGTAAAAGAAGCAATAGATTTGGAAGATAACAGAGGCCAAGATCTGTTAGCATTTGATCAACCTAGATCATATGAAGATAAAATTCCTCCAGCAGAAGAGTTGGCTCAGGCCATTGCTAAAGCCCTAGAGGTAAGCACTAAAACCAATTTGATAAACTCCAGGATAAACACAAATTAAAAATGCTACAATTGTGGAGAAATTCATCTGATACAACATTGCCCATATCAAAAGCCTCCACATTTGCAAGACAGAAAGACACTCAAATATTGTACACTAGAGAGGAAATGGACCAACCATACCAGGGAGGAATGCTTCTATAATAAACAACCCATAAAGGAGAGAGACTATGGGAGCCAAAGAGAATCAGTGTACAGTGAGCAACCAAGACCTGTGCTGGGGCAACAACCTCCTATACCAACAAATGTGGTGCCAATCAAATACACACCAATAGAGGAGGGAAACTCAAGAACAAAGTCACCATACAAGGAAGATTATAAATGGAATGAGGGATATCAAGAAGAATGGGAAGGTTATGAATCAAGAGAGCCAGAATTACAAGCTTTAGACTTGGGTAATGGAAGAATTGAGATGGACACTGCCACTTTCATGTATATAACCAATAATTACATGTCCAATCAAAAACCTCAATTCAAAGGAGGACCAAAGATAACTTGTTATAGGTGTGGGGGAGATCATTTTATTAGAGACTGTCCACAACCTCCTACATTAAGAGTAGAAGGAGCATATTCCAAGGATTGTGGCAGGGAGCATTTGATAAAGGATTGCCCAAAAGATCCTCAAAAACAACAAAACACACCTAATAACATACCACTAAAAGCAGTCAGTATCATGGAACAGGAAGAATTGAGTGACATTGACTTAGTGGATGTAAATGCTGTAACAAGGTCATAAACAAAACAACAAAGAACAACTAAGGAACAAAATGAAGGATCAATCTCAAAGGTGAAGAAAAATAGAAAAAAAGGGAAATGGGAGAGGAAGCAAAAAATGAGTAAAAATATTGAAGAAGAAAATAGGGAACAATCAAACAATACTTCTCCTCCAAAGACACAGACCCAGTTGGAAATAGGAAATTCAAAAAGTCTAGACACTCTGATAAAAGCATACAAAGGAAGAATTCAAGAGGGACCAAGCCCTGCTGATCATACAATGGCTTATCCTATGCCAGACCTAGAACATGAAAGAATGCAGAAATTTAAACAAATCATACGGGAAGTGCAACTCAAAATGGGGGAAGAAGACAATTCTCAAAAATAGTGGACGAATCTGAGACAGCAAAAACAAGAGGAAATATTATCAAGGAAGAAAACCCCCAAGTAACACTCCAGGTGAATATAGATAAAAGATGCACAATTCTTTATCATACCACATGGGAAGATTTAATGAAACAAAATCCTCATTTACAGAACCAAATGAAGAAATGGGAGACAACACCAGAAAATCTTCACCCACAACTACAGGAAATGGAGGAGTTGTGGTATATTCCCATTGATAAGATAGGGGGATATTGTGAGGGAGAAGAGGGAAACTCAACTTTAAAAATACAATTTGGTAAAAACCAGGCCAAAGCTATTTTGGATAGTGGATCAGGAGTGGCCATCATGACTAAACAAACTTGGGAAAAATGGGGAAAAAATGAATTATTACCCACAAAAATGAGATTGCAACTTGCAGATGGACATATAGAGAAACCCCTAGGAATACGGGAAAAAGTGATTGTGGACATATGTGGGATAGAGATAGAACATACCTTTGCTATAGTTGAATTCCCACAATCTACTTCATATGAAATTATCCTAGGAAGACCATTCATGAGACAAATGCAAATTGTACAAGATTGGGGTAATGATTGCTTATACCTACAGAGCAAAGGAAGAATAACCAAAGTAAATCTAAGAAATGGGCACTACTGTGACATATCCCCTCAAGAATGGTATAAAATTCATCAGAATCAAGAGTTGAGTGAGGAATCAGAAATGGAGGACCAGGATGAAGCTGAATCATCAGTATGGAAGTGCATTATGATAAGAAATCTGACCAATAGGAAAAGAAGATTAAGAAGAGAGGATTGTGTGGAGGAAAGAGGGTTACAAGATGAGAAGTATGTACCTCAACAATTCAAGGATGAGGAATTTGAGCCCTATGGGTGGAATCAAATCTTGGCTACCATGGATCTAGCCAGTGATGAATATGTAGGAGTGGAATTTCAAAATGAAGAAGGATATGATATTTTTCACATTGGAATACAAATGATAAAGGTATCCAGAACAGAAGAGGACATAGAAGAAGAAATGATATTAGAAAAAGGAAAGACACAATTTTTGGAGGAAGTAAAAGCTGAAGATGCTATTAAGGATAAAATCTCAGGTAAGTACAAGAAAAATAAACACAAGGAAATAGAAGAAAATCAGGAGAATGAGAAGAAGACAAGGGAAATGAACAAAGATCAACAGTTTGATGTACCAGAAAATTTCAAGACTTATGAAGTGGAAAATAGATTACTTCTCAGAAGGAAACCAAAGAGGGAAAAGAAGAAAGGAGAAGCTTATGATAATGAGGAATAAACTAAAAAGATCATGATCACTCAGGAGGAGGGAGAAGAAAGACACATTGTAATGGCTGATGACATGACAACTCAAGAAGAAGAGGCACTAAGAAACTTGGCAAGAAACTATAGGGATGTATTTGCTTATAGCTACAAGGATTTGAAAGGTATTGATCCTAAAATCTGTGAGCATAAGATTCCTATAACACCTGAAGCAAAACCTAGTAAACAGAGACATTACACATTTAATGATAAATATTCTGCTAAGATAAAGGAAGAAATTGACAAGCTATTAGCTGCCAATTTCATCTATGAAATTGAGTATACAGAATGGATATCTCTTATAGTTGTGGTACCAAAAAAGAATGGGAAACTTAGGGTATGCATTAACTTGAAAAAGGTAAATGCAGCAACTATAAGGGACAATTATCCACTGCCTATAACAGATCATCTTCTAGAAAGAGTTGCGGGGAAGGAGGTTTATAGTTTTTTAGATGGTTTTTCAGGATACAACCAGGTCCCTATAGCATTGGAAGACCAACATAAAACTACCTTCTCCACAGAATGGGCAACTTTTCAAAGATTGATGTGTCATATCTTCAAAGAGTTCATGAGAAAGGTAATGGAAATCTATGTAGATGATCTTTGTACTTTTTCATTAAAAAGACAAGATCACTTGCAGGATTTAGAAAATATATTCAGGAAATGCAGAACCTACAGAGTATGTCTAAATCCAGAAAAATGTGTATTCTTTGTGAGACAAGGAAGAATGCTGGGTCATATAGTATCTAAAAATGGAATTTCAACTGATGAAAAGAAAATAAAGGCCATAATAGAGCTTCCAAGGCCATCAAGTGTAAAGGAACTTCAAACTTTCATGGGACATTGTGGGTACTATAGGAAATTTGTACACAAATTTTTTGACATAGCAAAACCCTTATATGCCCTAATTACAAAGTTTGAGTGGACTAAGGAGTGTGAACAATCCTTTGAAACTCTAAAAACTTGTTTGGTAACAGTCCCAATTCTGAAAACACCTCAATGGGACAAAATTTATTCATGTCCATGTGGATGCTTCAAATTATGTTTTGGGTTGTGTGTTAGCACAACCAATAGAAGGAAGCAAGCTAGATTTTCTAGTGGCCTATGCTAGTAGACAATTGAATCTAGCAGAGAAAAATTACACAACCACTGAAAGAGAGGGATTGGGCATGGTATTTGCTGTAAAAAAATACAGACATTACCTTCTGGCCAACAAGTTTAAGTTCTTTGTAGACCATCAAGCTCTGTTATATTTGGTAAATAAACCTTGTCACACAGGAAGAATAGTCAGATGGTTTCTTTTGCTAATGGAATTTGAGTTTGAAGTGGTGGTCAGACAAGGGAAAACACACTTGAGAGCAGATCATTTATCTCGAATCCAGTCCGAAGAACCCAGTTCACCTTTAGATGACAATCTGCCAGACACCTATCTGTTTAAGGTAGAGAGTGTTCCTAAGTGGGCCATGACTTTAGTACCACTATTAACCATGGGACCTTGTAGAACAGTTGGGAACAATGCACATCTAGTATTGCAAAGCAGGAACTTTATGTTACTAGCTGGGCATTTGTACCATCTCAACCACACAGGCATATTAGAATATTGCACTCCTGAGGAGGAGCAACAAGAATACCTGAGGAGAGCTCATCATTGGAACCCTTGCACTCATGCTTCTAGGATAGTCACCCTAAGTAATCTCAATAGGATGGGGGTACATTGGCCTAATAAAATTCAAGATGTATCAAAATACATTGCCAGTTGCAAGAAGTGCCAAATATTGCAAGAGTCAGAATTCATAAACCTATATTGGTTCCAGAAAAATCCAGATTGGAGTGAAAATATCATTGAAGAATTGAGAAGGAAGGAGAAAGGAAAACAAGTCATAGCTGGTACAAATTCAAAAAATTTACAAGTAATCTCTGAAGAATATCAATTGATAGGGGAACAATTGTATAAGAGAGGAATGGATGGATACCTGAGAATTTTTGTTCCTGAGAATAAATATCTGGAAATGTTGGAAATGGCACACTCTGGAGTGGCAGGAGGACACTTTTCAAGTGACAGAACTGCTAAACTCATTTTATATTCGGGCTTTTGGTGGCCAACGCTATTTCCTGATGCAAGAACCTATGTAAAGAGGTGTGATGTCTGTCAAAGGGTAAGTCAACCAAACAGAAGAAATGATATGCCATTGGTTCCATTAATTTCCGCCAGAGCCTTTAGTAAATGGGGACTGGATTTCATTGGACCTATACATCCTCCAGCAAAACAATCCCATGTTGAATACATCATAGTGGCTACAGACTACCTGACAAAGTGGGTTGAGGCCAAAGCCACAAAGAGAAATGATGCTAATACTACTGCTAGATTCCTATATGAAAACATTATCACCAGATTTGGACTTCCAATTGAACTAGTAAGTGATAGGGGGACTCATTTTGTAAACCAGATCATAGAAAACATCACTGAATATTTTCTGATCAGTCATAGAAAGTCAGCCCCATATCACCCACAAGCCAATGGGCTAGCAGAAAGTACTAATAAAGTACTTTGTACTGTACTATCAAAATTAGTGAACACAAACAGGAATGATTGGGATCTACAACTTAATCATGTCCTATGGGCTTATAGAGTGGCTTATAAAACTGCAATAGGGAACACACCATTCAATTTGGTATATGGACA
This sequence comes from Ceratopteris richardii, assembly GCA_020310875.1. NCBI lineage: Eukaryota > Viridiplantae > Streptophyta > Polypodiopsida > Polypodiales > Pteridaceae > Ceratopteris > Ceratopteris richardii. The sequence goes on along the minus strand of CM035408.1, from coordinate 199,584,923 downwards.
AAATGCAGTTTTACCTATGGAATTCCTTATTCCAACATTAAAAGTGGGAAGTCACTATAATTGGACTGGAAATGAACTATCAGAAAGAGTAATGGAATTAGAAAAGTTGGGAGCATCTAGACTCCAAGCCATTATGAGTTTATATGTGGACAAGAAAAGACAAAAAGCTTATCATGATGTTCACATAAAAGAGAAAGATCTACAGGTAGGAGATCTAGTGTTGGCTTACACAGTCAGAGAGCATTAGAAAAAGTTCTAGAAAAAAGGACATGGACCATATATTATACATCAGATAAGCAACAGTGGAGCCATTCAACTAGCTAACATAGATGGAGAAATCATGCCAAACTTTATAAGTGGATGCAGAGTTAAGAGGTATGATTGCCCATTAATTGTTGATGAATGGAGAAGGTTGCAACAAGCCCAAAACAGGAAAAGAGAAGAGGAAGACATGAGAAAGGAAGCTCAGCAGGAAGCTATGGAAAGGATAAAAAAAATCAATGAGCTGAGGGAAGTCTGTCTGTGTGAATCTTCTCTCAAACCAAAGGAACATGTCCCTGTGATGATAATGGATTTTCAAAATGAAAGCATTAGGGTTTTGATAGATTCTGGAGCACAAGTAAATCTGATTAGTTCAGCCCTGGTAAGTGAATTCAACATAAAAAGAAAGGAAAGTAGAACCCTAATCAAAACATTGGAAGGTCAAATAGTACAGAGCATGTCTTCACTAACTATTGAAGTACAGTTTAATGAAGAATATATGAAAATAGACTGTGAAGAATGGCCAGATAATCTGATGGCTGAAAAAGTGATTTTAGGTCAACCATGGCTTCAACAAGGTAAAGTGATCTTGGATTTTGAAAAAATGAAGCTTAAATTGAACATAAATGACAAAAGGTTTTTAATATTTCTATTGAGTAATGAAAAACAGGCAATTCCATCAGATGTGCATGGTATACACTTTGAAGGATTCACTTTTGCATTTGAGGATATACAGACATTACCAATACACATGTTAAATGGTCAAGATTCATATAATCAAAATCAGCAAAAGATTGGAAGAACAAAGAAGGGTGGAGAGATAGGAAGAAGATGGCAATCATGGCATGGTCTAAAGAATCAAAGCATCAGAGCAAAAAGCACATGGAATCAGAGTCTACAACAGGTCTACTCATTAAAACAGGAATCAAGGACAAAATGGATATGGAGACCAAAAGCTCCTACAAAATGCTTATCCAAAGGGAATGGTTGTTTGCCTGGAACGAGACCAATTGGAGTCAGGAAGTACTGGGTTAAAAAATTAGAATTGTTCCAGTGGAAGTAAGATCATCCAGATTTGATCTATATCTAGGTGGAAAAAATACATATTAGACCTTATTTTCTTTTCTAAAAAGAGAATTAGGAGGGGAAGAAAAGAAAGAAAAAAATTATTATGAAAAAAATGAAAATGAAAAAAGAAAAGAAATAGAAAAAAGTATTTGAAAAAAAAAAGAGAGAAAAAAAAATCATTGTTGAAAAAAAGAGAGAAAGAAAAATTGAGAAAAATTACTTATTTTCTGTTGTTTTTTACAAAAATCATATGTCACAAAGCAAGATATAGGTAGAAGAATAGTAGAGATCTATTTATTTTTATTTTTATTTTGTATTTTTTTGTTAGTTAGTTTTTTAGTTAATTTTTTGTTTTCTATCATTTAATAAATTATTTGTTTTTCCAAAAGAGTGGTTAGGAAAAGGGACTGCACTAGACATCTTGCTACACCTGTGATGATCAATTTTTGAGTCTTTCCTAGAGAAATGGAATTTATTTTGGATTTTATGTTCATTCTTATGTCATGATATCTAAAAGTAAATCCCTACATATTACTCTTTGATTTCTTGCAACTTATGTGGGTAGAGTTTTTCTTTGTGTATTTTACTTTCCTCAGAAAATGGTGAATACAAAGGAGTTGCCAATTCATGACTTCAAGGTAGAATCAGTTGTGCTATCAAGAGGCCATTGGTTTCTGGACAGTGAAGCTGCGGAGGAACGGGTGGACCTAGAGTCAGATGAAGAATCAGAAATTCTAGAGGCTGAGAAGGTGGTGAAGGAACTTAAGGAGACCCTAAACATCATCGGTCAGCACATATTCATAGTGGGAGTGGGAGGGTATAAATATACAATGTTGTGCCAGGAATTCTACAGGTTTCAAAGAGTTGTTGTCAATGTGAAAAGATGGAAGGCAGTAGGATTGCACAAAATATTGGAGGAGCCTATCTTTTTCATTGATTTTGAGAGGGTATCACAAGTAATGAACAGTCTGACAGAAATAGGAAGAGGGAATGATGCCTATTTCAGATGCAAAGTTAAAAACAAGGATAATCAGGAAGTAGGTATCACTATCAAGGCAGAACATATCAGAGCAGCACTGCAGTTCTACACAATGGGAACCAAACTTGACCCGAGTTTTGTCAAAAAGAATAAGGAAACTTACATAGGATATGCAAAATTCACTGACTTTAAAGGAAGGGAGAATGAAGAATATGCTGTAAGGATGTTTTTACAGTACCTTTGTTTTCCAAAATTACCAAGGTATACCATGCCGCATAAGTCAGTGACATTATTGATGTTCAACAACAAGGATAGAACCAAACCTTTTGGAGTAATGGATGTCTCACCATACATCCATGAACAGTGAAAGAAGCAGCAAAACACTGGGAACAGAAGAAGTTCATGAATGGAGCACAGTTCTTAACAAGAATCATTTATCATGTTCTAGGGATGGAAGATCAACTGAAATTGGCTCCAGAGGCACAGTATTTCAGAAGTCTTATGGCTGGAATTAAGAGTCCTCCAAGGAAAATGGTTGAAAGGGAAACAGAAGGACAAACCCGCATGAGGGGAACAGGTATGAAAAGGAAGATGATATCTGAAGAAGTGATTCCTGTAAAGAAAAGAAGGTTGGACCCAAGGAAGGTTGAACTAGAAATGGAGGAAGCTACAAAAGAGGAACAGGAGGAGGCACAGAAACAGGTTCAATCCTCAAGTGAACCTCATCCACCCCAAACAAGCAAAGAGCAATTGTACACTTATTTAACCCAGGGAAATAACAAAAGAGCTATGTATGAGGCACAATATCAGAAAATGCTGGAAGACTACTCATGCAAAGCTACAGACTGGATTCAGGAGGAGGTGGAGCACTATGAAGCACTCCATGATCAAATGATGACAGCTGAAACTGAGGAGGTGTTTGTCAGGAAAGAAGTTGAGTTGCTGGCCTATTTCAAGGAATTGCAAGGACCTCTAGAGACCAGAACCACTGTTCTGGTGAAAAAGAAGGTTCCAAGGAAACCAATACAAAAGAAGAAATTGACCAAAAAGGAAAAGGGCAAATCCATAGTTGAAATTGTTGTCACCAAAGAGAGGGAGGAAGTAATCATGGAAGAAACACAGAAGCCATCCATGGTGGAAGAAGTATCAAGACCCACAGAACCAGAAAAAGGAGGACCTTCGCACTTTTCATCTGATTCTGACAGTGATATTGAGAGTTTTCTATTAAAAAGTCTAAATTTATCAATACCAAATACTCCTAATGTCATTACACAGGCCTCTGAGAAACAAAAAACACCTGAGGAATTGAAGAAGAAGTCTCAGGAGAAGCCACTTCAGGAGCAAGCTGAAAAACAGCTCAGTAGGGAAGATGAAAGAAGGTTGATGAAGGGAAAAGCAGCTATGATAGAACAGGCAAGTGAAATAAGGGAAGAAGTTAGTTGTGGAATAGTGCATACTGGGATGAAATCCATATGGACAAAACCCTCACAAACCTACTTCAAACTAGAGGAGAGCATAGAAGAAATGGCCAAGAAGGCACAAGTGAGCAGCTCAGTTATAAAACAAAAAGGCACAGATCAAGATCCACTACAGGAAGCAGAGGAAATATTTGAAGAAGGCAATGTTCAAAAGGTTACAGGGAAAGTAGTGGAAAAGGAGATCATTCAGAGTATAAAGGATGTGCTGCATGATTTGAAGAACAATGAGGAATTTACATCCAATGAGGATCAAGAACAAGAGGTAGCAATGGACCTCATGAACATTGATGAGCAGGAAGAAGAATACAAAGAGGAAAGAAGTAATGATCAGATGAAAGATTTTGAAATAATTGAATCAGTTCTAGCCCAGGAAAAGGAAAGACAGGAAGAACAAGCAGGTGAATGTCAGGGAAACTTTGGTAAGGAAACTGAATATAATTTGTTCCAGGAAACTTTAAGCTAGGAAAAGGAGATACAAGTAAAGGAAGGATATCTTTCTGAAGAGACTCAACAGGTATTGGAGAAAGAAAAGGTACAGGAAATAAAGCTTATTTCAGATGTATTAGAGCAAAAGAATTCAGGTGTTCAAGAAGACATGGCAGATTCAGAAACATTGGACACTCATCTAAGCCATGAAGAAAACAAGGCCAAGATTATAGAATATGAAGGAGAAGAGGAAGGGGAGAGTGAATGCAAAGAGGACAAACAGTTAGAAACCAAACAAATAGCAATAGAAGGAGGATTGGAAAGAATACCAAAGAGTATAAGATCAGCATGTCAACTCATTATGAATAACATTGAACAGTTCAGACCCTCTAGCCCGAACATGATCATTTCAGGGATGGTGGCAGAGTCAGAATTTGAGAAGGGCAGTATGATAATTAAAGAGCATAAAAGGGAAAAGGAGCAAATAGCAGAGCAACTAAGGATGGTGCAAGAGAAAAATGAGGAGTTTTCCAATAAAATAATTGCTTTGGAAGAGCTAGAAGTTCAGAAGCAAAATAAGATTCAATACTTGGAAGAAAAGAGTGTACAACTGATAGAGCAGAACACTAAGTTGGAAAAAATATTGAGAAAGATTGAGGGAAGATATAGAACTCTGCAAACTTCCTATCAAATTTTGACTAAAGCAAATGAAGAAATCAATAAGCTGCTATTGGAGGAAGGGCAATTGAAGGAGGAAAGTCAGACAGCCCAGATGACAGAAGAAGAAAAGGAAGGATTACATAAAGAGATTCAGAGATTACAAGGAGAATTGAAAGAAGCCAAAGAATTAGAAAAGCAGGCTAGTACACATGCTGCTACATCTATGAGAGGCTATAATAAGCTACACCTGGATATGGAAAAGGAAAGAAGTGATTGGCAGACAAAGAGAGAAAAGGAACAGAATGAATGGAAAAAAGAAAGAGAACTATGGGCACAACAGAATGGAAGTCTGATGATGATGATAGAAGAATTATAGAAAAAATTGGATAAGCCACAAATCCAGGAAGAAACACAGGTGGAGACCACTTATACAGAAGAATATGGGGTAGAAAATACTGATGGAATACAACATGACAGTGAACCAGCAGACAAAAGATTAGAAGGAGAATATTCATAAGATTTTGTGAAAAAGTTGCTCACAAGTAGAGATTCCAGAATGGAGTTTATCAGGAAGATGCATGATGAGTATGAAGAACAAATTGTCATATTTGCATTAAATAAGGGAATCAATCCAGATCAGCATCACTGGGCCGCAGATGGATTGGGAATACCATTTTGTATGATTATGGAGAGTATAAAGAACTATCAAATGGCCAGAGTTGGGCTACCTCCAAACAAATACCTTGAGTATGAAGAGAACATCCATGTGACTAAAGAACTATTTGAAAGAGCCAATCCAAAGTGGAAAAATAAATGGTTAGATGCCAACAAAGAATGTAGAAAAATTTGGAAAGAGGCACCTCTTCATTTAAAAATCAATCCAGCTTACTGTCCAATGGCACGAAGGAGGGAATGGGCAACTTTTTGGGAGAGAAGAAGAGAAGGTCAGATTCCACCTAAGTGGTTAAATTTCTCGAAAATAGCAGGTCCAAAGGCAGGCACATGGCCTACAAAGAGTTACATGGTGAATACTGCTGAGTCTGTAATAGCTACATACAAAGATGTCAATGACCCTGCTTGCATTCTACTTATAAGAATAATGAGATTAATTTTGGCCTGTATAGAAACTTATACTGACACAGATATCAGAACTCTAAATTATATCGGCTTTAATCTTCCAACAGATGCATTATTATTTGATTTGAGCGAAACACCTGACAGAATCTGCTTAATGGCCTATTACAGTAGAGTAATATTTATGGGCAGTCATTACTTACAGATTTTTGAAGATGCCTTTGATTACGGGTTTTTTGAGAGGGAGTCAAAGATTTTTGGAAATCTATCAGTTGTTACAAAGTCCAGACTTACAGCATATGAAGCTGCCTACACAGAATATTTGAAGAAGGATGTCATAGATAAACCAGAACCTGCAGTACAATGGAGAAAGGCATTATTTGAAATGGTCAATAATCTAAATGTTACAGAAAGGAAAAGTCATGATTTGCTGTCACAAGTATATCAAAGAAAGAAGAAATGAAGAAAAGTGATCAGTGCAGAAGAGCAGGGAAATCTTTCGTCAGGAGCCGAAAGGCTTAGGAGGGGAAGGATGTTGGAAGATGCATTTTTGGAAGCCTTTTGAAGAGAAATAATTGTAAGATGATAGAAATTTGTAAAAATATTTATGCAATTGTTGTAAAAATAAGGAAGAGTCTTCCTTATGTAGGATAGAATCTTATGTATTTTTTCTAGAATTTTTGAAAACTCCTAGATAGCATATTTTTAGAATAATAGAGGAAAAGACCGAAATTGTGAAAAGGGACACTTGAAAATGTATATAAGTTAATTTCCTCTATTATGAGGTGGTTGGTTAATCATTTGTTTACATGCTATCCAAGTGAATAGAGAAGGAGTTTTCTGCTGAAAATCGTGTTTCTCCTCTTTTGTGTGGTTTCTTTGATTTGTGAGTCTAGTTCTTGTGTATCCATGGAGATTTGTGAGCTTCTATTGTGTAAATCTGTTGAATGTGTATGAAGAGAGTTGAATATTGATGTGTTGAGTGATAAGTTGATGAAGAATGGTGCTGGAGCTGAAAATCGTCTGTTTGCACAGAATCGCGATTGTCTCGTCTGTAAGGTACAGGTGACTTTTTTTTTATTTTGACTTTATAATTGTGTTCTACTAATAAAATAGCATGCAATAGACACCAAGATTGTAGAAAATGGTGGAGATTTGCTCAAGATAATCCAAACCCTAGAAATTCCTCTTCATCTTCACTATTCTCAGAATTCCAGCCATTATTCTCTTATTTCTTGGATTCTATTATCTTGAAGGGGCTGTGGTCTCAAGAATACTTCCAGGATTGACAAAATAAAGATTTCTTGTTGATTCTTTATGCTAAATGATTGGAGAGGACAACTCCAAAGATCAATAACAAACAACGATTTTTAGCAAAAGCACGATTTTGTGAAAACACGATTCTGTGAAAACACGATTCTCAGAAAACACGATTCTCTACTCACAATCGCGATTCTCAAAAACACGATTCTCTGCTGAAAATCACGATTCTCTGCTCAAAATTGCGGTTCTCACAAATCACGATTTTCAGCAAAAACACGATTTTGTGAAAAGACGATTCTGTGAAAACATGATTCTCTGCTCACAATCACGATTCTCTTGATTTCACAAAATCGCGATTCTCTTGATTTCACAAAATCGTGATTTTTTCCATAAGGTCCTGTTTGCCTGTTTTGACCCCTAGGAGCCTGATTTGACATAACTTTTTCATCCAAAGTCCATTTTTTGAGCTCTATAGCTCGTTGGAAAGCTCGTTTCAAATCCTACACGGCCTCAACTGTTTTTTATAAGAATAACGCATTGATTTTTAGATAGGATAATTTGAAGTTGGGCTTCAAGTGGGACTAGGAAACCAAGGGGGCTCCAAAGGATTTTTGAACCATACCAAGGGGAAATTTTGGACTCTTAGCCAAAGCTTATGAACTTGAGATCTGGTAGACACCTAGGCAAGGATAGACAAAGCATTAGATCTTCAGAGGCTAGTATCAGCCATACAGCTAAGTCTTGGGCACAACAACTAAGTGGTTATCCTTACAGACTAAGTTCAGACACAAGTGACTCATAAATATCTTTTAGCATGGGGAAACCTGCGGGTGGCTCAGGAACTGCCCATCTACAAACACCAGAAGGTCCCTATAAGACACAATTGGAATACATTCGGACCAACCGATTAGGTGCTTGCATCTATGAGGATGGCTTGAGGCGATCAGTGGTCCAACTTAAAAATCCAGATCAACCCTTTGGACTTGAACACCCAGTGGTCAAGTTCGAAGAGGGTTCATACATTGATAAGGAAGGAACCATGTATGTGGTCACCAACCTACCAGATAGGACTGATGAGTTTGGAAATATCATTCCTGAGAATGAGATAGGAGACCTAGAACAAGGAAATGTAGGACAAGGACCCCAGACTTCTAGAGGCAAGTCAGTTTTGACCAGAGTGATCACTCCAGATTGGATTCCTCAAGATAACAAAAGCATAGAACTATTCTTGAATAGAGAAACAGAGGAAGCCTTTTGGAGATTCAAGCCAGATCAACCTAGCCAATTGGGCATAGTCATCATCTACGAGTTCAAGGACCCAGAGATACCAGGAAAAGTTGTCTACTTGGATAACACATCAGAGAAAGTGTTCTTGGTAATAGAACATGATAGACATGCATATACTTGGAAGAGTGAATTGATTTTCCCTCCATCAAGATCCAATGTTTCCCATGGCCTCCAAGGAGTAGGATCATCCCAAGCTCATGAAGCCCAAAGAGAAAGAAATAGAGAGAGACTTGAGGTAAGTTTTGCACACACTGTGGGCAGAAATAGAGCAGGATTTGAAAATGAAAGACCTGAAAGAGAGAGACATCAAGCACATAGGCAACAAAGAGATGAACATGATTTTCCATTGCCTAGACCCCGAGAGCACACAAGAACCCTTAGACCCACTCAATTGATCAAGGCAATGAAGAATTATTTTGACGGGTCAGGAGATCCTTATGATCATGTGGCCGAGTTCAAACAAGTGTTAAGAGCTGAACAGGTTGAGGATTTGTTCACCCAGTACGAGGCATTTGGTTTCACTCTTAAGGGCACTGCCTTAGCTTGGTTTCAGCCATTGAGTAGTCACAACTATCACGATATAGGTCAACTTCTAGACGAATTCATTGTAGAATTTTCCAAGAGTGGTATCAGGCATAACACATCATCTTTGATCCACAGCTTCAAGCAGACACCCCAAGAAACAGTGCGACTAGCAGGTAGAAGGTTCAGACAGTACTTAGAAAGATGCCCTGCTCCAGAGTTACCCACACCAGCCAAACAAGTGGCTTTGTTCTTAGATGGCTTACTGAGCACAAAGTTAAGAGCATATGTGTACTTGAAAGAGCCTAGATCCATAGAAGAGTGTGTGCGGACATGCATTGACATAGAAGATAACTTGGGTGAGTAGTTAGGATTGTCCAAACTCTATAAGGATTCTGATAGTTCTACTAGTCATACTTCAGAAATCTCCACAGAAATAGATGAGATAGTTGAGCAAGTTGCCAAAAAGCTGGGAGTCCAAAATAGACAAACACAAAGAGTCACCCCATTGAACCAGTGTTACACTTGTGGAGGCGACCACATGGCTAACATATGTCCAATGCAAAACCAAAACATTAGAGAAAGGAATGCTCCATATTGCACTATTGAGAGAAAATACACGAACCACACGGCTCAAGATTGTCCCTACAATAGGCAAGCTGTTAGACAAACTTATCAGCAACCTTACCAACAAGGTAGGTATCAGAACCAATACCAACAGCTATACTATCGACCACAACAGCAATATCAGGCACAATATAAGCCACAACCAGTCTTGGGAAACCAACCACCAGCTCCTGCCAACGTGATTCCAGTCAAGTATGCCGTGGGAGAGGAAAATCCAAATAGAGCATTGCTCCCACTAACCCCATTGATACCAGATAATGAATCTCATGCTCATAGTTCAAACTACTCCCATGAAGGTAGTCCACATGCTTATTACACTGAGTCGCCTGAGCATAGTGAGATTTACTCGTATCAATATGAGGCACCACCGATGGAGCAAAATTGGGAGCCAGAATACTCCAATGTCATGTACACAAATCCTAACCCTAGGCCCCAATTGAGACAAATGAGACCACAAGCCCCTAGAGGATCTTGTTTCAGATGTCAAGGTGACCATTTCATTCGTGATTGTCCCCACCCACCATCTCCGAGTCAAGGTCAGGCTATCACAATACAAGCTTTTTGTCCGGAATGTGGCAAAGACCATCTTCCCAGAGATTGTCCCAGAAACCCCTCCAGTGCACGCAAGATTACACCCATTAATGTGGTAGGCTTAGTGGCGGATTCAAGTGCCAGTAGCAGTAATGTGGCTCCTATATAGGCAGTTACTAGGGCATAAGCATTAAAACAAGATAAACTAGTAAAACAATCGGAGTCGAGTGAATCGGGAGAACCTAGTAAGCGAAAAACAAGAACATGGAAGGATACTAGAGAGAAAGCCAATCGCAAGTGGAATAAAAAGTTATCGGAACTAGAAGAAAGCTTAAAAGAAGCGAAAACAAAAATAGAAGACATGGCATCTCAAAGCCCCTCGCATGTCGAAACTCCATCCACTCCACCTCATCCCACCCCACCACCCATTGTAAATAGACCGCAACCAGGGTCTGTTCTCGCAGATCCAACCCCTGAAGGTTTGGACATGATGTTCAAGGCCTACCAGGCTCGACTTCAAGAAGGGCCAACAGCTACAAATCTAGACAAGAGTTACCCTAGAGCAGATTTAGAGATTGAACGGATGAAAATGTGCATGAAAATGGTAGAACAAGCTCAAGCCATACTTGAGACTAGTCAAAAGCTCAATCAGACAAACTCTATCAAATCGGATTTGCATTTCCAGGGCTTACTAGAAAGATTAGAGCAATTGGTAAACAAACCACAAGTTTCTTTACCTCCACAGGCTCAACCAGTTATTGAGAGAGGAAGCTCACCACCAATGGGAGCTTATGTTCCTAATTCCATGGATGCTGGAATGCCTCCTTCAATTCAACAGTACTCTCAAGAGTTCTTGCGGGAAATACAAGAAGAGAAATGGGCCAAGGAGAACGGTAACTCCCCTCCTATTCCTGAGATTGATGATCTTCATGATCAATTTCCCCAAGACATTCCATCTATTTACGGAGATGAAGCAGAACAACAAGAAGACAAAAGATTAGATTTTGAATCTAATACCCTAGAAGAACTGCCTCAATTTCCAGGCCGATGGGAATCTGAATCTCTCCAGATTAGAGCTCCCACAATACTAGTAAGAAATGAAGACTCAGTGGTTCCAAGGAATACTGATGTCGTGAAGAATACTAAGGTTCAATGTCATCTCACTGTAGAAGAGCTACTCAAAGCAAAACCTGAGCTATGGAATCATGTGAAGGATCAAGTCCTAGAACTTGAGTCCAATATGCCAAAAGCAGGCTCTAAGCAGAAAGTACTAGAGATACCTCTAGACAAAATAGGGGACATGTGTGAGGGTGAAGAAGGTAACACTTATCTTCCAATCACCTACCAAGGTTACACAACCAAAGCAATCATAGATTCAGGTGCTGGTGTTGCTATTGCGACCACCTCCTTGTGGAAGCAATGGGGAAAACCCACATTAAGACCAACCAGAATGAAGCTTCAAATGGCTGACGGCCATTTTGAAAGACCCCTAGGATTGCTTGAAGGGATAACTCTAACCACCTGTGATGTAGAGTTTAAACATACATTTGCTATATGTGACTTTGAGAAAAATAATGTTTATGAGATGATCCTAGCAAGACCCTTCCTACGACAATTGCAAATAGTACAGGATTGGGGAACCAACTCCTTGTACTTGCAACACTTAGGGGTCACCACCAAGGTAAATTTGAAGGATTACACCTTCAGAGATGTACCACCCCTACAATGGAATTATATCCACAAAGCGAAAGAAGATTCTATCTCTGTGCATTCTGAAAGTTCACCTGATCCATCATGGCTGCATGAAGATACTCATTTGTGGATGTGCAAGGTCATAGAAGAAGAGGAAAAACGTTTAAAGGCAAGAGAAGAAGGAACTTTGCCAGGAGATAGACCAATAAAAGACCCAGCTTATACACCGATGATCTTTCCAGATGAGGAATTTGAGCCTCATGGCTGGCCAGAAATCTTAGCTACCATGGACATTGTTGTTAATGAAGAACAATGGACACCTCATTGTGATGAGGAGGGTTATGATATTTCTGTGTTCATGTGTCAACCCTTGCTAGAAGAATGTGACCCTAGTGATGTCATAGAAGAAGAGAACGATGAAGATCTAGAGTCCATTGTGATGGATAGTTGCTTTAATTCAGAGCAGCACTATCTAGAAGATGTAGGAGTGATTACCCAAAAAGAAGAAGAACCTCTCACAAGTATTAAAACGGTAAATTCAAAGGATGGAAGTGAGAGCAGTCAAAAGAAAAAGAAAAGAAAATCAGTGAAACAAGAAGAGGAGGAATCATTGTTTGAAGTACCTCAAAACTTCAAGAAATATGAAGTTGACGATCGCAAAATTTTGGTACGAATGCCTAAGAGAGAGGCCATCATAGGAGAATCATATGATAATAAAGAAAAGACCAAGAAAATTGTAGTGACCATTGAAGAGAATGAAGAGAGATGCACATATATAGGAGATGACCTAAGTGCGAGAGAAGAAATGGAGCTTGTAGCTCTATTAAGGGAATATAGGGACGTGTTTGTGTGGCACTATAGAGACTTGAAAGGGGTAGATCCAAGAATTTGCTCTCATACCATCCCCATGACTGCTGATGCCAAGCCCACCAAACAGAAGCCCTACACGTATAATGATACATATGCAGCCAAAATAAAAGAAGAAATTGATAGGCTGATTGAAGCTGGATTTATCTATGAGATTGAGCATACTGAATGGGTGTCCCCCATTGTTGTGGTGCCCAAAAAGAATGGAAAGTTGCACGTGTGTATTAACCTTAAAAAAGTCAATGCCGCTACGATCAGAGATAGTTATCCGCTTCCAATCACAGAACACCTATTGGAGCGTGTTGCAAGCAAGGAAGTTTATAGCTTCCTTGATGGATTTTTTGGTTACAACCAGGTAGCCATTGCCCCAGAAGATCAACACAAAACAACATTTGCTACAAAGTGGGGAATCTTTGCATTTCGTGTGATGCCATTTGGGCTCACCAATGCACCTGCAACATTCCAAAGGCTCATGTGTCATGTCTTCAAAGAGTTCTTGCGAAAGAGCTTAGAAGTGTATGTGGATGATTTATGTGCTCATTCTCAAGAAAGAAGACTTCACATCCCTGAGCTCAGACAGATCTTCAACAAGTGTAGAGAATATTGAGTGTGTCTGAACCCAGAAAAGTGTGTGTTCATGGTGCATCAAGGTAAAAGCTTAGGTCATATTGTTTCTAAGAATGGAATCTCAACAGATGAAGATAAGGTACGAGCCATAGCAGAGCTGCCAAGGCCGAGGAATGTTAAAGAGGTACAAGCCTTTATGGGCCATTGTGGATATTACCGTAGGTTTATCCACATGTACGTGATCATAGCTAGACCCCTTTATGCCTTGTTGTCTAATTTTGAGTGGAACGACGAATGCGAGAATTCTTTCAATGAACTGAAGAAACGTTTGTGCACAGCACCAATACTGACCACTCCTGATTGGAATAAATCATTCCATGTCCATGTGGATGCATCCAATCACGCCATAGGATGTATGCTAGCACAACCCACAGGAGAAGGAAACTTAGATTTGCCCATAGCATATGCTAGTAGACAGCTCACCGCAGCTGAACGAAACTATACCACAACTAAGCGAGAGGGCTTAGGCATGGTATATGCTGTGAAGAAGTTTAGACACTATTTATTGGCCAACAAGTTCACGTTTTTCACTGATCATCAAGCTTTGTTATATTTGGTCAATAAACCTTGCAATACTGGATGCTTAGTAAGATGGTTCCTCTTACTAATAGAATATGACTTTGAAGTTGTTGTCAAGAAAGGTAGAACCCACCTTCGGGCAAATCACCTTTCTCGTATCACTTCAGGGGAGTCACCACAAGGAGTGTCTGATGAATTACCCGATGCTTATCTGTTCAATTTAGAAGTTGTTCCTAAATGGGCAAATAAGTTGGTACCAGTCCTCACCTTCGGACCCGCAAATAAGAATGTGAAAACATCACAAGAAGAAATTGTAAAATCACAAAAATATCACATATTGGTAGGAAGCATGTACAAACAAGATATTGAAGGTGTATTAGCTTGTTGTGTTGAGGATGATGAACATAGTAGCTGGTTGCAACAAGCCCATGAAGGATTGCTAGGAAATCATTATTCTAAACAGCGCACATTACAAAATCTGAAACGTTTAGGAGTGTATTGGCCTAGCATGGACAAAGAAATACATGAGTGGATTAAGAATTGTCCAATGTGCAGAGAGAGACCCCTAGTGGAGCATGCCACCCTTTATCAAGTGTCATTAATTCCTGATTGGAGTGCTCCATTGGTAGAGTTTATGAGATCAGGAAGATTACCCAAAGAGGCTAGTCTAGCAAGAAGACGAAGCATGGAGCAAGAGGCTCAAGGCTATGCCTTAGTAGGAGACAACCTATACCGAAGAGGCAAAGATGGTTATCTAAGGTTGTGCGTTCACGAATCAGACTATTTGAAAGTCTTAGAAACTGCACACAGCGGTGTTGCAGGTGGACACTTCGGTCCTGATGGAGTAATCAAGACCATTCTATTTTCAGGACTTTGGTGGCCCACTCTTCATATGGATGCTCATACCTATGTGAAGAAATGTGACACATGCCAACGTGCACAATATCCAGTTAGAAAAGACGAGATGCCCTTGAGTCCAATGATGGGAGGGCGTGCATTTTCCAAGTGGGGCATAGACTTCATAGGTCCTATTAACCCCCCAGCTAGAAATTCTCATGCAGAGTATATTATTGTAGCCACAGATTACCTTACAAAGTGGGTAGAAGTGAAAGCCACAACAAAAAATGATGCTCAGACTACAGCTAAGTTCTTATTCGAGAATGTGTTCACGAGATATGGGCTACCAATAGAGTTAGTGAGCGATAGAGGCACACACTTCTTGAATGAGTTCATTGAAAATCTTCTCCAAGAATTCTTGGTGATACAAAAAAAGTCTGCCCCTTATCACCCACAAGCTAACGGACAAGCCGAGAGCACCAATAAGATCCTCTGTAACGTGTTGACAAAACTGGTAAATAATAAACGCTCTGATTGGGACAAACAACTTCATCATGTTGTTTGGGCTTATCGAGTTGCCTACAAAACGGTACTCAACGCCACCCCATTTAATATGGTCTTCGAACAAAATGTTGTGCTACCATTGGATTTCCTAATCCCGGCTTTAAAGGTAGCACAAGAGCATGAGTGGAATGGACATGAGTTGTCCTCTAGGATCTTTGATCTAGAACGCTTAGGTGAGATGAGGCTACGAGCAGCGGCAAGCATCTATGCTGCAAAGAAAAGACAAAAGGCATACTTTGATGCACACATCAAAGATAAAGGATTGAAAGAGGGAGACCTAGTGTTGGTTTATACACTAAAACAACATGCCCGTAAGTTGGAAAAAAGAGGATACGGACCCGTGATCATTAATAGAATTTCTACTAGTGGTGCAGTTCAGTTGGCCACTCTAGAAGGAGATATCTTATATTAGTGGATGTAGAGTCAAGCTATATCAAGAACCTCTTACTGAGGATATGCTAATGAGACTCAACACTGCTAAGAAGCGAAAAGAAGAAGAGTTAAGAGTGAGAGAAGAAGCACAAGCAGAGGCCAGAGAGCGTATTAGGCAAAATAAGTTAAGGCGACTAGGCCTAGATGCCAACTCAAAAGCCCCAAAATATCACATGGATATGTGCCAAAAATCAGGCATAGCGACTTCTCAAGTCATTGGCCGAAGACCCTTTGTGACCATAGAGATAGGACAAGGGAAGGGTGCAAGGACTGTGAAAGCATTGATTGACTCAGGTGCAACAAGCAGTGCAGTTAGACTTTCCTACTGCCAAGACTTGCAGTTGAACATCAATCCCATAGAAGCTTATCTCATAGGATTGGGAGGTGTGGAAACCCCTTGTTTGGGCGAGGTGGAACTTCCCATCTACCTTCAAGATGTTCCAATGAAAGTCAAAGTGCTAGTGTGTCAAGATGAGAACCTTACAGAACCACTTGTCTTGGGTCAAGATTGGATCTATGACCATGCAGTTAACTTAAACCTAAGAAGTCAGATTCTTCAAGTTTGGGTACATGAACAATGCATTACATTAGAATTAGAGAACTGCATGCTCACAGATCATGGCACCACACACTCTCTAAGCTCCTCTAAGACTAATCTTCACGAGAAAGATGTTGTATGTGTCAAAAGCTCTATGATCCAGAAGGACTCAATCATGGAAGGACAGTCGCAAAGGCAAGCACACCCTCCTTCTTTTTTGAAGAGTAAAGCATCCATAGTAGTTCAACCTCAGAAGCAAGCACAACAATTCAAGACACCTGCTATAGCAAATAGAAAGACACCCTTCAACAAGAAAGCAGTTCCAAGCATGAAGCAGATCTGGGTACGCAAAGGAGAGCAACCACCAGCCTTGCCCCCACAAATCCCATCCAGGAAAGCCAACCAGGCCAGAAGACGAAGGAAGAAGCTTGGACAAGCTCAACCACAAGGTATCCGACAAGTTTGGGTGCCTAAGACAGTAGTTGCAGCTCAACAAGA